>JANZLQ010000005.1:11594292-11641710 GCA_026212715.1 Elanus axillaris | reverse complement strand
TCAAAGCCCCGTCCAGCCTGGCCTTGGACACTGCCAGGGATGGGGCATCCACAGCTTCTCTGGGCAACCTGTGCCAGCGCCTCACCACCCTCACAGTGAAGAACTTCTTCCTTACATCTAATCTAAATCTCCCCTCTTTCAGTTTAAACTCTTTACCCCTCATCCTATCACTACACTCCCCAATACAGAGTCCCTCTCCAGCTTTCTTGTAGGCCCCACTTAGATACTGGCAGGCTGCTGTAAGGTCTCCTCAGAGCTTTCTCTTCTCCAGGCTGAACAACCCCAACTCTCTCAGCCTGTCCTCAGAGAAGTTCTCCGGCCCCCTGATCACCTTCGTAGGCCTCCTCTGGACCCTCTTGAGCAGGTCGATGCCTTTCTTATGTTGGGAACCCCAGAGCTGGATGCAGTATTCCAGGTCGGGTCTCACCAGAGTGGACTAGAGGGAGCTGATTCTCCCCCCTCTATTCTGCTCTCATGAGAATACTCTGATGTGATGCATAATTTTTCCTACATCTGACGGGCACCAATGTACACAGGGTCAGAACTAGTTTTCAGCAAGAGGGGAAATCTTTATGTTTCCCTCCAAGGAGGATCTGAAATGACACTTGCTGTTATTGCAGGTCCATGGTAGCACAATGCAAGCAAGAGATAGTAGTTTTGGCGAGTAAAAGGAGCGCAGCAGGAGGCTATGCTTGCCCTGGCTAACAACAGGTTTCCTGATAGCTTTAATTGCAATGCAGGCAAATAATAAAGAGGAAACATCAAAGGCAGGCTTCACCATGCAAAGAAAAATACCTAAATTTAAATGCCTATGCATAGGTATTTGCATGCAAATTAGACAGCTCCCATTACAGATAGTAGGGATATCCACAGGGATGACTCCGTTGCCAGCACACAGATGGCTACTGCTAGCAGAGATGCCCAAAGCCCAGCTTGCTGTGCCTGGCCTCCAGTTGCTGCTGCAGAGAGGCAAGGGCTGCTGTGGGGCTCGGGTACTTCACTCCTGTGCAGCTCTTCTGGATGTTGAGAATAAGCAAAATGTCACTGGCTGCCAGCACCCAGGCAAGCAACTCAAGCCCCTTGTCAATATGGTCAGTCAGGTCTGGATTGCTACAGCCAGTCAGATGCAGGCCTGTTTCTGGGTGAGCTGAGGAGTTCTCTAGCCTCCATTGTGGGTAGACTCAGGGTCAGCTATAACCTCAAATTCACCTGTAAATAAATACAACTTCATGTGTCTGAAGCTGGACCTGAACCTGATCATAAAGGCCTTTCTGAGGTGCCCCCATACAGATATCTCCTGCTGTTTGAGATAGTTCAGTGAGCTTGGGACATCCATCTAACATAGTCCATAGGAAAACTCTGGCTTTTTGGAGTAGCAGTCAAGGTTCAACCAAGATACCACAGAGCATCTTATATGTGAGCAATTACCTGAATCTCAAATTTCTGGAGGTTAAGAAATATTTAGAAGAAGCTGTGTTGTACCAAATCTTTGGCAGGTCATGCTATCTCTCTGTTCTCCCCTTGGCAATGTATTTTTCTCCCTGGACCCGGTGTAACCTTCCTAATCTCCATTTCTTCACATTTCCCTTTGCAGGATCTGCAGAATTCCTCATGACCCAGACCCAGTCTTTCACCCTGTTTTGCATCAGCCTCTCTCAGAGCCTGAATGAGCTCCTTTAAAACGAGTTTCAGAAGAATTTTCTTTGTGGATGTGGTATACTTTGTGCAGTGGATGGCTAGCTGCACTACTGTAATGATGTGTTTCAAGGCTTCTTCACATCACAGGCACCCAGGGGACACATCGTCCTTCACCTCTTGTACTTCAGTCCTAAAGAAATATTTGAAAGGGCAGTATCTGTAAAGTTTAATGAGATGATACACTTCCAGAACATGCTGAGATCTTGAAATGAAATTTTGTACTGGAAATTAAACTATTTTCTTTAAAGAGAAGAAAAAGAAGAGGAATCAAAATGATACTATGATTTCAGCCTTCAGTATGAGTTTGAACTGATAATTCAGTTTTCTACATCACATGCTCTCCTGGTGTACAACAGTATAAGTTTTTCCCCAAAAAGTTAGTCAAGTAAGTTGTGCTTTGTAAATTCAGCACTGAAAGATAAGAAAGAAGATGTTATAGACCAACCGTATGTAAGAGGAAAGAAAACCCTCTTGTTCCAAATTTGGACTAGGAGAGGTTACTTATCCTTGGCAAAAGAATGCTCTAGAAATAGAAAAAGGATCTCCAAACTCAAACCTTGACAGGAAGGTTTGAGATGCCTACTGTCAGCTATTATTCATACAAAAACACAATAGTCAGAAGGTTTATCATGACAATAATCCTTGAATAAAATGGCAAAAATGAGAAAATTAAGTCACCCATTCCAGTTTCCCATACTACTGCTTATTATCCTTTTTCAAGTATTCAATGGCAGCAAATCCCTTTTATCAGGCCATCTGAGCTCCTGTGTTGAACTGTAAATGTTGTTAAAAGTGACTTTCTAAGAGATGAATTGAGGAAAATGCTCTGCACTAAGAAAAAGTTAGTGTTCTACATAACTAAAAATGCTGTATAGCTACTGTTCAAATTCAAATGAGGAAGGTAATTTCTTTTCAGAAGCAAAACTTAGGCAATCTATAAATTTGGGAGTGATGACAGAATGGTATGGAATATGACAGTGATTGCCAGCTGACAAATGAAAAATCATGCTATACAGTAAAAAGCAGCATTGCAGAAACTAGCTGTATTATTTGGAAAAAAAACATCAATTCAAGGTTAAACTGTCTTCTGAAACATGAATATGACTTTTGACCTTTCTGTTCTAACCTTTAAAAATGTGTATCCAGAGAAGCTGCTGGTTTCTGCATTGCAAGACCTTATTTAGAAATAAAAGCAAGTACAAAAAAGTTTAAAATAATTAAATGCCTTAGATACTGAAGCAAATCTGTTTGGGTTTTATAATCTCTACTACATTTACAGTACAAAGAAAACATTCCAGTGAGTGAATGCTCCCTTCTCCAGCTTTCTAATCTGCACTTCTGCTGAAGCTAGATCAAGCACTATTTTGATGTGGAAACTAAAACAAGTGTTATTGAGATTTGTACTTAAGGAAAAATGTGTTATGAATGAGTTGCAGTGCCTTTTCCAACTGCTAATTTAAAGGCAATTCGCACAATGCAGTGTGTATTTTATATTGTGAAAAAATATTTGGGTAAAGACAGATGCAACAGCTGTGACATTTTATGCATGTCTAGATTGTTGGGATTCTTTAGAATAGTCCTCAACAAAATGGTACTGTTGCTGCCATAATCCTTATATGACAATCCATACTACTAAAAGCCAGGCCACATTCTTTGGTTTCTTTTTAAAGCTATTGGATAAAATCTTGGCCCCAGTAAAGTCAAGCCAAAATAAAAATTACCATGGACCTGAAATGCGCCCAGGTTTCTCTCATGAGCAAAAAATAAATCCAGTTTTACTTGAACATCCACATTCGATTCAGCTTTTTTTTTTTTGTATATTACCTCTACAAACTAAAGTGCACTGTGCATTTTATCAAACACATCCATTCCCTTAGTTACTTTATAGATTTTTAGGTTTTTTTAACATTGCAGACAAGAAAAGCCTATTGATTAATGTTATGCTAAACATTTTGTTTGTATATGCATACTCACAGGATGGCAGTGTTTCTTGGATTTTGTACTACTTTAACATAAATATTATTACTCTCATTTTATAGTAAGAGTAAAAATAGAAAATAATTTGTTTAAAGTATGGCACAAAGTTGTAATTTGTAGGGATTTTTGGGGTAAAAGAAAAATCTACATTTCTGTAGATTCTGGTTAGTCTATAACCTTACATTTAAGTTATATGCATGAGCTAATAGTTGGCACAGAATCACAATAAATAAATTATAAATATGTTCTCAATATTTTAGATTGTACATGGAAAAGTTATTGAGTCTGAGGACTGAATGTTTATTAATTGAATATGGATTATTTGTTTGAAACAGTTCCAAGTTAGTAATAATAACCAAAAAGTTAATAATCCCTAATGGCTCTTTAGAAGGCTTACTGGAAATCCATTGACTGCTTCAGTCCCCATTGTAGCACAAAACTTTCCCTTGCACTTTACAAAGCTGCCATCAATATCCAGGCAATTGCCACCAAGGCTGGTTATGCCATTGGAAAGCTCAAGGAGGGAGCAGCTATTGAAGATGCTGAACTACAATTTTGTTTGTTAATGTTGCAAAATATTTCAAGGAAGTTTGTCCTTTAAACAGCAAGAAAAATGAAAAACTTCTCTCCAGAGATAACATTTTAATTTCTTTTTTGGAGTTTTTAATTCATGTTTAGAAGAAACAAGCAATATGGTAAGGATTTATCCTCTGATAACAAAATGCTTCTCAAAAGAGGGGTATGGCTGACTCCTTTAGGTAAGTGTTGTGCCTCAGTCCTGCAGGTGTTGAGAACACACCTGATTAGTTGAGCACTTTTACACATACTAAGGTTTCAGACAATGAGCAGTCATAGTTAAACAAGTATCTTCTTTCACAAGACTTGTTTGCAAATAAAGTAGATTTTTTTTCTGAAGCCATATGTAAATCTAGTAACAATAGTCATTTCAGTGGCCACAGACATCAATGAGGTTTTCACTGGAATGAGTCAATCCTGAGCTTGGCTTTACATTTTGTCACCCCTCCTTAGAAGCAAATACATTTAGTGCAGAAAAACACAAAGTGAAAAAAAAAAAATGACAGGAGTTCTTTCCAATAATATGTTTATTGATTCATGCTTAAAAGTCATGTAGCTGCCAATGATCTTGCTTGGTCATTAATTTCAACATTTATTTACCTGACATAACACTTAAAATCCAAAGTAATTTATAAACTTCCCTGGTTTACATAATGTGCTGAAACAAATGTTCAGGTCTGATAGACTTTGACACAGCCATCTCAACTCTCATTATAGAACTACAGGTTTGCAACAACTAGATTTTTGTATTCAAACTAATTTTATGTATCATATTTTACCTGGGTAGGCAGAAAAAATATATAGCTTTTACCTAATGACAATGTGCTCAATGAATGGTACACCCAGGAATAGCATCCTGGAATTGCTCATGCAGGGGGCATCCATTTTGTTGCATAAATACACTACAAAAAATGTGGCTTGTGTCATTTCTGTTATGTAAACATTGTATTTAGCCAGTTATACTGTACTGATTAAGTATCTGTGGCTAAATGAACACATTCAAAAAAAGAAAAACATTATGTCTTTGATGGCATCCTGGGTTTTGTCTCTGATTCAGTCTTCAGTCTGCCAAAAATACTAGAGATAACAATGGAATTTGGAATACATTCTGATTAAAGGAATCAAGACAAATCTAAGCTGTATTCATTCCAGTTTGGGGACTATAAATACCCTTCATTTTAATGAGTGCTTTTCTAGATTAATCTCTCTGGAAAATCAAGGGGAAAAAAAAAAGGATTTTTTTTTTAAGAAACAGAATCCATAGCCATTTGTTAGCAGAATATCACCGAAAGGAGTATTTGGATTGGAACTTGATTGGCCAAGCTGTGTGATGGACAGACCACTGGGAAAGGAAAAGGAGCCGGTGAAGAGCCACTGTTGGAGAAAGCAGGCACTAACCCCCAAAGCAATGGAAATTTGGAAAGATAACCACCCCAGCTGAAATCACATCCTACCACTGCAATCAATTACTGTATCTATTTTTATTCCTTAAATGTACAGTCCACACTCCACTTGTTTTTCTGAACCTCTGTGAAAGGGAAAAAAAACATCCCAATTTGACATTTTTCCAATATTCAAATTTTCAGACATTTGTTTGAGTTTCAGAAGTTTCTCTTCAGCTCCTTTGGACTCCTATGGAAAGCCACAGTATAGGTGAGTGTATGAATTCAGTGATATAGAGGAGTCCTTGAAAAAAGGCATAGAAGAGTCGTACACGGGCCACCAATTAAACCATTTCAGTGCATTCAGTACTTCATAAAAATAAGGGGCATGTTTAAAAGTAGGGACAGACAGCTCTGTTTCCTTATAATTTTTTCAGCTTATTTCCTGACCTGAAGGTAAAATTCCATTGAGCTCCCTTGGAAAGAAATAACTCTTTCCATGTCTAGGATAGGGGAAAAAAAATAAGCATTGTGACTACACTGGTAAATGAGAACTGTCTGTGGACAGGATAGTTTGCAATTGAACCCATACTTTCTCCAAGAGTAAATTTGCAGGAATTTTTAGTTGATTGTTTCTCAATTATTTAACCCCTTCTCACAGTCTCATCCAATCAGTGACACCAGACTGCATAGTTATATAAGACATTTGGCTTCTTCAGGATCTATCATTGCACTGGTAAATCACAGGTCTTCCTTATAAAGGACATGAAAGAAAGAATGTTGCATTGTTATTAACAGTGCAAGAACATGAGATTCCCCTTTGTCATGGCTTAGGGTTGTTTCTGGTGTTTCAATGACCTTACAAATTCTCTCACCACAGAGTTTTGAGTGTTGTGGTAGGTAGCACTGTGCCAGTCCTGCAGTTGCGACAGTGTCGTTCACAGTTTTCACTGCTGTAGTAAGTCAAAGTACATATAAATGTTTATCTACTGGCAAAGTACTTATGGATAAAAATAACAGCCTGCAGTAGGCAGGCAGCCATACTAAAAACCTAGCTTTGTACCTTTCTTTCTGCTGTCACTTTAATTTTTTTTCTTTTGGCATCTTTGGCAAAATGTCATTTCTTTCTCACTTATTCTTGTTATATGTCAGCTCTCTAAACGTTGCAATCTATTTCAGGGTTATATTGGTAAGTCAAATTTAGTGGCATACCACTATAATAATGTTACAAAACATTGGCGTTGTTAGATGTTGCTAGCTCATTTTACAGTTCTGTGGTGATGTAGCATCAAAATGATTGAACACAGCTTACTTAGCTGATGTGCTCTGGTGATGTGGACGCAGGGAAAAACTGTCTTCTTCAAGAGGAGATTTTTCCTAATGTGGCTGATTATGCACAATACTTGTGCTTTCTGATCACTGTCTGTGGCCAGGTAGATCTAGGACATAATATTGTCCCATGGGAGGGTTTCCCAAATAACTATATTACTCTCTCGGACAGAGGTTAATTATCTGTCCCTTACAGTCCATTTCTTATACATGCCATAAATTGTCATTCATTATTTACATCCTCTAGACTGATTATTGCACCATTAAAACCATTGATTTTGAACATGGATAATTTTAAAATATTCTAATAAAGACTATTTCATAACTATGTGAACAATCAAAGACTATTCTGTTTGTTTGTTTGTTTATCTGGGCTTTGAAAGAAACAGGAATTTGATTGATATCATATGGGCTTGTCATCCTCTTGCATGACAAGGATTTGTTCTAACAAAAACTCAGCTGTAGTTTTTGGCTGTAGAGATACATTTTGAAATGCACTAATTGCCAAAATAAAAGCAAATAATGTAGACTCTTACAAAACAAGTTCTGCTCCATTCTCAAACAGGGAACTTATTTTATAATGAATTTGCTTTAGAAAAAGAACAACCACAATACACAAGTTTTGCTAAAATAGATTGTAAATATATTTTGAGTGAATCAATACATTAACGGCAGTTTGAGCCTTAGCAAGGAGAAATATCTGAACTTCAGAAAAAATTACTGTCATGATCCTATCGAGAAATACACCTTTGACTCTGCATCCCTTTTTTTTCTTTACACACCATGTGGTTGAACAAAATCCTTAAAATCAATGCATAGACACTTTGTGGGTCTTCTGATAGACTATATATTTTCTTTACAGAAGAAAAATACTCTGTTCATGACTCCAGTAGAGCAAAAAACTATATCATGGATTATTTTTTTGTCAGTCAATACACTTTTTTGCCATTTGTGGAACTAGAGTAATTCTAGGTGCTCAGCTCAGTGTGGTATAAATTGAAGGTGAGCCAGTACTCTGTCTTTGAACTTCTTTAGCTTGTGGATGGTATTAGTCTCCCATTTTTAGCTAAGGTAGGTGACATAAGGAGCACATAACATTTGGAAACCAAAACAGTTCTGATCAGCTGCATTTTTAAGAGGAGAGTCTTGTTTCATTTGTGGAAGATTGCCAGATCATAATCCTAAATGGGTAAGGACAGTTTCCTGAAGCCTTTAATCAAGCATCTCAAGCTCAAGCAAAGTGGATTTTTCAGCTCCATGCCCTTGGCCATTCCCAGCTCAGAAACAAAACAAATCTTCACCAAGTGCTCTAACTTCGAATTTAGACATTGCACTGCTTAGTTCTGAGTAGTGGATTTTTTTTATCAAGTGCAACACCTAATACGTGTAGTTTCCTTAACATTCCAAGAATGGGCTACATTTCAGGCTTGGTATCATCCAGCAGTATCTGCCGTGTGGCATGGCAGCAGAGATGTGCATATGGAACAGGGAATAGAGACCACATTCTTCAAAGTTCATCCAAATGTATGGCATCTTTCAACCCTAAGTAATGGTGTGGTGAGTGGGCAGCACGTGCCCCATTACATATCCCCAGCCCAAGAAACATACCCAGGGATTGATATTTCTTTTCCTTTACATATTTGATTCTTTTTAGGCCTGCTCTGTTAAAAAGTACACCATATGGCAGGGAAGAGCATGATCTCCTAACTGCAAAAATGATTCTTGATATTCAGCCTAGGCTTTCCTTTGCTCCTTTTCATAAATAACAGGAGTGTGCTTTGGCTTTAAAGTATCAGAATGTGTACCACACTATGAAAGGAAAATGGGGCAAAGAGGGAGCATAAAATGCCACTTGTTAGTGTTTTTTTATATTATTCACTGACATTAATTGGACTCGAGTCACGTAAGTCTGAGGAATATATCGTTCAAATAGCCATAGCCTTGTGTATTAGCTGCGATTCTTTTTAATTGTAGGTTCAGGATTATTTTTTAAATGAAATATTCAGATTCAAGTAAACATCTTTCTCTTTTACTAAGCCTAAAACCACTTTTCAAACAGTGGCCATTGTTCTTGGATCACAGCTGTGGACATTATCTTTTTTTTTAAGACTTTACTTTGAATGGAAATAAAATCAAGTTCCAGAAACTGGAACAGGATAGAATGGTTTAGGCAATAATGACCATGAAGGTGAAGAGATATGATCTGGGGAACAGTTTCATCCCAGTACAGCCAGGGCAGTTTCCACTTCGGACTCTATTTTATCATATAATGAATTTGTAGTAACAATAACGGAACTTGGCCCTTTGTGTTAGTGACAAAATCACATTGTAAATAGGCTAGACAATCATAGGTCTTCTTCAATCTTGTCTTCTTGGTCCATTGGATCTTGCATTCCTTTCCTTTTTCAGTTCCTTCAACAACTCATGCAGGGACCTTAACTTAAGACTCTCGTTTACTCATTTCTTGGTGAATTTGCTAACAAGCAGCTTCTCCATATGAGAGACAATGGAAGTGGCAATCTCATTTGTTCCATTTATATTTTACTATTTTTTATGTATATTTAGGAATTTTAATTTGATGTAGGTCAAACCACATAATGAACAATAATATTACATCTTCCCAGATGATGTTTTTATAGCATGAAAGTAGGATTAAATGTTGCAGTCTATTGGAAGAAGACCTCAGACTGAACTGCATTAAGAACTGTACCCAGATTTTGTCCAAAAGTGAGCTAGCTAGTCTACTCTAACAAATAACTAACATTTATGAAATGCTGATAATCAAAAGTGAATACAGCATTGATGTTTTGGTATTTTGGGGGGGAACTACATATAGTATCCTCATCTGGAATAACCTTCTGGACAAGATATGAATCTTTCATAAGAAGGGTTAAAAGAGAAGGGACAAGTAGCTATTACAGTAGTTCAGCAGCATCTATTAAGGACAAACCTCTGGTGCCACAAGATAGAATATACAGCAAGTAGCAGGAAATCACTATTTGTCACGGGCAATATGATTGTCATATACTTTGATTTTGTAGCAACTGTAACTTTCTTTGGTGAGTTGACAGAACAGCAGGAATATCTATTGACTGAGATAAAAGCTGCCTCCCCTGATCTCCCTCACATTGGACTGGGACCAAGGCTCAAAATATGACAGCTGGACAAATCATGAAAAACACCTAGAAAAACTCATTCTGTTGAGAGAGATGAAAACTTTGTTTATTTCAGCTCCAAGCATTACTCTTTGGCCAAGCATTGCTTTAGCTGCAGCTGGACTTTATGTGGAGGAAATATAATGTGATACACCCTAGAAGTCAGGAACCATCAGATCTTTGAGGACATGTTACAGATTGCATACATTGTACTATTATGTATTGAGAGTAAATAACATATATTACATGCGCTGTTATGTAAAGCTGAACTTTATGTAAGGTTAACCGCATTGTTGGCTTTGTATAAAGTAGCATGAGTATCCAGTAAAACTTGCTGTACATAATACAGACCTTAAGCGTACTATCTGGGTCAGAGATACCAATGTACCAGTGATATCCTCATTCTTGTAATATGTTACAGTGTGGGTGGTTTATACCTACAAAACAAGCTCACAAACTCAGTAGACACTGTAGGTCAGCTAGGAATAAGTTTCCAGCTGGTTGCACTTTTGGTTTTTTGTTGGACTCCTTAGATCATTAATGATTCATCTGCTCCGGTCAACAAAGTTTGACTGTGCATGGAACTGTTGGCAGTAGTTTTAATGGGCTTCAGTTATCCGAGCCAGTTAGCCAGAAGTGTTATTAAATATCTGCAGGCTACTAATCTATTCATAGGAGACAAAATATTTAACCTTTTCCCTTGTAAATACAAACAAATTATGAAGATGAAAGACATACTACTGTCTGGTTTTATGGTACTCTATAGGATTTTACAAGCTATTCTCTATAGGTCTGGTTTTCTTCTAATTGTTGTTGCAGAAATCATCCAGAATATTTCTGGAAACAGATGAGCGGGCTAGGTGAAGAAATAATCTGAACCAAGCTAAATACCATAAGAATTTATCTTGAATGAAACAATCTGGAGAAAATCAAAAAGAGAAAATTATGTTCAAGTGATTAGCAATGATCACAAAACCACTGACCTTAAGATTGGTGCTCCAAAGCTGAGCTGTTGAGGATGCAACGTAAATACCTCCAACACTAGGTCTGGAAAACATTTTGTAGTTCCACAAAATCCCTTTATCACTGTAAACCAGGCACATCACTTGGGACTTGGTTTACTTGCCTGTACCTGAATTAGAGGTAGCCTAACTCAGCCTACCACTCATGAATTCAAGACAAGACATGGAGACTGAATCGAAACACATCAAATTGTGTTTCAGCATATTTTGGTTGAAAGATTACATGACTAAATTCTTTTACCAGTTCTTGACAAAACAGCTTTATTATATTCACATGTAGAAATATAATTGCATATTGTAGCATTTTCAGCTCTGTCAGATCTGTTTTCCTTAATGGCAGTCTGCAAAATGTGTAAAAAAGAAAAGGTCATAAAACCAGTACTCATAACCTGTAAGTGTAGATCAACTTTCAGACTATTTGCCTTTTTTTTATTTATTATTTGTAATGTCTGAGAAACTTCTATAAATAAAAGAACAGCTAGGGAATGTTTCCTTTAACAAGCTGCACTTTAAACAACTATGTCTGTTACAAAAGACTGAGAGAAAAACAGCTTCTATTTTCCATCAATAACATAAATAACAGGAGTGTAGGTTGTTTAGCTAGGCTTAGATGCAGGATATTGAGAGAAGTTATTCAGTTTACACTACTCCATCTCATGCTTGCAGAAAGCTTTCCTCCACTCAGAGAACCACTAGCAGAAATAAGGATTATTCAAATCTTATTTAAGCTGTACTTTGAAGATTTAAATGAGACTAAAATATACATTTTGCAGGTGTCTTTGCTGATTAAATTAAGCCTAATGAGCTTAATTTTATTTTTATCAACATACTCCTACCATTGCTATAGTATTGAACTGACTTTTTTCTGACTTTTTCCTTCTGCAGTTCACCTGCTTGTTGTTCACAGATGCATCTGGCAGTGGCCAGGAGGAAGGTCCATCTCTGTGCTGGAGCTGTGAGGTGACCTACAGTCCATTCAAACCAACAAAGCCCCAAAATAAAAGTGGCCATGTCTTTTTGTTCCACACTCAAAGTACTGCTTTATGCTAAGGAAAAATGGCAGGAGACAGATCTGTGGCAGCATCAGCAAGTAAACAGTAGTAACAGCATAATCAAAGGAGGAAGGAATTTCTCTGAGGTCAACTATAGGCAGCTGAACATAAAGAGCAAAGGAGTTGAGTCACTCAGCTCATGTTGAGGAATTCACTGAAAATGATTCAGGATTAGCTGTTCGTGTGTTTCTTGCATACACTTCCCGAATAATGATCCTAGGACATTTTAGGCCTCATTAATACACAGTGTTTGATTTGCTTAGTCAAAGTGGAATTGGGCCAGATTATAAATGTTAGTCACAAAGGGAAACTCTCCCTCCCTTGTGTAATCCCACCCAAGTCTCAAGGGAAATACCAGCAACTGACGTGAGCAGTGTCAGTCATCCCGTCTACGGTTGTACTCGGTCTGCTTTCCTCATGTAGAGGGCCATCTGGGTAGAAAAAATATTAAGTTTCAATTTAGTCAGTTAAGAAAATGTCACTTTGTGTGAGTAAGAATGGCAGAAATCACTCCACAGATATTGGCAGTCCTTGGCTTGATTTCTTTGCCTTCACTGTTTTTTTTAATTATTATTTTATGAATTCAAAAGAACCAGTTGCTGAAAAGCATGCATAGAATTGTACCCTCCTTGCATTGAAATATTAATTTCTTCTGTTTTGTGTTTACTCCCTTAAAGACACTTCAAACCACCAAATTTCATAGACTCAATATGTAGTAAATCTAAAAAGAAAGATCGATGAATGTAATTACTCTTCCTTTGAAGCTCAATTTTTATTGTCATTCATGAAGTGAAAAGATGGATTATAAAACATGCAATATCATTAGCTAATTTTCTATTTCAGAAATTTTAGCCTAATGATTTCATATAGTAAATGCTGGTTTTAACAGATTTACTGGACCAGAGACAATAATTAGAGAATGAGAAGGCCTCAGGTCATCTAGTTATGTGCCAAAGACTGATTGGTCCTTGCAGTATATGTTGGACACGCTAGGGAAAAGGAAGAGAGCAGAAAGAATCAAACAGAAGAAGCGTAAGGATATTAGCCAGTCAGGACTTCATTTTTCAAGGTCACTGAGCAGGACATTATAATAACTTACACACTATCTGTAAAAAGAGTTTGCATACTTTTTTTACAATGAACTGAGAAGAAAGGCTGTAACACAGACATTATGAAGTTGGAAATGGGAAAACAGGTAAATAAAAAGTTGTGTTTTGGTCACATGGAAGTTGACCAGATGATTGATGGCAAGAACAAAATATCTTTCTGGTATTATTGACCTACTACATTGTTTCCTGTGAGTTTACAGTTTTGCTTTTATTAAGTAAACTAATTTTATGCCACATTTCCTTACAATCCAAACAAAATGCAAAAAAGAAATTAAATATCACTTTTATTTAGTAAGCTTCCTACAACACTATTAAAACAAGAGGATGGATTTAGAATAAGAATTTCAAGTGTGTTTTATAAACTTGAGGATTTAGATAACAAGAAAAAATGATACCTTTTAATAGGTGACAAATCCACTTTATTTAACACAGATTATAATGTGAGCTTTCAAACTACACTCATACTTTAATGTTACTTTATTTATATCCATGAGGACCTTGGATTGTCCCTGCTTACTTGACTTAATATCAAGATGACATTTGGGGCACTGACTTTCTAAAAGATTACATTTTGCTGTCCATTTCACACTGTTCATATTATCATGCCAAATTTTATCTTTAAATGTAGGCGAGTAATTTCAACAGGAGACATCTGAATGACTCAAGGGATTTCCTCTGAGGCAAGCAAGTGATTTTTTGTTAAGCCTTCCCTCATGAAATAAAGAATTGAATATAATAATTGACTTGTACAACTATCTTTATAAATTCATATTTGGAGACAAATGTTTCTTCTAATGTATGTTATCTTGAAGTCAAAATGCAATAATTTTATTTGACTAGTTTTGATAAATCCTTCATCATAGCCCTATCTTGAAACCAGCTGCTCAGTTGAGACATACACATTTCAGATGATTTGTCAGATCATGTTACAAGTGTTATGACATGACATGAAAAAAGGAGACCTGATAAATTCACAGTTCTAATCAGAGTCTCTGAGAGACATTAAAATTAAATCTACACATTACAAAAAATGAGTTCCTCCATGTTTCCATTTAGCAGCATTTCCCATTAGTTAAATCTTGTTTCTTCAGTAGGTGAACCAGAAAACAGACTTCTATTTCTCTAGCTAATGAAAATACACAGATGGGGAAAATACACAGTTGATGTTTGCTCACCCCCTGTTTGAAATATGATGAAGTTCGTAACAGAAACCCTCAAACTTCCATCAAATAAGCTAAGGTAACAGATACACCGTGTTGATACTAAAATGGCTGAAACATCATAATTCTTTTTATAGGTCTCATGTCTTGAAGTCTACCAAAAGTAAACATCAAATCTATCTTGAGTAGGTTGCCTCAGCTGCCTCCCTGTAAAAGAGGAGTCATTAGATCCTCCTTTAATGTTTGCAGAACTTGAGAACATGTAACAGAATTCCCTCTTGTCTAACAACTAACCTCCATGATTTCTCCAATTTCTTCAAGAATTTTTAATAGACTTTTTCTCTTCAGATGTTGAATGTGCTCATTGAGTTTGAAGGATTGACCTATTCACCCTTGGCCATTTTAGGTGTAAGAAAACTTGTGTAGGCCAACCTATAAAGGATCTGAAGCAAAGTAACAGTTAAATTTCTTCTGCAAACAAGACTTTGCTGAAGATAATGGGCAAGAGATGTTGGAATTTTTCTTTCCAGTGTATGTCAAATTCAGTTTATTAGAAACAAAAATTTAAAACAGTAGGAAAAACAATAGGGAAATTTTTTTTTTTTTTTTTTTTTTGGCTCATTGTTGTGTATACATACACACTATATAGAGAGTGTAAAAATGACAAGATTTTGGTATCGGGACAGGGAAGAGCTGCAAGGGTTGCAGTGTTTAAATGTTTATCTTCCTAGTTTTCCTATATCTGCATCAGAAATTACATGTTTAGGTTATGTTAATTGGCAATAAATTAACTTAAATTCTGCACAATAAGTCTGTTTTGCTTGTGACAGTAACCGATGGGTGATTTCACTGTCTTTATTTTGACCTGCCAGTTTTCTCCCTCTTGTTCTTATTTTCTCCTGCGGCCCACTGAGGGGGTGGAGTAAGCAAGCGGCTGTGTGGGTGCTCAGCTGCTTTCTGAGGCCAACTCACCACAGTCTTTGAAGTTATTTCATTTTTTATCATTTAATAAAAATTTTCTGTCTTCATTTCCATCAACCAGCTTGCTTTGTCTCCCGTATCATACAGCAGCATTCTTATTGGACACAAAGACCAAAAGGTTATTATTAGATCTTATCAAAACTGTTTCAAACTTTACCAGTCCTGACTTTGATCTGTGGTCTTTTTCTGGCTCTCATTTAATATGACTAAAGAAACACTTGCTGTTAGTTTTTATTCCTCTGTAATGAATCGTTTCACTGCACTTCCTGATCTTTCATCTGTAGCATTCTTTACTCACTCCTAACATTCTTCTTGAGATGATTCATGGAGTTATGCCTGCAGCTCTCTTCTCAGTTCTGTCCACCTTGCTTGCAGTGGTAACTCCAGAATGTTTGTGCATATTTGCTTTAGAGGAATTATGAACCTTCTCCACACTTAAATCTTTAAGTGTCTTCACCCAGTTTACTTACCTTAATGGCTTTGTAGTTTATTAGAGTTTTAAACCTTTTTTGATAATCTTAACCTGTTGGGGTTTTTTTAATCTTTCCCTTACACTTAAGTTTGAAATACATCTGAAATACCTTATTAGTAAGTGATTGATTATGAAGTATTATAAGCTGAAATCAGTTTATTTTGTACATTATGTTTGTTTTAATTTGAAAGAATCTGATGCTTTATGGGGAAAAAAAAATAACCAGAGAATTATTTGATGAAAAAATCTCAATGGCAAAATTAAGGAATACCAAGGAATACTGTATCAGTAACAATTTCTTCTGCAAACTACTTCTCGAATTAAAGTCTCCTGTAAATAAACAATTCCCTGTAGTACTAATTATCAATTGTATTGAAGTGTTTCACTAACCAGGCCATACTAGCAGTCATACCAGCATTCTCTGTCTTTAAAGAATCTACTTAAATATTGTGATTGAAATTCAATGAGTCAAATATCCTAGTCAGCATTGTGCAATTTTTTTTTTTTTCATTTATCATTTTTCTGTCTCTTCATACACTTGAAGTAAAATGATAGAGAGGCTGGAAGGGGACTTCGAGGTTTGGGAAGTGTATTCCTCCACCATGTGATAAGATATCTTAGATAAAGTAAAAGAAGATGAGATTGATCAGTTATTTTCTTCTGATAAAGTGACAACAAAAGTTTCACTTCGAGGAATCATTGTCTCTTTTATTAATGCAGTTATTTTAGTGGGTAAAGACCAACAAACCTGCATTTCATTTCTTTGTGTCATCAGTTGAATTTCAATTCTTATGAATATCAGATGTACCTTTACATCCAGTTTTGGATGGTAATGCACTTAGATTGTCTGATTTTTTTATATCTGCCCATAGTGTAGCTTAGTACAGTGTAGCATTGAACAGCATTTAGGACATTTATGTCATAGTCTATTTTCAGTATATACATGCAGCCTGTGGTAGAATTAATGAGAGTTACTGAATATATTAAATAGAATTTCTAGTCTTGTGAAAAAAAAAGTCATTTGATTAATTGCTGTAAATTATCAACATTTAACATAGGGATTATTGTCCTGCTTGAATTTTCTATTCCATTTTAACACATCCTTGTCACATGAAAATAAGCAGTACCCTACATCTGCAAAAAATAAAAGAGATGATTCTGTCACAGCCTGAATATATCTAGTAAGGAGCTTGGCAGTAAGGTATATGAAGATCCAATGCCTGATTTTAAACAAGTATTTATTGAAACTTAACAGATACAGTTTTGCAAAAGAATAATCAAAAGTCTGTAAACCATACATGTTTCCAATAAACATTTGGAATGTAATTATTCTACAGTAAGTATCCTATTAAAGTTAGTTGTATTTAATAACAGTTGCTGCATAGTTCATACAGACTAAAACAAATGGCTAGTATAGATTTGCCAAAGATCAGTGGTTGTGAAGGAGATATGTATACTCTCCCTCTCTCTCTGTCTCTCTCTCTGAATTCTTATTTAAATAGATGAATTCCTTCATGTATGCATATATATAGGCTGAATATTTCCCCCATGCTTTCATGTTTTCATCATTACATCTATCTATCTAATCTATCTACTATCTATCTATCTATCTATCTATCTATCTATCTATCTATCTATCTATCTATCTATCTCCTTTCTCATACATGCATACATTTATATCATGGAATGTTTCAATAAAATTTTTTAAAGTACATGCTTTTTAAATAAAATATCTATATTAATTTGCCATTAAAATCCAGATTTAATTCCCTTTTGAGATGTCACCTCTTTAATACAGATTTCACACCAAGACTAGTAAATTAGAAATGCAAGGTAAAGTAAATTCCCTATAGACTATAGAAGTTTATCTATAAACTACAGACATTTGCAGTTAAATGAATGTAATGTTCTTTTTGACCATAGTTTCCTTGCAATCTCTTTGCAGTCTGTGGTGAATAACAGATAATTTTAGGGTGTTTCACTTGAGCCATCTTAATATTCAGTGGACTGATTCCACAAACTTCCTATTGTGCTCCACTGACTAGAAAAGGAGCCTACAGTAATTAGTTCAGAAGTAAATGTATGTGTTACAAACCTAGGATTTAGATTCCTAACTCCTACAGTCAGGAAATCATATATTTAACATGTCTCTGTCTGCCCTGCTAGTCTATTTTTAGAGAGTAGACACAAAATAAATTGAATTTTTTAGTTCTGTAGGCAAATTGCTCTAAACCAAAATATATACTAATCCATCTCTGAAACACATCCTGAAAACAGTATATTTTGCATTCAGTTGCAATATTTTTTACAATCTGAAAGATTTTATTCTGATTGTGAATTTACAGCAAATAGCTATATAATAAAATATGAAATAAATGTCAGTCATTTTGAAATAATGTGGAAAATAAAATATAAATCATTATTAAACTTGGGTTTTGTCAAAAGTATTTTTATCATATGAACTTGTCTTGATGAGAGAAGACTTTATCAGTGTGGTGTTTCCTCAAGAAAAAAATTTCCAGCCAGTATTTTTTCCAGAGTAAAACATTTCTTGTTATTAAGGGGAAGATAGGTTAAACCTCATTTTGCATTACAAGGAATAGATTTATGATATTTCAAAAGTTTATCAGTCCAATCATGCAACTTTGATTTTATTAAATTTGTGCTCTAAATGCTGTATGATGAGAAATGTTATGTTTCAATCCTGCTTGATATGAAACTTTATTGTCACAATAGCCTCATTATTTTTAGCGACATTGCATGCAACGATGTGACAGGATTTGTCCACTGGAAAACACTGGGAGATGGCTTCATGTGGAATATTTATGCAACCACAGTTTATTAGAAGTCTAGATGGACTATTCTGGCTGAGATACAATCATTCCCCTGAAGTGAACCCCCACCATAAATCTGGCAGACATACCAGTATCTTCTTACTCATCTCAAATTCCCCACAGAACCTATGCTGAGTTTATTTGGCTCTACAGTTTCAGTCTGGCATGAAGTATGCAGTGAAAGTCAGAAAGAATGTAAGAGTTGAATGTGATCTGACTGAATCAAATTTAGAAGCCACTTAACGCCAGCACCCAACCTAAAGAAAAAAAAAAAAAGAGAGACAATTGACTGAAATCTGCTGTACAGCAGGGTCTACATGGAAGATAAATGAAGCCCCAGAACTTGGGAGAGTGTTACTGGAGGACCAGGATTCAGGACCAAGACAGGAACAAGATCAAGTTTAAAAAAAAAAAAAGAAGAAAGAAACCCTTGCTCAGGAAGAAAGGATTCTGATTTCCCCCCCTCCATTGAATCCGAACCTAGTTTCTCCTCATTTCTCCTCAATTCTAACCCCTTTGCCATTGTACAACTGCTACTTTTATGGGAAAAATGTAAAGAAACAACTTAATATGAGACTATTCCACCCTTTTAACAACTGGGAGTTATACTGCTAAGAAAAAGCATATTTGACCAAGTAAGTTTGTAAGGGTACAACCCAGATATCATAAACAACCAACCCCCCCCCATTCAAGACCCATCACATTTACCATAAAAGAGAACTTTTAAAATCACTGGAGAAATCTGACAGTCTGACAAGCTTCAATCTGAGCTTTGGGTCAGGGACAGCTAAATGTATTAGTCACTCTCCAGATTCCACAGAATATTTAATGTGGATTGTAAGAGACTTTATACTGAAATTATAAAGGTACTATCTTTAAATATTAATACATACAATACTAGTGGAGTGTTCTGTTGCTTCCAAATAGATAGCCTTAGTGGATCACTGAGCTCTGCAGTATGATGCTACATTTTAGTTTCTTTCAAACTAATTATGAAATTAAAGAAAGAGGCATGCAGAGGGTTACTGCCAGGTACCGCTTGAAAGAATTCCCCCAGGTCTTGCCACACTATCAAAAGTAATTGCATCTTAAGGAGTTACTAGTCATCAGCTGTGCAATAGGGGCTGAAGGTGCATGTTCTTCACTCACCTGAGGTTTGAAATAAAGTGTATTTAATCTAATTATCCTCATTACTTGCTCAAGTTAATATATTTTACTTTGCAATTTGGAAAGTCTATAAGCATAAACAGTCAGCACATGAGACTGTACTACAAAGATTCACAGTGTCCAGCATCAAAAGATTTTATAAAAAGCCCAGAACTGCACAAAAAGGTTAGGAAGGTTTCCTTTATAAAGTTGATATAAATTGTTCTTTACTGAATATTAATGCAAAATGCAACTGGGGTTAATCTATCCAAGTTTCAGTAAAATTGCCTTCTGCAATTCTACCTCCTTTCTGGAGAAGAAAAATAATAGTGTACAAAGGATAGTTTATTGTTTCAAGGTAATACATTTACCTTGAAATAATTAAACATTGAAAGAGGCATATATTAAAGTAAATCACTTTTACTAAAATAAAATTTCCGTATGCCTGAAGATTGACATGCTCCTAATAACATAAAAGAATGAATAGAAAATATGACAAGGGGAAACTATACTATTAAATGGAGAAACATAATGGCTGAGAACCTTAACTTTAAAAAAAATTGTGCAGTTTTTCTGCTTTAAAGGTTCATGTAGTGTATGTTTCTTTTTCTAATGGATAAACTATGTCAAGGACTTTAATAAATGCCAGTGAAATTAACTAAGTTTTCCGTTACTAAAAAAAGAACATTAGCTATTAGTTCTTGTATATTCAAATTTGTACTTTCTATTCACTTTGACATGAATCACTGCATATACTGCCTTCTAGCCTGATCATAAGATCCAACTTTAGATTTAGTTAGGATCAATAATTATTTCCATTTCCCTTAAAAACTGTAGAAAAGTGGATTATTGTGTCATATTTCAGCAAAAATTTGCAGATGTTTCTGTACTTTGGCTGTCTTTGGTACAAAAATACCAAAAATGGGTTTAGATATCTGTGGAACATTATTATTTGGTTAGTATTAAATTCTGTTTCTGAGAAACTTCCACAGAAAAATTGTTCTTTAAAATCTTAATTGCTGTTAAATTATTTTTTCAACCAGCTCTACAACACATGAAAAATGAGGTAAACTTCAGGTGCTCTCTAACGATGTGTAAGACCAGACCATATACTTTCATAGTATCTGTAGAATTTAAAGGGTGTTACATTTTCTGGAATTAACATACTACCTACTTTCCTTTCTAGGGAACTTTTATGGCTGCAAACAACTGATTTTTTTTGAATCCTTGTCTTACTCAACAGCCTTCTGACTTTGTAGAACAATTTTCCCTTTTACTTGTGATAAAATCCTCCCATGCTAAATAAAACCTGAGCTCTATTATAGATGCCAAGATGGGTACCTGTAATATAATACTGTAAGAAATTCTACTGTTGTGGAAACTAACATACACCAGTATCAGGGTATTCAGGAGGTTTGTTACCATTCAAATCTTATAAAATTGAAACCTGAGCATTAAAAATCATTTCAGTCATAACCCAGACATGATTGGCTGGGAATAACTGCTTTCTATTTTTTATTCAGTTTGGGTTTTATTCAAAACCTCACTTGAAAATTTTTTCAAGCCAAAATAAACATTAAATATGGAAAGCAACCTGACTTCCAGTTGCTTTGAAGGACCCTCTGTGGTTTTTCTTTTCACCACTTATGCCAGCCTTCACATAAATTATTTGATATCTTGTGTCCAGGCACCATAACTCTTTGTTTGATTGGCCGTGAAAGTGATTTACAGCTATGTAACAAGACTTCACCTGTACAGCTTTGGCAGTGATAATAATACTAAGAAAAACTGCTATTTTTTGTTTGTGTATTTGTTTGTTTCTGAGTTCTTTATATGCACATCAGAGTCAATATCAGTAAATTTCTTGTGATCATGGGTAAGTCTTAACCTGAGCAGCTCACCACCTGAGTTTCTGTTTGCTCCCAAAGATGTTCATCCATGTCCCACACTAGAAGCCCTACCTGTCTTGGATGTTAAAAGCAAAGAATTAGAAGACAAAATCTGCAAATTAGTCCAGAACTTTGGTTGATGAATTCAGACCCTAGTCCCAGGTTAAAGATCTGAGAGCATGCCCAGCTCTAGAGACCACAACTTCACCCTTCTTTTTCCCTTGTGACCCCCAGTTTATGACCCTCCTTAACTGTTCTTTGACACACACCTCCTAACTCCATCCGTTGTCTCCTCTTGGTTTGCCATGTCCAGTTGTCACTGGGCCATCCAGCTTTAGTCCAGCAGAGGCCATGGTTAGTCTGTAATAAATGGAGAAAATCCAGTGGAGATGGACAAAAAGAGTAGTAAGAATGAAAACTTGACTCATAAGAAAAAGCTGAAAGTCTAGAGAATTTTTTAGACCACAGTAGCAAATCAGACAACCATCAGTAATTCCCTATGCTCATTTTGAGTAGGGCAAGAAATAATAACTTTATAGCACGGAAGGATTACTCTGTATCTTAATGAAATTTCTTTTCTAGCAGAAAGACAGGTAAGCATACAGAAACATTCTTGAGGAAGCTATGGAATCCCTGCAATAGGAAGTGTCTAAGAAGTTAGACCATGGGTATGGTATAGATGTATCAAGTCTTGGGAAGGAGAGAGATGGTTTGCTGTATTTCTAGGACTTTGCATCAATGCAGTTCATTTGTTTTACTAAATTCTGTGGAAGCAGATTTTCCTGAGGCTGGCAGGAGTGAGAAAATAATTGTAAGATTGTTTATGGTTACTGAGTTGATATTTGCATAAAAACAGATGGAAGGGATCATATATACCAATATCTTCTATATTCAGTTTTCTCCACTTTTGAGCTTGTCAAAGCACAGGATCCCTTAGGAAACCAGAGGAAGTTTATACTTTTGACTTCCAATGTATGCAAAAGAACTGTTTATCATTTACCTATAAAGGTTCCTAATACAAGGTTTAAACTTTGATAGATGACATGTTTATCATCCAAATTCATTTTAGCTTGCATATCTATTAATTCAGATGGTTTAATTTGCTATCAGAATTACACAGTCTGTAGAAAAAAGCGAAGTATTATGCATTGTTTAATTCTTGCGGGGAATTGAGAGGATGATAAATTCCATTTCTATGTGTCTGTTTTAACAGTTGATAGTGCAGATAACAAATGTAATGACTTTGGGAAACTGGAAAATGGAGAGAAGAAAGAAAGAAAAGCAAAATAGATTTTTCTCAAACAAAGTGCTTTAGCAGGTGCTTTTGTTCAAAATGAAAGCATTTACATTCCCTTCAAAGAACTCAGTCTGCTTTCAAACTTAAGCATATGCTTTGGTGGATACTAGGTCCATGATACATTCTGTTTAATTGACTTGAAACATAAAAGTAGATGACATGAGACTTCTTAGACTCCAGGATTTTTGTGAATCAACATTCTTCCCATAGCAAGATCTAGTGACAATTGTGCGAAAGGAAATCACTGTTCAGTTGACCTGAAAGTATCAAGGCATCACCTCTAAGGAGAAATGGTGACAATTAATTTCAGATCAGCCACTTATGTAAGGGCTTTTCAGTCAGACTAAACCTCAAGCATGACCACTTCTGAATACTCACTGCATAGAGGTATGTAAATAGTCTTGTTGTAAAAGTACATTTTGCCACTATACACTTGCTGAGTTTTTTCCACCTTAATTTCGCTAATTTGCTCTGCCTCTCCACTCCAGCTATCTTATTCAAATTCCTAATACTTCTGGATCCAGTCAGGTATAATATCTCTCCCTTACTGGTAAATTCTCATTCTCATCCCATCCCTTTCATCACCTCAATATTCCCCTTGCACACTTGTCCTCTCTGCGTTCCTTAGCTCCTTCTCATTTTCTTGTTCCAGGCTTTAGTTCTTTGTGTTGTATGATGTGGAAGGAAGAACATAGCATTTCTCAACTCTTTTTCGTTGTTCTAGACCATAGCAGGCACCTTGGTGCCTCATGAATTTTGACTGGGCTCTAATGTAGCCTCTATGTTTTGTTTAGCACTACTGTGATTAAGATTATACTTGTGACGACTATCTAACGGGCCTTTAAGAACCCTTGAGTTTTGTGGAAAAAGTTCAATATGAAATCATAGCGTACACAGATGACTCAAAAATGTGATGTAGTTATGATCTATAAATCATTAATAAAAATATTTGTGTTGATATGCTACTTCTTGTGTCATTAGTTTTCCAGATAATTTTTTTTCAGGTCAGTATTTGATCTATAAATCTGCATACTGAAGCAATCAGAAAATGTATCTTTTAAAACTTAATATACCTGTTTATAATCATTTACAGCTGAATATGTTAGTGTCAAAAAATGAGCTTTTGGTCCACAGTGAAACATTGCAGAGCCAAATGGCTATGGAAAAATGAGTCATATTTTGTTGTAGCTCCCACATCATCAGTGGATCTGAACAAAGTTTCGGCTACAGGATCGTATTCTGCCGTCGGTTTTATACTTCCCTCTACTTAGAGAAGTTTAAACTAAAGGCAGAAATTGAAGACAGTAGACTTTGTTTGACAGAATACTTAATACTTGTGTTAATGTATAAGTCAGAAAGAAATCAAAGCAGGTCTCATAGTTTCCAGGACTGACACTTAGGAAATACCTATGAAAACTTTCTCTGCAGTTCCTGAGAGACAATAAATACAGAACCTCATAATGCAGATTTTACAGAGCTGTTTTCTGAGTAGAAGCATGCTGGAGTTTGACCTTTATAGCAAGGAAGGGATCACTTTATTTGTCAGAAGTTTACTTGCCAGCAATATAGTTAAACCATTCATGAATTTAAAAATAACAAACATGTGGATGTATTTTATATTTTTTTTTTGGTCAAGAGGAGCAAAAAAACCATTAGCAGTTATCTATTCCTCAATAAGAGGTCTAGTACTGTTGTACTGAAGCAGTATGTCACTTAGTTATGATGTCGGAGATGCATATTCTTTCCTTAGTTTAAAGAAAGTCATATCCATTTATCTTCCACTATGCAGGAAAAAGAACTTCAGCCTCTGCATGATAGACTATCTCAGAAAAAGACAGGATGCTACTTTGCACATGAATATCAACCACTGAGGAAGGAAATCATTCCTACTTTCTGATTCTGGCTTAAAATGTCAAAGCAATTAGTTTACATACATATACAAAAAAAGATTTTCTACCTTACTGGTATTGACACCCAATACATTTTTGGCAAGCAAATGGAATATACTCTGCTGGATTCAGAACAAGGATCTTAATCAACCTGTCAGTAGCTGTTTGAGTATGTGATGCAACAGTAGCAAGAAGGATTCATTGCATTTTCGTAGCGTCTAGAGAATGTCTGTGGAATGCCTTCTTCCAAGGAAGAGAACTGAATTCTAGTTTTCTACAGTCCCTGCAAGTGGGCTGCTTGGGAAACAGGAAAAGTTAATTTAGAAACGCATTCAGTGTAAATCATTCTTTGTGATTTAGGTGTCCATACAATATGTGACAAACCCTACATTTCCTAAACCAAACCTATAGTTTATATACTAAGTATACTAACTACATTTATTTAGTGAACAAAGAATATATCTTGTAGCTGTAGCATGTGCTTTTATTTATCTGTAAAGGTATCTGCAGGGAAACAGAAAGCAGAATTATAGTATGTGCCTCAGAAACATTTTTTGTCCTTGCATGAAATCCAGCTTAGTAGATTTTATGCACCTCAATTCCCTGAGATGACTGCAAAATCCACTTTCACAAAAGTATTATGTGTGTTCCAGAACTTGCTTAAAATAACGTCTTTTACTAGTCACCATGTATAGGATTAGCAAAAATTATTTACTGGCTAGACATCAGGCTTTATCAAAACATTCTGTGAATGCAGATGTTGGGAATAAAAAAAGCTGTCTAAAGATGAACTGCACGCAGATATAAATGCCATCTGAGATGACACCTGGGACTGAATCGTGGTCCTTCACAGGTGGACACTGACCAATTACTGTTTGAAATAAACCTTGTTAATAGGTGTTGCTGCATACCTATATGCAGATCAGGCACAGAGCAAGCAGTGTGGTGCAGTGATTTTGCATGTATATGTGTGTAGTATTGTCTTTCAGTCTTGTCATAGAATCATAGAATCATTAGAATAGTTTGGGTTGGAAGTGAACTTTAAAGGTCATCTAGTCAACCCCCCTGCAATGAGCAGAGACACCTTCAACTACATCAGGACACTCAGAGCCCCGTCCAGCCTGACTTTGAACATTTCCAGGGATGGGATATCTATCACCTCGCTGGGTAACCTGTGCCAGTGTCTCACTACCCTCACTTTAAAAAATGTCTTGCTTATATTAAGTCTAAATCACCTTCTTTTAGTTTAAAACCATTACCCCTTGTCCTATCACAACAGGCCTTGCTAAAAGTTTGTTGCCATATTTCTTGTAAGCCTGCTTTAAGTACTGGAAGGCCACTAATAAGGTCTCCCCAGAGCCTTTTCTTCTCCAGGCACAACAACCTCAGCTCTCCCAGCCTGTCCTCACATGTGAGCTGCTCCAGCCCTCTGATCATCTTCATGGCCCTCCTCTAGATGAGCTCAAGCAGGTCCATGTCTTTCTTGAGCTGGGACCTTCAGAGCTGGATGCAGTACTGCAGGTGAGGTCTCACCAGAGTGGAGTAGAGGGGCAGAATCACTTCCCTCCACCTGCTGGCCAAGCTTCTTTTGAAAGTATGGGTATGGTTGGCCTTCTGGGCTGTGAGTGCACATTCATGGTTGGCTCATGTCCAGTTTTTAGTCCCTCTAACCTACATGTGGAATCCACAGTAATGAAATCCCTGCCCCCTAACAATGAACATGCTGCCATGTATCATTAAAATATTTTTCAAGAAGAGTTGGAATATTCTTTGTATGCATATTACTGCTTATTTTGATTGGGCCTATTATGATCTTAGCCATAGGATACATAGCTGTAATATAGCAATACCTGAAATTCAGTATTGCTGCTCCCAGTTTGGACTAGGTTTATGCATTTTTTTAAAAAATAATATGCTCTAATTCATCTAATTAATTAACTATCAGGGAAATATATTCAAATTAGTTTTACATTTCAGTTGAGCCCAAACTGTCAGCTAATAACTGGATTAACAACTTTAATCCATAACTGGATTAAATGACATTTCTATCTCCTTTAATGACTCCATATAATAGCCCAGATACTTTTGGTCTTCAGGCTACCCTCAGTGCTACTCAAGAATGGAGAATGTCCAAGAGCATTAATTCAGAAAGAAACTGCAAGGATCCTATTATGGGAGATCGTGCTGCTAGATGGACTGAACACTACTGTTTTCTCCATCTCACGGTGTGAATAGCATAAATAAGACTAGATGAAGAAATCACTCAAACCTACATAAGAGCAATGTCACATAATTTTTGTGGCAATGTCTTTCTAGATGCCCTTATCTTCTCATACAATGGTGGTGATGATTTGTCAAGATAGACTTTTAAACCTGTGCTTTATTGGTTCTCTTCACCTGGACTTCTGCCACTGACTTAATAAATCCATCAAACTTAGTGCAGTGCCAAATTATTTATCTTCTAAAAATCTTAAGAGCTACCTTAATGATCAGCTAATGAACAGCCATTTAAGTGATACAGTCACCTTTCCATTTAAAATTCTCATACTCCTCAAAAATTGTACAGTACACAAGAGGTACATCACCAATTATTTCTTTCGGCATGCTGTTTCTTAAGGACAAAACTTTCTCAGTTGACCATTTTAAGCACAGAATAAGAGAAGTTCTCTTTTGTAGTCTAAAATGATTAAACAAGAAACACTACAGCACTTTATAAAGTAAGAAGAAGATGGAAACCGGAAGTGAAAATAGACATTAGATCACCATTTTTATTTATTTTATTAATCCAAGATTGTTGTTTATGGATGCAAATACTTGGAAAGAAGGAAGCACCTTGTGGAATCTGAGGTATTTTCAGCTTGATAAATTTCAATTCCTGTGTCAAGAGAAAATATGTAGTGAAATGCTATTTTTCTAGTTGCATAAAGCATAAATCAGCATTTTTATAATCAGTTTAAGATACACAATCAGTGCAAAACACCACAGACTACAGTCTCACACTTCCTAAAATAGTTATTCACTCATACAAAAACCATCTACAAGAAATTTTGTGGAAGTTGTACAAGGTACCTCTAATAACAGCCAAAGTGTAGTGATGTAATAACTACATTTAGACAGGAAATGCTGTATGTGCCAGTGTATATTTGTGTGTTAATAACACCTGTATAAAAGTACCAAACTATCATAAAAGATTTCTTATTCGCAGTTCTGATACCCCTTCAGATCTATGGCAGCACATGGATTTCCGGATAGTAAACATGTCTTTTATAATATGTATTTGACTAGAAGCTCAAAACTTTTGGTGGATTTCAAATGTGGGTCTTGAAGCCCCTCAGTTCATTTGAGACTGAACTACTCTAATGCAGTTAATATGATATAGCCTGTTATGCCATTCTGTCAACCTCACATGTTATTGGAGTTGCAGTGACTCCCAAATTATAGATAGGTGTGATTATAATGACAGACACATCATTAACAAGTCATTAAATACAACAAAACCATAATAGCGTAGGTCTGAGATGCTTGCAGAGGTGGGTTTTGTTATTTGTCTGTCTTTTTTTGTTCTGTGAGTATATCAGAACAAAACCTGTTGCCCTTAGGACTATTCTGACCATTTTGTGCTCTCTCAAGCCTTTCCAGGGATAGCAGACAATAAATAAAGAGAAGATAAATGGTAATGGAGAGTCATCAATTTTGAGAAGTTATTGGCAGCACTTTCTTTTGGACATTAGTTAAGTCCAGCAGTTTTGGATTGCTATTACATTGCATCCATGTTTCCAGATCTCCAGATGGAGCTGCCCCTCCTCCACCCGTTGCCATGGAGTTCTGCCTGTTTTACTCCATTGTTTGCAAAAGGCAAATCAGGCCCAGGAGTTCTAAAAATCTTCAAGAGATTTCTAACACATAGGAAAGTGCTTTCTTACCTCTGTAAGAGCTCATGTTTTGACAGAAAGTAAAACACATTGCCAGCAAGTAAACATATATTTTGGCAAGTCTGAATAGGACAGTCTAAACATGCAGTGCTCACAAACCAACCAAATCCAAACTTGCAAGGCTGAACTGGGCTAGAGAATATTTATGGCAAGTTGCACAGTCCAGTTTCAAATAACGCAAGACATTACTTCCACTATGGTCCCATATATATTTATATATATATATCTCACCACTAGGCAAAAATGACAAATCACATTAGTTTTCTTATGACTGAGATTCTCTCTGCATCTTTTATGAGCGTTTCTATCTCAACCTATAATTCATAAGCTAACAAGAAACTTCAGCTCTTTAAGATAATCATGTCCATTGCACTCACTCTCCAAAAATTATCTTTCATTATTTCTGAAGGTATTCTAGTCTGGTCTGGTTTCTGGTTTAGACCCTAGTTATTTCCGGCTAGATTAGTCTGGCAGCAAGTATCCTGATCTCTTTCCAACCTACACAATAGCTTTTTATCACAGCTAGTATAGGCTAAGTTTGTACCTATGTACTGGAAATTAGGTCTTCTACTCCTTTATGCTTCTGTGATTGCTACTGTATAATCTGTATGTACTCCCTGTTATTTACCTCTTTATGTGTTTTAAAACAGATTTTTTTTTCTTTTTAAATGGGATTTGTTTTCTCCACATTTTCCAGAATAAGTGGCTTTTGTGAGCTACTCAAGTTAAGACTTTCAGGTTATGCTACACAAAACTTACGTGTAGTGGAACACCTTCATGTTCAACAGAAAGATTTTAAAGTTCCCTTAGAAAACAAAAAGCTTTTCATTCTGGAAGTGGTCTTTATAATTCCTAAAGAACCCTGTATTAGGCAATTGAGAGATCACGAGATTGCTACATGGTCCTAGGAGTTTTAGGAAGGTAATTTTCATAAAATATGATCCCATAGACCAGCTTTTTATGAGGGCAACAACAGGCATCTTGGTGTCAAACAGGTATTAGATGGGAGCTACTCTAGAAGAATATTCTGAGTATTGATAAGTAGAGTTTTATGAGCATGGCAGGTGAGGTGGGCCAGGACAGCAATGTAACGATATGAGGCCTTGTTAGTTTTTCCTGTGCGATTTCACAGTCTAATTTACAGTGATTGTTGAGGAATATTTATTTTACAAGTACAGTACATGAAAGAATCAGGAATGAAGGTATAACACTGGCTACCAAGACCTGTCAAAAACATACCTAGAAGATAATGCACCAAATTAGATTCTGCCTCCTTTTTCCATGTAGTTGAAAACATTGTTTTTTCAAAGGCTGCCATACCAGGTCAAGGGACTTCACAAACTGGAAGAGACAATAGGTTTACTGGGTACCAGCTTGGAAGGCAGGTAAATATTTTACAATCTGAAAATGTGAACGGTCTTCTTAAGGGGTTTTGAGTTAGGGTTTTCTTCTAAATATGTGATATTTAACTTAAAGGAAGCTGTATGGCCAAAGGGTACAGACTGAAGGGTTTGAACTTAAGCCAGATTTGTTCAGAAAATGGTGCTTAGTACCATGACCCACCTTTAGTAAAGAATTGTGTAATTCTGTACTAAAGGCAAGTTATACATAATAGCCAGAAACTTTAGAGGGGTGCACTCAAGGAAGTAAGGAAAGGTATATAGGTGCAATTTGCCCAGTAACTCTGAGTTCAAGCACTGAAGCAGAGGTAAAAGCATGAATGAGCTTTTTGTGTAAAATCCTGTTCTGAGAGCTGTGACAGTATCATATGCTTTTTATTTTGTCACAGAAGATGGAAATCAAGCATGCAAAACTGTATTATGCAATGAAATAGAAGTGTTTGCGTTTTGTTTTGTTTTGGTTTTTTTTGTTTTGTTTTTTTCCAGAAGGTTATATCTGGACCTCTTCTTTCTTAAAAAAGATAGTCTGAACTGAAAATAGGGAAAATATTTTTTAACAGTGAAGGCAATTTCCCACTGACAGTGTATATTCTGGGACTTTGAACATTGTCCCTCACTTTTTATATCTAGAATTAAAACTGGATGTCTTTCTAATAGATAGGTCAGACTACAGTTATAGATCATGTACAAAATTATTAGGTGAGTTTTTTCAGACTTGATGATCTGAAGGCACCACCTGCCTTCAAACTCCATGAATCTTTTAAACAGAGCTGTGTTAATATTGAGATATATATGTACTTGAATTGAACAAACTCTTGCAGTAAGGGTAATGCATAAAAAAGGTGGCTGGTTGATGTATGTGATAGATTTTCTCTCTAAAACATTTTTTTTTATTAACCAGGGGTAAAATCACAAGAGTTGATTTTGTTGATGTAGAGTCATAGCTTACTGGAAGGCTGTCTAATTAAAAAAATAATGGAGGAATCAATTAAAGTTTCAACTATTTAGCACAATAGTCAATACATAATTCCTGGCAAAAAAAGCACTGCTGGCTGGAAAATGTGTCTTAGGCATGACAGTTAGCTCCCATTTCTTGTAAAGAAAGATGACTTCTGTCATTTACAGTCTTGTCATAACAAACTACTTTGTTTGTTCTGGAAAACTCTGAGCATAAGTAAACCTGCAGTAACTACTTGAGGCATAATCTTGTTCCACTGAGTTCCATGGTTAATTACACATTTATTTAGGCACAATCATTGCTTAAATGGTAAACAATGACCCTTCATCAACCAGGATGCTGCAATTTTCATTGTTAGTTTTTGACGGTAGTTGCAGATCTCCCCTCAGCTGTAATGGGATGGCTCTTCTATTAGATTCCTGAGGCAATGGTAATGTCACACTTTTGTGTGGCTCTCACAAGATCAAAATCAGAGAATCTGTAAATTAGCAGCACTCAAAAATGCAAAAATAATTTGATTTGCTGGGACTACAGTATGACTTACAGACTTTGCTGTCATAGACTATAACAGGGTAACATTCAATTATAATAGGTAGATAGATATGCACTAGATTTGTACAGGGCGTGCTGGCTATTGATCACAGAGTTCAAGTAATTGGTTTCAATCAGTTAGTTATCTTTAAAGAAGCTACTCCTAATTATAAGTTTAATTGAGAGAAGAGTATGTTTTACTGATTGCTATTTTTAAGACTTCAGTAGTGACATAAAATGTTGAAGTTAAATAAGTTGGAAATTCCCAAATAATTCGGCAGGAGTTCCCCCCCACACCCCAAACTGTAGACCAGTCTGGAATGTGTGAAAAATTGGCACATGCTACCCTCCATGTTTTATGAATACTTTTGGTTTCATGATGAAAGTAGAGGCTGAAAAACTTAAACAGCATGAAACACGGTACACATACATATCACATAAAGATAGTTTCTTAATGTACTTACTGCACTTTAAAAATTCCCTCAAGAGAAGCTACAAGAGAAATAAAATTCTGTGAAAATAAATACACAAAATTTAATGTCCCACAGTATTATCTTCTTCACTGCTTTTCATGGGAGGCATCTCCTGAGAGAGGATAACCTTGCTGGGATGCTGAATACACATGTATGCCCTAATGGTCCCCTGACAGAGGAACCATTGAAGAACAGTGCTTGCACAGCAGGTTTGTAAGGGACCAGCAACATAGTTTATGATTAAAGATGAAGGACCAGGTTTCTAGCTTTCCAGTAATAATCAAAATGTAACAGTTTTTTTCCTGAGAAAGTGGGCATATAGCTATATTTTCAGTGATGAAATTCGTATAAGTGCATGGAATAATATCTCCGTGTGTTCTCTGTCATCCAGATCAGTATGAATGCCAGAAGAAATTCCAAGAAATCTGGAAACTGTATAGGGCCACTGTAAACCAAGAACTTTAGATGCCAAGAAGCTTCAATCTTGTCCAGCTCCATACCACACCCTACATATGGGTTGTGGCTAAATACTACAATGTATGCCTAAATATACCTCTTAAGAAGTTACATATGTCCTTTGGCACAGGACATTCTATTATTTATTCCTCCATCCCTGCCTTGTTGACCAATAGCTGTTGATGATATGAAGATAGAAATAAAGAATAAATTCAAAGAGCTCTCTATTTTTACAAGCAAATCAAAAAAGTCATCTCATCTTAGTAAGTAACAAAGAAAAAAAAAGCGTTGTTCACATAGTTCTACTTCAAATTGTATTTATTATTCATTTTAATTCAAACCATCAGCAATATCTTACTGGTTCAGAATCATAACTTTTATTTTTCAGAATTGTCCCATATGGCTTATTCTACACTGTATAACATCATGCAAATTCTGATACTACAAGAATCAATGGCAGCATAAACAGAACTCCAATAGTTTACTGTAGAAAAGGGACATGAAGGATGGATATATAATTCTCATTTTAATCAGAATCAGTAGCATATTTTTGAAGAAAATCTCCTGGCAATCTCAATTATAGTGCTGTGGTTGGCAACATAGAGTGGTCTCAAAGCATGAAAACTGGATTCCTTTCAGAGCAAATAAATCCAGAATAGAAACCCCTTAAAGATGCCTAATGTGCTCCAACCAGCATGTTGAGTGCATGAGACCAGACAAGAGGTATTCTGAAACATAACCCTTGAAATGCATGTGGTATGGACACTGCATCAGCACCAACAATACTCTGTAAAACCATTGAGTTGAACTGCTCTACTCACTAATGTAGGCATAGCCACATGGGCAAAAATAATCTCTATGAATTAAGTGCCACCTAAATTGCATGGAATATGCAAGGCAGAACTTGATGTCCTGTTCATCTGGTTGTCCAGAGTGGGGAACTGGCCACCTGCCTACACAAATCCTTTCTTCCAATGTCCCTGCACCTATGAATTCATTCTACAGAGGTCTCCCCAGGTCTCACCCAGAATAGACTACTCCATAAATCACTAGCAAGACACCATCTGGAGGAAAGCAGTTCACAGTGGAAAGGTGCAGAAAGGATTACTGTCTTGATGTGGACATCTGGTTCTACCAGCTAAAGTTGAAATATTTTATTCACCTTCTAAAATCAAGAGCTGAATGAAGGTAAAATTTTTGAAAGGACTGAGTATAATTCAGTAAAACCTGCCTGTAAATAAATTTAGCTAGATGGCAGAAGACAAGGTCTATATGTCAGAAGAATGTGCCCCAGGAACATTTTTTTTTTTTTACAGTGGACAAAATAAGCTGATTAATGTTAACCTAAGTTTATGCTGAAGTTTGATATTGGTTTATATGTACAATTATATGATATTATCAATAAGATAAGTATGGAGGGCCCACATTCCCAGTTTCTATGTACCCAAAAATAAGTTTTTATCATCTTTTCATCTTTAAAGACCACCATAGTTACTCTACATAGTCTGGCATATAATTCTTCAAAACATCAGTTTGTTTAATCAAGGTAGAATCTCACAGCACAGCTCCAGCAATGTCAACACTTATGTAGAAGTCCTTCCATTTATAAAACTTCTTCTATCTCATCAGAGATATTCTTCTCCTATTTCACCAGAAAGACTAGCAAGGGCTTGTTCTGCAATTTAAGAGAATGAAATGGCCTACGTGACAGCATAGAATGTCTATTGTCTATTTATTAAGTGCAAAGAATCCCAACACTTTTCCAGGATCTGACCATTTATATCACATTCTAAAGTGATTGTGTCTATTGCTATTTCTATATCTCAAATATTTCCACATGTGTTTCATGTCAAGTGTATGACTGTCTCTTTTGAAACTGAGCATATATACTGCTAGTAAGAACAAGACCCAAACTGTTTATAAGACCAAGATCCCTAGCTCATGTAAATCAACATAACTACAGTGGTTTCAGTATAAAAGTCTGTTAGCCAAGACTATTATTGCTTCAATAAAAAGTAATTTCTTTCAATTCTACATCTTTTGTAGCAATCTAACTAAGCTTATTAGAAATAACCAAACAATACCAGTCCAATTTCTATAAATAAATTATATGCACACAAAAAGCATAGAAGTATTTCTGTATTTTCCAAAAATGTGTTATTACATGGAAAAAATGCCTTGGTAATTGCTTTATAGAACAGCATGATTTTATGACAAATTCATTCAAATCTTTATATCTTTTCTTTTTTTAATATCTAAAATGTGTTTTAAACTCCATTTTATATAGAAGAAACTAATCATGGTAGGTAAGCAAGAAAAAAGTAGCCTAATATTTTATTTCTGACTGTAGATCTTTGCTTGAAAACTGGGAAGTGGCTCTTCTGAAGCTAATTCTTTTTTATTTCACTTAGTCAACAAACAGTGGAATTATATAAAAAAGTTCCAATATACAGAAAGTCATGCTTCATAAAATTTGCTGGGGCCTGTACTGTTCTAACTTATACCCCATGAAACCTCATTGAAGTCAAGTGCCCATAGACTTTTAAAAAATGTTTGCTTATCATGATGAGGCATATGTACATCCAAAATGTACTGGCAATGTGGTTTAAAATCTGTATTGCATTAGGAAGAGCCTAAATGTTTTACATCACATATCACACTTGCATCCTATTAACAGGCACTATAGATTCAGATGTATTTTTAGTTTAAGACTTTTTGGCAGAGAATTTGTTAGAGTAAACAGCTCATTACATCTGAAATTAATTCCTAATATAATGTGAATAAGGATAAGAAAAAACTGAGGCAGATTAGAGTGGATGAAATTCTCTGCTGTCTTGTGGCTACTTAGGCCCAATTTTTGTTGAAGGATATGCAATCTTTACCCAATATGAATGTTTTAAGACACCAGATTACTAAATATGCAACTTTATTTGATGTTATATCAAATATAATGTACCTTTGGGGGTTCTGTCCTTTTATATTAGTTTGCTTGAATATTTCTTTCTTGCATTTTTTGAGTTACTATAACCAGCTGAAAGGTTAATATAAAATTTAGTAGCATTTATACAATTTCATAAAATAATTCTTATCTAAAAGGTGCCTAAAACAGAATAGGAACTTCACATTGCTAGCATTTCTTCTCCCTGCAGTTAATACAAACAGATATAAATGAAGTCCTTTTTTGAATATCTCCCTTGTTAATTATAAAGAAGTTTGATCAATGATCTTTGGAAACACACTATGACATATATATATATATAAAGTACAGAAATAAGTCCAACAAACTGAATAAACACAGTTGAAAGTGAGAGTAAGTTTGTAGTTTAAAATATCCTACAAGTTTTATATGTTCATAAATGTCAATCAGAATTAAACCAACATCGAATTCAGAAGTATTTTAGAAATATTTCTGTGAAATGGAAAGCTCAAATCATTCCTGGCTTTTTTGTGCACTTGTATTGTGGTAGCACTCAAATGTATAGTTCTCTGCACAAGTAGAAAAAGTGGGAAGACTCAGTCCTGCATGGTAGTGTCTAGATCTCAGGATAGAAACCTGGGAAACTACTCATGATCCTTGCAAAAGGAAAAGACTAAAAAGAGCATAGGGGAAAAAAAATGTTCTGGACATAAATACTATTTTGAGACCTGTGATCAAGTCACTAATCTTTCATAAATATCATAGAATATTTGATTTCATAACCTAGGCAGTGTTTCCCACTTCATTTATCATCATCATGCTAAACAGATCCATTGTGTTTGGTAAGATCATCTGAAGGAAATAAGAAAAGAGTTTTTGAAGCATGGAAGAAAGAGTGAAAGGATGCTTCTCATCCAAATTCTTTTGATTTTCTTAATTCTAACCAAAATACTGTTTAGTTGTCACTGATTCTACACATACATTTATCTCTAAAGCCCAAGGCACTTTCCAAACACATCATCTCACCTTCAGATCTCTCACATGAGCACACTAGGACCAGAGATTCCATCTTTCTTTGCAGGACATGATATTAAAGATCAGGGAAGAAGGAGTTTCACCCAATCTTATGGTTTTCCTTTTAAGGGCACACAAATCTGTAAAAGATTTAAGGGCATCCAAAGAGTACCAAAGCTCACCCACAAGTAAATACTTGAGCACATTCTAAATGGGATAGGAGAAAGTATGTCATGGAACATGCATTTTCTTTAGGATAGAGTCCAAGTCCAAGGCCATCCAACAGTTAAATAGTGTGGGATTGGTAGAAAATGTGGTCTTTATGGTTCCCTGACACTTGTTCTGCACAAAACTGTAGACAGAGGCAAGCTGTTTTTAGCAACTCAAGATATATAAAATCATTCTTTGTATCAAGGAAAGGAATATTTTTTGTGGTCAAAAGAAAATTAGTCAAACTTGATGGGCTCTATAAACATTAGTGCGCTATGTAAAGGGAAAGAATAGGGAGATTATTGACAGTAATTATAATAATAACAGTAATAATAATAATCACAACATTGATGATAATTGTAATGATAAAGATAGTACAAATTTAAACAAAATTGGAGACAGGCACTATGAGTACTATCACTAGTACTTATTTTGTAAATTCCTCTGAAGGTTATAAATCTGGCATACTTCCTGGCACAAGTTTTTGTTCATGTTCTTTTTGTGTCCTTGTGAGCAGTACTTTCTGATGTAGAAAGGAGAGATGGGGAGGGAATTATTCTTAAGCAAATGTGTCAATGGACAAGAAACTATTTTGAAACAGAAAGCAGATTACATGTCAAACAGAAATGTGCCAATCTGCGAATAAATACAGAGGGAAGTCCAACAGGTGTCATGACTCAAAATCTTTTGATGTTTCTCATCTGAATAAATGATACAGCCAGGGAAACAAGCTGCAAATATGTTAAGTTTACTGAAACTCAATACTAGATGGAGTACTAAATACCAGGCAGTTATCAAGGATACAGAAGAGGGATTTTGGATTGTCTTTGTAGAGTAATTGCATATGTTAAATCAACATATGGTTCAAACAGTGGCTGTGGTAAAGAAAAGGTTTTAAAAGCAGGCTTAGGAAAAGAAAAGAAATGCAACTAAAATATGTCAAAATTTTAAACAGGAAAAAAAAATATGAAAGCCCACCAAAAGAAACAAAGAGAAAAAAAAGCAAAATTTCTTGGTCCAGAAGTAGATTACATGGTTCTAGAACTTACAACAGTGATTAGAGAGATTTTATTCACATTCATTCATATAGCTATATTGTGGACATAAGAGTAGGAGAGTTTCTTTATTTGTAAAATAGAATAATGTGGACCTTTTGTAGAAACTGTTTAAGGAATCTGAATTTGCATGTCACTGGGAGGCTGTGCTTTGTTATGGAATAGCTCATGTTCAAATTTACTACTGCCATTTATTGAGGATATGGGAGATACAATAAAAACTGAAAATCTAATCATAAGAAAGCACTTTAATTATATTTTATAAATATAATTTTATTGCAAATTAAAAAGAATATGATTTTAATGATACTTACTTGTAGTAAATTGAGTTAATTGGTGACACATCAAAGATAAATTGAACTAAATCATAATCACAACGGAATCCCACTTGGAACATATTTCTGTAGGTCGTCTGTTCCAAACCTACTTCTTCCCCTCAAAGCAGTACCAGCTTCAAAGTTGGATCCAACTTCAAGGTTAGATCAGGTTGCTCAGGATCCTATCCAAATGAATTTTGAATTCTGTTGCATCCACAAGAATACAAATTTTCACAGCTGCTCTGGGCAACCTGTTCCCATGTTTGAGCAGTGTCATTTTGAAATTTTCCTAATATCTAGTCAGAATTTCTTACTGCAGCTTGTGCCCATTTCCCCACGTTGTCTGAATTGAAAATTGACCCTTTTCCTCTGCTCAAAAAAAAAACCCCAAACAAACCAACCCAAACAAAAAGCTTTCTTTGCACGTATATTTTTAGAGGGATCCACTACACCTAATTCATAGTATTTTCCTTCATTGAAGATTTCTTATCAAAGAGTGGCATAATACAGATAGAACATGTCCCTGCCACAAACAAGACATGCATCTGTCACAAACTGGAAAATCTTAAATACTCTTCGTAGACAGTTGTCATGGAAGACAGAACATGAAAAGTTCAAAACTACCTGCAGTAAGGTTATCTCTACATTCAAGATGTCTGAGGGAAATAAAAAGATAATGAAACTTCAGTGATCCTGAATGAAGAGAATAAAAACTTAACAGGGAGAGGAAATCTTGGAGCTTTTCACACTGATGCTTGGAGTTTGGTTAAGATCCTGTTTGAAAGAAGATGAATAGCAGAAGACATGAAAACAAGCAGCCCTAAATAATTTTATAATTAAAAATACTCTAGCACCAAATCACTGATCATCCCAATCATTCAGCAGTTCAAATATGTTAATCTTCCAAATGTTCATACCATTCAGACTGTTATTACAGATAATTGACATTTTCTGCAGTAGAAAAGTTCAGCTTTTCTCTGAAGAACAAAAAAGGGAAATAATATTTTTAATTATGGGGAATCTCACAGAAAATACTTATTACCAAAAAGTCAGATTTCTACTAAGGAACAGTGCAAATCTGTTGAGTGAACATTTTTTTACCAGTCTTGTAAGCATCACTGCTATCATATGTCCTTTGACTACATACATCTTGCACTGGACAGGAAGCTCATTTCTTGCTTAACAGTTAATTCTTTCCTAATGTCACTGTGTTTTATTGCTATCGCCCCTTAGTTATTCTCTTCAGATCTTTGGATATATTATTTTAATAAGCAGAATGTGAAATATTTTGGATCAGCTATTATTTACAGTTAGGATGGTCAGAAATTCCAGATGCTCATAAACAACAAAAATGAATTTAGTTTGTTGTCTCCTTCATTCCCTGTTATAACTGAGAAATGATTAAACTAATCCAGATGTGTCTATGCCTTTAATTCCATCTGTGTCACAGACAATTAGGCCGTGGTTGTCAATGAAGTTTTGCATCTTAATCTCCAGAGCCTTTGATGTTACAGTTAGTCTGATACTCTCTTAAAATACACATTTGTTCTCAATCCTTGGAGTAAATCCTGAGAATTTAACTAAGTATTTCTTAAACATTCATTAGTAGGGGGATTTTTTTCCTCCTGTTAGCTATGTTGCTGCAGGAGTATTAAATATAGGAAAATATTCCAAATAATTGAGACGATGAAGCTATGAATTTCAGTCCCAAGGGCTTTATAGCAAAAGAAAGAAATAAAATTATTATAACAGCTTGCAGACTTGAAATATATCCTTCTTGCTACTTCTTTTTGCTGAGAATGTATGCAGATGGTCTGTTATCTTTATAATCTCTAATTCTAAAGACCCAAAGCATCTCCGTTGATCTGTAAACTAGACTTCGTTTTGGTTTTGTTGTTGGTTTTTTTTCTTGTGAAAATTATTTTCTTAAAAGATAAATATAGCAATGTTTGTTTCACTTTACTTGTTTTGAATTGCCATTTATTAGATGAATGTTTTGTATTCACCACAGTAAGATCTATTATATGCACACAGCAGATAATATGTACACTGTGGTTACCTACAGCTGTTTAGATTTTATTAGAATAAAATCTAGTGAGAGAGGAGCAAGCAGAGTTAATTACTTTTTATTCTTTCTGGTTCAGTCAGAGAAATGGACAAGGACTTAGCAGAACTTATCTGTACATTAACATTATTCAGCACTCAGCACAGCCTAATTGAAGTGTTCTCCAACTGGTACAGATGGAAATTGCAAGAAATGGGTAAATCTACAGGTAATTCCCATAAGTATGTTTGAAGCAGTACAAGTAGGTGCCTCTTCTTGCTGTGAGATGAATCCTTAGATCAAATTTTTATCACAGGTGAATAAGCAAATCTCCAAAGACGGTAACATTGCACAACAGTATATATATAATTCTATACCTTTCTGAATAGTAAAAGTTATGTATTTGTAACAACATAATCTCCCATAAGGTCAATAGGGAGTGATGGAACCTTAATACTTTAGCCTGACTCAGAGGTGCTAGAGATTCTCCATGCTCACACTGCCCCTTAACGCTCAGCAAAGTCTGGGGCCCCCAGGTTTTGCATCTGATTTACACAGGGAAACCACCAAGTTTTCCCAATGTTAGCTGTATTTGTGTTCCTTCCCTGGGAGCCAAATCTCAATGAATTTAGAAGGCTTTTATGTTCCAGTGCCATGAGATCTGTGTTGGAAGATATTTTAACTACTGACTTGGACTGATTAAAGAACATGGACCAAAGAAGGACAGTAGACTTACATTCCATCTTGAAGGGACTGAGTCCAATAATATGTCCTCACAGAAAATACATATTAAATAAATACATTAAGTTAGCCAGCACAACAGTGATATAGATCCAGGAAAAGAGGACCATCATCTGGGAAAGATTCGAATTCAGTTAATAGTTTGTGATAAAGAGAACATGAATCAATATGAATGTTGCACATGTTAGTATACATGTTAGCTAACCAAATATTCTCTTGCTTGAAATCAAATTATTTTTCCAGTTCCACTTCCCACCAGTAATGATATACTGATTATTTCTGTGACATCATTAAAAGTGTAGTGGCCAAAATCCGGCACTGAGAATATGAAGGGACACATGATGTAGGTGCTGAAATATACGAATTTGTAATCAAACAAATTTGGAAAATGTTAAAATAAACATTAGAGAGCAGCAAATTAAATGTTTGTCAGTAAACTTAATACTTGCAGTAGGAACCTGTATGAGCTGAAGTTAAGTTTTCTTCCTGTATTCATGTGTAGTACAACTCATCTACTTTAGAGGTAATGAAAGAATGCATGTTTTGCATGGACAACAAGATTAATTCCAAAACTGTAGACATGACCTCCAGAGAACTGACAATTTTGCTTTCTATTAGCTTTGATCCTTTGCCTCTGCCATGACAGGTCAACTAGGAAACCAATTAATGCATTGTGAAGCAGTTTTTTGGGATATGACCACATATGCTCTAGAAAATAGGGAACTTCATTTGATAACATCTTACTTGATCACTAGTTATCCATAAGATAAGAAATCTCTTTATTTCCTGTGATGTGGTGAAAATTCCCCTTGCTCCATTCCTAAATCATGCTACCATCCAAACCCTTCTACTTACATATTGTACCTTTCCATGCTGAAGCGTCTCTTTTGGTCTAACCAGGACATGGATTTCTGAATCAACTAATAAACTGATTAATTTTATATGATTACTGGTGAATCAGTCATCAGTTAGAGGGAAGGCTACTAGGAGAATTCCCAGAAAACACTGAGTCAAAAGATCAGGAATGTGTTATAATTTACTATAATACTTGTCATCAAGTGTGAAAACCTTTTTTTCCATTGTCAAATGTAAACAAATTTTGTCGGCCTCGCATAGTGATGCCACTGACAAAAAGTAAATTTTGCAAACCAGGCACTTCTTGATACCTTGAAATATTTTTAAAAAGAGAAACAAAATTCTTATTTTTTATTAGTTTATTAGTTTAGTCCTTATTTCCTAAACTATATTAGTTTAATCCTTATTTCTGTAGAAAGTGTACATTAAGCACAGTCCAAATATATCAGGAAAGTCAAGTTTTATTAGGCCAGAACAACTCAGGGACAAGGCTATCGTAGGTAACCCAGTCCACATTGTTCTTCCCTGCTATACCCAGGGTATATCCATTGTTGTTCCCTGCTATCTAAAACTCTTTGCAGTCCTTTCAGATAAATACACTCAGAAGTTGTTTTCAGGATAAAGCAGATTATTAAAAAAAAAGACAGAGAAAGTAAAGACAGGGCAAATTCTGTCTTGGTTCTTCAAGGCACCTGGGAAATAAAGGGTTGTGTTTAGCACATGAAATACAATTTAAAAAAAATGAAGGCCATAACCTTCCTTATCCTTATGGCTGCCAATCGTCTTGCTGAGCTGGTGGCTTCCCTGACCAGATGACTCCCTTGATTTGTATCTGCAGAGACATTTACCTCATTTGGCTCATCCATGGAAAACCTCTGGAACATGAAGAGTTACCTGTGGTCAAAAAAACTTGGACCTTCTATTAATGCTAACAGCTAAATTCCTGCTTCCTAGAATATATGGTATTGACAAGTCTTCCTTCTTGGTCTCCTACCACAAGCATTTAAACAAGTTGGATGAATTGCTGCAGTTCCTTGATATATTGCTCCATCCATTCGTCTTCCTTTCACAAGAAATGCTCTATGTTTCATGGAAACTGTCTCAGATTTTCCACATGCTGAATTTTTCACATGTCAACTTCTTTCTGGTCAGGATCCTGAAAGGTGGGTAAGATCCTTCACCTCAAGACTCATGTCAGTGGCTTTGTCACATGATTATACCATGAGTCTATGTAAAAACCCTGAGTGAGAGTAGGGGCGCTAGACTGAAATTTGAGATTACATCTTCCCTTGTCTCCTCTTGTGTAGTCAGTGCTCAAAAGCCATGTCCAGCTCTGCCTTGGAATCCCTTTTTCAATTGTCTCAAGATAAGATGATGCCAAAACAAACTTATCAATGCTCCATGTTATCTCCTCAGGTGACACTGGTGACAATACTGTAAAAGGCTCTTTGATCTGTCCTGGGAAGTGAACAAGTCTTGGATGCGTTGCTAAATGGTTTGGGGAAACAAAAGAAGGATCGGCTGTTTGTTCCCAGAGCTGAGCATAACTGTTAGTGTCTTGACATGGTCATAAGCCCCTTCTTTGGCAAAAAGACTCACAGCCATGTGCATATGCCAAATATTTCATTATCATTTTCTCCACATCTTGACATCTGACATTTCCTCTTCTACTCCTGAGAGTATGAACATATTTGATGGACACTTAGCCAAAGGTGTTCTGGACTCTGGATGTTTAGGGAGTGGAGTCCCCTCTTCTTTTCCTTCTTATTCCCCAAAATGACTTAATATATTTTTCAAGTTCTTATATTACTGGTATAATGTCTATTATGGACCTGCTGATCCAGTCGGCTATTCATATTCACAGCAGTATTGCTCTGGTGCTACAAGTCATTTCAGATCTGTAGATTCCAGTGTATTCCTTCCACAGACAGAAAAGCAGCCTTCCTTCCTCTCTAATTTCTTCCTTACCCTGTTGCAGCCCACAGGTATGTCTTGCAATATAAGTGAGCAAACTCAGGTTGCTGAACACAAGGATGTTTTGAGTATGAATGACACTGTATATGGGCTCCATGACAGAAAGGTTCCTAAATTTTACCCTTTAGCTTCCTTTCACCCGTCAAGCAAGGCACTAAGGGAGCACAGTAAGAACTACTCAACAGAGCGGATTGGAGTTTGGTCTTGATTCTTCTGGCAATGCCAAGGCAGTATAAACAGAATAAGTCTGCATAGGAATAGACTTGGTGGGAACATTCAACAGAGTTTTCTGCATTTTTTTAATCAACAGTGCCATAACTTTGGACTGCAAAAGAGCTGTCTCTTTAGACTAATGATCTGGCCTCAGCCATGCCTTTTTCCAGTAACAAGCTGTTCCAGCAGTAAATAAAACACTTCTCTAAGACAGGAACAAATCTCATTTTAGGCAGGGATGTTTATCTAAAGTAATTTTGGTCTGCCAGAGCAATGATCTATAGTATACTGAGGGCACCACAGTGTTTGATCTCTTGCTTTAGAAATAATTTCTTACAGCATCTTGTTTGCAGCAACAGGTAAACTGCTTCCTGGCTTGTTGGGCTAAGAAAGTGTCTTCATCTCACAAATAAATTGAGCATTACCTTGTTTTAAATATATGGCTTTAGAATAGTCTGGAAAAATCATAACTATAGAGCACAGCTAAGACCTGCCAACTGCCCATGCTCAAATCAGACTTAAAACTTCTGAGACTGTGACACACCAAAACTACTTTTATAGAACACCTCATTATACAACCAAGAAAATTTCCAAAATGTGTTTATTTAAAATCATGAGGACTTACCAAATCAACAGATATTTTCCTGTCCACAGAAAAGCAAGCTTCTATTTCCCTCTAGTATTGTTGATCTTTTGCACTGCTGCACTTTTTTCCCCCTCAGCTGTAAAACAGAGATAATGAGGCACAATGCAGTCCATTAAACAAAATTAACTCTATTTCAATTGTACTGTAAGATGACAAAAGGGCTTTTTTTCCTGTCTTTTTTTTAGCTCAACCTTTATTCATCAAATACGTTTGCCAGCAAAAGGAACATATGATCAAGAAAAAAATGTTGGTGTTACTAAAATTTGATCTTAAACTCACTAATGTCATTGTCCGAACGTCTATTAACCTGAACAGTACAAAATTAATCTCTTAAGAATATCAGTCAAAAGCAAATAACTCATGTATGTCTTTATTTTGCTTTCTGTCTTGTTAGCTAAATCTGGAAAAAAACCAAACCAAAATAAACCAAAATAAAAATACTTGTCTATCAATCTGACCATGCATCATTTTGTCCAAACATTTAGCAAATTATGTTGCACTGTCTTCCTATAGTAGGTGATGCATATGACTTACAAATAATATAAAGAATGAGAATTTTCTTTGAGCTGCATGCTTGATTCCCCCCATGCTTTAGAAGGAAAAAGGATGAAATTAAGAGAAAAAAAGAATTAGATCACCAGTGCCTATGCATTTTGACAAATGTTAGTTTCTGTGTATAACATTGGTATTTTGAAAGGCAATTGGCTGTTTTTTTTTTTTCTTTATTTAAATTAGCTTTGTCATAAATCCAGAACTCGAACACTGAGGAAATAGAATATAGTGAAGTAGAAAGAATGCACTTATTGCTTGTGGTTTTCTGTTCTTCATCTTGCTGAGAATATTGCCACTCTTCTAGCTTTTTATGAACTACTTTCAGGCTGATTGCTTTTGGAACTATTGCCCTTTGCACAAGTAGTTTTATACTACAGCATCCATTAGCAGAAGGTATAATAGAGTAGGATACTACTGATGATTTTATAGCCAGCAGGATATAGCTGGCTTTTTAAACTAACTTTAAAAAATATTTAATGAACAGTTCAACTGATGAGCTCATTTAGCACTGATTTACAGAGACCTTAATATTAAACATTGTCCTCTAAATCCTGGTATTTATATTTAGCTATGGAATTCCTATCTTGCATTACATCAAACCTGAAAGCCCTGAGGAAGGGCAAAATTAAAGTGTATTCTTAAGTATTGCTCCACAGAAATCCCTAAAGGGAATGGAGATCGCTTTGTTTCACCTGCCTTTCATGTGTTAAACAGGAATTAAATGGAAAGGTTTGTATTAGCTTCAGTGGTCATTGAATCTAATTCCATATACACCCATTTAGATTTTTTCTCCATACTTGGCCATTCCCATGTTTTCCTTTGCTCACCAGCAGCTTTCACAAGATGTCTTTTCTCCACTCCATAAGAATTAATAAGATCCATCTGTCCTCAGAATAACAGTGCTGTCATAGCTGAAAGTAAGGTGTTGCAGTAACCTAAACTCTTTTATAAATGGTCCCTGAACTGCCATTCAGTTGATGGTATGGAGAAATTACTGTTATCATTACATTAGAAGCTAAAAAGCAGAAGTAACTAGAATCAGTCACTCTGAAAAACAACCACAGTCCAGTTAGATTTCATTGTCAGTTTAAACATTCATCACTAATAAGAAATAATACCTTAATTTCATTCAGCTCAGTTAATAGAACTTTTAGGAAGATCCTAACATATAATATATCCATATTCCTTTGTTCCATCTTTCATAACAAAAATGTAATTTTCCATTGGCCAATAAAGGTTTTTTAAAGTTTATTAAACAGAGTGAAGTAAAAAAAAAGTAAAAAAATGAAGTTTTCATACTTAGTAGCTTTCACTTTGATAAAGAAATAATAATATTTACATTTTACTATATTCAGCGCACAATTAAGAACACAAATTTAGGTATGATCTTTGCTGGTTTGAGCTTGGTCCTCTGTCATTTTTAAAGCTTCAAAGAGATACAGTTTGTACGTTCTCTCTGCTACTCAGAAGAGATACAGCTCATGTTTGTGTGTGCGTATGTGAGAGAGGAAGAGAAAAAATATGTGAACTGGTAAGATTCCAACACGTATCCTCTGGTCAAGTTCAAAACTGTATCTAAAAGGAGAGCTGCAAGCAGAGGTTATCCGTTTACATAATGAAGTCACTGTAGATGCATAATAAAGATAATTTATATTACGATATTGTATCACGGACACAGAATAGGATCAGAATCAGTTCATTTATGGGCAGAAGCAAATATCTGCAAAAATTGTCAAAAAAAAAATCTGCTTTCTCTTCCCCCCACCATTCTAACCGTATTATATAACATGTACTCAAGGACATCTTGGAATAACTAAACTACAGACAGGAACCTGTCAGCATGCCCTTCATTGTCACTATTCACCCAGCCCAGGCTTTTTACATGCCTGACTTTCACAGTGACACTTGTTATGTTACAATTTATATCTCAGGGCAAAAGTTACTTTCCTAATTTTCATGCCCCCTGTCTATAATATTCTGATTGCTATATTCATTTTCCCTGTCTGTCTTACTTTATTTATATATCTTTAGTTTCCAGTTTTAATTGTCCTCAGTTATACTTGTCCTGGTTTCAGCTGGGATAGGGTTAAGTGTCTTCCTAGTAGCTGGTACAGTGCTGTGTTTTGAGTTCAGTAGGAGAAGAATGTTGATAACACTCTGAT
>JANZLQ010000005.1:11559554-11591147 GCA_026212715.1 Elanus axillaris | reverse complement strand
CAATTATAAATTCTGTTTGTAAAAGTGGCATAAATAGTATTTTGGGGTTTTGAGGTGTTCCTTTAACACTAAACTTTATGTTAGCACACTACAAATCAGATTTGCTCTAAGAGTATCTCCATGAATTTAGAAACATCAGTAGGAAATGGAATATTTTTGGAATGCATAAATCATTACACCTCTGCCCTTCCATAGGTTTCTAGTCAGCAATGATGCAGTTTAAACCTTGACCTACAATTCAGACTCAGCCTTAATTTCTCCAAAGTAACTTAAAGTCATTTTTGTACAATTACAAGTGTTTTTTCAGTTGCTTCATCATTAAATGAGGTATCTTTTAAACTCTGAAACAGAGTGCATTATGGAGAGATGATTCCACCAGTGCTATATCATAAAAAAGTATGAGATGAGGAGGATATATGTCATGCCTGGGTGAATCAAACTGCAGCAAAATGGTAGGCTTCAGGCTTTCTATACTAAACATTTCAAGTACTTTTCATTAAACAAATGGATATGTATAATCAGTTTGGTTTTTCTGCAGCTCTTGCAGCTCTAATCTCCCTTTGACAAAATAAGTATACTGAAACCATATATCTCCCTTTGTTTACCTGGCCTGATGTAGAATACTAAGTGGCGCCATCTGATCCATTGCTTTACCTACAGCAGCTCAAATATTAAGATTTCTGTACAGATTCTAGTTGTTTATCCCATGTGTGACCCCAGTCAGAGTGGTACAGTTGAATCTGTGTGGTCTGCAGTCTTTTACTATAAGGACAGAAAGCAGTAATTTCCTATCTGTTCAATAAAAGGGAATGTAACCTTTCATGTAACCATTATGATCATGAATAGGAAGGATAACTATGTCATATAGACAGTAATGAAATAGAAGAGTTAATTTCTTAAAACATTTCTATGCCTTTAAATTTAACTTTACAATAAAATATATGAAACAGATTTCCTTCTTGCATACAGCACCTAGCTACAGAAATATGCCTCATCGGTACAGTACAGTACAGTACAGGACATTTTCAAATACACTGTGATTCTCCATTAATCTTTATGCACAAGAGAACATTTTCAAAGGAACTCCTGTTCACAAAAATAGTACTATTCTATACAAGATGCATAGCCTCAATTAATATATACAAATATTGTAGTTTACTTTCAGGTGTAACTTGCATGGATGAAAAGTTTTTATTGTTCCTTTAAAAAGTCTGGGAATATAACGTATTTATTGTTTTATATTGCTTTGACAATTTGAGAAAAAATAAATCTGGGTTTATTCATCTCTTTCCAAGAGTCAGCATCAGTCTTATAGTCATCTGACAATACCATTTTGATATATGACTACATTATCGGCCTAACATGTTGGTAAAGCTTAGCTGTAAATGCAGCTCATAAGACTGAAAATAACATAGTATCTGAACAGTATTGCATTTATTTTATCATCTAGGGAAGAAAATAAAAATCTCCTGTTCTTTATTTCATTTCCATTATAAGGAAATGTGACTTTTAAACTTTATTTACTGCTACTATTTGAATAAATCCAAAGAATAGGATCTCTGTTTCCCAGTGAGGAGGGACTATTCAATCATAAAAGAGTATAAACACACGTCAAAGCATCATAAAATCTTTATAAAGCAGGTCTTCTACTTCTTGGACTTTATATCTCAGTAAGTATAAATGTGAGACAGTCTTAAACTTTGTTCCCAAATGATTAACCCCGTCCTTAAAGAATTGATTTTAGGGCTTTTTCTTTTTTCTTTTTTTTTTTTCCAGTTTACGTATTCTAAACTTGGATTACATCTGTAATAGCAGTGATGGCATCTGGAAGGCATTTTAGTAACAAAAACTCAGCCAAAATATCAGAGGAATGCAACATGTGGACGAAGTGTGCTAACTTCGTTTATGCAACTAGGCACTTAGATACAGCATTAAAACTTCAAGCTATCCTGTGATGTACAATAGGAGGATTCTGATTCAGAGTGTGTTCACACTGATTTAATTTCTTGTAAAAATATTAATAGAGTCATTAGTGTATATTATAACTTGATTCCACTTTGAGGAAGGCTGATAACCTTGAAAGCAAAAATTATTATAAATTTACATTTTTACTTCTGGATAAAACACAAGCTGGTTTTGGTACATCATTTAGAAATCTAGAAAAGATTTTTTTATTTGCGTCAAACTATTTTTTACAGAAATGAAATCTTGACTTTCTTGTTTACTCATAAAAAGTTGTATTTTATCACATATCTTTAATCAGAAGTGAAATTGGAAATAGAAAAAAAAGCAATGAGCAATGCATTCAGCAAAGTTATGTTCTCATAAATTTGTATATTGCCAGGGTAAGTTCAGAAGTATTTGACTCAGAAGTGCAGTTTTGTCACATTTTCCTTGTCCCCTAAGCTTATTCTCAGCACAGAATGTGTTACAGTTGCTGCAGATAAGTACATAGGAGGCAACACATGTCTCTCCCCACCTGTGTGCCTGTTTAAGTCCTGTTGTGACCCACCCCAGAACCATTTGTAACCACTCATCAGTTAGGTTACAGAAAGCGAGTAGTAGCAGTTGTGCTGAACTGGGTAATTAGTTTGAACTTTCAGATACCCTGTCACTGATTCACATAGAAACCGTAAGGCACAAAGCTCTACCTTAAATAAGAAGGTGTCCAAAAGTTGTTAAAAAAAAAAAAAAAGAGCACACACAAGGATCAGCTCAGAAGGTACTATTACTAAGTACAGAAAATAATTAAGTGCTGTCCTGTTGAGCACACCATGGGGTTTTTGGTTCACTACAACTTTTAATCTTGATTAATTATTTAGCTTTCATGTTCAAGTATGTAGGGAGGAGGAAGGGGACTGAAACAGATGAGTACTGAGCCTTTAACAAGCAAGATTCAAAGGACTCAGGAACCTGCTTCATGAATGGGAAAATAACAGGTGGCAAAGAAAATGTAATACTGAAAAATGTGTGGTCATTTCTATTAAAAGGAAGAATAATAAGCATAGGTATCCAACACACTGAACTAGAATAGGATTCTAAGTTTCTGTTGCAGAATTAGATTAATTTATTTTTAAAAAGCCAAAATTATACAAATGAAAAATTAATAAGACATCTTGCCATACATAATCTGCCTTGTCTCATTTTGTACTGATACAAAAAGTCAGCAGTCTTGATTATATAAAAACCTGATAGATATATGTCATAATTTATAATTTTATCCTTTCTAAATCAGCATTTTAATTAGAAAATTAAAAGAAAGGAATAGCAAAATTCTTGAAGCTTAGGCTTCATTTCTTCAAAGGAGACTCAGGGCAAAATATTTTAACATTTTGCCCAAATTCAGGTAGAGTCAGAATATAGGAATTGAAGTCTCAGAGACCACTGAAAATATCAGCTAGCTCCTCCCTCTGGGCCACACACTAACCTGAATGAGTAGGTATTGCATTTCTGCCCAGCTTCTGCATTATTCACAGATGGGGCACAAACCTGAATTCCACAGAGGTTTCATTAGGGTCTGATGTAAGGCCATGCAACACAGAGAACACTTTATTAATAATAGTTCAAAATGAAGCCTGTTGGTGCTCTGAATCACAGAAGAGTGTTATATCTTTGCAATCAGAGCACATTGGTTATTGTGGATCCTGTTCATCTTTTATGTTGAAGGCAAGATCAAATATACAGTTCTCAGGACCAGGCCAATACAAAGAGGAGACAGGACTTTTCCAGTTTGCTGGGAGAAGATGGGGAAAGAGGCATCATCCGTGGCAGTTTTTCTCATGAATCTCTCCAGTCCATGAGGATAGCCTAGGTGCATGACCATGGAGTATGTGGAAAACCTTAGGCATACAATGTTTATTAATTGCTTCTTTGTGAAATAGAAGAACTGAAAAAAAGAGATGTACATCAGAGACAGAGCAATTACAATCCTGCAATGCTAGGACTCTTCTCCCAGTGGTGGAAAGCATGGGTTTGAGTTCTTAATCTAATGGCTGGGTAAATATTTAATCCAAAGACCGTTCCCTATACGGAGTATAAATGTGTACCGAGATGAAGATGGGAACTGAAGCTTTCCCCTCTAGTGGATTGCTTTAACAACTAGGTTTAAATATCTGCATTGCTCTTTCTGTCTGTGGCTCCGCAAATCTCAGGATGCCCTGTGAAGGAGAACAGGATCAAGAGGAGCTGTAGAGATCAAGGCCTAAATATCTCTCCTTGGCCATGCCTTATGTAGAGAACATCTGCAAGATCAAGATCAAGCATTTGGTTAGCAATGTGTCCAGTAAAGTTTTGGATCCTTGTGAGGTTACTGTGTGAAGAAAGACAAGTATGGGTAAGGCTCCCACATAACCCCCTTGCCCTGGATCCCCTCAGGGTCTGAGGAGGTCCCCTGTGGCTGACAGGGTGCCCAGTCAATTGAGGAGGAGCACACATGGCTGCTGACCCTGAAGAAAGCTGTAATGAAGAAAGCTAAAACCCTCAGTGAGGGCCAATCCCCACTCAGGGGAAGCTGCTTCCAGCTGAGGCTCTTGGGCCTCACCTGAGCTATAGCCCTGGCCGTCCCACCATGGTGCTGCCACCCAGCCTGGTCTGACTCGCCCCATTCCTGTCCCCACCGCCCTGCCTGGCCATCCCAGGACGGGTCTGATCCTGGTTCCCCCCACTGGACCTGGTCCAGATTCCCGCCAAAGTCCTGTTCCTTTCCGCCCCTGGCAGGTGTCCGATGCCCAGGGCTGGGGCTGCCCCCCTGCCCCCCTCCCTGCCCTGCTCCTGGCTGGGGTGGACAGGCCCTGGCTGCCAGGCCCTGCCCTCACACCCCCAGGGAGCCCCTGGCACCCCCAGCTGGGGGAGCTGCTGGCCCTTGTGGTGCCCCACAGTACACCTGAAAACAGGTCAGGTTGTGCCTCCTCGGAATGCCGATGGCATTTGCAGAGGATCATGAATTGGGATTCAGAGTTCTAGAGGAAAATCAGACAGAACTTTGTCATATGACCCTGGGTTTACATTTCACATTTATGGAGGTTAAGTATAGCTGAACAGAAGCATGAAATAGAAAAACAAACAAACAAACAAACAAATAAACACACAATTTCCCCCTCACCCCCAAACCCAAAACAGCAGAGAAAAAAAAAACAAATGGGAAAAAACAAACTAAAAAAAACCAATAATGAAAAAAATCACAGGCATACCTGAAGATCTCAATAAATGCAAAGACCTTCAGCTTGGCCAGTTGACTTGTATTATTTGTGCTTCTCCCAGAGTCCATATTCTAAAATTAAGGGAGTGGTGAATAATATGTAGTGATAATATTTGCAGGGGTATATTAGTCCTCAACTTGAAAGTACACGTATAGTACTCATGGCTTAATGTAATTTCTCATTCTTTGTTAACATTCAAGTACAAAAATAACCCTATTACATACATAGTTCATTAGACACATACAGGAAAATATTGTATCTATTCATTATCACTGGGCTACGCTTGGTATATTTACATTCTTACATTTTTTTCTCTTGAATACTCTTATTACATCTGCTCTTCTTAAACCTCTAGTGGAATTATAAACCAGCATTTTTACAAGATACTTACTATTTTGTGGTTTGCACTGCAACATCAACAATTTTTTGCATGTTTCATATAACAGTCTGAGTATAATATCAATAATGTTACATAAGGAAAAAATCATTCCCTGTGTTTTGACTCAGTGTCTGTGTAATTCTGTTAGCAATTCAGAGTGGGCCAAAATGTACTTCTGTCATCACTCCACCTCAATGATAAATTAATGCTTTCCTCCACCATCACATTATTATGTGAGAGCTGGTCTAAACTTCTGAGGAAGGCTAAGTGATAATTATTTATAATACTCCATTAAAAGTATTATTTTATATCAGTGAGATTTGGTATCTCCTTTATCCATTCATTACCAGTTTTTTACTTTTGTTTTGATCAATTTTCATTTCAAGTTCACACCAGTATGTGTCCCTCTGTGAAAAAAAAGGTTACCTTTACTTCAAAGGAAATATTGAATGAACCATACCATTACATTGTACTTCTGTCATGGCTAGTCAATCTGAATACTCAATTCTGACCATTGTGCCATTTGTGCTTATCTCCAGATCCCACTCAATGCATTATTATAGCAATTTCAAGTTGTTTATTGTCTCTCCAGTGCCATCATCGGCATATTTTCCAGTAAACTCTTACCCATTAAAGTTGCTATGTGGTAAGATGCTTAGCATTCACTGAATGGTAACTGAATAATCCCACTGCTGTGAATGCTTGCTGATTTTACTACTCTGAGAATTAAATACTAAGTTTTCATACTCATTTTCTCCAGGTATTTTTGCTCCTGCATAGATTGTATTTTTTTCCCCTCAAAATTCTAGCCTTTATAAATATATCTGTTTCCCCTCTACTGTCATTAAACATTCAATTTTAAACTAGCTTAGTATTTTCTGGGTATTTAATTAGTAAGCTGCATTCTAGATTATTATGGATGATCAGTATGCTGAGGTTTGCATCCTGCAGGAGTCTGCTGGACACCTCTACGTTCTACTTCAGCTGATTTTCAGGCCACGTGGCATTACCCAGCTAGAAGCTAATTTAAGAGATTATTTTGGAGAAGGTCTTGCAAGGACAATATGGTAACTAATGCAACAGGTGAACTGCAGTCCAAATTATCTTGCACCATCTTCAGTCGTTTCATATACACATCAAATAAAAGGTATTCAAGGCAGATGAGTCATTTCCTCAAATGGGAAGGTGCAATCACTCAGAAAGAACTACCAGGACATTGTGTGGTATGTGGGTGAATCAACAGCATATTTAACAATGAGCTTGAAGTTTGCCAACATATTGAAAAGCAGCGAGGACCAAAGAAGATGTCTCCCTTATGAAATGAGGATGCAGTTTCCTATGTTGGATAAGCCCCTAGCTCCACCTTAGCTGCTGCAGGCAAGTTTGCAGGGCATCTGAGAGTAATTTCCAGTGTGGCAGTGCAATACAGCATCAATGGGGCAAGACCAAGACCTTCCACTCATCAACCTATTCCTTCCTGGTTGTTTTAATGTGGCTGTAGTACAAGATTAATTTTTCTGTAATAGATGATAAATAAACAAAATTATTCTTTTGCTAATACATCTATCATCCAATGAACCTAGCAATCTTACATCCTTCTTCTCAACCTTATTGCACTACTTAGGTTCAGGCTGCTGATACAAACTTAGCCAATGCAGTCACAGCCTGCTCTTGATTCTTAGTCATTTCATTGTGATGTCTTTTGTGTGGGTCATCCACTGATAAGAAATGCATACATAACACATCTTCTTCATATTCTTCTTTAATAAAAATTGCTGGCTGAAATCTTTAGAATTTATCTGGGTTTTGGTTCTCACTGTCAGTATTCTTGTAAAGGCTGATTTCCAAACAGTGGATTCTCAGGCCTATCCCACTATCAAGTTTCTTTTGAGATGTTTCCATACTGGAAAGCAGGATGTACTCAACATTGGTCGCATACTTAAAAAAATAATCTTAACGTAACACGTTAATTTTGATTTATTGTGAAAATGTATTTTTTTTCTCCCTCAAATTGTAAGATGGATTCCTAAGATGAGTTCTTATATAACAAAGTTTTGTGCAAAACCCCACAGTTTTGTTTATTTTATTATACCTCCTTTAAAACTGAGGTTTATTATGGAAATAGTGACACTTCTAAGTGCAGCCCTGGGAACTGAATTACAGTCATAAAAATTCAATGAAGCTTTACTGAAATCTCTTTATTCCATAGAACGCTTTTTAATGTGGTTGGATACTATGGTAGTGTCACCGTCACTAATCTAAGATTACTACTGCCTACTCCTTCCTTCAGTTCTTCTGAACTTGAACTCTGTTTGCTCCACTACATTTCTAAAGAGCTTTATTTCTCATAACTTCTGCTGAACTGCTTAAGGATATCAACATATTGTAGCTGCATGTTATAATGTGTTGCATAATAGGAATAGCAAAGCTCCTTGAATAAATTGCTGGAAGTTAGACATATTCAATCTCTTTTAGGCTTTTAGTAAATCCATACAGCATAAAGATAAGAAGCTTTTCATTAACTCCCTAACAATCTACTCCCCTGAATTATGAATACCGATGAAGTCTCTGCAAGCCTAATGTACTTTATCTGAAGCATTTAAGATCATTTGCTTTAGTTATTCAATTTACATCATGAACTCAGATATACCCATGAGGCCTTCATTTTTTAAAAGAGACCAAAATGAAAAATATTTAACCACTACAGCTTCTATGACTCTATTAGATTGAATCGATATTGCTAAGCACATGGTAACTACCTTACAGTTATAATACTTCCTAGAATTAAAGAAGGAAATTGGCATTATTAGTCATATTTGCAAGAGAAAAAACAATCTACAGACACTTGGTGATGGGGGAACCCCCAGCATTATTGCAAAGGTAGGTGGTGAATAATATGAGAAGCTCAGAGTACTGGGAGGTGCTTGTACATAATGTTGAATGTTCCACTGGACTTTTGATTTTAAAGTAATCAGAATAGATTTATAAGTTCCTTTCTCTAATAGTTTGATTTTTTTATTAAGCTTGTAAAGAAAAAGTCTGAGCTATTCAGTTGCATTGTTTTCTTTAATTTTTTTGCACATACTGAAATGGTGTATCCTTTTGTTCACTTTGTTTCATGCTCTTAAGAAAAACCTTGATCTCCGACCTCTATGATTTTTTCCTTTGTTTAAATCTTTTTCTAAAGATTAAAATTTTTGAAGAAAACAATAATTTTAATGCTTTCAGAAGAAAAAATCTTGTTTTTTTATCAATATATTCCTAATATTATGAATGTATGCTAATAATTTAATATTTTTAAAGAAACATTTGAAATTATCATGATCATTTTCTCTAGTTAGTATTATTTGTGCAAAAATAACATGAGCTAGCAAAAACTTGTGCAATAAGTGTTTCCTATTGTAGTTTATAGATGGCTTTACAGCTAAAGAAAAAAAAAGGATTTTGTCATTTTGCCATTTTAACCATCTATTATTAGAGCATATTACCATTTCTCAATGTTTAGTAGGTAATACCATGTTCAAAATTTATTACAAGAGGCTAGCTTTCTTATTTCTAGGATATGAAATGATTGTGTTGTGCATATGACTTGGTTAGCCCTTCTGATTTGGACTGAATAGACCCACTGACAATGACAAAAAACATCTTTCTTGCCATGCAGTCTTTCTCTTTTGTGTAATCTAGTCCTTGGTACTCTTACCTGGAGTTTTGCTGATAACAAAGAAAGATTCTCAGCATGACAGCTGCTTTCTCCTCAAGCAGGTAAAGACCTTTTGAACATCTAATTGCCCATTGAAGTGCTATGGATCTAACTGTGACCTAGGAAAATAAAATAATTGATTGGGATGTAATCTTGCACCTTCAACACAGAATTAACAAGTTTACAAGCCCTGTGCACAGTTATAACTTATCCTTATCTTGGCTGTATTTAACCTTAGACAAAAAGAAAACGGAGCTAGGAGATATCTTGGTAGGTCATCTAGTCTGACTTTAGCAAAGCTTTTCCAAAGGGCATTGTTCTAGTCTAGTCTTAAATACTTCAGTAATAGAAGTTCAGCAACTTTCCTAGGTACCTTATTTTTAACTATTTTTCTGTTAGAAAGTAGTTTATTAATATTTAATCTCAGTATCCTTGCATATGACCTTATAGCTGACTGCTTTTTGCCCTGTCCTCAGTGAGTGTGGAGAACAGTTGATTTCTGTTCTTTTGCTGACTAACCTTCATTTATTCAAAGCTATTTGTGGTGTCTTCTTCAATCTGTCTTTGCATTACAGTAAACAGTTCTTTCAAAAGTTACTGACAGGTGTTATCCTTTGGGCTGGTATGTATCTTTGTTCAGTAAAGCTGTGGCTGTGGCTCAGCTTATGAGCTGTGCAACAAAAAAAGCTACTTGAACATGCAAAACAATTACAGAGAGCAAAGATGAAGGAAATCTACTGCTTTGGAAACCTACCAAATGATGTCTTCAGACATTTTCTCTGCTATCTCTTAATATCTTAATTTTAAATGCACAAACTGCTTACCATGCTTTGAACTGGTATTTTCAGCCCAGCTATTGTTTCCTAGCTGTTGTATTGATGGCAGAGATAGTTACTGTATTGCTGCAATTGCTACTTTAATATTTCTAACTCAGGAATCTCCCTGAGACAGAGAACTAGTGTCAGGCGGCTGCTTGGTAAGAATGTTTATTTTCCAAGTCCTCGTTTCTCCTTTGAAAATATAAGCAGTTGAGGTATCTTGATTCAGTCATGATTAATGTAGGTGTTAATAGCAGTGAATCATCTTGGGGTAGGTACCTCAGTGATACTCCATTAGCAGCGCAGTTACACAGATATCCCAGATTGTTACTGGTTTTAAATCCTGGTTGAGCTTTCGACGGCTGTTAAGTTTTGTGGATGAATTTTGTAGATGAATTGCCTTTTGCAGTGGATGACACCCCATGAAAAAATTTGCATACAGAAAGGTTAGTGACTTTAAAAGAAGCCAACAACATAGTTTCTCGTACTAGGTGTGGTTGTTTTCCTGACTGAAATGGAGCATCTGAAGCACTCAATTCCTCTGTATTATTCCTACTTTTGGACTGTCATGTCCTCTAAGTGAAATTAGTTAACATGATGCATTTTATAGAAACCCTCCCAAATGTGGGCTTATGCCACTAAGATACTATTAAAGTTCTTTTTCAAGCCAGATTCTTTTAAACAAACAAAAATCTGACTTGATTCATGTATTATAAATCCCCGCTGGGTTATGCTGTTTTCATGACTAATTTCTCTCACTAACCACAGCTTTACAGCCTATGACCTTACAACAGCAAGCAAGCTGTAAGAAAACATGGGATTGTTGTGATGGTTATGCCTTTGCTCATGTTCCAGGTCCCCTGTGGCTTGTTAACTCTCCACACAAATACTACTTCAATTGCCTCCAGGCCAACTGCAGTTGTTGAATTGCCAGGGACCATGAAAGTAACATGTCTCCACTGGACACTCCATATTAAAAATATAAGTAGTCATTCTAATTTATGTTAAAATCAATATAGATTCTTCTGAATTTCACTGTATGAAACAGAATTCTCTAAAGGAAAACAAAATATTATTTTCAGTCTTTTGTAATCTCATATGCAGTCTTTACTGCAAATTATATTCCTTTTATATTAAGTTATACTAATGACAGGCAATAGATGACACAATGAGAGACCTGATTGAAAAGAACTGGCATTTTACAAGTCATTAACACTTTACAAACTAAAAATTTGCTAAATATGTATTCACATTCAATTATAACACAAGTGCTTTTGCTGACACCTCACACTGGAAAGTGTTAGCTATGTTGTCAAAACTTGTAGGTCTATACAATCACATGAACTACTTGGCTTCTTTTAAAAGAGAAATGTTGGATTACCATTCAAACACAAACAATAACAAGTTTGATAGATTTCCTTCTAAATGTAATTTTGGCTTCCTTGTCCTGCATAATTACAGACATGAGTCATAATTTTCTATTAAGCGAGGAGCACCTGATATGAAAGAGGTAAGCATGGCAGAATAGTTGAAGTGCAGAGGGAATATGCATATATATCTCTCTCTTTGTGTGTATATATATATATGCGTGCATATATATATTTGTACCATTATGTACTCTGTGTCTGACTGCACCACTGTATAGAATGGAGTAGGTATTGTGAATTCTCAGATGATGAGACATGAGTTTTCTAAAAGGGTCATTTATCATAATCACACAATTTCAAGCTAAATGTTTCTTAGACTTGTATATTTCTGGAAAGAAGATCTAAATGATGAGAAAGTAGCTTGAGCAATTTAGTAGTTGAAGCCTCTTTGTGAACTAGTACTGCATCTGTGACCTACAATGGTGTTGTGGCATGACATACTACGAGTAAGTCATTAAAACAAAGTCAGGCACCTTTGATCATTAAAAAATCTCATTGAACTGCTTGCAAGAATACATGAAATGTTAAACATGGTTTCTGGACAAGTTTTAAATTGGGCAATTTGAATCTGTTTGGGTAATTCAGATGGGGTAATATTCCTTGCTATTTTTTTATCTGCAGGCTCATTAGAGGAAGTCTTTCTTCACTTGTCTCCTGAACTGTAATATGTAGTGTTGCAGGCAAGAACTAGAAATTTTCTCCCATGTTCCCAGAAAACATTAAAAGCACACATAGTTGGACTCAATTTATAAGGAAGGACTTCAATAGGACATTAAAATCCTACTTTTATGTAGTCAACAAATTTATACATTAAATTTATAAGGACATTAGTAAGATGCATTGAAGACAACTGTTTAATTAAGAATAAAACTCAGATTCAGGTAGCCTGCTTTATATGTCCAAAATAACTATCTCATCTCAGATGGATTAAACCATGCATGAAATTTATTCAGTATGGATCTCTGTACTGTCTGCTGGCTGTGTAGAGTGATTCAAGATGCTTATATCTCTTTTTACTGCTTTCTGAGTTTAAAGTTCTCAGTAAGGAGATTTCAGCAGAATACTGCCTCAGTTATAATTAGACAATTTAAAAAAACAAAACAAAACAAAACATAGTAACAGGTCTGGGTTGTCCTCTTTATAATTTTGAGTACCTGAATCAGACCTTTATAACCTGAGCTTTTCTTCATAATTCAGAATTACTCTGAGGTCTTTATACTCCAATACTTCCTTTTCAAACCTGCTGATGTTGCGCAAGTGTTAGGAAGTCAATATTGTTGTGGACAGAGGAAGAGCAAGCAGAGAAAAAAAGAACAGTTCTATGGCTCAGTGAAATGGGTTACCTCACTGGGAGGAGGGGGGTCTAGGTCTTGTCTCCTGCTCCAGGAATGCAGTTTGCTGAAGAGTTAATAACTGGAACCACACCTAAGACTTGCCCTATGCATTGGTTGTGCCTCTGTCAGGGGGAAAGAGAATCATGTGTCAAAATGAGAATATTATCCCTTAGGTATAGCTAGAAGTGCAGTGTACCTTATATGTTTTCGAAACTTCCATTCTGTGTAAGTCCCAACACATATGGAATCTAGGGGGTCTGAATCTTTCTGTTTCTGATTTTCTGAGAAGTGACAGACTTAAGTGTTTTCTCAGTCACTGCAGCATATGCTACAAAAGTAATGCATGTGACACTTCATCAGTTAATGCATATTTAAAGACATAAACATTCTTAATGAGAATACTATAACTTTGCACATTTATATCCAAAATGAAAGGTATATTTGTGATACACTTGGCTATGTAATACAAATGACTGATGACTGAAAGGAAAGGTCAAGTTTAAATCAGGAACTTTTTATGTATTCATCAGCCCATGATGCCCATGATGAATAAGTGAAGCAATTAATAAGATTTTTAGCTAACCAGCAAAACGTTAATTGTGTCACTCAGACACTGAATGACTTGTTACAAGCATCTGTATCGAATTAGAGAACCATATTGAGCTTGAAACCTATTAATATATATTGTAATCCAGGCCAATGAAATATTATGCTTTTCCATTTTGAACTCAAGCAATTCTTTGTTAAATTTTACTGCAGGAAGCTGTTCTTTAATCACTCATCAAAACAGGACTTTCTAATGCTTAAATGCTAATTTTAAGTGTAACTATAGTTTTAGTTTATGTAATCCATAGAATCATAGAATTGTTTAGGTTGGAAAAGACCTTTAAGATCATCCAGTCCAACTGTCAACCCAACACCACCATGCCCACTAAACAATGTGCTGAAGTGCCATGTCTACATGGGTTTTGAACATCTCCAGTGATGGTGACACCACCACTTCCCTGGACAGCCTGTTTCAATGCCTGACAAATCTTTCAGTAAAGAATTTTTTTCTAATATCCAATCTAAACATCCCCTGGTGCAGCTTGAGGCTATTTCCTCTTGTCCTATCACTAGTTACTTGATAGAAGAGACCAGTACCCATCTAAAGTGCAACCTCACATTGTATAATCTGTATATGGATTATATAATCCATACTTGGCTTTATTTCTTAAATACAGTAAGTGTAACTGCTAGACATGAGGAACACTATGTTAAGAGTGTACTGCAAAAATAAATTTTTGTCGATGACAGAACATCCATAGTATATGTCTAATTGATGGAACCATGAGATTATACAATAGACATGCTTAGCAGCATTGTAATAATTTAACTCCCTAATTTCAGTGTTCTGAACAACAGAGTGGACTTGCCAGAAGGAATACTAGAACATCCTTTTTTCTTTTTTTTTTCTTTTTTTTTTTTTTTTTTTACTACAGAGAGCATAAAGCTTTGATATAACTGATACTGATAAATTCTGGTTGGTTACAACTATAATGACACAGACAAATTTGAGCTAAATGAAGAGGAGACAGAGATAGAAAGTGACTGGCATGTGTATATGGGTAAAGCGAAGAAAGGAAACGTTAAGAGTGATGGCCCAGTTGTGACTTGGACTAAAAGATTAAAACTATGAACTGAAAAATGTAAAATAAAAGGTGAAATTTGTGACAGTGCTTTGGGCTCTGTATAATATTTTCTAGGCAAGTAGCAGTGTCCCAGGTGTTTTGGTCATTCATCACTAACGGGGGAAAAAAATAAGGAAAATTGTCATTAGAAAATACTTCCTGGCAGAGATGTGCATTGAATCATCTCATAGGTCTTGCCTTTGTCTTATTTCTGTGTTTTAAATCTCCCCATGTTCACATTTCAACATTTTTGTGAAGTTACTGTGAATTAGTCTAGTACTCAGATATTTTAAAAATAATATCTCTGAATACAACTGCTAAAGCTGGGATACTTTTTCTCAGAAATAATCTTCCATCATAATTAAGCACAACATTTACACTGAAAAGATTCAGAATCCATTCATAAAATATATTTCTTGCACAGCAATTCAAAATTAAAATTCTATTAAATGCATTGGTTTAGGTTTGATTTGTTTTTTTCTGGGAAATGTTCAAAAAGGGGGGGGTAATGACAAAATGTTTTGGGTTCTTTTAGAAAAATCTTTGCATAAAAAACAGTGTCATTCAATGTGTGTTAATATGAGAATGAAAGGCATTCTTGTTTACATTTGAGAAAATTTTAATAAATTCATGAATGATCTTCAAGGAGAATATAAAGCTTAATTTAGTGAATATATTCTTTCTTTGGAAGCATTTCATTTAGTCTCTTTGCTAGTTTTGTGTTTCACCTGAAAAGTAGTACATTCAGGCGTAGATTGTCTCTTTTCATACTGCTGGTGCAGTATTGCCATAAAGATTATTATTTAAGGATATCTCCCATTTTAAGACAGCAGTAATACTTCCTGTAATATGAGTTCTACTTTTTGCAGTGTATTCAGATATTGGCAATATTAAAGACGTAAGACCTTTAGGGTATTATCTAACACCTATGGTGCTTTGTCTAATATCTATGGCATTTAATGTCTTTTTACATCACACCAGAACACAGCGTCATTCAAAAATTAAAAGGATATAATTTTATTTCTGTAGACTTCTGCTTAGTGTAAGCTATCGTTAAAAAGCAAACAAGGTGTAAAGTTGCTTTAGAAAGAGGAAGGTCAAGACTGAAGAGGGAAGTCTACTGTCTCCACATAAACTGGTAGATCTACATCAACATATGTCATTCAGGGTCACCCACAAGAACAAAAGGGTTGGAAAGGATATTGCTCAACACAAACTAGTTCAGAGAATAGTACAAGACTGGTCAAGTGTACGGTAAATTGCTCTTGCTCTGAGGAGTGTCATTTAAGAGTCTTAATTTTTTTAATCCTTAAAAGCTGAGTAAGAAAAAAAAGACAACAAAAGTGAAGGAAATGACTAATTGAGAGAAATAGTTATGCCAATCTATAACCACACACATATATAAAACATAATGTCAAATTAAACCAGATAAGCCCTTTCCCCTTACAGCAATTAGTCCAAGTCAAAATTAAGCTTTTGGAGTGGATTTATTTTGGTTTTTATCCAGACTGGTAATTCCTACATTTCATTGATCTGAGCAAGAAATAAAAAATTTCACTTTTCAGTCATAGCTTATTGTCTTGAAAGATATAATAATATATTTTGGAAATGTAATTATGTGTATTCCATATCAGTTATTTCCAGTTTACTTAACTAGAAAATAGCTTTCCCAACTGGTAGCAATGTGGGCTGGATTCAAATATATAGCTGGTACTAAACATGCATCGTCTGGAATTTCCAAAAACCTAGAAAAAATTGTAATGTATATTCTGTTCATAGTGAGCTAGTTTTCTCCATTTAAATCTATTGTCTTAATAAAAAAGTTACAGCATGAAAGGAGGAAAAGAAAAAAGCCCTAACAAAGCCACAAAGAGAGCAGCGTACAACACCTAATTCTCACGCATAACTAATGCCATTTTGCAGTCTTCTTTGATGAGGCAACTGCTAAGACAGCTGGTTCCTTCCCCCTTCCTATGATAATACCTCACTCACACTTTGGTGCTGTCAAATCTTTGCAGATAGGAGACCCAATTTAAACTGCTCTGCTCCTGTTAACCACTTCTTATCACTCCTCTCACTGCTCTTAATGCCAGGCCCTGCCCTGACTAGCTATTTTAGCTTCATTAACAGGTTTTGTTCCTTCGGTTCTTAGTAAAAATGTGTCCAACACTCTAGGGCTAACACAGTAACCTTCAATTTATGAAAGACTAAGATCCTTTCCTTTCTGCCATCTGTAGAAATCTCCAAAACACAGTCATCTGCCTTGTGTACTGTTCTTTGCTCTTATTTTTTTTTGTACCAGTGCTAGAAACTATTGCTCAGTTCATGCTGGCTACCACCCAGGCACACTCTGCACAGTTAGTTCATTTAAACTCCTGTATGTTATTACAGTGTAAAAATGTTCTTGATTCTGTGATATGACCAGTTTGATAATAAAAATGCTCTCCCACAATACAATATATGTAAAACAAACCTGTTACAGGCCTCCCAATTAGTCCCTGCTTTTGCCTCCCTGATTTTGAATTTGATATTTACTTCAGAATTTTAGTTATCCATATGTGTCATTATCCAGTTTATATCAATATGTTTATGTGCTACTAAAATGGCACAATAGCTGTGACTTAACTGAGGAAATGTTTTTAAATCATCACTTAACATCTTATAGTCCACTATATGATATCAGTTTCACTGCTACCAACAATATACCCTGAAGAAATAACCATACTCCAGGGTGTTTCTGACTTGCAGTCCCATAGTCAGAAGTTATAATCAAACTATGCTTACAAAAATATAAAATTAAATGTATATGTATTTATATTCACTAGGTGGTGAATATAGCACTTAGATTTCTTTTAGAGACATATGTTCATTAGATTAGCACAGCTATTCTATTTCTCCGCTGTGATCCATTTTGGTTTTCACATTCTGTTAACTAAATTCAGAAATACAACCTCACAAAGGCTTAGAAACAAACTTCAAAGGAAAAGGAAGACTGCTAAAAGTGAGTTTTAAAATGTTATGAGCATCTGGATTTTGGTATCATGGAAACAGGTGGGAAATTTATCAGCTTTTTTTTCAGAACGGTCAGCACCTGCAGCCTACAGGGGATAATATACTTCAGTTCCTATGGGAAATACACTGTGGACTGTTACCATCCTCAAGATGTAATTATAGCCCTTTCTATCAAAGAAAAGGTTGATTTTATACAAATAGTATATTTTTCTAAATCCACCTTGAAAATTAATCCAGCCACAGATGGGCCTGATCCAGCATCAGTAGAAATCAGTTGGAAGACTCTCACTAATTTCAGTAAGCTTTATACTTGATGAATATGCAGATATGCATCTTTTAATGAATCAAGTCAGTAATACAATGAAAGGGTGGAAAGTTAATAATACACTCAAAATCACAGCATGTGGCTGAATATTAAATAGTGTTTAGATAAGCTGAGCTACTTAAGAGTGTTGCACCCTCAGCAAAATCCTGAAATGCTTCACCTTAATGAATTATTTTTCCTCTGTATTGCTTCAATGTTTTTGAGAGAGCATTTTGGTTTTGCAGAGAGATCATATATTTTGTGTTGAAATACCTTCCTATTTGAAAGAGTACTCTAGTGAAATACCCATATATGAATATAAATATAGGAATAGTCAGTTATATTTTGAGCTTGCTATATTCAGTCTTGTTTGATGTATGATTATGATGCTATTTATTTGTATAATTGCTTATTTTATCCAAATAGAGTTTTGTGAGATCTGTATATGAGAAATATCATGTCAGCAGGTAAGCCATGTGTAAAAGCCTAACAATATCTTTGTGCCTATCTGGACTAAATTAGAGGGCAGTAACACTGAATACTGTAAGTTATCAACCCTGAAATTTGAATCTCTGGCACTATATTTTATATTCTCTACAGAGCATTCATGGGGGAATGTAAATACAGTCCTTAGTGCATGGTTTATAGATTACTTTAGGCAGGCTATTTCACATGGCAAAAATGGCAAGATATCAAGATGTAAAGTGAAGCCAACAAAAATGTATTTATTATTGTTATTATTCCATCAATGAACAGAATAAATTGTTTTAAAATTTTGTGTTTAAACAAATGGGAAGGGGTAAGTGAAGAAGTCATGTGTGAGATGCATTGACACTGAAGGCACTTGGTGCTGTAGAGAAGAGGAAGGCTTCAAAGCTGAGGGGACATGGTTCAACCCTGAATAAAAGCAATTGAAGACTGACCTACTCACTCACAAACTGATCATGATTTCAGGAAAGCGTCTAATAATTTTGTTCTGAACAAGTGAATGATGCCTTCTTCTCCTCTGCAACAAAGGCATGCTATACACGTTAACAGAATTAATATTCTGGAATGATCCCTACCTGGTTGAAGTGCAGAAAAAGAGTTTTTAAAACATCCCACAAAGGTGAGTAACATCAGTTTCTTATATTATGTGACCGGTCCCATTGTCAAGCTTAAATGAGTGGTAGAGGTGAAAACAGAATTTAGAGGTTCTAGTTCCCAAGTTTTAGACCAGATTACTGAGTTGTATCACCAGGTCAAATCTTAGTTACTCAAATTTTTGCTTGCATTCACAGTGGGAGTAGAACTGATCCCTTTCTGAACAGCAAATGTTTTCCTGTCCATTCTGTCATGCAGCTAACAGTACTTTAACACAAGCAGTCCCTCCATTTTTTCCTCTGCATGGGAGGAAAAGCCTATCCATCCAGGAGTTCACTTAATGACAAGCTGTGTGCCAAGGTGTGTTTTTCAGGGTAGCACAATGTATATAAGGGGTCAGAAGAGAGCAGCTATGTGCTTCGGCTTGCTTCTCAGAAGGCTGGCCAGCTGTCTCCCAGCATAATGTATGCATTGAGACAGCTGGACAAAGTAATTCAGATACATGTGGGAACAACATATGTGTTGTTACAGGTCACTTGGTTACTCATGCTGTGGAACGCCTTGTAATTCCTGCACGTGGACTTGTGCCCTGGAGACGAGTCTATAGTAGCTTGCGCCATGGGAAATTAACTGATAGGCAAGGATTCAGCTATGCCTTAATTCAATATTTAGCAATATGCTGAGGAAGTGGATAAGTCTGCCAGAAAAGTTATCAAACAAAAAAACTGGGTGCCAGTTGTAACATGAGATGGATGAATAGCTTTGGTCTCCAAGTTGTACTTCTGGAAAATAAACTTTGGATGTAAAGTGTCTTTGCTTTCTCTTTTAACACTGAAGTTTTGCTTAGTTTGGAATTTCTTACGCACATTTGTTCGACTGGTATTTTGGAAAATACCACAGCCAGCTAAATTGCTGCAATTCTGGTTTTTTAAAATATTATTTTTCTGTTCTGGCTAAATGGCATGAACATCGCTTTTGTATGTTCTTTTCTTAAATTGTGCCACTAATTTTACTCTAACAATCTATTACTCACCTTACAAATATGATACCTTGTAATGGTGTGGTGTCCATTTTTTAATGAACATTTGCAACAGAAAGAGTTGTTCACAGAGGAAAATGAATACAGATATTTTAAACATCTGATTCATTCTTTTCACTCTGTCTTGTTTTAGGAAGTCTCTAAAGCAGGCTGAGAAACAGTATGAAATCAGTATCCCACTTGCACACAAAAAGTGCATGGGAGATCACAATTGAACACTTTAGGAACAATCAAGATGCACGTGAGTTATTTTAATTCATGTAATTTAAAAAATACTGAACATATCACTCTGAAAAGGAATGGGATGCTGGTGTAATAAAAATAAAAAAGAAGGCATCATAAATCATCATTACCTTTAAATACAGGCTTTCTCTAAAGTGCAGAAAGCAAAATATTTATTATATCATTTTCTAATACATATTTTTATTATATTTCCATTTATTGACACCTCTTCAGATTTTTCTCAAATATTTACCCCAGTTTATCTGCCTGTACTGAGTAGGTTGCAAAATTCTTTTCTCCCTACAGTACTTAATTTACAGTAATTGCTTTTGTTTGGTTTCCTGTTTCATCCCCTTTTGTTTTGTTTCTTGCCTCTGTCAGTTCTTTATCCTGCACTCAGCTATGTTATGATATTGTCCATTTCTGATCTTACAAGTGTCTTTCAGTTTGTTTCCATTAGTGTATTGTAAGATTTTTTTTACTAAAATTATCAGCAGTGTCTCTTAATACACACTACTAACTCAAATAAAACTGTTCCCAACTCTGTAACTGCTCACCTATACATTTTCCTTTGTATGTGCAAGTAGTCACAATACACTCAGTAATATTCTTCATAAACCTAATTAAATACATGAGTACTTGAGAGATTAGAACCTTACCCAGAATTCTTCATGTCGAACAAAGTTGGGTGCAATTGTTTTCTTTGGGAAGACGGGGGTTTCCTTAACGTTTCATTTGGCTGAAGAAGACAGAAAGGAATTCAAAGAATAATCAGAGGAACAAACACAATAAGGTAATATCTCTGCAGAGAGTGTATTTCAGGCATTATGACCATATGTATAAGCTCATAAAATAGATATCTACAAAAGCCTAACAGGACAAGAGAACTTTTTATGTTGGTGCTTGTAAATTGAGGCTATCTCTTCTTGCCTGCTCTCCAACAAAGGAACTGTGCTTCCTGCCCTATGTCTGATTTCTTTTTTTAGGCTATCGATACTGGAAGCCCTATGGGTTGCTAATATAGTACCTTAGCACACTGAGAACATTGTGTTATCTAGTGATAACCAATATGAGTGTAATAACTTTTTAATGGCAAAACACACATGCAAACAGCAGGTTCCCTGGTCTCGGGTAATTATTTTTCACAGCTAGATCTAGATCCTGGCTCCTTTTTTCCAGGATACCACCTCACTGAATGAGTGGCTTTCAGTAGTCCATTTAGTCTGAGGAACTTTAGGGAAGAAAAAAGACTTGAAAAAATGTTTACAGAACTTCTATGGCTGGCATCAGGCAGGCAGTTGTCAGTGCTATATGTTTGTTTGTTTTACCCTCTCAGAAAAATATCTTAAAAATAAAAAAATGCAGCCTCTGACTTACAAATGTGATGAAAAAATTAAGAAAAGAATTAAGAGAACAGCTAAACCAGTGTTCAAATGATGAACTATTTAAACTCTTTAGTTAAACTAGGACATATAATTGGGAACATTTTCATTAGTTAGAGATCAAGTTCTGGATCAGTACATCCTCCCTTTAAAGTCAGAAATTCTGTACCGTATCCAAGTTTTTCATCTTTAGTTTTAATCCATTATAGAGAACAATGAGGCCATAAACATTCTTGAAATAAGGAGTCTAATAATTAGATTTTTCTTCTCTTTTTTTCAATGAATTCTGGAACATTGCCTTCACCATCTATTTGGAAGGTCTACTAACATACCACATAAATATTCCTGCTTCTTTTAAATGTATTAATTTGCTTTTTTTGTTGTTGTTGTTCTTAACATTATTTCTAAGTGTATACATTCAGATTCTGTATCCCCAACATACAGATATGTGACCCTCTTTTCCCAGGGTGAATTAAGAAATCTGTAATTAATTGTAAGAACCAGGACTGTTTTCTGAGACTATACTATGGCTTCCAGTCAAACAAAGTCCATATCCAGTTAAAGTTACATCTTCTTTTAATATAAGTTCAAAGATTCTATCACTTTGCCAAGAAGGAAAAAAACCTCACCCAAACCAAACAAAAACAACAAAACAGCAACAACAAAAAGAAGAAGAAAAAAAGCTACCATGAAGAAAAGAATAAAATGATCTTTCAGCTCAAATGGGCTATGAAAATTATCTCCAGTTGCTCATTGATCTTAAAAAGAGAATGCTAAGGAACAATGAGCTCAGTTTTCATCTGACTGCTGTTGGTTTAACAGTAGAGTATCTGCACTTATTTAAACATTTCTCATTATGTCTGGCCAAATTAGAAGTCCATGAAAACAAGTGAAAATCTTCCTCTATGTTCAGTTTTCTTTGAACCAGCTCCTATGCCAATGTAATTAAAGAGAGAAAAGGTCTGATACCTCACAGACAATAATTGCTTTGTTAAACTTTGTTAAAGGTATCTCCACTATGTATTTACCTCCTCCTTCCAAAGTTTAGGTGCCTAGTTTGAAGGAAGGTCATGAAACTCCCTCTAAGATAAATGTTAATTATTAGTTAGCAGAAACCTTACCTGTCCATGTCTGCACAATAGTTGAAATATTTGCAGTACATTTCAATTACAAGATAAGGTGGACTTCACATTGCTCACATTCTCTTTCATTTAACTTTCCTGAGCATTCTAAGAGACTTTTGCTGAATTCTTTGAGCACTTATGTTGTTACTATTAATTTATCCCTCCAAGATTTCTGAAAAAATATACAAAGATATCTGGTGATATCTGGAAAATCTGTATTTTTCTAAAACATAAAATAAGTGTGAGAAGAGCAGCACAAAGAAAGAAGGGGGCATGGTTAAGTGTTAACTTCATGGTCTTGTTATCCCTGAATCTGGGAAACATTTCTTCTAATAAATGGAATTTTTGTCTCATTTCTTGTCAGCAGTGAGCAGTGAGTGTTCCCATAAAACCCAGAAGTTATTTGGGTTTCCTGAAACCATTAAACCATTTGAATTTAAACTTCCATTGGTGTGTGCATGATGGATTAGTCATGCGACTCTTAGAAACAATAAGTGGTGTGAATTTATTCCATTGCACATGGCATAGGAACACATACCCTTTGAGGATGAAGTACCATATGTTTGGTTTGTTTTTCTTTAAAAAGACCCAACATGTGGAGAGAAATGAAATAATGAAAATCCTAAATGGATCTTAAAGTATGGACAGTGGACTGCAGTGTTCCCTCAAATAACATGCTAGCTGCTAGAAGGCAGCAAAAAGTCATATTCTAGATATAAGCAAAATCACCTCCATAAATCTGTCAGTATTCACCTCACAAATAGTAGCATTGCTAATTTAATTGTTCCAAATACTTGTTCTCTAGATGTATCTCTATGAAGGAAGGGCATCTTTTGTATGAACAGAAGTAGATATTTTATGGATCTTCTGGGGAAAAACACATAGAACTGAATGGAAGTCTTGACAATCCTTACATGTTACCTCTCTCCACTCACATTTTGCTAGGTGCTGAAGACAGAGAGTCACAAATTCTTCCTAAAGTTTAATAAAGGCTTTTCACTGGTCAATTAATTCATAACTATAATTTAAGATATTATTTTTAGCTGATCATTTTAGCAGTGGTACACAGGGTTATATGGAGCTGAAACTGAATTGAAAACCTGATCAATACAACAGAGCTTAGTGATCCATTAAGGTGACACCAAATTAGATACCCAAGTATCTTGAAATAAGTCAACCCAAAGTTTAGGTATACACATGTTCTTGTTTTCAGATTAATTGCACACTGGATTTCCTTTTCTAGACATAAACTTCTGGTGTCATTCAAGCTGCACTAGGTAATTCTGCATTGCTACAACTCTAGAAGGTAGTTGATTCTCCTAGAAGTTCTGCACTGCATCTGCCAGCAGCACCTAAATGAACCAATTCCACAGAATTTCCTATTATAGACCACCGACACCTGCAGTGGGATGTGACTGCATATGTGCCTAGTGCCATTTGGATGCCCTAGAGGCCATATTATCCTCTAGCAAGAAGGGCAAGTGTCTTCTCTAGGCTAGACAGTATACCTGCCAAAGCTATAGATACCTTGGCTATCCTAGAGCACCTCATACAGCACTAAAAGCCTTTCCTTTGGAAACTGAATCATGCTATTGGGTCATTTAAGTTATTTCCTGACTGCATTTATTAGAAATAAGCTTCTTCTAATGGGAGTTTAGACACTTAATTGAAATATATGTTCCTAATATTAGTGTCTTAATTTAGAGCTGAATCCCCCTCTCCATGACTAACCCTTCCTTTTCTGTCAAGGGCTTACTCTCATTTCTATTCCTCTTAAACATGCGTAGGGTTAGTATACTTTCCATTAACCATTCCATAAGAAACATGTTCATGGTAGCCATTAAATGGTTGGGATCTGAAAGAAAGAAATACATATGACATCTTTAGGCACTTACTGTAAATTGTATTTCTGCTGTACAGCCTCAGTAGTATAATTGCAGTCCTACAACCATGAAGGGATAACTCCCCAAGTGGACACTCTTTCCAAACAGTGATATCTTTTTTTTTTTTTAATAATTGCACTGCATCCAAAGAAATAATTACATTGGAGGAGAGAAATTACTGTATTAAGGCAATGTTTTTGTTGAAAAAGAGAGTTAACAGGGGAGTTATACCAGTATAGCAACAACAATGTAGTTGTACTTCTATAATTCTCCTGGATGATGTCCCTAAGCAGACAAGTCTGGGAATCTGGCATTTCTCCCTTCTTTCAAAAGGATAGTGTTATTGGTAGGGATCCAGCTCACTAAGTTATTGGACTGGTGATTTCCCTTTTCTCCATACCATGGTCAGATACATTGGACACCTGGAAAGAAAATTTCATGGCTGGAAAATTGAATCATTAAAGGAAGTAGTAGGTTTATTGGCTGAAGATAAATTATTCTTTTCAAGGAATAATATGTTCGTGATTACTGCTTTTCAAATGTTTTCCCTTTACCTCTATATCCTGTGAAGAATTTGAGTGGGCATCAGTATAATCTGCAGGTCATCTGCAGGTTTTAGAAAGGTCATTTTTTTTTCTGTCAGCTGGTCCAATAAAGGAACAAGCTGTCCTTACAAACATTGCTGTACCCTTAAGTTCAAAAATAACAATGAAATAGATAATACAAAGTAGCTAAAGTAGCAGAGATACATATGGGCATTAAATATGACTATGAATGTTAATATGATTAAAATATAAATATAGATATAAGGATAAGTAATATAAACACACACATCACATTTATCTTCACAATGTTTTGAAATGATGATAAAATATTGATCTAATTAGGGTCGTACAGAATCACAAAATCACAGAATGGCTGAGGTTGGAAGGGACCTCTGGAGATGATTTGATTCAGTCCCCCTGCTCAAGCACAGCCAGCTAGACCAGGCTGTCCAGGACTGTGTTCAAGCAGCTTCTGAATATGTCCAAGCATGGAGGCTGCACAACTGCTCTAGGTAACCTGTGCCAGTGCTCAGTCACTCTCACAGTAAAAAAGTGTTCCCTGAAGTTCAGAGGGAACATCCTGTGTTTTAGTTTGTGCCCATTGACTCTGGTCCTGTCCCTGGGCACCACAGAAAAGAGCCTGACTCTGTCCTCTTTCCACCCTCCCACGCCCTGAGCCTTCTCTTCTCTCAGCCTTTCCTCACAGGAGAGATGCTCCAGTCCATCATCTTTATGGCCTTTGTTAGACTTTCTCCAGTGTGTCCATGTCTGTCTTGTGCTGGGGAGCCCAGAACTGGACACAGTTCTCCTGATGTGTCTCACCAGTACTGAGCAGAGGGGAAGAATCATTTCCTTGTTTCTTGTCATCCTATAGAAGACCAAACATTTATTTTAAAATATATTTAAATTATTACATTTAGGACCAGAAATGCACAACAGTCTCAAATCTGTGCAGCATTACATGTTCTGTGGGCAGTTTTGCATACTACAAAGGACTGGTAAAGCCAATAGCACCTTATTTAGGAATTTTATTATAAACACATACAGCTAATTATAAGTCACACACACTATTTTTTTTCTTTTTATTACTGAATGAATGTTAATCAGTAAGCCAATGCCTGTTCTGATTTGTTCCATTTGCAACATTGCAGATTGTGTGATGCATATAAAGATTATGTTACAGTAAAAAGAAACAAAAAAGATGTGAAGCACCCCTATTCTAGATTTAACAAGTTAGCATATTTTTCAAACATACCACTTTGAAAAATAAATGATGTTTGATCTCCATGGTAAGTTTAAATGAAATTCAGTGCATTTGAGATTATATCTTTTTGCATGTGTGAAACATTAACTCAAAAGTCACTGGAATGAGCACCATCAATTGAACTAAAAATTACGTGCAGGATCAGAAAAAAATCAAATATTGGTTGCCTTGCAAATTGAGAAAAGATGTCTTTTGATTTATCTTATTTTTGTGTCCTTTAGCAAGGTGAATTAATAGCACATTATTAATAGAGTAAGAAAACACTCAGTGCAACTAAATTCAGATACCAGTACCAATAACTGAAAGAAAAGGACATCAGAAGCAAACATTTACACAAAAAAGTTTCCATCATTTGTTCTGTCACAGTGTTGTTGGCACATAGGCCAATGTCATTTTACCTGACAGGTTTTACCCAGAAGCAAGAACCCACTTAATGCATTTTAAAACACTGAATGTCTTAACTGTGATACAAATCAGCTCCTCCTACTAGCCCTCCAACCTTATTAAATTAATTAAACTTACTATCCATCACCTTTCTACTCCAGCATTACTGGGTAAGAGGCATAAAGATATCAAAATCTTAAGATAAAAAGCAAAAAAGAAAACTAATAAAAAAATTTCAAAAAGCTTCATAATTATGTATTTAAACATGTACCTAGGCGTACCTAGAGATATGCCACTTCTTCATCTGCACATTATTGTTCCTTAAAGCCACATGAAACACAGCAGTTTTCCATTTCCATTGGCTGCATTTAGCAGAACCAAGTACTTGCTTTTACTCAAGACACAGATAGATGAACAAAATATCCTCTTCCCTCAATCCTGATTTTTTTAAAAAAACAATAATCCAGAGAACCATGTCACGTTTGTACTGAGTGTCATGACATCCAGTTTAATGAGTATTAAAATCCTTGTGTAGAATGAATTTCATGATTTCATAAATGAACCTACTGAAATTCTCTCAGCTTAATAATAGACTGTTTAAGTGTAGGAGAGCAGTTGAAATTCCACCTTCTGTCCTTAAATTAGAAAGATACAGTGATATTAACTAAAGGAAGTGGGATTCTATCGGGAATTAAAGCCTGTATAGCAACATCAACCTTCTGAGTTTACTTAATCAGATTAGAAAATATGACACAAATCATCCAACAATAGATAGTATTTTAACACAACATGATATTGGTAGTGTACGTGAAGTTGAGGAGGAGTGAGTTGGCACTAGAGAAAATTATGGTCACCTTCTTAGCTATCAAACTGTGTTACTCAGGAGTAGGTTGTAGTTCTCCCTTGTAGGTATAAAGCTTAACTGCAATGCTATAAAACATACACTTAAAAGATGAATCAATGTGTGTAGCTTCAAGCTTAACAGTACTTGGAAGACTGAAACATTAAAAAGGTTTTTTTTCATGATAGCTTACCTGATAGCCTATTCTAAAAAATACATTCCTTAGTTTAGACAGAAAGGACACAAATTAACCTGTAGTTTGTAAGATTCACATATCAACATATAATATTACGTATTTTAAGGTATTTTTCCCTGAAATCCTTCAAAATAGTTTTTGCATGTGATCTCACTTAAACCAGCAAGATAATATGTAAAGAGATTCTCTTACAGAACCTATGCTTTGTTCTATCATCATTACCATATACACTATCATTTTACACATGTTTCTGGGTAAATCTAGTTCTTATAAAGAAAAAAGATAGAGTTTGGTGGTGAAATGACAAGAACAGGGTTATCTGTGTCAACCAAGTAATCCCAGATCTCCTTTCAGCATGCTCTTCTGCACTGATTTATGAGCTTTGTGTAGAGCCCATGTCAAACAAAGTTACAGTAACACAGTGAACTCCCAAGAGGTAGCACCGCTGAACCCTGCAGACCTTCACAAGAAGTGTTTTCTAAGGTTCTGTACAATTGGTGTCCGATTGAATACATCTGGGATAGATTTAGACCAAGTTCATTTCCAGCAGAGCTGTCCAGCTGTTCAACACTTATTGAAAACCCTTATCCTTGAGACAACTGTGATCTATTTATCATTTACTAATATATAGAGATCCATGAAAGGGAATATGATTCTGTGACAATTAGGAGAAGAGAAATAAATGGAAATACTCAAAGTGAATATTGAACTGAAAATGTAAACTAAAAAACTGTTTATAAGTATCCTCTAAGGGCTGTTCACTATTTTCCATAAGCATGTAATTTGTTGGAGATGCTTTAATAAAGTGAAAAAATCAGGAAGCCATTGATGTGCTATATTCATTACAAGCTAAGAGGAAGGATGAAATCTGTCTGCTGTCCTCCCCTAGAGCAGATGGCAGCACAGAAAAACATGGAAGTTCAAAGGAGAGAATCAGCTGTACTTGATATAAAGCTGTACTACTGTCCTTTGAACACTGAACAATACCACAAATTCTTGCATTATCAAGATCTTTCTTTATTTCTTCTGAAGTGTTCCTTACTACAACCAGCAATAGTTCACACAATTTAATCCATAGTGTATAACTTCTTTCTCCTGCTGTATTTCCTCGCTTTATTCCCTAACTTATTAATGGGCAGAGGAGAATATGAGCATGGAAAATATAGTCGCTATTGATGTGTAAAATTAAGGCAAAAATAGATAAATCTAGTATGTGGGAAATAAGTAGAAGGAGCTAGTAGATTTTGTTGTATCTCAATAACTGTACATTTACCTAGCTAGTAATTCAGTCCTAAATTAGCACTTCAGAGCTCCGAAGCACTTAGTGTACATGAGTTAATGTTGAGTTAAGTATTTTGATCTGGGTTGTTTTGGGGTTTTGGTTATTTTTCCCTTTAATTCTGTTCAAAAAATATTTGGCCTTGGAAAAATATGAAAAGGTGGTATCTGAGTTAAGCAAAGTACCATATAAAGGGAGATGTGTAAGCACTAGATGATGTTTCAGTTTGAGTTTTGTTTAGATTCAGTCCTTGAGGTAGAGCTACTCCCTGAGAAGTTGGTATTGAGTGTCTGGAAAATAACATAACCTGAAGAAGAGTGTGCCTGGCATGTTCTTCATCTCTTTTTCCATGGTAGGTGTGAATGCAAATAAAAATGGCTTATACTTGAAATAAACCCTGATTTCATATCTATAATCTTCCCTTCCCTGTAAAAAGCAGTCTGTGAGACCTCCAGGTGCTTACTGCAACGCAGCAGAAAGGAAAAACAATGCGGGCATTGATATGTGAAGAGTAATAGTAGAAAGCAAACTTGTAAAATGTCACAGCTTTAAAATGTTGTCTTTCTCCAGGTTGGTAGCCGTTCTTGCCTGACTCATCATGACTACTTCTCCCTGGCTTCTGAGAACAGTTCATTCTCCTCACACAGGACTCCTTCAGGTTTCTCCACCTTGTTTTCTGCCTCGCCTTTCAGCTGCACCAGGGCCATTTTTCTCATCTTCCACTGAGTTTACGAGCTAGCTGTCTTTCACACTAATCCACCCTGATACACACAGTACTTACCTCCCAGGGTCCCTTTCAGCCTTTGTTATTCTGCAAGTCCACAATAAAGGGAAAAGTTGAATTCTGTTCTCCTGGAAAAAGTCTGTTATCAGCAGGATTCTGGTGTGTGAAATACTGAGAGCAAGCATATAATGGCTTGTGAATACTTCACTATGGTGATTTGAATCCTTTTTTGTTTTGAATTGTTTCATGGTAAAACAATATGGACAGGTACAGTGTAGTTTTAGGAGGAATAAGTAGAAAGGTTTGAGTGTTAAAACCAGTACAAAGAAGCAACTCAAAACAAAGGAAGTTGGAAGTGTAAAAAAAACTACAATGCTGAGGGACTTTGATTCACATCTTTCCCCATAGAATAGTTTCCTTTATGTTAGCTAAGAGAAAGTACTTTGCCTTTCATAACATTAAAGTAGCCAGCAAAGGTGTTTTCTGAATATCTATCTCATACTTGAAGCCTGTCTTGCATTACAAAGTTGGAGGGCCTTTAGCAGTGAACTTGATCAACACTGGAAGACTGGAGAGTCTAAGATGAATGATGTCCAGAAAGTTAGACAATTTTGATGGGAAGTTCCTGGAAAGCTGACAGTTTTTAATTAAGATACATATATCAGGGGCATTTTACAGCTAGCAATGTTCATTCAGAGTTTTGTCTATTCTTTCTGGTATTAATAGACGGTTTCAAAGGCAATTAATTATGACTAGATCCCTTTATACTATTTTGCTCATAAAGCTTTCAGAGAGTTTTACATCATTCTAAGACACTATACATCATTTTAATGCCTATTGAACATGATATTTTAATGTGTTAACATAACTGTCTTGACATTCAGAATTTGGAAGAAATCCTTAATTCTTTTGTAGTCTGTGAAGCTCATGCTAATGAATTATTAAAAATCTTAATTTGGCTTGCAGAAAAGAGATGTCTGGAGCCATGTAAAAAGATACTTTCTAAGGGTGGTGTGGTCAATGGTAGCTCTTGCACCATGAACTGCTCCTTACTGCTATATTTTACTTAACCAAATAAAAAATGTGGGTTTGCCTGTTCTTTTTCTTTTTTTGGTAGTATAAAGTAACTGCTTGTTTCAATCTGACATACTTAATTTTCTGTTGCTTCCAGCATTATTTAAGGTTTCAAACTTTTACTTGTCAATTTAACAGTTGTGGGTTTTTTTTAATGAAAAGTACTTTCTTGAATAGACGGGTTGTTAAATGCCCTTTAGAAAAATTTCTTACCCCAAAAAGCAGTTCTAAAATGAAATTGTTCCTTTTAGAACTGTTGAATTAGATGTCCATTTCCTCTGTACCTCAATTTCATATTAAAGATAAAACTATTCCTTTACTTCAGTGAGCTATTGGAAAACAAAGCCATGTCTGTTATAGACGGAAAAATTAGAGAAAGTTATGTTCACTTTCTTGAAAAAGAGTACAGCAAATAAAATTTTACTTAAATCTTCTGCACAATCTCCCTTCAGATTAATTTCTATTCTGTGCAGTTTCAACAGTAACAAAGTAAGAGAAATTAAGACTTTGAAATGGTTTCCAGTCAGAAAAATCACATCCATTTTACCCAATTATCTGTTGATTACAACAGACGACTATCTACCTGTAAGACACAGATTTAAATCAGCTGCTTATAGCTGGAGAGAGAAGAGAAGAGAAGAGAGGAGAAGAGAAGAGAAGAGAAGAGAAGAGAAGAGAAGAGAAGAGAAGAGAAGAGAAGAGAAGAGAAGA
>JANZLQ010000005.1:11538261-11552291 GCA_026212715.1 Elanus axillaris | reverse complement strand
AGGAAAGACATGGACCTTTTGAAGCCACAAAAAGGATCAGAGGGCTGGAACACCTCTCCTGTGAAGACAGGCTAAGAGAGTTGGGATTGTTCAGCCTGGAGAAGAGAAGGTTCTAGGGAGTCCTTATTGCAGCTTTTCAATACTTAAAGGGGCCTTATAAGAAAGATGGGGACAAACTTTTTAGCAAGGCCCTCTTTAGGAAAAGGGTAACAGTTTTAACCTGAAAGAGGGTGGATTTAGACTAAATAGAAGGAAGACATTTTTTTACAGTGAGGGTAGTGAAACACTGGCACAGGTTGCCCAGTGAGGTGGTAGATGCCCCATCCCTGGTAACGTTCAAGGTCAGGTTGGACGGGGCTCTGAGTGACCTGATGTAGTTGAAGATGTCCCTGCTCATTGCATGGGCTAGATGACCTTTAAAGGTCCCTTCCATCCCAAACTATCTGATGATTCTATGATTCTATGATTCTATGATTCTACTATTCTATTATTTAATACCATCTGAAGGCTGTTTAGCAATTGTTGCAAAAATGACTGTTGGTTATGAGGTTTGAACATGAGCATGCAAGCAAAAAATTTCAGAGTAGCTCATTAGCTTGGACACGGGTATAGGCAATGGAATTGCAGAGAAATCCTTGTGCAGCAGAAGAGAAAGCTGTGTGGAAGATACTGAGGGACTGCTGGGAAGGGGTAAATACTAAGCGGTTTGCCAGAAGTGATGATAAGACTCTAGAATACTTTTCTTCTCTTACATAAGAAATTTATTTGTCTTTTCTTTTGATAAGACAGAGACTGTTAGTGCTGAGGTACAGCTTCTTGCAGCATCCTCGAGGATTTAAGAAGGAAGAATCTACCCCAAAGTAAGCATTCAGTCAAAATTATATAACTTTTCATAAAGTCAGTGAGGTCTCACATAATTCAATAAAACTTTTCCCAATCAGATCTCAATAGTGGCTTTGTTTATATCTAAGCAACAACATAAATCAATTGATCATGTATGAAAAAAAATTTAAAAAGCATTAATACTAAAATAAACTGTTTTGAAAATCTAAAAATTATCGTTTTTCTGGAATAGTAGCTAGTTGCCAAGTTTCAGTTGGTCTTATATGATATATATAATTCATATATAAGATTTTTAAACAACAATAAATCACTACTTATCCATGCAGACAGTACATTATGCTTCGGCACCATTACAGTGGTCCAGATTGCTAGGAATACCAGAACAGAAAACAAAAGCAGCCAGGACCTTCAGATTTGGTGTTTATTACTTGTTTTAAAATATCCTAAGAAATCAGAGGGAAGAGTATAGTTGACCATAGTAATAATATTCCACATTTTACTCTTTATGATTTAAAATTTTAATGCTTGTGTTTTTTCAAAATATAAACTCATTTATGAATTTTCTGCAACACAATTCTATGTTCAGATATGATAAATTAGTTTTATATTCTAGCTTTTGGAATTTTTTAAGGGTTTTTTTGAGACTGGTCTTATACAATGGCTCTGTTCTTCCCAATGATATTAAATAGACTTTACTGTTTTAAGTGAGAAGGAAGTGTAGTTATACATAATTTAAACAAAGTGGATATGAGTTTTATTTAAAAGAAAACTTGTAATACACATAAACTCAAAATGAGTCATCTTATTCATTTTCATTTCCATTTTATGGAAAATAAATACCCACTGTAAATGCATACTATAATTGAAGCTTATTTATGATACATCTGGCAAAAGAAATTCAGAAGATATTGCATTAAACTGTAACATACACATTAAAACTTTTAGTACCTGCACTTTTTAAGTTTCTTGATCAGTATAATCAAGAAACATATGTCCATGTACATTCTTTTGAAAATTTAAATAGGATACACCATTTAAGGCATGAAATAGGAAAAAAAAATATTTCTTACTTGTAATATGTGTATATTTTTCTAATATCTCTTTGGAAAGCTACTTTTTTTTCTGAAACTGTTCCCCCTTACCACACACAAACTTCTGGATTCTTCTGTCTCAGGTTGATTCCTTGTCTTGAATATATTTTAAAAGATGAGACAATTTGATGCTTTACTCATTTATAATTTATAGACAGTAAAAAAAAAAAAAAAAGAACAAACCAAAAAAAAACCAAAGCAAAACAAAATACATACAAATTCATTCTTTCACATTAACCACAGAAAGTAATGTCTCTGAATTAAGTGAAGGTCTTGCTGCAAAAATATAGAAATGAAGGGCTAAAAATGCATAAGACCACATGTTTTCTTAATCCAAAATAGCCTTCTGAAGGTGGTAGGTTTTAAGCTGCTTATCTAAAGTTGTAGTATTTTTGATGTGGCTACCATCTTGGCATGTCATGGGCACTTTATTGAAATCATTTCCATAGAATAATAGAATCATAGAATTATTTACGTTGGAAAAGACCTTCAAGATCATTGAGTCCAACCATCACCCATGCCCACTAGACCATGTCTTGTAGTGTCTTGTCTATGTGCTTTTTGAATACCTCCAGGGATGGTGACTCAACTACTTCCCTGGGCAGCCTATTCCAATATTTGACAACCCTCTCAGTAAAGAAATTTTTCCTCATATCCAACCTAAACCTCCCTTGCCACAACTTGAGGCCATTACCTCTCATCCTATCTCCAGCCACCAGACAGAAGAGACCAGTACCCACCTCACTACAACCCCCTTTCAGGTAGTTGTAGAGAACAATAAGGTCCCCCCTCAGCCTCCTTTTTTCCAAGGTAAACAGCACCAGTTCCCTCAGCCGCTCCTCATAAGACTTGTGCTCCAGGCCCCTCGCCAACTTGGTTGCCCTTCTCTGGACACATTCCAGAAACTCAATGTCTTTCCTGTAGTGAGGGGCCCAAAACTGAACCCAGTACTCGAGATGCGGCCTCACCAGTGCCGAACACAGGGGAACAATCACCTCCTTGCTCCTGCTGGCCACACAATTTCTGATACAGGCCAGGATACTGTTGGCCTTCTTGGCCACCTGGGCACACTGCTGGCTCATACTCAGCCGGCTAGTGACCAACACCCCCAGGTCCTTTTCTACCAGGCAGCTTTCCAGCCACTCTTCCCCAAGCCTTTGGCATGCACTGGGGTTGCTGTGACCGAAGTGCAGGACCCAGCACTTGGCGTTGCTGAACTTCATACAGTTGGCCTCGGCCCATCGATCCAACCTGTCCAGATCTCTCTGCAGAGGCTTCCTACCCTCAAGCAGAGTGACCCTCTCTCCCAGCTTGATGTCATCTGTAAACTTGCCAAGGGTGAACTAAATCCCCTTGTCTAGATCATTGATAAAGACAGTAAACAGAACTGGCTCCAACACCGAGCCCTGGGGAACACCACTTGTGACCAGCCGCCAGCTGGATTTAACTCCATTCACCACAACCTTCTGGGCTCGTCCACCCAGCCAGTTTTTCACCCAGCATGGAGCACATTTGTCTAAGCCATGAGACACCAGCTTCTCAAGGAGTATGCCATGAAATACAGTGTCAAAGGCCTTGCTGAAGTGTAGGTAGATAACAGCCACAGCTTTTCCCTCATCCACAAGGTGGGTCACCTGGTCATAGAAGAAGATCAGGTTGGTCAGGCAGGACCTGCCCTTCATAAACCCATGCTGACTGGGCCTGATCCCCTGTTTGCCCTGGACATGCTATGCGAGTGCTCTCAAGACTAACTGTTCTATTATCTTCTCTGGTACCAGGTCAGGCTGATAGGCCTGTAGTTCCCTGGATCCTCCCTCTGAAAACTTTGATTCCTAGGGCCTCTCAAGCACCAAGGCAGTAAGACAAAATTTTGTGTTTCTTTGAATATTTAGATTCCACATAAAGGCAGAACTTCAGCTTACTGGGAAAGCTGTTGCTCAGCAGCAGGGTACCTAAATCTTCTGAATGAGAACACTAATTAGGACATATCCAGTCTAAAGCACTTATCAAGAATTTCATTTCCTCAAAGAGTGCCTAGGGGAGCCTACAAGAAGTCATTCCTCCTGTTGAAGCAGTACTTCTGATTCAGAAAGATGGCTGGCAAAAAGGACATAACGTCTTGTCTACTGCTAATGGCATTCTCTAGATAGATACTTGGTTCCGAGAAATTAATTAAATTCTGACTGCATAAAATGCACAAATAGCATTTTGAACTGGGATGGAACCCATTCTTCCTTTTCTCAAAACACCAAAAATTATATATATGGAACCTATTCAACAAAAGAGCTGCTGAATATCCTCATGGCAGCAATGTTTATAGCCTGGTAATGAGAGCTTCTTCCCCTTGAGAAACAGCAACTTTAACTTTGAATGTCCTCAAACTAAGAAGAATATAATTCTCAGGTCACCCATTTCCTGGTCATGTGCTTCAATCTGAAGAATGTTATACAAAAATATATCACCTCCTCCTGTCTTTGTCACAGAACAACCTAATAACACAAGATTAAGCAACCACACTCCAAGTGTTATTTACATCGACTTTAGTAAAGACTTTGACACTGTCTCCCATAAAATTATCATAGACGAGCTGATAAAGTCTCATCAGATAAGTGGGCAGTGAGGTAGATTAAAAACTAACTGAATGACTGGTCCTGGAGGATTGTGATCCCCTTGTGCACAGAATGGCACAAGGTCCAGTTTTAGGCCAGTCACTAGTGGTCTATCCCAGAGATTGATACTGGGACCAATTGTATTCAACACTTTCATTAATGAAAGGTGGAGATAGACTCTTCTCAGTATTGTCCAGTGACAGTACAAGAATCAATGGACACAAATTAAAACATATTAAATCCCATCTGAAGACAAGAAAACATGTTGGTTTTTTTGCTGTAAGGGTCAATCAGCCACTGAAACATGTTGCCCAGAGATGTTGTGGAGTGTCCATCCTTGAAGATACTCAAACCCGACTGGACATGACCCTGGACAAGCTGCTTTAGCTGACCTTATTTGAATGGGGAATTGGACTAGATTATCTCAAGAGGTCCCTTTTGACCTAGGATACTGTGTCATTCTGTGAATATATGTGTGTGTAAATATAAGTATACGCATAAACACATATGTGAATGTATGAATATCAAACTTCTGTATCACCGAAGAACCAACACTTCCTTATGGGCTATAAATACAGTTCTGGACTAGGTTTTAAACTGATATCTACTATTTTGAATACATTAATTTACAAGAATAGAAAAACTTCATGGAACATTGTGTGCAACACCTGGGTTTTCTAGCCAAGTGCAGTGCCAGAAGGAGAAGGTGACATACATATGTAATTGCACACCCACACCCACACAATCTTTCCACAATATGAAACACATTTTGTTTACATCTGTCAGTTATGGGACGTTAACATTTTTCATAGTAAGTAATAAGAACCATTGCCTTGAGTTGATTATCGACTGCGGTCAAACTTCCTGCTACTGTTTGCAAACTAAAATTAAACAGGAAAATCTGACCCCTCTATAGATGTATACACAAACATATCTATGTACACATTTTCAAGAGGACTAAATTGCAAATGAGTTGTGAATGAAGACCACCTATAATTCAACATAAATCCATTTACCTCTGAAATATCTTCTCCAGACTATGAGTACTTCAGTGTTAACTCTTTCCTTCCTAAGGCAGCTTTTTCACACATTTATTTGAAAACCTCCAACAAGGTAGCAACCATTTTCTAGGATTTTGTTGCTTGCTACTTTTTCCTACTTTCTGGCTGGTATAAACAGTTATTTTCTTCAGCCCTCTACAACCCAGTTATATTTATAATCAGATAGGACTGATATTCAAAAGCCGTCTGAAAATGTTCTGGACAGCCTGGTCTAGGTGTCTCTGCTTCAGTAGAGGGGCTGAACCATTTGGGTTCAAAAGGTTTCTTCCAACCTCAAACATTCAGTGATTCTGTGATTCTGTGTCTGCCATAGTTAATAACTTATCTTCTACATTTTCCTGCCTGGTTACAAACTTTGCCCAGATTCTGCCTGGAATGATGTGAGCATCTTCACTGCCTTATGTGAAAATTCTAAATCTTTAGTTGGTGTGAATTTTTCTGTTTATAATGAGGCAAGTAAATTACACCATTGAAAAGCTGATTTAGAGGGTGAACTTGACCATTCACTGATGCTGAGGAGACAAAGGAATTAATCTGTGGCTCTTAGAGAAAAGAAATTACAGAGTTCACCAGTCTGTCAAGAGGAGAGAATGAAAAGAGAAAGAAAAAGATGGCTGTGGAAGTCAGTAAAAAGAACAACAATTTGCCTAAAGAAGGAGTGAAAGTAGACATACATGTCACTAAAAAGAGAAAAACAGACAAAAAACCCTAGGGAAAATCCTACCTTGTGTATTATGCCCAACAGTGACTTCAGGCTAATGTCTAGCACCTGGCTATGTGAATGGTCACAAGTAAATAAATCTTTCTGTTTCAGCTCCCTTGAAGTACACAAATTCAAACTGGTTTGAGACATGAAATACAGTAATTGTAAAGTTTTCTTAATCTATCTTTCATTATAATGGATTACAGAAGTATTAGTTTGGACATTGCTTTATTTTTACTCCATACTGTGTCACTCCTCCATAAAAGAAAGAAACTCCATAATAATAACTCTATATACCGTAAGTATTCCATTACAGTGAAGGACTCTCTTAACATGTAGAAATACTTGTCAAAGGAGTCAGCTTTGGGTCACTGGAGAGAATGACTGGAACCCAGCTAATAGCACACCACTTACTGGGAGTGGAATAATTTTGTCTGTTTAATAGGAAATTGAGAAATGAAGGAAATTTTTTCCACAGTTCTGAGCAAAGTATTTTCATGTAATCATGGCCATGTGTCTTGTACGTCCCACTTTGTCATCACCAAAGATGATTGCAGCATACCATGCAGCTGCAATTAGTTGGAAGCACTGTCACTGACCTATCCTAAAAGCCACAGACCCAGGGTAGTAAAGATTTAGGAGAAGGTAGGAGACTGCAAAAAGGAAAAAAAAAAAATCCTAGAAAGCAGAATTACAGGTATACTGACAAATGTCAGTGTGTGACCTCTTGTTGCAGGTGACTGCAGTCAGATGTCCCAAAGTGGCTTTGCCACATGGAGTCATGTTTCCTAAAAGGGTTGTGTGAGTAGTGATCCACATTCAGTAAGAAAATACGTCCATACAGTTTTGTCTAGACAAGACAACAAGCAGTAAGTAGAATTAAGAACAAACAAGTAAAAGAGAAGAGCCCTTAAGTTCAGCCTCCAGATAGAGGCAATGATGCAATGAGATTCTTAACACTTTTCCCCTGAGTATGCATAGTAGATGGCTGTTCTAGAACCTCTCATCTATACCAGTTAAGAGCTTTCGTTATTAAAACATAGCATCACAGTCTTATCTTTTAGCTAGATGATCTTTCCCCCACCCAGCTGTATAATTCTTTCATGTATTTCTACAGCCAATCATATTCATTCTCAGGCTCCACATTCTTAAACTGAACAAGCCATATAGTTTTAATTTTCCTTTGTAAAATCAATTCTTCGTTTGTCCTGATTCCTTTACTGTTGTTTCTTATGTTGTATTAGAGTCTCATGTTTCTTTACAGTGTGTTATCTATGACTCCACTTCCACTGCTTAAGTCCAAAAGACCATCTAAAAGATGTTCTAAAAGAAAAAAAAACCCAAGCCTTACCTGTGATCTCTGTCCTCAGTATCACAATATTTCTTCTCTGTAACTAAAATTCACAACTTATCTTGGCCATTGTACTGAACTCATCACTGAAACTCTTAGCTGACCCCAAGACCACATCTTGAAGAACTCTTTAAGACACCCTTCCAGTCCAGTTCAGCACAACTCACTGTTGCTTGTCCTTTTCAACAGTTTGTTACCTATCTTAGACTTAGTTTAAGTGCCTCCCCATTTCCTTTGTCTATAAAACCTGTCATTTCACTAAGCATATTAGACTAATGCTTTTTATAAATGTAGACTGCAGCTTATCTCTTTTCATGTGTGTGTCCAAATTGTTAATTATCACTTATTTAGTAAATGACATTGCTTTTCACTTCAAAGCTTTTCCATTATGGACCATATGATGTACAATATGCTAGTATATTGATAAAATTTTTCCTGTAAATATGTTTTACAAACTACTGATGGAATATCAAGCAGCTTTCTATGTCCAGATCATGATGTTCTCTTTCTCTTACAAAGGTAGAGCATTTCCTCATTTTCCACTGACTTAAGGTCATCTTTTATGAGACTACTATTCCACGTGCCTTTTTTTTCTAATTCTGTAGTGCAAAGAATCCATCCTCACACCTCTGGTACAATCAGATTTCCGTGTTTTGCTTTCCAACATAGATATGGTAACTGCCATTTTCCTAAAGTTTTTCCCACATTCTTTTTTCCAGTGTCCATCTTTGCATTCACATTTGGTGTACACAAGTGAAAGAATCAAATACTTATTCTTCCATTTAGGTAATTTATCTTAGATATATTCATGCAGCATTTCCCATCACCCCTTTTTTTATTTGTGTTGTGTTCCCCCCCCTCCCCCCTTATTTTGGAAGCTTTTATTTTCCATATTATAGTCTTAATTCAAATCTCTTAATCCTCTCTCAAGTCCTGACTGCTGAGGACCAAAATACTGCTTTGGAAAATTAGTCCATATCCTGTCAATCCTTTCCCTTCTTTGACATTCTGGTTTGGCATATCATCTTTCTATGATAAACAGTCACACAATGACATGAATGCCTGGAATCAAAAGACTTGCCAGAGAGAGACAGTACGTGTGTGGTTACTAGCATGTTTAACATCCTCTATGTCTATGCACTTCTGAAATCACCCTCATATCCATACACATCATTCAGTCCTTGACATGGGGCAATGTAATACATATGCAAACATGCCCAGACAGATTGGTCTGTGGAAAGGAAGTATTCATTCAGATTAGAATATAAGATACTCAGAACAGCTGACACTCACAGCATGGGTATGAGAGTATAAGAGATGAGATTCAGATGAGGTCCACTTTGAGAAAGCACAGCCTCTCAGTGATGTCTGATTATAAAATACAAATACACAAAACCTCTCAGAATTTTTAGTGTTTATAAATTAAAGAAGTTTTAAATTAAGCTAAGGTAGGCAGTATGGCATTTTCAGTAGAGAATCCAGAAAATAAAATTCTTATTTTGTTATAGGAATCCAAGAATTCACTCCAAAACAGTCCTGGTTGGAAGAAAGGGTGGCTTATAAAGTAACAGATTGCTAATCAAAGTTATCTAGATGTCAAATACGTTAAATCCAACTCTTTATTATATCAAATTCAGTTTGTTATTATAATTCATATTTTATTATTTATTATAGAATTTTTATTTTTTATTCCAGAAAAAGTTAAAAAAATATTGTACTCAATATCTATTTAAAGTGCATTCACAGGCATATTTTCATCTCACTCAGAATGGTTTTCTCTGTTTTGGTTTTTTTTTTGTTGTTGGTGAGTTTTTTGTTTGTTTGTTCTTGGTTTTTTTTGTTTGTTTGTCTGTTTTGTTTTTTTTGTTTGTTTGTTTGTTTTGTTGTTGTTGTTGTTGTTGTTTTGGTTTGCGTTGGGTTTTTGTTGATTCATTCAGGGATCCTACTCAAGAAAGGACCATTATGATCTTTTCATCTGACCTCACCGGACGTAAACCTTCACCTAGTAATTCCTAAAGTCAAACCCCTTTCAGCCATAGCAATCAATTCTCAGCATTACCCTTTAACATTTACTGTCCACTGATATTTATAATCAGGTCTGTGAAATGTATATGAGCAGCCAGTATATGGTGACTTCTGCAGAAGGAATACTTCTTACATTTTATATAATTTTTTAAGGCTTTAGAAAAACCACATTGTTTTCTGATAATTATTGAAAAAAATAAAACAAAATTTAAAAGTACACAGCAGAATCTTTAGCTAAGTGGAGTGTGACATTTACAGGAAACCATCCAAAAATATTTTTAAGCTTTTAATAATTGGAATAATGACTTCAATATTGTTGCAAGTATTCACATGAAGATAATACTTCATTTGGTAGTGATCTTTGAAAGAGAGCACTGATTTTTGGCAGAAGCTACAGAATTTATTTGCTGTAACATTCTGTTGAGCACTGAATCACCCCTGCATTAAAAAAAAAAAAAAAAAAAATTGTACCTCACTTTTTCTTAAAACACATTTTATAAAGTATGGAAACCAAAACACTGAGATAATTATATGATGAATGTTTTCTGGCTGTACTTTATGCCTTATAATACCTTAGAGAAACATTCTTAAAATCACCACACCTCTGTTTTTCATTCTGGCCCACAAAAAATGTATGTGTGGAGGCAAGTTGTGCTAAACTGTAACAGACCAAACTTAGAAGTTTGTTCTGAGCTGGTTGCACTCCTTCCTCTCGGACAACTGCCCTAAGACACCTGTCACGTGAGGGGGCATTAGGACAGATTAAATCTTTGCAAGTTTCAGAGTTCTGCAAGCCAGAATTCCTACAGTTTGTCTTGATTTGGCAGGACAAATCATAGAAATTACATCTGTAAAAATGGGCTCCTTTCAAACTAAAAGCTGCTCAAGAAATATTTGACTCTAGATATTTTGATTAGCAATCTGATACTTTATAAGCCACCTCTTCTTCCAGTCAGGACTGTTTGGGGCTGAATTTTTGGAGCACACTGATCCCTGTATTTATGGGATTGCACAAGAACCACAAAGTATGTCTTGAAAATAAACTACAGAATCACAGATATGTTGAAGTAGATCTAGCCTTATGTGAATTTCAAGAAAGACTGTCACCAACAATACTAAAGCAGGTCAACCACGTCTTTTTGTAGCCACATCTTGAAAATCTCCAGGAGTTCCCAGTCTCCCTGGGTGACTTGTTTCCAGTGAAAAAAAATCCTGAAGTGCAGTCTGAATCTCCCAAGATGCAGTCTGTGGACCTTGTTAGAGCCTCTGGTACTACTGAGAAAATTTGGTTTCATTATCTTTCTAATAGCCTTCAAATAGTCTTGCTTTTAGATGGCCACTTTTGTTTCCTCTTCACCAGACTAAACAAGCACAAGCACATTTCCCTCAGCTTCACCTTGTAGGTCATGTGCTGTTGGCCTTCAACATCTTTGTATCCCTACACTGGACTGTCTCCAGTTTCTTGACATCCTTCTAGAATAAGAGAGTGGGGCTCTTATTCCAGACCAGGCACCATATTCCAGCAGTGGTCTCATCATCACTAAAGGAAATACTTTCACTCGATCTGTTTACATGCTTCTTTTAACATAGTCTAGTATGCAATTCACATAATTTGTGATTTGTGTATTCATTTGTCCTTTGTGTATTTACCTGGCCTTTGCCACAGCACTTAAGTGCTTCTCAGTAGGGTTATTCCCATGTACTGATGCATGGTGTTATTCTGCACCAGGTGCAGAGCTTTGTAATTCTTCATGTTGAACTTGATGAGGTTTATGTTTGTTCAACCCTTACAGTGCCTGTGTACTGAAGCACCTGTTACCACAATTGAGCATCATCAAAACTTTCATTGAAGGTGCAACATAAATTATCAACCAGAATGTTGACAAAGATGCTGAAGAATATGTGCTCCAGTATCAGCTCTCTGGGGTGCACATATCAATACTTGGCACCACTGAGGTGCTGTTGAGGTTGAGTAATAGCCTTTTGAACCCAGCAGTCCACTTAATGTTTCTATCAGTGTTTCTGTATGTCAGTATCAAAGTACTGAACATGAAAACATGTTCCAAATGGCTCAATAAATAGAAAGTAAACTAAGAGAATATTTTTCTGGGGCTCATTTCCAATGCAAAATGACAAGTTTTAAAACCAATTGTGGTTTTGGAGAATAACTGGATTATTGAACATTTGGGCAGGTAATGTTGTTTTTCTGGATTTTTTTTCCTGTGTTATTGTCTGGTCAGCAGCATTTTCTGGGGACCCAGATAAGTAAGAAAGGAAAACTTATGCTAGGTGAACCAGCCTCATAATGGAAGAAAAAGGTCATGCCATGCTCATATATCTGGAGTGTTGCTGGAAAGACAGGCTACTTGTGGCAGAATATTCTGTTCCTCTGTTCTTGGTGTGAACAAGATAGGAGTCTGTAAGCAAATATGTCCATCAAATGGCACCCCGCTCCCCCCCTAAACCAAACCAAACCAAACCAAACCAAACCAAACCAAACCAAAACAAAACAAAACAAAACAAAACAAAACAAAACTCACCAGGTATTCTTTAACAACAGATCCATTGTTAAGTGCTATTTAGAAAAAACTTATCTCTGTGAGATAGCCAAGTAATACATAGTCAAGAAAGCATCAGGAAAATTAAAGGCTTTCAAGCAAATATATGGTACTGTAGCATGCTGAACAGATAACTCACCAAGCTTGCTCAGTGTCAGAGACATTATGCAGCACTGCTTACACCAATAGACTAAGACAATGTTTACATGTTCCTAAAGATTTCATTTTCTAGTTCTCTGCAACTTCTCCCAAGCACCATGACTTTAACACAAAGCTAGCTGTGGAAAAGAAACTTCATAGAATATTTTTTAATAGTAGCAAATAATATTCCAGGTCCAACATTTAGGTCTTGACAGAGAAATTGAATTTCTGCCTTTATAGAAATAGGATTCAGTGGCAGTTTTGGCTGACTAAAGGCTAGCAATTATGTGCTTTGATCTTTATGTATGATACCTTTAAATACATACTGTGCTTCAACAGAAGTTTAAAAGCACATTTAATCCTATGAGTCTTCCTGTCAACCCAGTAGAAAAAACCCTTCCATCTCACGGGACAAAGCAGAGAGTGAAACTTGTTTGAGCCTTCCCTATTCCTATTGCTTCCAACTCCAAAAAGCCTTATGATATGGAGTGTATTTCATAGTCCAAACTATTATAATGATAGACAGATGGAGATCTTCTAAAGGAAAAATAGCCAGAGGAGCAAGAAAAATTACAGGCTACATACACATCCTAGCTTTGTTCTAGAAGAAAAGAACCTCACCCAGCCAAGGTATTAGGCTTTGTATGAGAAAATAGCAGGCTGCCTACATTTCATATGTGTGTGCATACATATGTCACTTCTTAAAAAACAGGTCACAAGAAAAATAAGATATCATATTTAACACATTAACACCACATGCCATTTCAGACAGTGAGATAAGATAGCATGGTGAGTAGGCCTAACTGTTGGTATTTGAGCTATTAATCATAACCTCTCCTTTCTAGCCGCATGGGGGAAAAAGTCAGCATAGTTAACATATTTCTCATGCATATGCTAGCCTGTACTTCTGTACTGTAAATGAGCTATCTTTTGAATACCTTGATTTGATCCAGTGTGTCTTTTAATTTCATTGTGGATTACAGTAATCATTGGCAGATGCAAAGGGAAATATTATTTTCATTATTTCAGATCAAACTGAAAACAAACTTTAGGCTGTATGTCATGGAATAAATTAAATCTCTTGTACTTCAGATTACATTCTAAATGTGATACATCAATCATACCCTCTGTGTATTGTGGGCCTCTTTTCCATCATGTTCCTTGGTGACCTTTCACTGTGTTCAAAGGATAATATAACAAACTAGCATTAGAGAGATCAATTTACATACCTCTCTTATTTTATATTCTTACAATCCATTGCAATAAAAACATATTACAAACCTAAACCAAACAGACCTAGATTATATATGTTCAACAGATCAACCCCTGGTTGGGTTGATTAGGCAGCAGAAGTTTGAGAACGTAAACTACAACTTGTATAAACCATTAATACCAGTTACAGTAAACTTTCAATATTCAGAGTTCATAGATTCGTGTGGAGGTACATTGAGTCTAAGGCCTGATTTTGGTCTGAGTGCCTTTTTGCAGAATAGTCAAACTATTCAAGATAATCATTGCCTAAGTTTCTATTTTCCCATTTTCGAGATGAATGGTTTCAAAAACTTGTTTGGCTCATCTCCAGATTTTCCTACCAAGACTTTTTGTTTCAGCAACCTCCTTTTTAGGTAAAACAAAAAAGGGCGGGAGG
>JANZLQ010000005.1:11514925-11538161 GCA_026212715.1 Elanus axillaris | reverse complement strand
GAGGGGGGGGGAAGTACACTGAAATAAATCAAACAAAGAAATAAATATTCCAGAGGATAATAGGGGTGGCTGAAGAATTTGTCCACTAAAACCGTGAAGTTATCATTTTATATTTTTCTTCTTCTGGGGAATTATGCTCAATCTAGGACATGTAACTCTTAATAAACTTGCAGAACTTGAAGTCAAAAAGCATCATGCTATGTATTTACCTTTTTGTCAATAAAGTAAAAAATGTCTCCACACCTTACTGAACTTAACAGATCATTGATATATGCCTGTGAGTTCCAGAGAAACCTTTAATTTACTCATCTGTTTTCTTTTACTGCAGGGAACACATTCATTGTTTTCTTATAAACAAGCAGAAATCTCTGCTGTGTGAACCACTACCAAACCCAGTCAGTTTCCTCTTGATGTTTTCAAAGATACTGAATTTTGTTGTGCTTCACACCAAGTAAGTAGCCTCAAAATGGAATTAGCGCAGAGAATGACACACAGTACTCCTGATGATAGATTTCCTCATATCTGGTTAAACTTTCCAATTTGTATCATTAATACTGCACCAAGTCCATATCAAAATTGTTAATTTATATTAATCCCTTGAGCTTACACTATGAATACTCTTCTTACTTATGCAGGGTACACAGTCATCTTAGAGTCAAGAGGAAGCCATTTCAGAATGGAAATTGAGGGGCTACACTTGAAAACACTTAAACCCATATACCATTCTATTTTCTTTGCCATAAAGATGCAGTTTATAGAAAATTCTTGCTGACTTTTGTTTTTCCCTCATGCAAGCAGGGTGTGGAACAAGGCAGCTGTAATCTCCTCTTATTTAACTCAAACTAACTTCCTATTGTCAGAGCTTCCCCTAAGAAACTTTAAAAAGCAAATAAAAACTTGACTTTGTGCCACATAGTGGAAACCTCAAGACTGTTGTCAAGGAATTTGAATTTTGATATTCGGTCTGGAGTCTTACTTTCTTTATTTTTACCTCATTACTTTTTACTATGTCAAGTAACCCCAAATTTCTCCAAAGGCAGCTTTTTTTCTAGAGGGGGGCTACCAAGACCATTTAAGATCCTAATGGTAAAGGGAGTAATTTCTCCACTTAATTTATTTTTTCTTCTATTTTCACAATTATCTTGCCACTTCTGGTGCTTTTCTTTTGCTCTGCAATTATATTGTTTTCCTTTCTTATTCCTTCAAGTTGCAGCAAAAAGTCAGATATATTGATTTTAGACTCAGTGGAATAAACCCATACATATCCATTATGAATGTATTCTTTGTTGTGAACTTTGTGACTGATATGAGTTCATTCAAGTCAATAGACAATTTTCAGCACTGCAAGGCTAGGGTCATAACTATTGCATTTATCAGGCAGCTTATGTAACTCTTAAGAGCATTTATTGTAAAGTCAAAGTATATAAAATGCTAAAGTCAATAATCTCTTAAAGTTGCCCACAAAATCAGTGTTTAAGTAAGAGAACACCTTTAGAGCAAATTAAACCACTGTAAGATGTTTATCAAATACCATGGGCAATAACATTTTTAAAGTCCAATGAAGTCATTATAACTGCCTTTAAAAACAGTTTCCTAATGGAAAGTTTTTAGAAAAGCTACTCCCCTACAGAAGTCCATAGTCTAATTTAGCTGTTGTTGCTTGAAAGAAAATTACTAAGATGCTGGCAAAGCATGATTGTATTGTTAATCTAGAGACTGATCAAGCCCTATCACTTTAATAACATCTCTTGAAATGACTGTGAGTGTATTTCAGTATTATAAGTATTCAGTACAATTAGTTATAAGCAGGTATGATACTGTTCTGACCACAGCATTTTATATTAATTTCAAATGTAAAATATATATGTACAATTATGCATTTGTATTTTGCACACAAAAATATTTGTGATACTACAGGAAGACTGAAAGAAGATTTTTTTTTTTTTTTTCACCAGAAGAATGTGAAAAACACCTTAAAGCAATTTCACACTATAGGCAATATTTCAAAATTAATAGATTCCCATGTTACAACAAATTGTTTCAGTGCTGTAAATTTTAGAACAACAAGTCTACAGAGAGAACAGCTGTCTTTGAGGTCAACTTTATTTGGTTGTTTTGTGGTTTTTTTTTAAGGAAACTTATTTATAATTTAGTAACTGCATTTCTGCTTATCTTCTGGGCTTTTCCTTCAGTAAAAATTCCTTGCACAGGATATGGTAACCTTTAGTGATGAAGACGTGTGTGTGTGTGTGTGTGTACACAACAGGCTTTTTTTATGCCTCACACAGTGAATAATTTGTGGATTGTAAATGATAAGTCAAGCCAGGATTACTGGAAACTATTCAGGTGATGAAAATAATAGCAGACAAAATGATTTTGAAACTGTCCTTACACTGTCATTCAGTTTCTTGCTGTACACAAGTATTTGGGTACCTCATCTCTTTGACTGTAAAATGCACGTAATTGCATTTGTCTCATACGAACTGTTGAACAGAAATCATTACAGACTTAAAGGCTTCCATGATATGCCTGTATAAGTATAAGTTATTATACACCACAGTTTTCTTTCCATTCTCTTTTCATTTTTTTGGGGAGTTTATAAATGTTTCAATTACCTTTTTCTCATTTAGATCTTACAATTTTAAATGGAGAAGAAAGGAATGAGGACGTTCTTTGTCCAAACTTGCTTTAGAGATGCTGTGCATCACCTTGTATGTTTTAGGACTAGTTTGCCTGAAGCCTAGTCTGCAGCATGAAGCAATGAAGTGGATCTAAAAATAAACCAGGACTCTGGTTTGGTGCTTCCAGGATTTGTCAATGACCAGTATTGGTCTGGTCTGATAAAAAATTCCCAGCCAATTAAAGATATTCTGAATTGCAACAGCTACATGAGTTCCTAGCTGGCTTTCCAGAAGCCAGGGACTGGCTGTATAAAACCAACTGTCAATATCCCATATCTCGGCAGTGTTACACTCAAGATCTTATTATGGCTAAAAAGGGACCACACTTTCTATGTGAATCCAAGAATTTAACTTTAGCCAAATTGAAAGCTTTAACAGTATAACCAAAATGCAACAAAAATTTCTTAATATTAGTCAAAATGCATTGATGCTAATATGCTGTAAATAGAAAGCAAATCTTGTTAATACAACCTTTCAAAAGTTGTTATTCAGATAAACCTTCTACTACAAAGCTCTCTAATCTCTGCTGTTAGGCTCACCTTTCCATTGCTCTTGGGAGCCTAAGGTCAACAGTTCAATCTGGGAAGAATTACAGGGATTCATGAGCTCTGAATTTTTTGCTGGGACAACATGATGTTAATGATGGGGGTTAGTCCCTTTTCTTTTACAGTTCCTTCTCTCCTATACAAAAGAGCATAATGTAAATGGTTTCTTCCCGTCCTCTTGCTGCCATTTCTATGTTATCTTACATGCTTTACACCTTGCTCTTTTGTCACTTTGCATATGTTGGATACTTGTTCATTGTTCTTTTTTCCCCCCTAAATCTAGTTTTGCCCAGCTCTACAGTTTCCTTTTTTTTCAGGAAATGATTACTGGTGAGTTACTGATAGCCCTGCAACCACTGGTATCATACTGTGCTCAAATCTTCAAGGCCTCTGCTGTCACCCCAGATCTGTCCTCCTTTAAGCTGCATTGTAGTAACACTACAGGAGTTCCTTCTTGTACAGCATAACTACTCATTGTTCCTATCTATATCATTAGCAATAGGCATTGCACCACATAAGTATACAATGCTAAAAAAAAAGAAAATTAAATAACAGCCACCTGGTCATTAATCAGTTGTTGTTAAAGCTAAACAAGCTAGAGCAAAGCAAGGAAAGACCAAATAAAGCATGTCTGATGGCCCCAGGCCTGCAGTCTGCCTTAGCTTAATGCAGAGCCAGTGGCCTGCTACGATGACAATTCTGTACTTGCTGGCCAACAGGATTACAGCAGACGGAAGAGTATATACTGACTATATCACAGAGGAATTATTTTCTGGCATAGGCACCACAGATGTCAGCTTAATCTGCCTTTAAATCTGAATAGATAAACTCTCTCACTGGTGGAGAGGTCCTGGCCCATAACATTGAGCAACTGTATAGCAATGTACATTTTCAAATAATGTCCAGGCATTAATGGATTGAAAAGCCTTACCGTATATCTATTTGCCTACAAATTGCAGCACTAAATCATCAAAGATCCTTATTATCTTAACATTATGACATCATAAAGTGATTTTAAGGATGGAAAAAACATGTGAATGGATGATTTCAGCTATTTACAGTTGTTTCGTACGTGTGTGGTCAACACACTGCTTTGCTTCCAGATCTGTTCACCTCTTGACCATCCAGAGATCTCAGAAGAGTCTGAAGAGAGCTTGAGTAACAGCCCATAGACTCCTCAACTGGCAGTGGAGTGATTTTGTATTCATGACAAAATACTAAATGCTGGGTGTACTAGGCTCACAAATTTCCATTGAATATGAAATATGGCATCTGGTGATATGTGATATTCAGGAGGGTCAGGTAACCTTGTAGGACTTCTTGTAGACAGTTTAAACATACAGTGTTCTATAGTCAAACAGCTTATGTATTGAATTTACAGATATACCTTACTAAATAAAAAGAGGTAACATTACTGAAAGCCTGTGAGATGGCAGAAAGATGAAAGGACTCAGGAAAGATTAGTTGTAAGCTGAGCTTAATACCAAGATGACAGAAGAAATAGCTATTAAGATGAGTTTATCAAAAACAGTTCTTTTTCCTCAGATGATGTGTATGGAACATTTTAAATTATTTTATTTCGGTTTTAGTGTGTATCTTCAAATAGTAATTAAATCATCGTAAAATGCACGCGATGCATTTTACTTATTGCAGAAATCACAATACTCAGTTTCCATGCTATTACAGCAGACATTTTCATTTGTTTTCTTTTTTCTTTTCCTTTTAAAAAATAAAACCTAGAAAATGAAATTAAAATTAAAATTATACTAAAAAATACAAGCAAATTGTATACAATTTTTATGCATTTTTAAAAAAAGGAATCTCTGAGGAATATAAAATTATTTCCTTAAGTAGGATTTCGACATTGACTGTATGGAAGATTTTAGGTGACCAAAAATCTGCATGCATTTAAATGTTGCTACATCTTAAAGATACCTCTTTGTGTAAAATAATAATTCATTTCCAAAAGACTATGCAATAACCATCTCACAGTACCAGTTCAGACTTAAATATAAGGTAGCTTCTTAAAGAGAGGAAATCACAGCTTCCTCTTGGGTAGGATCATGCTGATGTGAATATACAGAATTAAAGATCATGATTCAGTTACTTCTAGCCTAGTTACTTCTTGCTTTCTCTAAGTGCATCTGGAGAATAGTATCTCATCTCCCTATTGGACTCTGAAATCAGAGGCAGGAAAACAGACTCAGAGCTTCATTAAATTAGGATTCTATTATAGCACTGGAAGTTGTTGCTCTCAATTGAAATGGTCAGTTTGTCAGCTGCTAGAACTAGAAATAATCTTACTGCCAAGTATACCCACTAACTTACATGCACTAAGGGTCTTATCTATGGCTTTTCTTGTCCCAAAGGTGTTTTAACTGTTTGGGTTTATTTACAAAGAACAAGATTCAAAGACTTTTAGGTTTTGTTTCTTTTGGCACCTGCTGGGATAATCACGATGGACCCCTGAGTTTGTTTGCCAAATCATATGTTACAATATCCAGTTCGAATCTTATTTTTTCCATAGGAGACAAAGTACGGCAGAGCTACTCTTAGGAGTCATGTTGGTGGAGCTACTTCCAGTTTCTTTGCTTGCTCTAAGATTTGTGAATGCTCTTCTATAATTTATAAGAATAAAGCTCAAATATCTGAAGGGCCAGCAATGGCACAAGTTTAGGAGCTGACAGGCAGCTGAGAGGTCAAAAGTTATGTCAAAGGCTAAATACAGCTGAAAGTGAGGAGGTCACATAGAAATTATGCACTTGTACCAATCTGTACATATCTACACAGGATACCTTATTTGACTGATGGAAGGGAGAGATTTTTTGCTCTTGAAACTACCTTAAAGTGAACAATGATGGCAAGCTTCAGCTACATAATATACTTAGAATAAGAAACTGATTTTTTTTCAAGTCAGAGTTAGTTACCTAAAGACTTTTCAAAAAAACCCCATTTTTTATAAATGCAAACATTTATGTGTCTGTATGTTCTTTATTTTTATATATATACACACACACACATAAACTCATACACTAAAGCATACCAGGAAAAAAAGAAATACAATATTTGCACTGTTCCTCTAGCCCTGTATGCTATCACTCAAAGTAGGTCATAGGCATGAGAGAGTATAAGACAGAGGAAGTACATATGACACTTCCCTCCAGCACTATCTAAGAAGGGTTGGGGACTTCCTGTGCCAGAATTGATGACTCTGGGGTAGCTTTCAGGGGATTTCTCTTCCATGAATTTATGCAAATTTACCTTGAAGCTGTATAAGGTTTTAACATTCATAGAGTTCTGCAGAAAATTCCAGTACTTAAGTATACATCATATGGATAACTATCTCTCTTCTGTATTTTGACCCTAAGAATCCCCTTGGTCACCCCAGTTTAATTTGAGAACCTTTGGTCCTTGAAGTTGAAGAGACAGTAAATGGATGTCTCCAGCTCAGCATCTCTTGATGCATAGTTTTACATACTTCTATCATACTCTGTCACTTCCTTCAGTCATCTCCTTGTAAGGATGGAGGGTTCCTTTCCATATTCCGGTTTTGGTTTTGGTTTTGAGCAGGCTTTTGATAGGTTTGTGTACCATCCTCCTCATGCAGAATCTATTCTCTACTTCCTGCACTTTTGCCCATTTCACTACATCTTCCTTTTCCACACAGTATTAAAGTCGATTAATCAAGGATCTTTATAAAGGCATAACAAAGGTATTTGTTTTTATTTCCACCTGTTAACCACAGGTGATCCCCTATCTGTTATAATTCAGTATCTCATTTCAGCATCATAAGAATTAGATCAAAGCTACTCTTGACAAAAGTAAAGTTGGGACTGCTTTTTTATGCGTGTTTACTTACATTCTTCCCCCAAATACTTAGGGTTATAATCTTTTCTGCAAAATTTTACAGTCAGCTTTCACTTTGGATGCCCCAAACATCTGCAAATTTTGTCCACTTGACATTTGTCCTCCATTGCAAATCATTTATGTTGAATAGCACTGGCTTTTTTATACAACTCTGAAGGATTTCACTGGTTATCTCCTATTATTATGAAAAACGATCACTTGTTTTCCCATCTTCTACCCAGTTCATCGTCAACATGAAGACCTTGTGTTCTGTCCCACTGACCAGAATTAGGGCTCCAAAATAAGGTAATACCAAATTAGGAAATACCAGTGCTTGTATTTCCTGCGCAATCTCAGTATGACACAGTCTTACACATAATCACACATTTGTTTTCCAAAGTTGCCATGTCTTAGTCAGTGCACTGATTCAATTTCATTACAAAATCAGTCAGAGCTCTGTCCTGATGCTGCATCCCAACTTGGCTTCCTGCAGATGTGGAAGATGAGTGGTGAATGACAAAGGTTAAGTGTGGGAAAACAAAGTATAATTGAACTTTGCGTTGAGAACCCGTTGTCTGCATTTGCCTTGGAGATGTAAATGTTAGAATCCTATTTCAGTAAGATTTGTCTCAGATGTCACCAGCTGTGTGTTCTTTACGTTTATTTCTGTGTGTTCATCCCTTATTTTCTGGTATGAAATTTGCAGATGTGCTTAGTGTGTTTTGAACAGTGATAGTGCTGGATCATGGTGTGTACTTAAAAAAACCAGCTAATAGACACCTCTAATAAATACACTTGATTTACTGTGTGTATCAGCTTCAAGTTTTCTGACCTTCTACCCATTTCCCTCAGCCACCAACCTCACCAGGGATGATGTGAAAATTAGTAAATAATTGCAAAGGACTTAGATGCTATAGTGAGGAATTCCACGACAAAGCATGTACTGAATTTAATAATTTATTGCAACTCCTACCTTTTGTGCTGCAAACTTAACTTGGGCTACATGGTAAACACTGCACACTGTACACACAATGTGGATTAGCTGCTCAATAAGTAAGTACTCGCCATTCTCTGCCCAAAGAGACACATGGAATAAATAACAAAAGATTATGTAATTAAAGATTATAAGGTAATGAATACATATACCACAACCAGAACAAAATAACAAGTACAATTGTAATTGTGACCTTTCTTAATCTGAGTGCTTTACAATACAACATTAACTTTTCTTTTTAATTAATTATATTCACTTAACTAATTGACTTGATTAATTATAAATGAATATGAATATTTTTCAGAGAATTGCCTGAAGTCAGCAAACACCAAACAGCCCAAGTTTGCCAATCTTAAATCATGTAAGTAAATTTCATTGACATAGTCCCATTCAGTTATTCACATTATTTCTCTCTGGGGATTTGCCCCAAAACAATTTTGACAGAAAATACCAGTTAGTTAAATCTGACCATTCCCAAGGTATCATAATGATGTCAATAATTTTTTTTTTCAGGAAAGTCTTCCTTGAGCCAATAGGTAATGCCTGTCAAAACAAGTACCAGAGTAAGACAAGAAAGGAGGAAGTGAAGGAGAGAGACTGAGAAGGGATTGCCAATGTTCTATTGGTTAAGTGAGTAAGGACTTACGTGGAAGATTGTCTGGCATATTTCAGACCAAGGACTTGAATCACTGTATGAGTATGACTTGAGACTTTTCTTGGGTTTTATGTAGTAAATAAGAAGGTGTAAATATTTACTCTATGTCTCTAGATGTAGAGGTGATAAGGGCATTCTTCTGCACTGTGGAAAATTAGATTCAGGACTGAATGGGGAGTGCTGATTCAAAGCTATTTAAAAGTTTGGTTTCTCTTCATTGTTCATTGCAGGAATAAAATTTAGTGTTCCCTAATCTATTACCTGGTGGCCAGCTTGTTCACCTGGTCTATGGGTGCTTCATATTCAAGTATCTTACGTATGTTATGCAGAGTGGAGATACAAACTGTTGAATTCTAATGATATTGCTAATTCCTGTACCAATTTTGGGTGGAGAACTATCCTTTATTTTGAAAAAGTCTGTACATTAATTTGTTAATTATGAAGGATATATTTAAAAATCTAAAACTTTGTACAGAGACATTTTCTCACCCAGTTCTTGCAGAGTCGTACTCTAATAATTTCACATCATTTGACTTAATATATAATTTGACAAGTCACATTTATGAGCACTTGAAGAAGAGGAGAAAAACGTGTAGAGAAAAACGTGTGGAGAAAAAAAAAGGAAAAAAAAGGATTAAAAATAAACTAACGTGTAACGACAGCAAAGATAGGACAATAAAAATGGAAAGGACAGGTCAAAGCAAAGGAGATGAGTTGCAGAGAAGATGCTTAGTAAATTACGTAGAGTTGAAGACAAGAACAATGGAAATGTATCTAAAGAGGATCAGAAAATGCCCTGCCTTTAGGTTGATTCAGATCATAGGGAGACAGGTCAGGACAAGCAAAGAAGAGGAGGTAGAAACAGCAGAGACAGAAAATTAGAATGTGAAAAAACAGTTTTAATGTAATGGATAAAATCTTTCAGGCAGGAGTAAATCTGTCAGAACTCGGGAAGAATGAGGGAGAAAGAAGGTCTGAAGTTGATGCTAAGGCTGAATATGTGTGTAACAGAAAAGAATTGTAATTACTGGAATTACCAAAGAAGAGAAGAATGAGAGGTAATACAAAATGTCTTATTATTCATAGACAGCACTAATCAGACATTAGCCTGTACTTCATTGAATTTCCATATTGTTACAGTAAATTAAAACAACCTCTATTTTTCTGCTATACAAAGACTGAAGAAGCAGAAAGGGAGAAGAGCTGTACAGCACACTGACTTTGAACATTAGCATAACCCAGTTACAGACCCAAAGATAAATGAAATCTTAACGTCAGGTTTCAGGGACAATAATTACATTTGTGTACAAAATCAAAGGCAAAGGAAAATGAGAATGTGAAAATGAAAACAACACTTGAGTAGCAACAAAATCTAAAGAGGAAAAATGTTTTCAGACGGGGAAGCCAGAATAAACTCATTCCAGAATCCTAAAATACCTGGCATATAAAATCACAGATCCAGTACCAGGACTATTTAATGAAACAGTCATATCAGAAATTTTAGTGTCTAATGGGAGTAGTGAAAAAGAAAAAAATAATCAATGTAGATATATTTCTCTATTGCATGCAGATATTAGAACAAGTGATGGATGAAGGAAATAATTAAAGACATGAGACAATAATAAATGAGGTAAACTTCAACATGTGTTTCCCAAAGACAGATCTTCTTAGAGGTCTTTGAAAAGGTAGCTTCTTTGATAAGGAAACCCATTTTCAAGCCAAAAGAAATGTTTCTGCTTTTGTCTCTCTCTACTTTCGTAAGGGATTTGATGCAATGGCACAAAGGAAATTCCTTGTGAAACTGGAGAAGATAGGGATTAGCAGAGGAACTGAATGTTGAACAAAGGGATGGCTCAAAGAAGATAGTGATTGAGAAAGATAGTATCTGGCTGGAAAAAGGCTTTTAAGGGAATTTCTCAGTTTATAGTCTTTAGAAGAATTTGATTTAAAGTTTTTATGAGAAACTTCAAACCTGATTAAGAGCACATTAATGTAAAACAGGAGGTATGAAGAATCAACATCATTACAGAGGAAGGGTGGAATTACCATCCAATATCTGAATGACTATGATGACTAAAAAATCACTGTGGGCAGATCTCTCTTCAAGAAAAATTCAAACCAGAGGAGGTGCAAAGGCAAAACCTGTCATATATGAGGAGACTTAAGGTGCTGAGAGTCAACAGAAAAAGAGAATAAATGAAATAATTTCTACTCGTATAAAAAAGGCAAATGAAGGTAGTAGGAGAGTTATTTAAGATAAAGCCCATAGTGGCACAAGTAAAAGGATATAATAAGAACAAAGTGTTATAATCACTGAAATGACCTTTGATTTGTGGTCACATTTGTGTGGTTAAAAATCTTAGTTTTAGCATGAAGGTAGAAAAGCATGGAGAACCAGAGGGGTTGCTGTTCCCTGCCACAGCAGGGGACCAAATTTGACTGGAGGAAGACCAGGCAGTCTTCCAGGCTATGTCCTATATTCTCTTCCTGTTTGATGTGTGGTCACAATTAGTCTTGCAGCTATATTTCAAACTAATCTGCTATTAAAGGCTATCAATACAGAAAAGTCTACCACATTTAGTAGCATTTAAGAAGGTACGGCATCTGCCTCCTTTGTGAGACACTGTGTCATTTTGATTTATAGCAGATCGCTGAATGTACTTTTCTGATGTCAGCACTGGATTAATAGGAAGATTATCTTGATTTTGAAATGCCAAAAACTGGGGCCACACCAAGGCCCTATGCCACCTGCTCTAGTCTGACTGAGATCATAGGACAAACTAAAAGCTTTTATTGGCACACTTTCCCTCTGCCCTAGCCATGCACACAAAAGAACTTTGTTCAAAACTACCTGAAGCTCCTGGTTTGCACTCCCAAATTTTCCCTGATGTCATTTATCAAACCAAGATTGTTGCCTTCAGCACGTGCAGGCTACAAATATTTTTATTAGCAAGCCCACAAATATGACAGAAAAGGACATACATATCTACCTTAGTTCTTAGGCCCCTTTAAATGATGGTTTTTTTCAATTTGATCAATGAGTCATGTACTAATCACACAGTATTTTAGAGATTAATGGATAAAATTTAATGCATAAAAATTAATAGTTTTTTTCTGTCTTCTCTTTCTACAAGCTGGTCCTAGATAGTATGACAGAAGTCAGCTAATTTTCAGTCATTAAAACTGTAAAGTCTAGATAAAGCCATGATTACGAAATGAGAATCACTCCCAGCATATTCTGAAATATTTCTGATATGACATGGCTATCATTGTTTATTAGATCTTTTTAATCTAATTGTATATTTCTGTCCAAACTTGTTAAAAAATATACATGGGTTTGAAACAAAAATGTTTATTTCACTGATCACACTATTTGATGAAACATCCATTTTCCCCTGTCCTTACAGTACAGAGTTTAATGATCTAATGCATGCCAGCTCAAGGTGAGTTCATTATATTAATTCCTGGAAGAAACACTGCTCCTGTATTAACTTTTTGTTTAACATTAGGACAAAAAATCTATGATAATCTGTGACTAATATTTGAAGTATACACTTTTGACAGGGTTTGAGTAGTTTGCCAAACCATTCTGTCACATTTTTGGCTATAAAAGATAGTTTCCCAGGTATTTGTCTAGATAGATGAATGGTAAGAGGAAATATGCTCACTCCAGATTTGATGGCTTGAATGTGAGCAGTGTTTGTTGTTTGCAGCTCATTTGTTGATATCTTCAAACTGCAGATTTCAGCCACCAAAGCTTGTCACCTAGGAAAGTAAAAATCACACCGGGCACCTGACTTCTGAAGTCAACGTGAACTGATTTCAATCATTTAAAGAGAGAAGTGTCTTCCATTGAATATGCCCACATTTAAAATGCATTTTTATTAACACTTTTTTACTTTCCCAATAATATTTAGAATACAAAATCTAGCAAATGCACATATACCACTATAACATTTGTCAACAAATTTTTAAAATGGTTGCTTTCTTTTATATTAAAAAAAAGAAACAGCAAAAAAAAGAAGAAATCTTTGTATCTGCATTGATTTTGTATCAATATTTTTATAGAATGTAATTCTAACAATTCATTGGCATTTAAAGATCTTAAACATTTACTAAGAAGACACTTATACTGGATACAGTCTTAGATGGAGAACCGGGATGTCTTTGTTCTATTCCCACTTTTTCCTCTGATTCACTATGGTCATCTTCAATATATGTTTTTGCATAGGTCAAATGTGACTACTATCTAAATTGTGGCTACTTACCTAACCTTGAAGGACTTTCTGCTTGTGAGGTTGCTTTGAACTTGAGCAGCCTCGTCTGGTAGGCAAGACTCAGGTGCTCAAACTAGCAGTAGAATATGAATTCAGCTACCTTAATTTAATATGAAAATAGAGTGTGCATGTAATGTCATTCATTGTCACTCTCACAAAACTTAATTAAATAACAAGCAGGATATCCAAGCTATTTGTTCCCAAAGAGGGCAAGACCATTATGGGTCAGAGCCAAAAATACGTCAATCTTTGTGTCTCTGTGTCTAGTCTACAACATACTTAAGTATTTTTCCATTCTGACTTGAGTTCAAAATGTGGTTTGATTCTTACAGTAACTAAACCATTTCTTCTATGCCTGGCTTTGAATGTTTTTTTTTTCAGATATACTGATTTGTTTCACCCCTTCAATACTAAAAGAGTGAAGAGAAGTAAAGATACAGGAAGCCCATGAATAGTAATGTGTTTGAACCAGTCTTTGGAGTGATTAAAATCAGCATGAGTTTCTTCATACTGTTTTAACCTGACCAAATGTAAAAATAATCATGACCATAATCATGATTTCAAAGTGCTTGAAGATGATATTCCATCTGTAGTGATTAGCATGGGCCTTACAATAATGAGCATTGCATCATTTGTCTTTTAAGCCAAGAGGGACATTTTGTACTTTCCAGGATGGTAATGTGATATATTTCAATTGTTCTTAATCCTAATGAAGCTATAACCGTAAATAATAGGTAGATGTCAGGATGAGACACTAGATTTAATAATCCTGATTAATTTTACAGTGTCTACAGAATGAATTTAGTCTTAGGAACAAAGACGATTCAAACTTATTTACAGAAGAATGTTTATTCCTCCTCAACCATATTATCACTAAGTGTTAATATACATGCCAATATAAAATTATCTGCTTGCAGTAAAATTTAATGCTTGCTGGAAGAAAGATACTTTCAGTATGTTTTGTCTCCCATACTTTCAGAAAAACTTTGCTAGATTTAATTTTAAAAGAGATAAACATGACACATTGCACATAAAATTGTTAATAAAAATGTAACATTGAGTAAAAAAAGAGAAAGTCAGAAAATGAAGAGTTAATGATACAGTTATGATGCAAATACCAATTAAGATATTGTATGCATACAATATCTAGCAAAAGTGTACATCTGAAAAAATCAAGGAATACTGAAGAAATACTTTTTCTCACAGCAGTGCCTCGTCTTCAGTCATGGACAATTGTACAAATCTATAGAGTAATACAGAAAATGGGACTTCTTGATAAGGTGTCTAGTAGTATTATGGAACAGCTCTATTTTTATTATTGGTGAAGACTCAATATTTTGCAAATATTCTCCTTGAAGCTCATGCTAAGGTGATGGATGGTGCATCTAATCTTGCATCTTTTAAAAACTAAGTAATTCTGGGATTACTGCAGGAAGGATATTTAATTTCACTGATTATATTTATTTCACTTTTTCAATAGAGAATATATGTTTAAACAGTTTATTATAACCCTAGATTTAGCTAAACCTTCCCTCCTACTTCAATTTACTGTGCCAGATAGCCTCTAAATAAGAAAATTCCCTTTGGATTTTCTGTAATGTTTACCAAAATTCTGAAGTAAAAATACAGAGGAACTAAATTAATGTAACTTGCACTAGCTTACAAAACATTTTAAAATGTTCACATCTTAATTTTACCTAAGATTTTCCAAATATTTACTCACATCAGTGTTTTGTCAAGTGCAGTAGCTGCTTAATTTAAGGAAAACATCTATTCACTATAGTAACAGAAACAGACTTTTTTTTTTGAGTGTAAGGCATCAGGGAAAAGACTTTTACTACCATGTGGAAGAATGTTTAATAAAGCATAACACATAAAGTGTTTCCAAAACAAAACATTGAAAAAAGGAGCTTCTGTACAACTTTAATAATAATTTAAATATTCCAAGCAATATATGCTTTTGAGCTAGTGCCTCTCAAAAAGGAGGGGATGGGACTGATTCCAATGCAATTCATGGTCTGATGGGTTGAGAAATGTAAATGTAATGTTGACATTATGAAATTCTACCAGAATGTAAAGGTTGTTTGCCAAAACAAGAGTTCATCTTATAAAATTAGAGTATAAAATACCAGTAGTCAGCCTGGCACCACCAGCATTTCATTTAATTTCAATAGAAAGGAAAAAACCATACAAACAATTTAAAATAACTTTCATGCCCACAGCCATTAAAGTGCTGTATCCAGCTCTTTTGCAAACTTTTTATATTGAATTTTTATATCCACCCCTCCTTTACAAAATTGTCAATGTAAAGCAAGGTTATGTCAAGCTTTTTCAATTAGAATCACAGCTTACAGAAGGACAGTCTTATTTCAAGTTACCAACACAAAGCCCTGATTTTGATGGACTAGCAAAATGATATTCTGCTGGTAGAGCTAAAATTCAGGATGATAATATATTTATTTATTATTATTTTTTCCTTTCAAGAAAACAGAACTTAGTTCTAGCTCTCTAATTTGGCAGAGAGGCTTTAAATGGTTTTAAAGTTCAGTTAGCTGAAACAACTTTTAAAATATTTACAAGATGATCCTGTTATAAATAGGTTCTACATATGCTATATATTTCCTCAGATTAAGCAAATTTCTTGTGAGTCATAAGGAGGATTATCTATATCGTCTCTTTGGAGCCTCTTCTCTCTTCAGGAATTGCTATAAACTTCATGACATAATTTAACCTCCCTTCTGGTTGTGGTTATTATCCACTTCGTCTAGATTAGTTTCATGCATAGAAATTAATGAGAAGTGAGCAAATACAGCCAAACCTGTGCATATACTGCTAAATGACTCAGGTCAGCTACTCTTCTGTGTACTTGGAAAAAAAGAGAAAAACAGTAAGTTTTAAGTATGTTTCAGAGAGGTAGTTTGTAGTACCTGAGGTCAAAACTGTGCATTCCTCCCACCTGAAATGCCTGAGGTATCTGTGTCCAAGCTAGTAGCCCTAGAATGCCTCTGTAATCAGCACACAGAAAATATGAACCTCAGAAGGTCATCTGACCTGAAAAGATATTGCTACAGATGCAATGAATCGCACTCTGGAAGGGCATATTTTTCCCCATTAACTCAAAAAACCACTACAGGAACCAGCTGAAAACAGAAGTTGAACACTGAAAGGCTTCATTCGGAGCATATTGCTGATGGCTGTAGGATTGCTGTATCCTGCAGTAGACCTGAGTCTTCCTTGAGTACAATTCTGCCTTGGACACCTTCCTTCCCCTCTGGACTCTTCTCTTTGTATCACTAACTGATTTGTACAACTTAAGCAATGAAAAAAGAAATGGGAGAGCTCCTGTGCCTCCAAGGAGGTTTTCAGAAGCCAAAGCTGCTCTTCAACAGTCAGAAAAGAAAGGAGTGATCCCGTGATTACAGAGCAGCACCATTCTGAGCAAGTAGAAGATTTTCTGCAGGTTTGACATACAAATTCATTTTAGCTTTGAAAAGCCATAGAAAGACATAGTTTTCATTTTTAAAAGGTTATACGTGCATGAGTGTGGACTACTTATACTTCCCTGTCCTGCATAGGTGATGTAGGTCTTAAGTGCTTAATATCCATGAAGTACTTTTTAAGTTGAAGGAAAACCGAAAAAGCCAAGTTTCTTCCCTTGCTATTTTTATGCTTTGCTATTTTTTATGCTTTGCTTTTTCTATCATTATCATTATTAGTAGTATTCCTTTTTTTTAAACAGATTCCTGTTCACTTTCAAAACTCATTGTTCTATCCAAATTAAACCCTTTCAGTAAAACATGGGATTACTTCATACAAAAATAAGTCCCGATTTTCTATTTTTTTCCCCTCAATATGAGGGTTGTTCATCCCTGTGACCTGCTCAGTTACTGAGAGTTTCAGTGCCAGTCTTAGATGCATTTTTTTCATAACCCACATTATTCTCAGCAGTAGTGCCAAAGTAACACATTTATTTGAACATTTTCTCTTTCCCACTCTATCCTCACATAGTCTATATATCTCACAGTCTGCATTTGATCTGAATAAATAAAATGGACTGCTGAGTGTTCTTACTGGGATAGGATGTCTCAGATTCATTCCACATGGTGTTGTTTGCTTTTTCATTTCTTCTTTTTTTCCCCCTGTTTGCTATTGTGAGCCTTTTGAAGTTTACAAGCCAAGTTCTTCTCTCATTTATACAAGTGCAATCCCATTAACTCAAATAGGTGTTAGCTAGGACAGTACTTGGACCTGTTCCTACCACTTGCTGAAAGCTGTAGTCTCCTTTCTAGACAGGTATCTTAGCTACTGGCTTTATTGTTCTGTTTCTTTTAATTTCAGCTCTAAGAATGTGCAAGGATAAGCATTTATGATAACATGCCATGGATTCTGGAGTTTCTCTAATAAAAATAGCCCAGCATGTGCCTGCCACAAATTTCAGGGTCTGCATATCGCCTACTCAAAATAAAACAGCTCCTCTCCATGCTTCATTTTGAGTAGAGATGGACAAATATGGAATTAAAGGCTAGCCATAGGGGTTGTACAAGTGCCTGCAAAATTCAAGTAACAAATATACAAACACTTCTTCTTCTTCTTTATTTTATTTTAGGCAATTTTTAATATTCATCTTATTCTGGTAGTTCAAGTGGCTGTCAGGTACATAGTTATTTCTCCTTGGAAAACTGGCTTAATGAAAAATCATGAGCATTCAGGCTAGTGAATCTAGAAAGCTGCTATAGTAATGGTATAGAAAAAAAAGACACCTCTTCAGAAATCACACAATTCTTCCAGCATTGCAACATGCCTGTGAGAGTTGCTGAGTCTACTTACAATACTTACAGGGATACGTTCACCTCATTTCAAATGTGTTCCTGGTCAATCATCTCAATGGTTAGGAAATGTTGATTCAAACAAAAAGAGGGACAGGGTGAAAATATCCAATTAAAACCGGAGTAGGGTGAAAAAAGAACAGAAAAAAATGGATAAAATAAAGAGAGGAAGGAATATAAAAACTGAGAGGTTGAGTGAGGCATCTGTCCCATCTACAACCTCATCCTTAGCTTTGCTGATCAAGCAGCCTGCTTATAAAGAGAAAGTCATGGGTAAGAGTCCCTGAGCCCTAAATGAAATTTTTAACCAAACTGTAACAATTCTTTTTTAGAGAGCAGGCTTCAGCTTAGACATTGCTTTCAGCTTGTTTCTGATGAAGTGTGGAGTTTTTAAAACCCTGAAAATGTACTTTATCATCTTTTAAATCCTGTCCTCCCATGGCTCTCCATGTAATCAGAAACGTTATGTATCCCTGGAAGATAGGCTGTATTGCAAGTTCTTATCGAAACATTGTCTGACTTTGACTCAGGCCTGAAGCCTAAGTTAATGAACAGCTAAAACTATGTTCATATTTGTGATCACGTCTTTGATTAGACAGAATTCTCACTGATTTTAGAGGGACAGTTGTTCATTTTTGTATCTCATGGTTTAACCTGACATATGAATGCAGCCTGGTTTTAATCAGGCAATAGGGTAGTTGAATCAAAGTTATTAGTTTCACCTGGAGGCAAATGTTCTTCATTCAATAAAATTTCTTTTGAAGTATCAGAGTCTGCCTGAGTAAAGGCTAAGGAAAAAAATAAAAAGAGTATTAAATGAAACAAGCATCACTCAGGTGATCAATTAACTCTCCAGTCAGGAAAGCTCATGGAAATGCTAGTACTGTCTGCTGTGGCTGCAATGTACAGGGTAGAGTTGCTGATGTACTCAGTAACTATTTTCTAAATAGACATGGCTGGAGACAGGAACATGACATTGCTGAAAAAGTGAGAAAAACTTCTCTGTAAGTAACTACTACAATAGCGAATAAGTACTTCACATTATCATCTGATCAGAGCTATTAAAATTTGCATTCTGTCAGTGCCCTTTTTACCTGTTACCCTAACACAGGTTGAGACTAGATCAGTAATCTGCTCCTATACTCTAAGTTTGGGGCTATTGCCAGACTCTCCTACCTACCCAGCGGCTGAAGGCCTGGATTCAGTAACAAAATAGCTTGGGTTTTCAGCACAGACTTGTCTGAAATAAACTCACGGGAACCTCTGAGAAGCCAGAACTTAATAAAATTTAGTGAGTATATTTGAGCTTTTTGAGACTTTCCTTACTGTTTTTGTTTGTTTGTTTGTTTGGGTTTTTTTAATATTTTCTAATTGCTTTACTCCTCATGATCCTTTTTCCAGTAGGGAAAAATATTTTCTTTCACTAATTTGAATTCTTACTCTTCTGGATATTATCTCTCAAGAAAAAAAAAGAGCAATAGTTTCTGATCTCCACCATTAACAGCTTCTGATTTTCCTACATTGTGTGATTTTCCAGCTACTGTACTTTGTTTAACAGTTATCCAACCCCAGGCTACCCGTTTGCTTAGAGATACTTGGGTTTGGCAATGTATTTATTTAATATTGCCAGGATGTTCACCAGAACATAGGAGAACAAATGAGTTACTGGATGAAACGCTCCCTCTGCTGTCAAAGGAGTGTATCAGTAGTCGTAAGTTTGTTCCTAATGCTGCAAACAAGTGTCAGGGATAGATGGTATCATGATCTATTAAGTGTATTTCTAACTATACTAGCTAGGTATGAGGTCTCCAAGGGCAAGCTCTCAGCCCTTACCTTTAGTCAGGATGAAGCTTAATATCTGAATTTGAACATTTCCTCTGAGGCATTCAGCTTTATTAAAAGAGATAAAATAAAACTGACCTAGTTCTTACACCATAAATTGTACTGCTAATCTATTTCAGATTCAGCATAGGCTGTCAGCAGCTGGCTGAAAGCCCTCTGAATCAGGACAAGTTTTTCTCTTGACTTCGGTGGCTTTGCACTGGACTGTTGTTGGGCAAAGTTTCTGTCACTTTTCATTTCTGTTGTTTGTTTTCAACAAACACTCCAAGCAAACAAAAGAATGCATGTCCTGAGAATAATGTGAAAGTAAAGAATGGAATCATACCTGCTCATATGGAACTACTTTTGATGGCAGAGTGTAGGAGAGTTGCCCCTGCATTTGGCAGGGCTAGGATATCATCCATGGAACTCTGCAAGAACAATGATGTTCTGCTGCTTGCTGCAGTAACACATATCTTTGATTCTGCAGAAGTGCACTTTTGTACACTGTACTGAAACCCTGTTAACATTGGCTCTGTCCTGCATAAATGTGATCATAAATGTTCATGTACCAGGCGCCACATGTATTTGCTTTGATAAGGTTCATAAGTTCTTTTATTCACCTTTTAAGAAGTGTTGTACAAGCAAATATTTGTTCACAAGAGTATTTCCAGAATGTGAAAATGTGGTGAATGCTCATGCAAACAGGTATGTGTGTGAATATTTGAACAAGCAGGTTTTTTTAAGACCTTCTGAGTTTAAGGATCCAAATGAGAGAGAACATAGTACTTTAAATAAAAAAGGCAGTAATAAAAAAAACCCAAAGAAGTCCAAAACCAAGCAAAATCTGGAGATTCCCCAAATCATAATGTTTTCTTATACCATTGCTATACTGGGCAGAACTCTAATCTCTTTTTTTATTCCAATTCCTTCATCAAAAGCCTAAGTGAAGTTGCTATTATGCTAACAGAAGAGGACTTTTTAAATAAGATTTACTCCAATTAGGACACTCAATCAACAGCAGAAATTTTTATTTGTTTATTTATTTATTTATTTATTAAGAAGGACCATGAAGGAGAGAAAGTAACCTGGAGGGAACCCAAGCTCACTAGCACTGGGGTTCAAGTACACATTTTTCAGTACTAAGTCCAGAAATTCTGCTTTATATGCCATTTATAGAGTCTACTTTAGACAATTAGGGGATAAAATCTATAATTATTCTTGACAGCAGAACCCTCCAGTGCTTCACTCCCAGCATAGTGCTCTAGGCTCTGTAGTAGATCCAGGCATTTTTTAACCATTCTTTCTTTTTGAGTGTTTGACTTGGTGTTGGTCTAAGGATACAGTAACTCTTAAATACTTTTGTAGTCTGATCATTATAAAATTTTTCTGTGTGAACAATAGGACTAAAACCTCCACAGGTTTAGGGAAGTCTTGAATTCAGGTCTTACTTCTGAGGAAGTGTTCTGGCCACATAAATGCCATCAGTGCAAACATGCAGCAGAGGCAATGCATTATGCTCCTAGCATGCCTAGCAATATTGTGATCCCCCCCAAGGATTCTGTTAGGGATCTGGCAGAGGAAAGACCTGTATGTACTTAGCGCATTGAAGATAGCATTGAAGACAGCTTTAGATTGCTGAGGAAGCCTTTTGTTCCCCCTCTGAAATCTAAGGCCTTATTGACCAATTAAAGAGGTTAGGTAAGTTTTTCCTAAACTACCTTCTCATACACTAGTGTTTAAATTCACCCAATTTCTGTGCCTAAATGAATGCTTCCCTGGAAGGCTGAGTACCTTCATAGAAGGCATCATGTTGCTAGATCCTCTTAAATGTAGACAAAGCCTCATTCATCAAGCAAATCTCCCATAAAGCCATAGCACTGAAATGCCTAGACTGTTTGGCAGATCTACCTGGAAAATGGGGACAGTACCCAGCCAAAATAATCATGCCCTGCAGCCAAGGACCAGGTATTATGAGATCTGTAGCTCCAAAGCTCACTAAAGTTTTCAGGATTTTTCCTTGGAACAGGGTGAGCCTCACTCCAGCTGGGGTTTAGCTCCTAACCCTGCAGATGGACTCCCCTATTACAAACAAGCCACTACTGGCTGACCTCTTGATGTCAGAGCTTTCACTCTCTGGTGAAGCCACAGTTCCAAGTGTGCATGGTTGTGGGGTTGTCCCTTGGCAGGGAGCCACATCTCAGGAGTTTCTCTTGCTGCTCTGTGACACTGCTGTTATTGTCCCTTCAAGCTCCACTGAGCTAAATGCCAATTTCACAGACCAGCCACCCATCTCATTATTTAACTCTTATTTTCATGTGGTTCTCAAATACATCAAATGTCTGGTTCAATGCACATTTTTTTAGAAGAGGCTATGTGTCAGCTCAGACTTCTAGGCAATATGACAATAATTGTGCGGTATATTCAAGTCCTGCAAGGAATACATTAGAGCTGTTTATCACTGATACATTAAAATAGTAAATCAAACAGGAGAGACTTGTATAACACAAGATTTGTGTCTATTAGAGCAAAGCCACAGGCCAGAACCTCAGCAAAAAGGCAGTGAATTAAATTAGTCAAAGGGTAAGATGTACTTTTCATGGTTATGTGAAATTACATGCAGATTCAGTTTCTATTAAAGGACTTGACAGGAGAAAATTTAAAATAAAAGTTTCTGGTAGACCAATAAATCTTGCTTTCCATGACTCATATCTCTGTCTCCTGGCCAAAAAAGAAGCCAGATATTTTATCTGTGTTTACATATATGGGGCCCAATATGAATTATAGGGCCCCACTCAAAAAAAAAAAAACAAAAACACCCAACCAAAGGGTAAAATATGAAATTTCATATTCCTTGAAATAGGAATCATAGAATTCACAGAATCATAGAATGGTTTGGGTTGGAAGGGGCCTTAAATATCATCTAGTTCCAACCCCCCTGCCATGGGCAGGGACACCTCCCACCTGACCAGGTGGCTCAAAGCCCCGTCCAACCTGGCCTGGAACACTTCCAGAGATGGGGCAGCCACAGCCTCTCTGGGCAACCTGTTCCAGCACCTCACCACCCTCACAGTGAAGAACTTCTTCCTTACATCTAATCTATATCTCCCCTTTCAGTTCAAAGCCATTACCCCTTGTCCTATGACTACATGCCCTTGTAAAAAGTCCCCCTCCAGCTTTCTTGTAGGTCCTCTTTAGGTACTGGAAGGCCACAATAAGGTCTCCTCAGAGCTTTCTCTTCTCCAGGCTGAACAACCCCAACTCTCTCAGCCTGTCCTCATAGGATAGGTACTCCAGCCCTCTGATCACCTTCGTGGCCCTCCTTTGGACTCACTCCAACAAGTCCATGTCCTTCTTAAGGTGGGGGCCCCAGAGCTGAACGCACTACGCCAGGCGGGGTTTCAGAAGAGTGGAGTAGAAGGGGAGGATCACCTCCCTCAACCTGCTGGTTACACTTCTTTTGATGCAGCCCAGGATACGGTTGACTTTCTGGGCTGCAAACGCACATTGCTGAGTCATGCTGAGCTTCTTGTCAACCAGCAGCCCCAAACCCTTCTCTGCAGGGCTGCTCTCAATACGCTCATCGCCCAA
>JANZLQ010000005.1:11498269-11514755 GCA_026212715.1 Elanus axillaris | reverse complement strand
ACAAAGATGTTAAACAGCATCAGTCCCAACACTGACCCCTGAGGAACACCACTTGTCTCTGTTCTCCACTTGGAAATGGAGCCATTGAATCCAACTCTTTGAGTGTGACCATCCAGCCAATTCCTTATCCACCAAGTTGTCCATCCATCAAATCCATGTCTCTCCAATCTAGAGACAAGGATGTCATGTGGGACAGTGTTAATTGCAGAAGTCCAGATAGATGACGTCTACTGCTCTTCCCTGATCCACTGGTGCTGTAAGCCCGGCGTAGAAGGCCACCCAATTTGTCAGGCATGATTTGCCCTTAGTGAAGCCATGTTGCCTGTCACCAAGCACCTCCTTATATTCCATGTGCCTTAGCATAGTTTCCAGGAGGGTCTGCTCCATGATCTTGCTGGGCACAGATTTGAGACTGACTGGCCTGTTGTACCCCGGGTCTTCCTTTTTTCCCTTTTAAAAAACAGGGCTTATCTTCCCCCTTTTCCAGTCAGAGAGAACATCCCTGGACTGTCTCTATTAATATTCTGTTTCCATTGCATAAGACTTTCCAGTCCCATTCATGACAAAATTCAGACACAAAAAAATTGTATTGCATGTAGTCCAGCCATGAACTTTTTGGTCTATCAAAGCTTTTAACCTTTAATAACACAAAGATGTCTTTGTTTAGGATTATACACTGCAGATTATAAGATCCTGATACTACACTCAGAGTTTTTGAGAGGGATTCTTTTTTTTCTTTGTCTATAGTACTTCTTCAACATTTTACTGCAGATATAATAATGTTTCAATAAATGTTATTCATTGACTCTTTTTCAGGTTTCTTTCCTCACCTGAAACTACTGGCTAGATTTGTGTAGAGCTAATTCCATAAAAAACTATACAGACAATTCACTTCTTAAACATTATTCTGTGTATAGCCAAAAGGAAGCAAAAACGAGTTCTTGAGCAAAAGTTGAAACCTTATTTATCAGGTATATTTAACATGAGATATTCAAATCACACATGATTTTTTTTAAAAAAAGAAGAGCCCTTCATGAGGGGAAAAAGTGAGGAAGAATTTCCACGTTGTAGAGGATTTTGAAAGGCTCTGTAGAAGGTGATTATTTTTTCTCATTTTGGCGATTATTAGCTCCTAATTCAGGTTCTCCAGGTTGGTCCCTAGAACTATTTGTCCATCTCCCTTGATTATACAGACAGCCTTGGATCCTGACATAGTTATCTTCAAGTGTAGATAACTGTTAGGGTAGTGGTGTTTAGTACAGAAGTAAGTAAAAAATAATTTCAATAATAATTTTAATGAAAAGTTCAGGGTTATAAGTGGTTAACTGTATTTTTTACAGGCAACATTTATCTATTAATTCTCTCTGGGTGAAACTTCACCTGAGGTACCAATTGAGCTGTTAGGGACTGGCTTCTTCTGTAGTGCATCTCTGCTTTTAAGCTTCTCTGTGTCTTAGCTTTCCAGCTCTAATAACTACTTATTTATAACTAAACAAGCATATGGTAGGTTGGAAATGCTAAAGACTGTTGAGCTCTCCTGGTAGCAGTGGTGCTGGCTTCCCTCCTTCCCTCTCTCCCCGCACAGGTGGTTTTGTAATCCTGGACACTCACCTCAAAAGCCAAATTGTTTTGTGTAATGTGCCTATTGCTACAGATATGAGAGCCAAAAAAAAAAAACCCAGGTTGTTTTTTTTTTTTGCCTTTTTTTCTTGGTTTTTTTTTTATTATTTTTTTTAACCTTTTTAACATACGTCCTGGACTAACGCTATACACTTTGACTAATTGAGAAGGCTGACTAGAAATCAAGTGAGAAAGCTGAATACAAGGTAATATACTTTTGTCTACATTGATGTTAGTAAATAATGTGAGAAGTTCATTAATTGGATAAGCCATGCCACACGGAGGAATACCCTTGTACCTCAAAAGACAGACTACTGGGAATAGTCTGTGTCTGACATTACCCCCTAAATCACACCCAAACATTGCTTGGAAAGGTAGGCTGGAGGCAAAGGCTGTGTTTGGGACCTTTCTAACAATTTATAAGGTTGGATTTTCCCAGTCCAGGGCACTTGCTTATGTCTTGGTCCTGTTTATTTTGATACATCCAACATGTCTTTTTACCTACATCACTTTACCTACCTTCTTGTTAAAGATGACGTGCAAATCCTAAAAACTTGTGAGGTCAAAGCACTGAGAAAGTGTGTGCTCTCTCTGGGTTAGGCAGCTCAGCACTGCTTTCAAAGGTCTGGGGTACTAAGCTGGATAACCTCATTTCTACTGAGGGAAATGAGTGTCTACAAAAGCCCAGAGAGACTAAAGAAAGATGTTATTGCTACTTAGCCTCAGAAAGCCAACACCTGCATCTGCTTTGTTGGACCCAAATTTGTATGCTGTGGAAGGGTCCAGATGGAGAGCTTAACTAATCCTTTATGAATAACATATCATCAAACATCTGTACATTTTAAAGCTAATAAAGTAAGGGTAAGAAAGAAAGTAAAATCTGAGTTAACGAAGACTGAAAGTTCTCCCCAGGGGCATGCAAGTCCGGCTTTGTCCAGGCCGTGAGCTTCCTCGGGTCTCAGCAGTTGTATCAGGCTCAGGACCATCGGCCGTCAGTTTTACCCTGAGAATCCTCCCTCAGCATGTCCCGAGCTCTCCCACCTGTGTGTGCCTCCAGGGAGGGCTGTTAGTGCGTGTCAACAGGAGCTAGCACGCGTGCAATCTGTCAACAGGCCCTGGCCCTGAGCACAGCATTACCGTTGCCTGACAATTTGGCAATTGCACTGCACAGGGAAACACCTCAGGTGTGCTGCCACAGCCAGAAGCGAATATTTCCAGAAAGATTTAATTTCCTTTCCTCGCTGTTTGCAGAATTGCTTTGCATATATACTCACCCAGGTACCTTTGAAGGCAAAGCACAGCTTCCCCCCAGGCAAACAGCTCGTGGGGCCAGTTACTAGCTCCTATATCTGTAGCAATGGGCACATTACACAAAACAATTTGGCTTTTGAGGTGAGTGTCCAGGATTACAGAACCACCTGTGCAGGAGAGAGGGAAGTAGGGAGGCCAGCATCACTGGCACCAGGAGAGCTCAACAGTCTTTAGCATTTCCAACCTACCATACACTTGTTTAGTTATAAATAAGTAGTTATTAGAGCTGGAGAGAAATTACCCATTGAAATGCCTTAATGAAAAAAAAAAAGGAGTTTAAGTAGGAATTTTCCATTCAGGTACTTCATGAAAACCTTAGAAAAGGTCCAGATAAGAGTCAGTCCCTGACATCAGAAACACAGTGTAGTACTTTGTGGTGCTGATTAAATTGCAACACTATGACAAATGGTACATAAAGCCTTGCTTTAAATTTGAGTTAAATAGAAAAGCTTTCAAACAGAAATAAGGAATATTGTAAATAACATGCTGCCTGAATTTTTAATTCATGTATTTGAGCAAAATATGTATTTTTTCTCTTTCTTTTATTGGAACTTCTCTAAGGATATAATTCATTAGTGTAAATTTGCATGTATTTACCATATTTTTATTACAATTAATATCATTTTTCATGTCTTTTAAATGAGAGAATTAGAATTTACAATAGTACATCACCATAGCTAGTGTGGTATCTCTACATATCTTCGACCTAATATTAAAGACAAATTTCCATGTCTGTTGTGTTGTAACTGTAAGGTGTGACAGCAGGGCACATCCATAAGGCTATTTCCAACACTTATGCTGAATCTGTTCTAGCTGTTCTTGCATAGTTTAAGCTGTTTCTCACAGGCTTAACCCAGATCTCACTGAAGGTGGAAAGAGTTATTCAGTAAGCTCTGGTGCAGCCCCCTGAAAAACAAGATAAACAGTTTTCCTTCCTGGGAGAGCTAACCAAAGGCCTGTTCTGAGCCCTACACATTTTAAACAAAGCTGTTCACTGATACCTAATGCTGTGGAGGTGTATGATGCTTCCTGGCATCTCTCTGTTATTTTACATGAAACCTAGAAAGATCTGTCAGCTCAGGACTTTGCCAATACACACATTCCTGCATCTACAATTCTATGTGGTGAAACAAAAGTGAATCTAAGATTATCTTGTGCTTCAATAACTGTTTTCCTGTGAGCTTTTTCATTTTTTGTTTCTTTTCTTCTGAACTCCAATTTGATGACAGAGAATAATATCATCTAACTGAGGGCTAAAGACCAAGCAATACAAGTACACTACGTATGAAGGTAATTGTCTTTGGTTCCCAGTGATAAACCATATGAAAGAAATTACAGCTTTTCCCTATTATTCATGGGGCTGATCCAAAGTCCATTAAAATCAATGGGGAACTTTCATATTAGTGAGTATTTCAAAACAGGTTTTAAGAGATTTGTGACACAAGGCCAGTATTTTCAAAGGTGTTAGGGAAGAAATTTAGGACATGGGCAGGTGATAAAAAAGAACTAAATAACTACTCAGTTAATGAGTTGCCACTCAGCAGCAGAACCATAGTAACTGACAGCATGCACAGTCTTAATTTGTTATGAATTCACAAGAAAATATTCATTTAATACTTTTTTAGCTATCATGACTCAATGGCTTGTGGAAGATCATTTATCCACAACACTTCATCTAGCAATTCACCTCACCTACTCTAACATTCTAAAAGATTGAGATTCAAGCTGAAGGGTTTTCTGTGCTGCCGGGGTAGGCTTTTTCACAGTTTCTCCCATTACAGCTGCTTCACTTTCTTTGAAATGCTACAACATTCACTGGAAAGAGGAACAGAACAGGACTTGTCATGGTAAATTTCCTAAAGTTTTCTCTAGCCCATTAAACCTGTGATTATTGTACACAATATAGAACTGACACAGCTTCAACAGGAGAGATTGAGAAGTTCAAACACAAGTGCCTAGCTATATTCTAGATGCCTTTGAGCAGAAATTTCTTATCTGACATGTTTTGATAGCAGAATTTTCTCTGTAGCTGCCTGACTTTTTATATAAAATGCTTAGCAAAGTGGCACTGTGAGCATTAGTATTACCTAACTAAAGCCCTTCTTGTGAAGGTAACCCTGAATGCTGCAAGTTTAAACCAGTGGGACTGTAGGAGCATAGCACACTAATGACCTAGCAGTGCTGATTTGTGTACTTCAACACAGAATCAGGTTTAAGCAAATCACATTCCAAGTGTTGCTCTAAATGCTTTTCTTCTAAACCAGCAAGCTTCACTGCAACAGTGAGGCAATGACTTAGATGGACCCCCTGCTGCTAGTAGGATTTGGCAACTTGGGAAAGGATGCTCAGCTCAAATTTACAGCACCAAGACATTCACTAATTTTCCTATTTGTATTAGCCTAATGTATGTATGAAAGCAACACCGCACCACAATTATTGGAGGTTTCTATTCAGAAAATAGCAGGGACTGGAACAACAGGGGTACTGCTATTCAGAAATGGAATGGATTGGCCAGACTGAGTGTTCTGAAAATTATGCAGCACTTCATCTTGACAATATGCCTTGACTTAGCCGGAAGCTACTTTTTGTGATTAGTATATTCAGACACTTTCTTTTCTTTATGTTCAGAATCCAACTGTTCTGCAGATCTGAAAAAGAGAACAAAAAAATAGTATGCTTTTAAAACCAGTTTGACAACTGCAATTAAATCAATCACCCACTCAATTTCAGATATTTGTAACATCAAGTAATTTAACAAACACCTTTCATCCATAACAGCTCAAGGCATATTTGCTTTAAAAGCACTTCAGTAGAAAATTCCAGCATTCCTCCCCCATGAAGATCCTTTTATAAAGAATGCATTTCTAACTATAGAGACTAAAAAGGGCTGAATATTCACTACTTTATAATTTTCAACATGGATCATAAACTTCTGAGGGATCTATGCCTAGCTGAGGGCAAATCTACTATTTCTTCAGGGAAAATATTTAGGAATGGCAAAGAAATTATTACATTATGTTAAATTACAAATACATTTCATGTAAGTACTGGCTTCCATTTCTATTGTAGTCTTATCCATTCCTATTTGGCTATGAAACAGAAACAGGTGCTTGGGTTCCATCCTTGACAAAGTATCTAACCAGCTAAATTGCTGCAGACATGTTTCTTACAGTTTGCAGCCCTGTTCTGCCATGGAGGTCATGAAGAGCTGAAACCTAGATGGATATGTCCAACAGAGCGAACTATTCATGGGATACTGCTTCAAAATATTTTAAATTAAACAGAAACAAGTTTCCTGATACATTCTCCATCTTTGTGCCAGGAAAGAATCTACCCCAGGACATGGTTAAAGATCGCTAGAGTTTTTGCTAACATGGCCTCATTATCCACTGTCTCTGTACAATTATGATGAATGTTTATCAGTTTAGTAGGCCTAGCAATTTATTTGGTCTTCCTTCTCTAAATAATCTCCTAGATGTTTTGCCCTGTGGAGAATATAATCTAATACACTCAGCACTGCAGTTAAGGGTAGGATTCAAACCTTAGGGAGGATGCATAGGCTACGTGTTTAATCAACGAGATTAAATAATTGCACCCTGATGAAACATCTGTTTAAGTCAAGAGCACTGTTTTGGCTGCATTCCTGCCAACAGTACCACCTTTGGTAGGCATTGGTTGTCCTTTGTTGCAAGAGCTGATCTAAGAGCTATGCAAAGGAAGATCAGCTGCGTGGCGTATGTGCATTAGATCTGATGTAGGAGGCACTGGGTCCATTCCATTCAGCTCTGATGATGCTGGTGGCTTGCACAAACTGACACCTTTTGAAATATCTTATCTATAATTTTGCTTTTTTTTCTTTTTTTTTATTTAGACACTATGTTAGAATAGGAGTATAAGGGGGAATGAATAGATGGCAATGGTTTTATGCAGAAAAGGAAACTTATATAGAATAAAAATAAAGATCTACAAAAATTAGTTAGAAAATACTGGTGAACATGAATGGCAGAGAGTGCTGGTGAGGGGTTATAACTCTTACCTGCATATTATTAGTACTATGGCCTCAGCAGAATGAAAATAATTATAGAAAGAAAATATTTTTCCTTTTGGTTCCTATTCCTAAGACTATTTAGAGGAATATGGGATGCAGATCAGTACTGTAATTGTACATTTCAATATTTCTTTTATTTCCCAAACAAAATAATACACTTAATTGGAAGAACTGTGTGGGTCATAGATAGAACTCTAGAAATATATAAATAAGGAAACAATGATTACATTTTTAAACATATGTTGGCTTACTGTTTAAAATTTTCTCATTTATTTCTACTTCTCTTTCGCCATATTAAAATCTATTTTTTATAATGTGTAGGTTTAAAGAGAACGTGTATAACAGATAAGAAACATAGTTCATACAGTGAACACTGTAGCTTCCCTGAGCTGAGTTTCAGAGCCAATTACCAAAGAATATCCAGAGTAACAAATGGTACTGCAAAGTTTTAATTTACAGAAGATGAAGATGGGGTCTTAGACTACAGCATGACAGAAAACCAGACTGCAAATCTCACTACTTTAATTTGCTTCATAAGTTATGATCGAATAGGAGTGCTGGTTATGTAAAATTACAGGTCAAAATGCCCAAGTGAAAATTAATTTATCCCAAAGCTGAAAAAAACTCAGAAGTGAAGAAAACTTGTTCTTTTAAATTTTGGTTTTCTGAGAAATAATCACATCTGTACTTTCTCCCATCTAAAAGATTTCTAAGTGGTCAGTTATAGTGAAATAACTACTTTTCTCACTACCATTTTGGCCTAAATAGCAGAGAGGTGAAGACTGAGTGTCTATAATTAGCTTTTGTGCTACTACCTCAAGGTCTGAAACTTTATGGTTATATTCAAGTCACAGAGTTATCAGCTCTGCTAAAATTACCCATTGTTTTTGCAATTCAAATTCACTTATTCCAACCAGGTCAGAGTTCAAAAGAGCAGCAATTACTGATATCAGCAAATTCCTCCAGGGACCAGACTCCTTAAGCATCACATAGCTAAGTAAACACAGTAAGAAGGTATAAATGATATGACTGCATTATAGTCCTTATAATCTTAGAACATCATCCATCCAAAGTATTCTTAAAATCAAAGCTCTTGTAACACATTGGGAGGCAATACAATTTCCCTCACCTCAGTCTGAAGGCACTACCAAAGAAAATCTACAGTATGCCTTAAATGATATTGCTTTCCACTTCACATGGGGGGAAGCTGGAGTGCTGGACCACAACATTAGGGAAATCAACCAGAAATGAATCTTTTTTCTGAATTTCTGCAGCAGTTAGAATCAAATAAAAGTGGTGACTATATTGTTTACTGTCAGTGTAAGACATGTATCATGGGAGAGTATATAGTGGGCTACAGGTGCAGAAAGGCACACATACATGCATAGTATCTGACTTCCAGCTTCTGATGAAGTAAGTAAATTCTCAGAAGTGTGTATTTCATTAAACATCAAAATCAAATAGAAATCAACATAGGTATGACAACTCTACCTTTAAAGTTAAAACACACTTTAAGAATATGATATGCATAGAATTATTAGAAGAATCTGATTGCTTTCTACAATTTTTTTACTAACCTGAGTTAAGCATCCACAGTGTTGTTTCAGGCTCCTTAATACATTTTAATATAATCTTTCTATAAATCAGAAAGATTTATAGAAGAAAAAAAGTTGTTTTTTCTATAAGCCTTTTTTGAGGTAATGAGTGTTAAAAATACAAAATATAGGTTGTCCTGGTTTCAGCTGGGATAGATTTAATTGTCTTCCTAGTAGCTAGTACGGTGCTGTGTTTTGAGTTCAGTATGAGAAGAATGTTGATAACACTCTAATGTTTTCAGTTGCTGCTAAGTAATGTAACTCTAAAGGATTTTTCAGCTTCTGATGCCCAGCTAGCGAGAAGGCTGGAGGGGCACAAGAAGTTGGGAGGGGACACAGCCAGGGCACCTGACCCAAACTGGCCAACGGGGTGTTCCATACCATGGGACGTCATGTCCAGTATATAAACTGGGGGGAGTGGGGGCAGGGGATCGCTGCTCGAGGATCAACTGGGCGACGATTGGTGGGTGGTGAGCAATTGCACTGTGCATCATTTGTACATTCTAATCCTTTACTATTACAGTTGTAATTTTATTAGTGTGATCATTATCATTATTAGTTCCTTCTTTTCTGTTCTATTAAACCATTCTTATCTTAACCCATGAGGTTTACTTCTTTTTCTGATTTTCTCTCCCATCCTACTGGGTAGGGGAGTGAATGAGAGGTTGCATGGTGCTTAGTTGCTGGTTGGGGCTGCACCACAACATAGGTAAATCATCCAAAGCATCAAGCTATACTCGCCTAAAAACAATTGTCTAAAGTAAGTAGTATGATACACAGAGGACGAAAAACCCCCAATGGGGACATCTTTTGCTCTACTGACTCTTCAGGAAGCCTAAACAACCAGGTTAGAATTTAAAAGATAAATAATATAATATGAATCTAATCCCAGTGCTAAAGTAATTTTTCATTCCCTCCTCAACACTAGCCTATATGTACTTCCTCTTTTTATAGCTTAGAAAATATGTGCCATGTTGTGCCTTAAAACCAATAGGCTTTGAGGAAGGAGGTAAATAAGAGAGTAAAGATTCAAAGACAAAACCTCTTTGAAACAGTGAAGCCCCGGAGCTTCTCAGAGAGTTGCCCAGTCAGGTGGTAGATGCCCCATCCCCGGAAACATTCAAGGTCAGGCTGGACGGGGCTCTGAGCCACCTGATCTAGTTGAAGATGTCCCTGCTTATTGCAGGGCGGGTGGACTGAATGACCCTTAAAGGTCCCTTCCAACCCAAACTATTCTATGATGCTATGTTTCAATTAAAACTAAATCAGTTTCACAACGTTCTTCAAGCCAGCAAGTCACCCCCGTCAGCAAAGGAAGTGCCAATATATATCACAGCACTGATGAAATTGCATTAAGGGAAAGGAATACCTGTGAGAATTGGGAGTTCAGTCAAAATATTATCATAATATGGAGCACGGAGATCAGTAAGAGTCATACAAAGTTTTCTCTAAAAATTTTATGCTCTTTTTTCCTGTTACAATCAAGTCATGGCTGTAACAGAAAGTTGTGCATTTCCTGCCAGTCTTGGTGTGGTCAGTTTGAACACTTTGCTGTTTTGAACAGGGCCACGTGGCCTCACTGAAAGCCAGGCTGCTGGGATGGAGTCGCTGCAACATATCTTAACACCCTGTGTGCTCAGCACTGCCTTCTGGGACAATTTTGTAGTGAATTAATGATAACAGCATAGCAATCAGGGAATAATAAGAACAGGGATCCTAAACTTTGGGGTTTTTCTCCATTGTCTAATTTGGTTGCTTAACCATATATATATATAAATACATATATATATATATTTCTTCTATTCAGTTTGGTTTATTCTTCTAAAATAAGAGATCTTACACAAGCAATCCAATTTCATTAACTAGATTTAGAAAAAGAGCATTATTTTTCTCTATTTACTGGACTTAATTGACTTCAGAGGGTTGATTTATACCGTACAAATTCTCTGACAAGAAGCAGCAGCATTTCTGGAATCTTCAAGTGCTGACAGGTAAGACCATTTCAAGAGACAGCTCTCGGATGGATGATAGCTTCCATAAAATATTCACTGATTTTTTAAATTGTGCAGCAAATTTATCCTACCTCTCTGGGAGCACAGGCATGACAATCATTGATCCTTTAGGGGTAGCAGTCAGGACCTGAAAGCTTGCCAGCCTGTTTTGGCAATTATTTTTTTTGCTGGAAGAAACATGGGATGTCCAGTTACTGTCTAGCATACAAGACCTTGAAGAGTTTCCAGCTGCACAAGATTTTGATTTAATGCAATATGTAGGAAATAACAGAGGATTTTGAAGTAGTCTGGTAGAGCAGGAATGGTATTGAAATTCTAATTCTGGTTTTAGCTATGTGTATCAAAACTGTAAAAAACATTTTTTATTCCCAGTTATGGAAGTGTTATCAGATCACTAATTATATTTATCCAATAAAATCTGTAATGATGATGAAGTGCTCAGACTACTTTAATGAAGCTGTTTATTTTAGAGGGCTCCTTTAACTGAGCTATTCCCCTTTGTATAACAATCAGAAAAACAGCATTACAGTAAAGCCCTGAACATGCATCTCTCTACCACAGGCAAGTTCTGTGATTTACTGAGCCATTCCCTTCTCTCTGGAGAATGGTTATTACATAGCATAAGTAGTCAGAAATGTACAGGTTGCAAGATACCTCTGAATGCTCCCAAATTATCTTATATACTCTCTAACAAACATAATCAATTTATTAAGAGACCAATTGTTCAGTGATTAGGGAACTCAACAGTGTTCATATGCTGCCTCAATACAACTTGAAGTACAGGATAAAATTCTGGACTTCTGTTTTTTGTTAGGAAATATTTGAGGAGCGAAGGAGGAAAGCAGTGAAACTCTGAAACCATTTTATGTTACATAAAACTGTTTGTTAAGCTGGACATCACCCATCATAGAAAATGACTTGGATTCTGCTAGAAGAGGCTGGACCTGTGATTCCTTCTCCCCATTCTGTCTGCCAGCGTTGAACAGGGAATATAACCTTCTAATGTCTTAAGAAAATACCCTTTGCTCTTATTTGCTATTATCTAAAATGGCTTATAACTGAACAGAACAATATGTTCTTCAACAAGTTGAGGAAAACATTTCATTCAACTAAAAAAAAAAAAAAGATTGTCTGAAAATGCCACAAACATCAGTTTCATTTGCCAGTTGTATCTGAACCAAACAACTTAAAGATATTATATGTACAAGCCTAGTCTTAGGCTTGCCCTAACATGGAATGGGACATTTCTAAATACATTAACATTTTTGTGGGACAAGAAAGCCATTTCTATCCAGCTAAGAAGGAACCACGAGAGCATAATATAACTATTGCATGTGACAACATGATTATGCAGACTGTCTACAGATGTGAATCAGAAGACCTCTAATGAATTCAGTAGTGTTCTGCTGATTTGCATTAGCTGATGATCTCAATTTGTTGAAAGATAGAAACAATTTGTCCTGATTTTTTTGTTTTCAGAGGTCCCAGAATACTTTCTGAAATCTCCAGTCCACATGTTCTGATTAAATTCTGCTTTAGAATGTCAGACTATTTCCTGCTGCACTGCTATCCAAAACTGCAGAGTAGTGTTTAAATAGCAAGAGACCAAGCCATTGATAAAACTGAAACATAGGACAACACTAACTTTTGAGGTGATAGGTTTCTTGTCATGCAAAAACTTGTCAAAAGTGGGGGTGGTGAAGAAATGGGATTAAGAATGAGGAATCTGACCTACCTGAGAGGGGTTTTTTTTGTGTGGAATTAGGCTTTCCATTACAAATCTTTCCAGTGAGAAAACATGTTCTTCAAAGCCTGAAAAATTCCAGTTGTAAGGAATCCTAAATTTAGAAAACTCAGCAAAATATGTTTCACATTTTGTATGTTTCACCTTGTGATACTATGAATTCAGCAACAAGTCTTCAGCTTTCATGATTGCCCATTGCTTTATGTAAATGAAATCACTGGAAGTCAATTTAAATTTTGCTTCAGTGGAAGGAAATTTGACATCAGTCTTTACCTAGAGTTAGAAGAAATAGAAGGAGATGGTAAAAGTTCAAGAAGCTGGGCCTTGAAAGTAGTAACCATTCTACAGAACCTGTTGTTCTGCTTTCTCCAAACTTCTGATGTCTTTTTCAGGAAAGAGCAAAGTAGAAACAGCTGTCCTGGGAGGAAACATTTACCCCACTTTCTTGACTCTTGTACCTTCTCCTGTCATGCAAACTGATGCTTGTGAAATTGGTGTAGGTTAGGATGCATCTGTCTTCATGTTGTCAAGCAATATCTAAAACAGAAAGTTCTGGAGGCACTTGCTTAGAGACCCAAATGTGAATGTGGTAAAAATATTGTCAGTAAACAATGTATAAGTACAAGGCCTCTATCCTGATTTTTCTGCCTTTTACAGCAATGGAAAACTTCAGGTAGAGGAAAATGAATCTTTTTCTTCACAAGTAGCAAAACCTCAATGGAATACATAAAGATAGAAACTTCATGGAGTTTCTCTCTTCTTCATAAGAATTCTGTACAAGGGTTACTTTGGCTTTGTAACTCTGCCTGGTCTAATTAAAACCTGCCTGTGTTAAGTTCACCAACAAAGATCTGTTATTTGTAAAACCCACATGCTTTTATTTTCTGCACTTACGCAGTTTTCTATTTCTCTGCTTTTAAATTCTCTTAGGAACAATGACATCCAAATTCTGTACGGATGAAGTATTAAATCTTTATAGAAGCAGATGCTACATGTGTGCTGGCTGTGTGAATTATCAGGTACAAGGCTCTTAAAGAGACTGGCCTGCTTGACTACAAACATTATATGACTTAATAAAATGTCTTTTATGTACTATCAGACGTGTGTATTTGCAGTTGGGCTGTGCTGCATTACATCTGAAAAGCCTGAATAAATCAGAGAGCAAATGAGCTGGTACTAAATTCTAGGAGCAAGAACAACTACATTAAACACAATGTAAGTACTAAGAGGGCACTGCACTATCATGTCAAACAGTATGGTTTCACTCACTGTGATTTACAGATCTTTTGTGAGGACTGTGAGGCCAAATTCTATGCAGAGGTGAATTGATAGTACTGGCTTCAGAGTTCTTCCTGGTATTACCATCACACAATGCGTTTCTTAATTAGAAAATACAATAAATTACAAAAGTATAGCAATAATGATGGAATTTCTTATGCCTTCTATTACAAAAATATTCTGTAAAGCTATCACAAAAAGTTTTCCATTATCAAATAAAGTGTCAAGAAGGTGAAGGTAATGGAATATATTGAAATGCTGAGTCCACTCATGCTGGAATTACTTCATCATGAGAAAGATTATTTTATATCATGACTCCAAATAGTATAGAAGGCATTTGGAAAACATTCCAGGTTACTGAAGTTTACCTTCTCATGCAAGAAAGGAAGGGTGAGCCAACATCTTCCTACCACAGTATCGTACAGAGACTCCTCCACTGAAATCCACTTGTGTTGAAAGTACCTGATATCTGAAGACTACAAGAAAAGGGTTTCTTAAGGTCTGTTCACAAACTGCTTCAGATGTTAATCATTCTTTCATGGCTCTATTACAGATTTAAAAGATTTATTGCAAGCAGTTGCTGGGTGACTGTCAATGACAGAACAATTTACTTTAGGAGGCAGAGAGGCTGTGGAAAAATATATGGACACTTTGAGTAGTGTTTCACCTGCCCAGGTCTCAACTTGAATAACCAGAAGTTAGATGCTTAAGTCTGACCTAGGTATTATGTGCATCTTTTGTGGTCAATGGAGAAAAAAAAGAAAAATTCAAAAAGGGAATTCTTCTGACCTGACATGTTTGAATTGGACTATGAGATACCCATTTCTCTCTAGAGACTATAAAAGGAGACTACTGCAACTTCAACTTCATGTGTTCAGCTACAGGCATTCACAGCTAGGTGAGATAAGTCCCAGTTATGTAGACTGGAAGCTTTACATGCTGATTTATGGAACTTAGGTGTCACTTTTATTTTCATTTTATTAAAAAAACAAAACTCCCCACATACATACAAATTCTTCCCAGTTTTGAATTAAGATATGAGAAGAGCTTCTGAGATCTGTGTAACTGTTCCCACAGTCTTAGCCTAAGAAACAGCTTCTTTAAAACATGGTCCTAAATATTTTACAATGTCTGTTAATGTTTGGAATATCCAAGTCATATGAGATGTAGCACTAAAAGCCTGCGATTAAGGTTGGATGGGGGTACTCATTTCTTTTTTTCTTCCCTCTTGGTTAGTGATTCCTACACACATTAAACATCTGTGACCTCTTTGTTCTTCTCTAATCAGGTGGGAATATTGCAAAACTGCTTTTGAAATTGCTGCAGTTTATTTCTAGTCACTCTGGAAGAGATGTGCAGGCACTCCAAAAGTGGTAATATATCTTGAGGATCCTATGAAGAGCTGGGAGACAGATAATGGTCCAATATACTCTTAAGTTTTAGGGAATTCAACATGCTGATGGAGTGCAGAATAAGATTCAATGCTTCTAAATACAGCTTTGCCATTTTCCCTTGCATGGGACTGGATAAATCACCTACATTATCCCATCACCACAGTAGAGAAATGAAAATATTAATATTGAATTTTTTCCTTATAAGACTGTTTGGCAATTTGCTAATTCTTATGGTACACTTGAACATAAATTATTATATAAAAGTGTCAAATAGCATCGAGATATAAATTCAGTTATGGCTTATAATAGCTTAGCTGAGAAAAGGATTTCTTAATTTTCCTTCCCTTGATCCAATTGCCGCATTTTTTCATTCTTGGACATGTAATTAAGGCTTTGAAGTACACGACTGCATATGATTTATTAAGATGGTTAATGATTGGCATTTGATAGACTTTTTTTGTTGTTGTTAACAGGCCAGCTAGAGTGTTTAAACTTGGGAATATTCAAAGTCGCTGCCTATGGGAAAAGAGTAATTATGTGCAAAGAGGTTTTAGAGAAAGGTTCAGCATGCAAAAAAAAAATGTTTTCATACTATTAAACTTTCCCAAGTAGAGGAGACTGGTATTTGTGTTACCTCATTTCAAAGGTACTACTAGTTTTCCTGAGCAGCTTGTCATATGCCTAATAATTACTGTAAAACTACAAAGAAATCACCCATTCCAGTTTGCTTAGATAAAGTTTCTTTGAGCTGCCTTCCAACACTGGACTCCATTCATAGTGCATTTCACTCTAATAGAGTTTCCACTGTGTGCTATAGTGGGGTAGTTTGCGTAAGTTTTATGAAGCACTGCATATGGAATTACACATGCTATTTGTAACAATCAGTGCATAAATTATATACACTTTAGCAAAGACTTTTATCCTCAGTCATAAAATGAGATGTGTGTTTTCACGAATATGATATTTTCAACTGGAGCAGTTTCCTCCTAATATATTATCAATATTGACAAATTTTTAAAATATTTTCTGAGACTTATTGTATAGCTATGCTTTGCACTCAAACAGATTATCAGTTATAATATTCATGTTCAAAAATTGGAAAAATTAAGCAGCCTTCTACTTAAAAACCCAACTCAATTACTGCAGGTGTCTGCAGGCACAAAAAAAGTGGTGCTTACCACCTTTTTAATTCCTAGAAGAAAAAAGGTTTGGTTTTCAAAATTAATGGAAATTAAATAACAATCAAGGTTTTGAATCAGAGCTGGATCAATTAATTTGTCAAGTGCAAAAATTTATGCCTTCCCCTCCTTCAAAAGAAACTAGCTCTACTTTGCAAATCGAGAAATGAGCTTTTTAATACAAGATAGCATTCATACTTGTGATGGGTTGACCATGGCTGGATGCCAAGTGCCCACCAAGTCGTTCTATCACTCCCCCCCCTCTTCGCTAGACAGGGGAGAGGAGAAAAAAATATAACAAAGGGC
>JANZLQ010000005.1:11463431-11481055 GCA_026212715.1 Elanus axillaris | reverse complement strand
AATTTACGGGGGGGGGGGGGAAAGAAAAAGAAAAAAAAAAAAAGAAAAGAAAATATAACCGTATCCCACATGCTTATCATGTGGTTTGGGCTGAACAGTGCATAATGTGACACTATCTCATAAATTAAGACTATCTTTAGATGGCAAGTTCTATAACCCTGAACATGAAAAGACTGGTGGCAGCAATCTGGTTTCAAATATTTCCTTTCAGAACCTGAGGCAAATGTGTGTGCTTTGGATTTTGAGCTGGGAATCTTACACCTTCTCAATAGATTCCCAACACTTTCTGGTTTCAGCCAGCCTCAAAACAGCCTCTGAGAATTTAACTTACAGATCTGTTCATTAATCAGCTCAACCACCAGTTTTTAAAGATATGGAAACTCTGCAGAAATATGGCATCCCTAAAGTTTTCTTTCCCAGCCCCTGCAAAACTAAAACTTAAACAAGCAGCAACTGTCATTTGCAGAGTAAACCAATAACTAACCAACAGGAAGGCTAAAATCTCTAGTCTTATTAAATGATGATTAGACAAGCCTTGAGAAAATACTCTCTTGTTTGTCTTTTTTTCTTCTTACTTTTTCCTTTTTTTTTTTTCCTTCTGAATGAAGTGGAAATTTTTGACATTTGCTGTAATATTAGTAGACCTCAGATCTTCCTGATTTTCCAGAAAATAAAGACTGTTCACTCCTCCATATATTGCAGAACTCCTTTTAAAAAAATGCAGCAGTTTACTTGGATATTCCTTTATCTCTGTAATGTCCATCAGAAAATAAATCACGTAACCAATTAATCCCTAAGGTGCCTTCATGACATTTGCTGCTTTGACATAATGTGCACTGAACTTAAGCTGCTTTGAGCATTAAGCTGCTGAAGGCCACACTTTCATGTATTTAACAAAACTTCTATCTAATTTATCTAATACATCCTTAACTGTCACCTCTAGTAGTCTGGCTAAAATGAAAACTCAATAAACTTGTAATCACAAATTTAAATCAAATCTAAGGTTTGGGGTTTTTTTCTGAAAGGTGAAAAACACATGTTTATTAAAATTTTGGTTTCTTGCTTTCATTTCATCATAATTCCATCCTGCTCACTTCCTAAAAAAAACCCTGAAGTTCCAAAACTGTCTAGAGCAGGAATTCTTTCAGAAAGCTCTAGCCCACATTAAAAACCAACCTAAACAAGTTATGTTCAGATAAAAATCTGTGCTTCTAAACTGCCCCGTTTGTGATTACCTGTGCCACATGCATTTGTTTGCACTCTTCTTCACCTTGGCTACCTGCTGTGTTCCATCTGTACAAGAAATTTATCTTACTGTCAGTTGGTAAATAAAGCTGCTTCTGTGGCAGCTCTGAACTCGCTTGGTGAATTTTATCTATGAGGGTTACTTACATGTAAAAAGTTTTGCTTCTGACAATACCATATAATATTTTTCAGGTTACAGAAGGAATGTAGGAAAGTTTATATATTGCCAGACAAGCTGAGAAATGCTTTGGAGAGACCAACAACAGGCATACTTGAGCTGATAATTGAAAATACCATTTTTAAAAGGTTGTAGTACTACATTACAGGTCAGGAATACATATCAAAATAAGCCCAAGTGTGCTTTCATCTTGCCACTTACCATGTAATGACACCTCATCTTTCCAGCTCCCAAGAGACTTTTGGACACTTTATTTTCCTTTCTAAGGAATGGAGATAAATTGACCTTTACAGGTGTCTAAGAAATCTAAGAAACTTGCAATGGTGGCTCAAGATAATGCTTCAAATAAACTATTTTTATTTCAAATTGTGCCCTTAAAAAGAAGGCCAAAAATTTATGGGCATTTTTTAAAAGCCTGAATCAGACCCTTAAGAAAAAGGAAAATTTTTTGGTGTTGGTTTTTTTGGGTGTTTTTTTTTTTTTTATTTGGTTTATTTTTTTTTATTATTATTTTTTACTTCTTTGGAAACAGGGGTAAACCCTCTAATTGTTATGAAATCTGATTACATTTTTACATATATATTGGGTCTGAGTCCTTACTAACATTGCTTGACATGGTTGAACACAGCAAAAGAAACTTTGAATCTATTTGTCCTCAGTGGCTTTAGTCATTGTGGTTTTCATTTCATTAACTTCTCCTCTGCTGCGTGACCTTCTGACATTTTACTTCAAACTGTCCAAAAGGAGTTATCCATGTATATGTTAAATTTCATTAGATCTTGAATTTTTGAAATTTACTCACTTAAGTGAATGGGCTATACAAGTCAAGCAAGAAGCTACCAGCCAGTTAATAGTCTTGTGCATATGGAATTCTCTAAATCATCCTGTTAAAGGGAAGGCCCTAAAAATTCAAGAGTTAGTAATGGCTACATTTTAAACAGATGCATAGATGTGAATGAATGAAGGCTCTTCTGAGGCTGTAGAGAGACTAAAGTAAGGTTATACCCCCTCCTAAGCAGTTTTTTTTTAACCTGAAATGGCATTTTCATGAATCGCAACTGTTCATATACATAGTTACCGAACACTTGGTACCTGATTTTTCTGAAAATGTTTTTCTTTATGTGGTGGCTTATATGTTACCCACACTAGGCCAAGTTCTGTTCTGAATTGCACTCTGCAACTGAGAGGGAGAGTGGAGTTTAATCAAGTAGTACAAAATGTAACTTTGTTTCATTTTTTAGATTCTGACTTTGATTTTAGCTACCCACACTGATACACACTTTACTTAAAAGAACCGGAAGGAAATTATTTTTCATGATTTAGTGGACTCAACTTACTGTGAAGAGAAAATTCACTGTGAAGATGTTGAAAGGAATATTTACAGGAAATAATTGGAGGGGCAAGGGCAGGGAAAGAGTTGTTTTCACTGCCAGTAGTCTCAGATCAGATCCAGACCAAAGATATAAAAAGTTTCTGAGAAAATAGTGTGCTCCTCAGTTCTCTCATTGTTTAGCTCTTTGAATAATCAAAACTGCTTCCTAATTTAAGAAGAGACATTTATCATTACGTCAATGACTTTCTGTATAAAACTGTATCTGTCTACAAAGTCTTTCTTTTAACTTGCTATGTTTTCCATCCTTCTTTGTAACGTACACACTTGAAGGAGAAATGATCAACAAAAAAAACACTGAAGTTTCTAAAAAAAGGATAAAAAAAAAAATTCAGGTGATTCAAAGAGCGTGAAGCTCTTTGTGCATTTTGTATTTACTGTGTAATTGATTACAACCCTTCTATCCTTGGATCCCCTACTGCATCAGTCTGACCCAGCCAAATCTCTATACACTTTGGAAACCATTCTGAGAATTTTTTTTAAAACTAGTTCTCAAGCAAAAGTTAGATATACACAAGTGTATGAAACAACCCATTTAATTTGCCACAACCTTATATTTACCTTGTGAAAAGAAACCTCAATTCTTTTCCCTTCCTACAGCACAGTTATACTGACTTACACAGCTATGGATCAAAACAATTCCTTTCTTTTTATCTGAGCAAATGTAGCACATGACAGCCAGATATAAAATTGGAATTAAATCTTCTGCCTGTCTGATGGGTTACTGGTTACCTTCACCAAGCTTTTGGCTTCTGGCTGCTCTCACTCTTCCTAAATGTCTCAGTTAAACCAATTTGATTTGGGTTTTTTTTCTGACCATACCAGAGTTGAATTCTACCCAGATTCCTCTCTGCACTGAATTCTTTACATACAGGTCACATATAGCCAATAGAAGGAGAAAGGAAAGCACGTAGTGTATGGGAAGCCTGGACACAACATTTCCCTCACAAAAAAAAGTCAGAGACAGCAATGTGGTCTGGTAAGCAGAAGCTTCTTTCTAAATTGATGATAGCCTGATTCTTCCTCTTGCCTCTATAGCTCCTGTGGCAGCAGAGCTCAAGCTGCAGACAGCCCATCTTTTTTTTTTCTTTTTTTTTCTTCTTTTTTTTTTTTTTTCTCTGCTAGTTTTGCCGGGTTGTTTTCCTGATCCAAGCAGTTGCTAGCTAGATGTGCCTTGGCTCTGCACCCAGCCACACAAGTGAGAGTACTGGCACAAGGGAGGCAAATGGGGTGATTTCCCTTTGGTTGACTTTGATTAGCTTAAGCCAGTTGTGATGCTGAAGGCCTGGGAACAGTACTGGTACGATACCATACTCAGGATGAATTCCCCCTGGTTTGCACATTGGTACAGAGAGTTCTGACTTTGGAGGTGAATACACTCCAGGACATCGGGTCTCCTTGAGCTCCTGTCTGCTACTGTCAACGCTGCTGCCGTGCAGCCAGCATTGCAATGCAGATGGTTTTGCCTTACCCGGCTCGCTCTGGTTCCAGTCTGTACTTTATCTGTTCTAATATAGACATATACATTGTGCCTACAGGAAAAAAAAAAAGAAAAAAAAATAATACTGGTCTGGTATGCATAGTATGGTCAGGATGATATTATTGGTTTGACTATTCCTTATTCCTAGCAACCAGTCACTTTGAGACAATAAAATCTCAACAACTATGTTTGGAATAAAAGCATTGGAATCTCTGACTGGAGGACTACAGATACTCATAAAAGAAAATAGGGTGCTAAGAGAGCATGAGGCTTTACAGTTACTTTGGGTCCCTAGAAAAATCATTTGTTCAGAGAAAAACTGGAGGACTGAAGGAAAAAAGAGCAATGATTCTATCTACACCAAATCAAATAAACTATTTTAGAAACTCACTTTGATCTCATGTTAACTTAGAAGCAAATTTATCCCAAATAAGATTTTCCAAACTTGTGCCTCAATCCAAAAGACACAGATTGTTCAAAAAGAAATTATTTAAAATTCCTGCATTAAGAAAAAGAGTTCCAACTTACTGTATTAAGGTATAGCTTAGAAATACCTTATGAATTTATTTTAAAATGTCAGAGAAAATATCTGGAGGAGAAAAAGAAATCTGAATGCACTTCTAAGCCAATATATGAGCATAAAATTTTAGTTCAGTATATTCTATAATAGACTAACCAGACTATATGCACACATGTACTCCTATAAAAACCTATATATTTAGCCACTTATGCCATAAAACACATTTTAAAAATATATACAAGTCTCTAAAGAATTTGACAGTTAACTACAGGCTCTATTATGTCAACATAGAGCTTGAGGTCAATTGGAAATATGCAGTACCTGCTTAGCTGGAAAAAACAGTCTTTTCCTGAGTTTCCTGCAGTTTTTAGCCATAGGCAGAAAAAAAAGTGGCATACTGTCTGCAAGACTGTAAATGCAATCTAGGTGACGAGCCCATTCTTGAAGGAATTCCTACAAGTGTTGCCACTTTCAGTAGCACTTGATATCCTTAGTACTAGCTCTCTGCCAGAATATTTTAGCATCAGTACTGGCAATTATTTTGAAGCTGTCAGATATAGATGTAGCAATTTATCTTGGGCTTTGTAAATCTACAGTAGATTTCCTTGATTGCTGGACTAATTTTCACCTGAAAACTCAACTTTATTCATAGGTCTCATCATTTTTGCCGTAGCTGTTTGATTTGAAATAACTAAAGCATAGTTTAAAGCCACCTAATACAGAAATATATGTAAGAATGTGCTTACATTTGGTATAGAAATGAGTGTCTCTGTATTCTGCAATTACACAGGACTTCATAAACATGATGAGAAGTACTTGACCCTCTCCCTGAAAATACCACAACAGTAGACTTGCAGTAGTTCAGGATTCCCTGAATGTGGAAAGGAGGACCATAGTTAGGCCCTAAACATGTCAGTTTGTTCCTGGGGAGAAGGCAAATGAGTGGCACATCTCTAGCAGAAGAATGAAGGAAATGCTAGGATGTGTAGTTTCCTCTCAGCTTTTAAGTGCTGTCCTAGGAAAATGTTAGTCTGGTATTTTCTTTAACTTTGAAACTATTTTTTAGCCTCTGTTTGCATCATATACTGCTGGAGTGATCTTAAAAAACAATGTAATGAGATGGATAAGAATGACCAGGCATCAGTGCTTTCCTCAGTGCTTTGAAGTGATTGGCTCATAGCAGTAGAAGAAGGTGATGCTTGTCATGAGGGTTTTTCTTTCATATTTATATTTATATATATATACAAATACACACACATATAAAACTTGCTTTTGCCTAATTCTTGTTAAAATACTGAACAGGGGAAGGAAAGAGGGTGAAATATCTCCTATGATCTCATTTAACTGTTCTTGGTGAGTGCCTCCTTTTTCCATAGACAACCTATGTGCTCCTGAATATTCCAACATTACCGGACAGAGCTGCTTTTTGTGTGTCTTTTACATTTATACAAACTGTAAAACATCTTTATGCCAAGTACCTCTGGACCTATGTCCAGATTTCACTAATGGATCCTCAGTAACTTCTGCTTCTTGCAGCTGTTTTTCTTCCCTTGAATACACTCTCTGTTACCCAGCTGCTTAACACTGCTGTTGATCACAAAGGATATTTGAATCAGGCTTTGTTGTACAGCAAGTCATTTATGCTCAGAAGCACATTTTGTGTATTCATCCTTATTTCCTCTCAGGCTTCCCTCGTCCTTGTTTCTTCCTCAGGGTGAATGCATTCTGCTACAGTGACCCCAGCACAACACCCTGGAGTGAGAAATATGGACATATAATGGAGATCAGTAGCTCAGATGGTTCTAACAGCTTCTGTTTAGGAGAAACCTGGGTTCCTCAGCAAATAAAAATAGAAACAAGAACCAGCCAACACTTTCCAAGCCTGGGTGGCTTTCAGCTGGGAAACTTATCCTGGCTAGATGATTTTCTTGCAGTTCCTAATGGTGTTAACAACAGATGTGAATACTTAAGCACTTAGTACTAATTTGTAATGCAGCAGTAGCTAGTACCCCGTACAATGAATTAGCTGTTGTATGTGGTCTGAGGGGCAGCCATCTCTGCCTGGGACGTGGCAGACAGCCTTACAAACTCCTTTGAAAATGGGGAACCGATACAAAGTCACATGGGCAACTTGCCCAGTTTTCCAGCACAACTCATCAATTGCATCTTGTTGAGAAGTAGGACTTACCTAAAGCTGTCTATACTGCAGGCTGTATCTCAGCAGACTGATGCTGAGACCAGCTTCATTTGCTGAAACCTACTTTGTGTTTCTCAGCGCTGCAGCAACACAGTTCAGGTACAGCCTGAAAAAGCTGATAGCTACTGCTGTCAAACTTCCTCCGTTTGGAGGCGGTTATGTCTCTTGCCATCCACGGAAATTGGGGGTGAAGTTTTTCTCTCATCAGATGGCAAGCACTCAGTCGGTTTTGGCGGACCCTCAGCAACAACTGCTCTCTCGCTCGCCCCAGCCCTCCTGCACTCCTTGCAGCCTGCCAGGGGCTCGGCCCAGCCAGGCACGCCAGCCTGCTGCCACAGCTGCACAGGCAGCAAGGGACGCGCTGCCCCTGCGTCATTCATCCAGAAAGCACTTCAACCCTTTCAACCTTAATGTAAACAGAATTCCTGTAAAGACTGAGGAGCATTAAAGATGCATATATTATATGTCTGCCAGCACCACATTCAAAAGGAAAAATACTTTTTAAAACCCATTCCAGATCAGAACAGCAGTATGAAACCCAAGCACAATTCAGTCACTCTGCTAGTCTAGATTTCGTGTCCATGCTAAGGAACTATAAATACTAATTTCCAGTTTCAATTGCTTCTCATCCTCCTCACTTTTGCTTTGCTTCTCCTGGAATTACAGTAAGAGCTGAGCACTGGCAGTTCTGATAGACCTTATGGCAGAAGAGGCTTTTAGCTTTTCTGACTTGCAAGTCAGATTGGGGAAAAGGTTTGACACTGTTTTCATAATTACCACCAGACAAGTCTGCTTGTTACACAGTACACAATACTTGGGCTAGCACCGTATTTGGCATTTCTTTTCTGCACTAGACCTGAATGCACAAAACAATGTTAACATTGAAATGAATCCACAAAACCAAAGTAGATGATTGCTCCTCTCCCATGTATGTGCTGCTACACGTGTGGTATGTGAAAATCTCTCACTGCTCTGCAGGGTAGTCTTTGAGATCTAGTGTTTGTGTATTGCCAGATTCACTTCTCCCACCAGAAAAAATGGTTTGTGATTACAACACAGCTTTCACAGTATGGCACACAAAGTAACTTGTACAGCATTGCAAAGTCTCAGAAGATTGGGCAAACACATGGCAGGTTTGAAGCAACTTGTTAAATTTCTGGAACTGAGTTGGTATTTAGCATGATACCTGAAGAATATCACCATAAAGGTACTACAAATCTTATGGTGACTCCTGAGGCAAAAGCTGTCCCAGTTTACTTTTCTAATTGTTCCTACCCAGATATTTTCTTTACCTTCTAGGACTCTTGTTATTCTGGGAACTGTGCATCACAAGGTTGGGTTTATTGCTTCATTTCTTCTGTAATTGCCTATCTATGTAATTGCTTTTGCTGCCCTCTGACTGCCTTCAATCTGTCAGACCAGCTTTGCCTCATTGTCAGGTGAGACACATTATTTATGATGTGTCAAGTTCTGGAACTTCTATAAAGGAGTGAATAAAAACACTGTGAGTTTGGGCATAAATTTTGCAAGATAATCTCTTTTAGCAAATCCTAGTCCTTAGCCTGGAAAGAGGCAGATCTGTGTCAAGAGTTGGTGGTTGCTTTACAAAGTGGACAAGCACCTGCCAGCACAGCTGAAAGTAGTTCATTTCCAGTTTAAGGTGTCCCCAGCCCAGCTCCTGTTGCAGGGATGACAGCCTTGGTTACAGATTAACACCAAGTTCCTCCTTCACCCCCTTCATTAAAGCACGGCCAACAGATGCAGCAGTTTGCACAGCAGTTTCTGGGCTCTGCCTTGAAACCTTCTAGATCTTCTTGAGACTTCTTCTGGGGCCTGTATAAATGCCAGTCTAGGGTGCTGCTCACAGAGGAAGCAGATTTTATGTCTGGGGACTTGAAACAGCAGAGATATATCCAGACATGGTAGTGATGCCCCCATATGGGCGCACTATCCCAGTAACCTCCAAGGTCTTGACCCGTCCCGAGTCCCAAACAATGATGCAGCTCTCCGAGCCTGGAGCTGCAGGTGCCTAGAGCTTGGGGTAGGTGGGCTCCTCTCCTGCAGGAGGTTTGCACCGGTAGAGAGTAGCAGATTGCACAGCATCAAGGTGGTGAGAAAGTGACTGATGGGATCTTCTCTGAGACTGTGAAGCTTCAGTAGCCTGAAGCCCCAGTTGTAGTGAAGAAGGGGAAGCCAAAGTGTCTGTTTATCAGGTTGAGAAATGGAAACTCTTCTAGTAGTGAAGGCTGGAAGTTTATGATTTTTGATGCCAGAAGGATGGCTCCTCCCCCACACCTACAGATTTACAACTGCAGAATGAATAAATCAGTACCCTGGTAGCGGATTAGGGTTAACGATCTCTTGCTGATAAAGCATCTGAGATGGCTGAGTCTGATCCATGCAAAAGCTCCAGGAGGAAATGGTGAGTGGTAGTGGTGGGACTCCCTGTTGCGAGGGACAGAGGCCCTGCCTGCCAAACTGACTTGCTCTCTAGAGCTGCTTGCTGCTGCTTTGAGGCTTGGAGCTGGGATAGTCTGGAGAGACTGCCTAGGCGTTCCCAGTCATTGGACTATTTCCTCCTTGCTGTTCATTCATGTGGGTATTCCTGGCCGGTTCAGGGACCTGCTTGCAGAATACTATCAGACAATATGCTGGAAAGAAGAGAGGTCCAGAGGAGTGTTTTGGTTTTGTTTGCTTTTTTTGTGTGTGTGTGGGGGGGTTTTTTTGTTTGGTTGGTTGGTTGGTTTGGGTTTTAGGGTTTTTTGTTGGTTTTTTCTTTTTTTTTTATCTTGTCACCCTTATCTTCAAGAAGGGCAAGGTGAAGAACCCAGGGAGATACAGGCTGATCAGTGTCACTTCATCCTTGAAAGGTGATGAAGCAAATCCTTCTGGAAATATTAAGGACGAGAAAGTGATTGAGCACAGTCAGCACAAATTTACAAGTCAGCATACTTGACCAACCCTACTGTCTTCTATAATGAGATGATTTACTCAACCCAAACTTCAGTAAGGCTTCTGACACCATTTCCCATTGCATCATCATAAACAAGCTGATAAGGTACAGGTAATGTAAGTGGGTGGCAAGATGGTTTGAAAACTGGCTGAACACTGGGGTTCAAAGGGTTGTGGTTGGTGACATGAAGTTCAACTTGAGTCCAGTCACTAGCTCTGTAGTATCAACCCAAGTAGCATCAAGCCAAGGGTTGATACTGGGCCCACTACTATTCATTTGCATTATTGATCTCTATGATGGGACAGAGTGTACCCTCAGCAAGTCTGCAGATCATGTAAATCATGGAAGAAAGGCTGATACACCAGATGTCTCTGCTTTCATTCAGAGAGACCTCAATAAGCTGGAGAAATGGGCCAGCAGTAACCCTGTGAAGTTCAGTCAAGGTAAATGCAAAGCCCTTCGCCAGGGGAGGGGTAACACCAGCCAGTACCAGCTGAAAAGTGACTTTACAAGAAGTGACTTGGGGGGTCTTGATGAACAACAAGCTGACCATGAGCCAGCAATGCACTCTGGTGGTAAAGAAAGCCAACTACTGTGGGCCACATTAAGAACAGCATTTCTAGCAGGTTGAGGGGGGTGAGCCTTCCCTTCTGCTCAGCACTGGAGAGACACCTTTGAAGTACTGGATTCAGTCCTGGGGTCCCCACTACAAGAGACATGATTGTACTGGAATGGGTGCTTCTCAAAGGGTCACAATGATGATTAACGGACTGGAAAATCTGTCATATAAGGAGAGGCTGAGAGCTGCAGTTGCTCAGCCTGGAGAAGAGAAGGCTCAGGAGGATCAATGGATCAATGTATATCAATACCTGGTGGGTGAAGAAGGTGTGTGGATGGGGAAAGCAGAGAAAACAGAGTCAGATTCTGTGGTGCCCAGTGACAGGATAAGAGACATTAGACACAAACTGAAATACAGGAACTTATATTTAAACTGAAGAAATTGTTTTTTCCACGAGGGTTGTTGAACACTGGAATAGGTTGCCCTGAGAAGCTGTGAAGTCTTTATGCTTGAAGACATTAAAAACCCAGCTGAGCATAGTCCTGGGCAACCTGTTTTAGCTGACTCTCCCTTGTGTGGTTGGACTAGGCAATGTCCAGAGGTGCTTTCCACCCTCAGCTTTCCACCCTGTGATCTCATGACCTGTATATACCAAAGATTTCTAGTGCTTTGGGAAGGAGTGTTACAGAAACTGAGGGAACTTCTTCTAAACTTGAAATGCATTATCACTTGTGGAATGTATCTCATGTTGACTTGCAAGTCACTGCATCACTATAATTTAGTGAATATGGAACATCTACATCATCTCCCTTCTTAAAAAAGATGCTCTGGCAATCATGATGAAAACACTCTTAGCTGCTTCATTGAAGTAATCCGTTTATTTTTATTGTCATCATCACAAATGCTACTCAACAGTAGCATTATAACAGTCTTAACTAGGGATACTTGTTGACAGTATGAAAAATCCATTCTTATTCTTTTCCTTTCCCTCTTACAGCCTTTTCCATTGAAAGCTGGGGGGGAGGGGGGGGGAAGTTGACCAGCTAGTTGTAAACTGTTTTCATTCAAAACTATTATTATCTGTATCTGATATTAGGATGGTTACGGTGATAAAGGATTACTCTGGTGTTTGAGCCTTCCAAGTTCATGTAGGGAAGCACACTGTTCCAAGAGAGAAGTTAGATTTCACAGCTGTCACTGGTCATTCAAACCCCGAAGCATAGTTTACAGAATACATGTTAGAGATGCACCAGAAAGTCTTTAGTGTGCTAACTTCTGCAGGAGCAGACAGGAAGCAAAGTTAGGGTGCAGGGCTGGGAATATTCCCTGGATATTTTGAATATGTAGTCTTTTTTGCAGGGAGAAAACCTAACTAACTTTATCTTTTCTATAAAATTTGACATTTATGTTTAGCTACACTTGAGGGTTTTGGATTTGTTTTGTTGGGTATTTTTTCCCACTGGGGACAAAGAAGTTTGTAAGACAGGTTTATTGACTGTCTAGAGTACTTCATATTCCAGTTTCTCTTGTCACCTACACAAGTAATCACATGTGTTTTCAGCTTAGCTCCAATGCTTTCAGCCAGACCGATGTCTGGGTTTTTATTTCACAGAGTGTCTGGGCTCAGGCTGAGAGGATTCAGAGCTCCACTGAGCATTCCCTGCTTCCATACAGAACACATACTTCATACATCTGCCAAGAGCCAGAACTGTTCTCCACTCTGCCATGCTGCATTTTATCTATGCTCCTAAAGCACAAAAGGATGTCTTACTACCCCCTCTTAGCTATCTGTCAAACTAGCTTTCTTCATGCCACACAATTGACCTGTAGTTCTGAGCATTTGCTGTGCACTACCTAGGCAGTGGTATCATAAGAATTAACTTTAACTGCATTATGTCTCCTGGTTTTAATTGCCAGTATCTACAAATTATGCTTCTTCTATTACAGGCCAGGTACAAATTCAGAGGCATGGCTCACTGGAGTACATTCTCAGAGACTGGACACGCAGCAGCTGCTTGCTCTTTTTTGTATGCGCTTTTCTGAGCGGTTGGGGTTTTGTTTTGGTTTTTAAGTTATCTTCCTTTTTTGCTTTCTCATTAAGTTTCATGTTGATGCTCTACTTAATAAACATTGCTGACTAGCTTGTTTAAAACATTGTTCAGCTGAAGCCTAAAGCAAGAAAGTTAATCCATAGTTCTTTTGGGCAGCTACACAGTAAAAAGTAAGGAAGAAAGCTTTTTTTGGGCAAGCACTGGGTGATGAGATACCAAAGGTGGGGCTGTTTCAGAAACATTGTCTGTATAATCTTTAGACATGGGGCCCTCAGTGCCCTTGGAAAAGTTCTGCTTTGTTCTTTCTCTGGCACCTGTAGTGCAGATATCAGCTGCTTGGTCAGGTAGATTTGTTCATCACTAGAGACTTTACAAGTACTCTTAAATGAATTATTTCTGAATTTTGAGTAATATAAATATGCCTGGGAGTACACACAGTATGAGCAGAAAGAAATTGGATTATACTAAGCAACAATAAGAACATCTGCTACAGCTTGGGGAATAATAGAAGAAGCAAGAGGAGGCAGACTTCAGCAAGGTTTTTGATAGGGTTTCACACAATATCCCTGTAGTCAGATTTTAGCCAAAAAAGATATGGACTATACAGGTAGACTGCAGGGTGGGTGAAAAACTGCTTGGGTTGCTGGATTTGGAATTAGGGTCATCTGGTTGAAATCTCTCACTTAAGCTGTGCATCATTTCAAAGAGTTTAGCTTGTTGTTACGTATTAAAATACCTACTATTTGAAATCTTGTGCCAGGCTACTGATGATGTTCCTGAGGGGTTCATATTGTGCCTACATCTTTAATGTATCCACTGCAAACCTGGAGAATGGGACAGGAACACAGCCTTAGCTGATTCACGAGTGGCAGGGGTAGTGTCGCACCACTGCAGGTCAGGACTGCCTTTCAGGAGAAAAGGGACCTTGGCAAGCTAGAAGGATGGACAAGAAGTACCATGAATTTTAGCAAAGACACATGCAAAGCCCTACATCCAGGGCAGACTGACCCTGTGCATCAATACAGGTAGGGAAGTGACTAATATTCCACAGGCTAAAACTGTTAGCAGTGTTTCCTTGAAGTATGTAGGCTGACTGCATACTGGGCCACTTTATGAAGAGCATAGCCAGGAGGTCAAGTGAAGCAATTATTTCATTCTACTTAATGCTTCTGAGATCTAATCTGAAATACTGTGTCCAGTTTCACACATACCCACCCCTTCCCCATGAAATCTCTACACTTCCAATTTACATACCTGAAGACAGAAGTAGAAGACAGCCAAATTCTTTTCAGAAGGCCACAGCAAGAAAACAAGAGGCAAAAGTCACAATTAGCAATAACAGAAATTCTGACTGTAATTAGTTTTTTCTTGTATTCAATAAGGTTTAACCACTGGATCAGATTGTCTAGAGACCCTGTGAAACCTCTGTCATCAGAACCTTTCAAAACACATGGTAAGGCCCCAAGTTATTTGATTTAACCTGAAGTTAGCCATGCTCTAAGGAAGAGACTGGATTAGAGATGTCCACAATTCTTTCTAACTTAATTTTTCTTTCTAACTTAATTTTTCTGTTCCTGTGAGTCTAACACTATTTACTTAGGAAAAAAAAAAAAAGATTAAAAGAGCTTGAGAGGAAGTATAGTGAAAAGTAATCATAGCAATAGCATCAGTAACAGATAAAGTGTGGGTAGAAAGTAGTCTTGTTCTGGTAAATCAAACTATTAACTATTACTGGTGCATATTAATATGTTCTGTTGATGCACTCTGGATTAAGTGACTGTCAGAATTGGGTTCCAGAGGAATTTTTTATCCCTGTGATTATACCAATAGGGACTGTTGGATGATCTGAGTTGTATCTGGCTCCATTCTGGTAAAGGAAGTTGCCTTGAATCTCTTCTGATCTCTTCCTGTGACACAGTTGTAGCTTTTGGTCTTTTACTATTGGTCTTGAGTTTGATATTATGGCTATGCAAACCTCACCCTAGCAATTCCCTACTTCTATGGCTGTTATAAAGATACTTATCTGCTATAAAGATTTGGGATTTTTGTGTCAGAGCATTGCTTTCTGCCTAAGTAATCTTGTGGTGTCTAACCACTAAGGGTAGACCCATGGTCTCTTCTGAGATTTCCTGTAGTCTGGATTTCTATAATTTCTAACTTTTTTTGCTTTGAGAGACATAAGAAAATTCTTCACAGCTCTGTGGGACCAGATTGGAGTACGTTACAAACTCTAAAACTTCCTTTGTTTTGTATGAAAGAGATGCTTTTTCCTTGTTCTTGCTTTGGTATTTTTGGAAGAAAGGAACATTCCTGTGCCAGTGTGTTGGCAGATACTGAGCTAATAGAGTAGTGTTTCTGCACAGTGTCAGGGTGAGGAATGCAAGTCTAAGCTCTCAACTCTCTCCCTCACCTCTAAAAAGAAAACAGTGCCTTGCAAATGCTGAAAAGCAGAGTGTTAGACTGCTGCTTTGGTGAAGGAAAATTGGTGGAAATGGCTAGATGACAGCTTGCCTAGCAGCACAGAGCCAATGAAAATAGCTTGACACCATATTGCAAGGCAGAGTCAATGATGCCTGGCAGTAGCCTGCTAGTCTGGCAAACTGAAGCTTCTGCAATAGTTTGAGGTTTCTTCCAGGTCACCAGCTAAAAGATTCTTAGAGCACTCCAGCCTGAATAAAAGGAAATAAATTGGACATGTGTGTTGTTCCAATGCAAACAGCCATGCTGAGCCAACCTTCCTGGGATGTAATTGGTGCAGCACAACTACAGATTGGCTCAGAAAATCAGTATCTGTACTTTCCTACACTTCCTTTTTAAAGTCAAGTTTGGACCCATACAGAGGGAATAATGACAATACACACTGAACAGGGAGGGTGGATTATATTGCTATTTTTATATCTATCATAATTCATGTTTATTTGAAATCATCCCCAGCCAAGGTCTCCTGCATGAAATTACCTTTTTCTATACTCTCTGGGCTAAGTAGTTAGAGAGGTGAATAAGTTCAAAGACCTTTGTCCCAAATGTGTATGTATGAAAAGGCAAGCAGATGCTAGAGGGGATATGGTCAAGGGACATTTTGGTTCTGCTATCACTACTGGTATAGAGAAGCAGCCTTAATATAAATAGTATGTGTATATAAATATATATGCATTTATATGAATTGTAAATGCATATATTTACAAATTAAAAGGGACAGAATTAGAACTGTGACCCTCAATAGTAGAAAGAAATATATAAGCAAAAAAAAAAGTAAATAACTTACTGTCTTTTACCATAGGATTTCTGTTTACTGCTGTCTGGCATGGTGACAAACATTTCACTAATTCCCTGTGATTTCACAACATAGTGTTTGGGCATGATCAAATGCAAAGGTGACCATTAGAGCTAAAATAAGTCCCTGGACCTAAATCAGTGTTGCTGTAAATATCCCTAGGACTGCAGAATTTTAACAGTAAAGGGGTATAATTCATACTGCCAGTGGATTCTTATGGTTTCGGTCTATGTGACTTGTTCACACTTTTCAGAAAAACTGAATTTTAGAGTATTTTGGACCAAGAAAGTGTTCATTACTACTGATGTGTTAAAATATCAATTCAAAGGTGGGATTTTGCTGGCCAAAAGCAGATCATATAGATCTCTGTGACAGACATTGAAGTTAGAATAATTACCCAAGGTTCCCTCTGCAGTCATTGAAAAGAAACAGAGATAAAAGACCAACTCCTCTCATCCAAATGTGGGATTCAGAGATAAGTCAGCCTAAGTTTGTCCCTAGAAGTACCCATTTCTCTTCACTGCCTGTGAAGGGAGCCTAGGGTGATCAGCTCACACGTGGACATCTACCTTGCAAGTCAAATGCTAAGAATTATACCTGAATGCAAATAGCTTAACTTGCATTGGACTTTTGAGTACTTTAACTCCAAAATCAAGTGTAGGACATCCTAAACATACTTGCAATTTTAGTTTTAGATATGTCTCCTCCAGCCTCCCACTCCTGTCACTGATGGTCTCCACCAGAAAGCAGAAGAGATATAGCATGGCTTCCATACAGGCATATACATAGCTCTCACCTACTTCTCCGCCTCTATACATGTAGATATTTCTCATTCGTTATCTCCTTTTGTCTTGCTTGTTCTTCCAGGAACTTCAGTCTTTCCAGTCTTCTGAGCTCACCATCTGTTACTTCTTTGCTCTTTTTTTTTATTTTCAGTAATCTTTGAATCATCATTTAAATGTGTTTTTTACTCACTTTTTACCAAAAATTAAACTCCAGTGTTATTAGCCATGTTGTTATGGAGTCACATCCACCAAATCCACTCTAGATTCTCTCAGGTAAAGTATGATTTTCAGTCTCCAAACACCACTTCTGAATTTCTTCTGAAGTATTCATAAGCAAACTTTCACAGAGTCAGAAAATGGCTGAAGTTGGAAGGGACCTCCAGAGGTTATCTGGTCCAACACCCCCAGCTCAAGGGGGACCACCTTGACCCAGTTGCCCAGGATGATGTCCATATGTCTTTTAAATATCTCCAAGTTGGGAAACTCCACAGCCTCTTTTGGAGTCTAACTGTAACCTCCACAACCTCTCTGGAGTCTTTGAACTAATATTATGTCCTCCTCTTTAATGTTCCTCCAAGGGCTCAGTATTGGGGCCAGTTCAGTTTACTGTCTTTGTGAATGATCTGGACAAGGGGATCAAGTGCACCCTCAGGAAGTTTGCAGATGACACCAAGCTGGGTGGGAGTGCTGATCTGCTTGAGGGTAGGAAGGCTCTACAGAGGGATCTGGACAGGCTGGGTTGATGAGCTGAGGCCAATTGTATGAGGTTCAACAAGGCCAAGTGCCGGGTCCTGCACTTGGGTCACAGCAACCCCATGCAATGCTACAGGCCTGGGGAAGAGTGGCTGGAAAGCTGCCTGGCAGAAAAAGACCTGGGGGTGCTGGTCAACAGCCAGTTGAATATGAGCCAATTGAATATGAGCCAGCAGTGTGCCCAGGTGGCCAAGAAGGCCAACAGCATCCTGGCTTGTATCAGCAATAGTGTGGCCAGC
>JANZLQ010000005.1:11446021-11462826 GCA_026212715.1 Elanus axillaris | reverse complement strand
TAGAGGAAGGTTTAGACTGGATATTGGGAAAAATTTCTTCACTGAAAGGGTTATCAAGAACTGGAAGAGGCTGTCCAAGGAAGCGTTTGAGTCACCACTCCTGGAGGTATTTAAAAGATGCATAGGTGTGGTGCTTGGGGACATGGTTTAGTGGCGGACTTGGCAATGTTAGGTTTATGGTTGGACTCGATGGTCTTAAAGATCTTTTACAACCTAAATGATTTTATGATTCTATGATTTTATTCTCACTGTATTTTCTGTATTTAAGTAGTTTCTTCTGCAAATACAAATTGATCTGCATACTCTGAATGGGCAACTTGTAGTTGCTGCTCCTCCTTTTGCTTGATCCTCACTTTTCCGATTTCTTATGTTCCTTGCTGTCTTTCCTCAATCATGTTGACAGTCAGGGTGGTCATCTGCCTGGCCATAGCCATAGACAATTATACACTAGATCACCACATCTGAACAATATCAGTGTGGTCATGTTCCTCCCATTTAACAAGTCTAGGATATGTCCCTTCCCATCCATCTTCGGCTAAAGCTCTTGTCCAGGCTTTCATCATCTTGCACTTCTGTTATAAAAACCCCTTTGTCTGGCTTTAACAAATGTAGTCTTATATACGAAATCTGCTGTGACAGCTATTGCAATGTCCCATCCATTTTGCCTTACTTGTGGCCTCCCTGGCCATATGTAGTATCACATCGGCTTGCCTTAATTTTAAGGGTCATCCTATCATCTCTTATTCAATATTGAAACACCAGCTTCATCTCCAATCTTATTACCACTTTTCACCACCCATTTTTCAAACTTCATGAATTTTAAAGCGAGTTTGATTTTTTTTCCCCATCATGGCCCTCATATTTCATCTAACAGTCACATAGCTGTTGTGTTATTTCACTCAAAATCCCTCCTTAAACTTTCTTTCCACAACAGAGAAAGAAACTAGCAGTTGCTAAACTGGCAATATGCTGTGGTTAACTTTGTCTCATGACTTTCTCACAGTCCCTGATTTGTCTGACTGCATTTATTGTTTCCAATACTGGATTCAAGTGTGAACTCTCCTGATAAAACGCAATAATTTTTTTTTGCTGTTTCTCAATGCCATGTCATGCAAAAGTACTTGGTCCCTGAGTCACTCTTCAACAATCTATTAATAAAACAGTTCAAAATTTTAAATATATTTCTCATATAGTTGTGCTGTTCACATGCTGTAACATCATTATTATTAATTTATTAGGCTAACATTTGTGCCTCTGAGCTGCTAGTAAAGATTTCAGCATGAGAGGAATATAGTCAGAATGTGTGCCTCTAGATCCATGCCATCTTGAGTAAAATTGTTATTAACATGCTTGGTAGTACAGAATGTAATAAGAAAATACTAGAAAAAACAATTGCTAAAAAATATTATTGAATATAGTAAGTTCTTTAAGATTTATCTCTGTGAACCAGTGCACTAGAAGCATTCTGTTGTCACTGTCACCTTCAAATATTTTTCTGGTGTGTCTATAAAATACATGTTCTGTGGCTCTGATACTTACATGCTACTGCTATTTAGACAACTAATAAGTCAATAGGAGTTGAGATAAGCACTAAGGGACTATCAATGGCTGTACTTGGCTGCAATTGTATGGAAGTGTGTGAAACTGTAGTTTACATTCACTAAGGATCTAGCAGACAGTCTGCGAAAAACCAAGAGTTTCATGCTGGCTCCCTTACAAATGTAGCAGTGCAAACAGTGTCTGGCAGTGGATTAATAATGTGACTCATGGATGTGACAGTCACTGGGACCTCATTATAGTCAGAACCAGACTGGAATGTGAGAACTGTAAATCATAAAATTGTCTGAAAATATATGAAATCTTACTGACCTGAAACAGTTTACACTTCTGATGTCTCCTGAGCTTCTTTTAGCAGGTTTATAAGATTTAAAGGGAAAGTTCAGGGTGAGAACAAACTAGTGATGAGATTGGGGTTTTTTTTGCTATGTGTAGACAATGATTTAGAGTGTACATCGTTCATAAATCTTATTCAAATCCATATGGTTTCATACACTCATATTAAAATCATAAGGTTTAAGGACTGTTGTACCCTGAGGGATCATAAAGTACATTCACTTTTTTCACATAAAAAATTGAATAAATCTCCAAACTGGATTTTATCCAATGCTTCTTTTTTTCATTCTATTTTATTTTATTTTTTAAGAGCTCTGCATGCTTTAATCTTTATGAGAACTTGTAGTCGATTGATACAAAAAGACACATTGATTTCAATGCATGATAATCATTGGTTCAATATACCATACAGTAAGATGATGTGTTCCAAGTGAGGAAAACTGTAAAACGTGAAAATAATTCTTTAGATAGCATAGTAGTCTATTTACCAGTGCTTGCCATTGATTACATATCTCTTAATTCCATGTTTTCACCATGCTCCTTCACTTTTCACAATATTTGCATCTTCCTAAGATGGAATTTTCCTCATGGAGTCCCTTTCCAACAATGATGTTCTCTAAGTGAAAGTAAATTTTCATAATAACTCATTTTGTGTGACTAAATATGCTGTAGAAATCATCCCAGTTGTGCTTGCTTCAAGCTAAGTGATTCAAACCTGAGCAGTGGCTGTAGCAGTCCAAGACCTATCCCAGAGCAGATCCACCCAGACAAATGCTCTTAGGCACAGACTTTCTTCCTGTTCTTTCAGGTATAGGGGGAAGGGACCACCAGTTTATGGCAATACTTGAAACAGTTCTCTTCTTTCTCACCATCAGTCAGAGCAGTTAACCCACTGCCAAGCACAGCATTATCTAAATGTTTGCTGCCTTTCTGGGCGCATGGAGAACATGAACTGCCTTCATTCAGAACAAGGACTAAGATATCTCTTAAGCAACTGCAAAAGCTCTTCGGAAATTAGATCACCTGATTCTGTCAATAATACAAACTTATCCCTGATTTGAAGAAATAAAATTATTTCTCTTTCAACAACCAGTAAGAGGCTTGGGGATGTGCAGAAGAAGTAACATCCTTCTGGATTTGAGAGTTGAAAAGAGACTGTCTGATACCTTTTGAAGATAAGTGCAGAAGCAATTAGATTTGGCCATAGCAAGAGTTCCATGGGGAAAGAGAGCTCAAGACACATACCTCCTTAGAACAACAGACTGTGTTACTTCTAAAATTCAATGACTTGCAAATCCATGAGTATTTCAGCTAGAAAAAATAAGACTCATCTCAATCTCTTTATTGCACATAAAAATTTTAACAAGCAGCAATAATTATTTATATGCTTTGACCTTTCAAATGAGCTCATTCATATATCTCTGCATCCCAGTCAATTTCTTCATGATTAGTGAGGAAACACTGATTAGAGAATACATACTCAGTTCTTAAAATATAATTTTAATTTTGAGCTGTAACTTAACTAAATATTTCCTTTATATTAACCTGCCATTTGGAAGCAGTAGGTTTAATTAATCTTTGGGTTAAATATAGGCTTGGCTGATGAAGTCTACACTTGTCTAGACAACTCATTAAAAAATACAAATTATTTTCAACACCAAAGTAAAAGAGGAGGGAGCCTCAAGGTGAAGAGCTGTGTGTATTGGCTAAGCAATGTGTTAGAAAGTTTACAGAGCACCTGTCCACAGTAGGCTTGTCTGCAGCCAGTGCTATACAGCTTCTCCGATTGAATGAATAAAGTTCCTCCTGAAGGTCTGTTGTGGGGGCACACCAGGAGATTAAATTTGTGTTTTACTTTCTAACACAGAAGAAATGAATGTTTCCAAACCAGTTTAGGCTCAGAAATTGCAAGTGACCGAGCTACTAATGGGATTCTTTCACACTGAGTTATGGGTAAATACTATCTATCTTGGGAATTTCTTTGTACAGACCCAGGACGTAAGACAACTGTAGTTGAAGGAGAAGCAGAATTTATAAAGCCTGGTTTCCTGTGACTCATGCAGTTCTCTCCCGTGTGGTTTCTGCGGTATCTAATAGTAATATACTTGACTTCTCTGGGCAAATTTTTATTCATCAGTGGGGGGTAGTTATCTGGGTACTCCTCCTCTACTCAGCTACCAATGTTTTAATAATATTTTGATAATCCTCTCTCAGGTATGAGTAAAACGGGTCATAAGTTGCAAAATTGTTTAGAAGCAATGGGGAGCTGGAGGCAGATAAAGAATAAAATTGCTACAAGGCACACTTTTAAGACAAATGCTTGCTCAGGTATCCTAACTCTCCTGCACCCAAGCTTGTTCACAGAGAGTAGGTACACTCCTAAAGCATTATTTTAAAACAGTGCTTGTTCTGTGGGACAATCCAGTATTATTCAGCCCATACCACATGAGAACTCGTTACTGGGGATAACAAAAATAATCCATAACCAAACTTGAACTTGATTAAAGGTATTAATTTTTAACACTGACTTCATGCCAATCCAGAGCAAAGAGGTTTTGATACCTACTTTGCCATCATTTCAAAGAAACTTTGTGTTGTTAAATATCTGTATCTATGCACAAAAGCAAATAGATCTAGAGCAAAACTGTCATTCGTGTCTGTCCATTGGCTGTGGAATTATAAAATAGATGCACATACCATCTGATGAACTTAAGTGAACCTGAAAACAGCAATAGAATTGACTTTTTTGGTGATCCCAGATATTCTAGGAATACAAGGAATTTAACGTTCGTCATTCAATTCCCAAGAGACACTAAATTCTAAAAGATGGGTTTATTTATTTCAGTAAGGTGTAGGAAATTATCTTAATGCACTCTGAAATAGACCTTGATTACTTTTTTCACTGAGAAAGAGAATGTAACCTATGACTGATTGATACCAAGAGGCTGCAGGAGTTTATGGGGTTAGGTTTCATGTTTATGTTTGGAGAGTTGCGATTCCCTCATCACAATAATCTGTCTTGGCTTAGTGTTGACAAGTAGCATCATCTTGATTCTCACCAAAGCTGTTGCATAGTTCTCAAGCCTGGGAAGAGAAAGGATTAATATTTTAAAACATATACAGTAATAATTTATATTGTAAGGTTAATGGCCTCTTCATTTGTTTTTAAAAAATAAATACCAAGTTTCTTCAATTTCCAGTCTACTCACTCAATCGCATTCTAGCTAAAACACTGTAAAATTAGTTGCATGTGAGAAGAATTACCTCTAGGGGATTAATTTTTCAAAACAGATGTAGAGGGTCTCCCCAGCCTGACTTGCTGTTGCTGTTCTGCATCAAAATCCTGTCAAGAGGAGCCGGCTGAGGCTGCCCTTTGCAAGAGATGCTCAACCTTCAGCCTTCAGGCCCTGTGGATGTTAGAAGAATGACAGGAGGCAGACAGTGTCTGAGGGGAAACCAAACTGGGTTTTCATACTGTAGCAAATACACAGCTGATCCCAGCACTGACTTTCACCATTTGGCTTCCTTAAGGCTTCAATTTATCCTCTGGCCTTTTGACTTCAGTGGGATTTAAGCACATGGTCAAAATTAGAAAGATGACTTGGTTTTTTAGTGTTGTTTTTTTTTTTTCCCTAGACTAAAGGGAAGGGAATGTCACAGACTGTATGTAAATACTTGTGGCACTTGAGAGTCAGGTAAAATATTCAATAACTTGTTTCTTCCCACCTTCTTTCCTAGTCCTTGTCCTTCCCTGAGCCCTTTATTAGCAAACAGATACACACTGTTAAAATCTGTGCTATAGTCAAGTCTCTGCTGAGAGCTGGGAGGTGAAAGAATGAATAGGAAAAAGAGCTCTTCTTGCTTAATGAAATATTTAGGACAGAGCTGAACAGAGTTTTACAGCTTTTACCTCTGTTTAAAAAAAATTTAAAAAAACCCTTCAAATTTTCATTTTTTAAAAAATTAATCAAAAAATCAAATATTCTCAAAGCCTTGTTCTTTATCTTAACTTAATAGTTATGTGCTTAGATTTTTCTTTGCCCATAGTTATAAGCCAGCTATAGCTGTATTACTTGACCACAATTCTTTAGGAAGCAAGAATATGTTTTTATAAGAACAGTTAACTAAGAAGGTTCACGCAAAAAAACCCAAAACATAAGCTTTCTTTTTGTATGTTTTTGGTTTGTTTGTTGTTTTTTTTAAAATCTTAGTCTTTGAGTGAAATCCTTCACAGTGACTGTTAATAATTGTACAGAGTGCTTTTGAAAACATCATAAATAGGAGTGATTTTATTTCTCACCATACTTTCTTTAGGTACTAGTGATCATGAGTGCATTAAAGATTTAAGCCCAGTCTTTAAAAAGTATTTGGCTACTAGCTTAGCAATTTGAAACTAATCTTCTTCCAAATAAAGACTCTAGTTTATCCCATTAGTTGCAGCTGAATGTCTCTGTGATGCAAATCATTATATGTAATTATGATTTATATTGTTATGTACAATCTCCATTCTTGCTGTTTAATGGCCCAGTCCTTATAAATTAGGCTGAACAAACTATGATAAATTTGATTAATATTTTTCCTTAGTGTGCAACATCTTTCATTTCTTCTCCATGTAAGCAGGAAATCATTGGTTTACCAACAGTGTGTAACAGGACATGTCTTAGATTATATCCCTACCAAAGTTCAAGGAGTTTGTCATAGCTCAAGAAGAGCTAGAGTTGTTATAATTAATGCTAAAAAAGGATATTGGAAAGGCTTAAATCAATCTCTTATATGTACAACATTAAAAGCAAATCTTTCTGGAAGGAATTATTCTTATTGTGAGTTCTTTGCCTCTTTTCTGAGGCATCTGGGTTTTGTCACTAAAGCTGGAATATTAGAATGAAGCACTGCTTTGCTCTAACATGTCATTACCTATCTCTTGGTGGGCGAAACACCGTAGAACTGACACTCACAGACAGAAGGCTTTTTGTTTGCTTGTTTGTTTATTTTAACCACTCTTCAGCATCTGTAGAAGCTTTAGTACCTGGGAAAAAAATCATAAAAAATAAGAGGTTTCCTTTTCTGAAAACTTGTGGCATCCCACTCTGATACCTAATGTCTCAAAATAAAGACTTTTTTTCAGAAATATAAGACTAAGTAGCCAGGCCTATTACTAGTTCAGCCCTTTTCTGAAAGGCACAGACACTGTTTGACTTGTATGCAGTCTGAGCAAAGCTCCAAATGATGACTGCATGATTTCTACAGCAGCACTTGAATAGGTAGGAAGCCAGTTCCTAGGCATGAGAACAGGACTTGGTCTTGCACTTCTTTGAAAAGTTCTGTCCAGTAGATGTGAGTGAAGTTTCTGCTAGAAGATGTGCCAACTGAGGAATTCCTACCACTTTATATAATTTTTTTTTTTTGTTTAGTGCTCTGCAGCTTGACTTTTCTTCTACTTGCTTTGCCCATCTGTTTTCTATAGAAAAGAGATCCACTATCTAATGAACTAAGTTGTTTTAGTTTTACAGGAGTTTGGAGACATTTTTAGCTATGCTAATCCTTTTTTTTATGTCTGTCCAGGATAACCTCCAGTTTTTGTTCATATTTAGTTTTCTTCCAACTTACTTTTTTTAAAGGAAAACTCACATGAAAATGACTAGTTCTGACTAGTATATTTTCAGCATTTTTTTTAACAGCTCGAGCTATATGCTGATTATTTTGGAGCACACTAGGCAAACCGCTGGCTAGCAGCCTATTTTATATATGGAATATCTGAAACATGTCCTTATCCAGGACCACACTTAGCAGTCCTCATATAGTATATAGACATTTACCCATGAGGTTTGAGAGTTGCTGCCTGTATGTCATGCATGCATTAGGCACTGAGTCACCTCCTGTAAAATAAGTTTCACTGTTTTTGTGTTACGTCTAAGCTCCAGGTTAGAGTACATAGCACTATAGATATGCCTTCAAAAGTATAAAGGGCAATGGCTAGGCTAGAGTTTGTACTCCTTAATGAATGATACTGCAGTGGTGCATAAGGGAAAAGAGGCAAATGCTGATTTGCCCAGAACAACTTTACAGGTTTGTAGAAGGCAAATGCTACTGCTCTTGTCTCCCAGTGTAGCACCTTAATTACAAGGCCACATTGCTCAGGCCAAGCAGCCTGCACTTAATAAAATTTATTGACACAGCACTTACTTTCTTTGTATGGGATTAATAATTACAGGGTAGAATATGCCTCCCTTTCAGTCAATCAAATATTATTCATTCATTTCCAGTCACCAAACTTCAAACCACCAAGGAAATACAGTGTAAAATGTATTGTAGCCAGTTCAACTTTATTGGTATGCAAAAGAAATAAAGTGAGAAAACAAATATAAGAACACTACCTATTAACTTTTTGTATATTGCAAGAAAAGCCTAGCAAACCAGGTCATTAAAAAACCTTTTTGAACAAAACTTTTGTATTGATTTTTGTCTCCAATCTATTCTTAACTTTCCTATGTAATTGCTTTCGCATAATAAAATAAATATAGTAACAATAATTTTAAACAGAGTTTATTCTGGTGAGAGACTGCTTATTAAGCAGGTTTACTGCTGTGGGACAGTAGATTTTTTTTTTATCTTTAGCTTCATGGAGCTAACTAACCAGATTTCTTTTTTCCTAGGGTAAACTGAGTCTTTTTTTGAATGTGCCACAGCTTTGATTACTTTGTTTTATTGAGGATATGGGCTGTAGAAGAATTCCAGCAGGCTTTAATTATACCTTGTATGTTTCATTCTTAGGAAAACACTAGACAATACTAAAATAGGAAAGAATTAACATATACACATCTCCTTGGCAATTTGAGGGGATAAGAACTGGCTAAATGTCCTGAAACTCTTAGGACAAAGAACCTCCTATTCATCTAAAAGCACATTGCATAAAACATCGACAAATTTACAGGGTGAGATTCTATGACCCAAGTTATGCAGGATGAGCACACTCCTTTGTTTCTGACTTTAAATTACATATATTTAAGACAAATATGGTTTATATTTTCACTTTTTGTTAAAGGTCTTTCACAGACACAACTATATTCACACATCAAAACAATTGCAGCTCAAATTTTGAACTATACTAGAGAAAATGAAACAGTACAGTTAGTGCAATGTCGTCTACATCTGTGTAAGGATGGCTGTTCAAAAGGTGTTCTTCCACAGACATAAATAATAAAGCTACAGCAGACTGATGGTGTCTACCAAAAGTTAAAAATTAAAGATGTGCTCATGCTCAGCAATAGACCATGGTAAGAAGGTATTGGGACTACTCTTCTCCATCTATGAAGTGCAGAGCTGCAGAATTTGCTTGCAATGTCAGTGTGGTTGTGGGATTGCAGTGTCATATCCAAACTAGCGAGCACTGTCATGAAGGTGGAACATCTTAGCTACAGTGCCATAAGGACAGAGTTGGGCTTTTTCCTGTTCAAGGGAAGCCCAGGATGACAGTAACTCCAGTTCCCATTGTATGGAGCAGGCATGCTCTGAAAGGTGCAGAGGTCCCTCCACCTCTGAGGGATGTGCACCAGGACTAGAGTGCAAGCTAGCACTAGTTTCTAGCATAACTCTGACATGAAAGAAAACTGTCCTTATTTACTTGTAGGATATGATCACTAGTACAAACATCAGCTTGGATGTCAGTCTTAACTCTCCACCTGTGGAAAGTGCCTAAAGGAATATCATCATATATGTCCAAACCCTGAATTATTAAGTGCTGTTTTTAAGAAAGATTCTGTACTTGTGTTATCCTGACTTTGAGGTGACATTACGACAGTAGTTGTAATTACTTACAAGGTGGTAAGGGAAAACACCTCTAGTGGATCTTCTGCAGAGGATCTGAGTGTATGAAAATGTTCTTATTTGAATAAAATTTATGAAGAATATGAATCTTCCATATCACATAGCAAAATATGCCATGTCCTCACCCTAAACTTTCTCTTTAAATTTTATTAATATGATAAAAGAAGTGACGCAAGTTAAACTGCAGAGCTGACTTGCCCAGAAAAGGAAGAAACTCATGACAGCTGGGCTCACCCAAATGCCTTGCATCTCCTACAGGCTACACTGAGAAACCAAGGGCCTATGGGAGGACTTGCTATATGGGAAAACATTGAACACAACTCATGGGTGTGGTGAAATGTAAAATGTACTCATCGTGTCATGTGAAATTAGAGACAGCAAATGATAGCTGCTGCTGTGTTAAATAAGGAAGTACTAAGTACAATATAATCATGTTACCTTTGCAATATATGTAATTAAAAAGACCATTATTGGATTACTATGTCACATGCAAGTAGTAATGTATTATAAAAGACATTATTAAAGTAAAAAGTGTTCATTGAAATGCTATGTATGTAATTCATTTTGCAGCTAATTTTCTAAACTAATACTAAGCGAAGTTTTTTTCCTTCTTCAGGAATTTTCAGGCTTTTAAATGTTTTCTTTCTTTTGCTTCAAAGCAAAACTGACGTCTTTCTTTTGTTCTCATTTCTCTCCCCTTTCCCCCCCCTGCATAGGATCAGAAGTGCCTGCTGTCTAGGGCACTAGCTCAGAGCGGAGAAAACCCACAGTCAGGTCCCTGCAGAGGGACCGTTGATATATCATTAATCTATCACTTTCACTGATGAAAACGAACCACAGAAAGTGACAAAGAGCAAAAGCTCTGTGTATAACACAGATTATTCAACAAGTGTTCTTGAACAGACAGAACAAACATTAAAGCTGCCCCAGACTAAGTTAACAGTATACAACTAAGTTGTCTGCTGGAGATGATCATATGTGAGAATAATTGATTATTCATTGATCTAGAGGAAGAACAAGAGAGGGATTCAATGGATATACCAGTGTGGGCTGTTCAAGACGCAATTTCAAATCCCACTGCATGCTAGAGACCACACTCAGCTCAACTGGATCCACTTTTTTTCTATTGCATCTGGTTTCTGGTTTTGTTTTTTTTTTTTCCTACAACTTTTTCCTTTATACCTGAAAGATATTTTTAGGAAATTATTTTGCAAAAAAAAAATACAGATTTCTAAATTCTAACTTCATAAATTTCTGCAAGCTTACATTTTCTTGTAAAAAACCTTCTGCTGAAAACTTTCCAGGCTCCTATACTCCCGTCTGTGAAGCATAGAAGCTCACACTTTTCTAATGTAGTTTTCTGCAGTTGTCAAGAAAAGTATGAGTCAAACCGGGTAAGTAGGATGTCAGTCACAGACATCTTTTGCTCTCTTTTGAACAGGGGTGAATTTCTACTCTTGGGAGGTAAATATTCAAGCGTTATAAACTCAAGAGCTTACCTGTTTTGAAAAATGTATGGCACATCATGTGCCCCAAGACACAAAGCAAGAGTTTAGAGCAGAAGTAGGGCAAGTGGTATCCTCTTCTTGTGAGACAGGCTGTTACTTCAGTTCCTCTGAACCTGCTTTAAAAGCAAACACAGTCATAGAATCATATCTATTGGGCTTTTTCTCCTTCCACTTCTGTAATACAAAGGCGAGATCCTGTTTGGGGAGTGGGTGTAGATGTTTGTTGTGGGTAGATCTTCATAGTATTTCTTGATTTACTTATCTTTTGACATTCTTTATGCTGCTGCTGTTACTGGATGATTGGAACAGATTTGCTCCAGTTGGAAAACATTTCAAATAACTCAGTATATTTGTAAAATGAATGCTCTAAATGGATGTGCTGGCTTTTGGGGCTCTTTGGAAGGAAAATTCTAGGTTGATGGCCTTTGAGTCCTTTTCTTTTTTTTTTTTTTTTCTTTAAAAATTAAAATTGCTGTCCATTTGACTGGTCAACTTTTGATCTCAATATATGTTGTACCCAGCATAAGACAAACACAATGATAAGAATAGAGATTACAGTCTTTCCATCTGCTTGAATAATTTACTGGAGATTGAATGGTACTAAAACCCCATTTTATCCATACACTCAGGAACTGTAACATGATTTTAGTGCAGTCATAGAAGAATCACTATAAAATTGTGTTAGTTTATTGCTATTGGCTTAATATAATATTCTAAGCAATCTCATTTGATTTCCTTGTCAACTGGAATGTCTTGGACAACTTTGAAGTGTCCGTTTTATTAGTTACGCAGAGGAGCCATTTGTAGATCTGCTTTTATACTTGCAGTTCATATTGAACTGGAATTTTTCAGTGTCTCTGGGAAAAGAAAAAAAAACTTTAAACAAAATCTTTAAAATTCCAAAATTATCTCTGTTATTGAAAAGTTGTGTACTGTTCTGCTGAAGGGTAGAAAAAAACAGATTTTTGCAAAGAAAGACAGCTGCCTCTATCTGAAAATCAGTAGTTTGCCTGTAGTATTTCTGGGTTTTCAGGAATGATTCACAGTTCATGTCAGTAATTGTTGGATCACATAGAACATGAGGCATTGTATGAAGTTTTTGGTAAACTAAGTTCCTCTGTATGTATTTGGTGTTATTTGAGGAGAAAAATTTGCATATACTTGAACTGTAGTTCTTCTAAACAGGAAGGATTATTATTATTAGACCTACATCTGATGGTCTTGACTACTCTCTGTTGAGCCAAACCACATTTTGAAATTTTATTTCAGTAGCAATTTCTCTTGACAGTAGCGCATCTTTCTAAATATCTTCTAGTTATTGAAAAAGCTCAATGTAGAGCAGAAAGGGTCTTTAACTGAACATTTAATTAAAAATAAATGGTGGTTAAGACCTGCCTTACACTCTTGATTGATATTACAGCATTTTGTATCTGAGTACAAGGGAAGGACAGGCATACAAGCAAAACCTTAAGCATGGAACCAACAGTAACAGATTAACTGATTTTTCTTAGCACGTTATTTTTGACAGAATTAATGGATACTGCTTTCATTCATTTCTGTATTACAATTGCTATCAGATTACATCTTATTTAATAATGAAAACCCACACTGCTACAAGGCGAAAGTTCTCCACTTAAATTCTCCTCAAGTAACCTTAGAGTTAAAAGGTTTCAAGCCCAAGTGCATTATGCTCTTGATTTAGCAGGATGGTACAAATTAGATATAATTAGGATTATTAATTTTCTCTTGTGATTGCAGCTGGCAATCATCTAGTAGAACATAGTAAAACAGATTATGATTTCAAGCTAAAATGTGTGTAACATTATCCTGGACACTTTCCCTAAGCCCTGTATCCCATCTAATTTTTCATCTTCTTTTTCCTTTTCATCTGGCATCAGATACTTCTTCCAACCTTTTTATTAGTCCACTTGGCTCTGTTCTTCTCCCTCCTTCCAATCCTTTTAGTTCTGCTCAGGTTGTCTTGTTTTCTTAAGCAGACAGATGTGCCTGTAGCACCCAACTCCCTGCATACCGGATTAAGGGCCTCAGGCTTGAGACTATGCAAAAAGAGTAAGAGCTGTTCTTTTCTTCAACAGGTTTTTCACCCTCTTCCTACAATACTGCTTCCTCTTCAGGGTATGCTTCAAGTCCCTGCATTTATCACAGACTTCAAATTAACCTGATGGTTTGCTTTGTAGTGATCAAACAACAAACAGTTTAACTTCAATAATAAAACTGTACTTCTTGAACATGCTGGACTTCTGTCCTCTTGTGGACACATATCTGCAAGGTGGATTTATTTCTAGCATTTGTTTTGTGCTCCTCAGGATTTCCAACAAGCAAGGATAATCTTCAGCACTGTTAGGATCTTTTTAAAATTTTCCGTAGCAAGTTATTTATTAGGTAATGGCTTGTTAGCAAAGGGTGTTGACATAGAAGCACAGAGAGGAAAAACTTAGTATTTGAAAAGAATGAAAACAGCATGAAACAACTAAAATGTATAGATAGTTTGCACTACAGTTAAAACTTTGAAGGTCTTCTGTATTTCTGGAAGGCAAAGTTATTGGCAAGATGAAGAGTTTTGATGTTGCTGTTTACAGGTGTTAGAAACAGGATGTTTGGCAAGTGTCTTATTTTCAGGAGTTGGATTGGCTGTGAAGTGTTGTAAAGCCACAAATCCTTCATCCTTCAGATGAGTCGGCAGTAACATTCTTCTCAGGGTGCCTGGAAAAAATACTTCCTCTCAGAGATCAATACTCACTTTAACCACAGGAAAATGAGAGCTGCAACCCTGTTACAAATATATGGAAAAGCATGTGACTGTGTGTCAGGTGTTTTTACTTCTAGGAACAAGCTGAATGGGAACCAATGGGAAAAATGGGAGGCAGGGTGTGCGCTGGAAGGGCCAGCCAGATTCAGCTCCCAGGGGTACTGTGGTACCCAAAGGTGAGACAGCACCAGAGCTCAGCAGAGAGAACAGGACAGCGTCCACAGAGGCCTGGTGTAGATGAGCATCTTAAAAATCTATGGCTTCATATGGGACAGCTATTACAGGTATACAACGTCAGCAGCAGCTTCAGACGAACTCAGGCGGGGAGAAGGAAACATCCTGCAGCAGTACTGTTTGACTGCATAGTTATATTTGCAATATTTGCAACACTATCAATCCTATCAAGCACAGGTACTAACACAACACTATCTCCTCTTTGAATGAGAGCAGGACTCAGCTCTGAGTATGTTGTCAATGTCTGTAAAATCATTTGATAACATACTTAATAGAAAACACTCTGTAAAATAAAATTGTTTTATTTAGTTGCTTTATTCAGAAATTCTTTCCATTTTGTTAATATTTGAAAACTAAATAAAAGATGGATTTAATTTTAAACATGAATAAAATCTTTTGGGACTGACTAAATGCAGTGTAATGAAAAAAGCTTGCTAAAATTCTACATATGTGGTTTATGGGGAATTTGTATCCACTCCTAACAGGAAAATTGTATTAAAACATAATTAAAGTTGTGAATGATTTTAAAGAGTTGATGGTTTAAATATTATGTCCAACTTCTGTTGTTTTTTATGTGGTTTGTAATAAAATTCAGAAAATATACATAAAAATTCCATTTAAGATTATTGTCTTTAATCTCAGGATTTGGTAAATCCAATATCCAGGGAAAACATGATGCTAATTTACACCATCCTATTTTGATTATATAAAATTGGAGAATTCCGTATTCTTCTCATTTTAGTAGTGGTTTGATAAAAAGAGAGATTGAGAAACACATATATCAGGAAATCCTACATTTCTACAGGCCCAAATCTAATGTTAGATACCAGTTTGAAGATCACCACTGAAAACTGTAGGAGTTGCACACAGAGCAGAGGTTGATTGCATCCCTGTAAATTCTACAACACAGAGAACATATGGGATTTGTGCATAAAAGCCTAAACATAGATTCTTAACCACATGCACTGAGGACAGTCTCAAGATAGTATAGCTTTTTTTTCTCTTCTTAATGAATTAGAGCTGTAAAGCTTAAATTATCTGAAGAGAGGCAAGAAAAGAGGGCCTTACATGGCCATTTTATGGCACATTCAATTACTAGCCAAATCAGATACATGAATGAGCACGACATATGCAAGACCCTTGCGCTTGCCACTACAGTGCTGGGACTGCTAGCAAAGGAAAAGACCTGTTAGCTCATCTCAGCAGCAGCAGCAGTCCCAGAAAGTCTTAGAGAGAGACTCTTAAAAGCAATAGACAAGGCACCACAAGGTAGCAGCCTCTGGCAGAAGCAAAGATTAAGGGTCAACGAGGCAGTTTCTGAATGGCTGAAAATTATAAAAGCACCAGTAACAAGAAGCTCCAGCAGTGCCTTACAACACCATAGACAGAGAAGGGTTTATCTTCTTATCCATGCTGGAGAGAAGGGAGAAACATGGGATTAACAAAATCCTTTTTACTTTATGGTTCATCTCCTTTGGCAAGAGTCTGTTTTATGTAGCCAGCTTTCTTCAGGCCTTTGTGAACTGGTACTGACTGGATGTCACAACCAAAGCCTGGAGACAAAGGAGAGAGGCCAGAACATCAGAATGAGGGTACATGCAGGGATGAAGCAAATCCTGTAGAACTAGAGGACTTACATGTCCTACATATGGGAGAAGATGAGATCTAACCATGAAGAAGATGGAATGATGTGGTCCATCAATAAAGAGTTGGTGAGTTCATTAAATTAATTTGGTTATTATAGCATCACAACTAGTCAAGAACTAAACGTGGCACGTCTACCATCATAGTCTCTTATCTTGAAAGAAATCACCCTGGGTCTTGCCTTGGTATTACTGTAAATTTTGTTCATAAATGATTTAGAGAAAGCAGTTCCAGATGTTGAATCTCCTTCAAAGGTTCTTGTAAGATCTTGCAGTTTCCTCCTGGTTTCCTATCTGCAAGCTGAATCAGCTCAGTGCTAAAGTGCTTAGCTGGTGTGAGTTGATAGACTGAAATCATAATATAATACATTGCCAAAAGACCTTCAGCTGGGAGGTATGTAGGGAGCTGGATGGATGTTAAGGTGCTGGTTTGTGTACTGAAATATTACTTTCTATCCAATTGGTGTTTATTCTGCAAGTATATTAAGAAGCCAGAAATCCAAAAACCTACCAGGCTACAGCACTGTGATGGGTTGACCCTGGCTGGATGCCAGGTGCCCACCAAAGCCATTCTATCACTCCTCCCTCCTTCGCTGGACAGGGGAGAAAAAAAATATAACAAAGGGCTTGCGGGTCAAGATAAGGACAGGAGAGATCATTCACCAATCACTGTCATGGGCAAAACAGACTCAGCTTGGGGAAAATTACCACAATTTATTACAAATCAAAACGGAGTAGGGTAATGAGAAATAAAACCAGATCTCACAACACCTTCCCTCCACCCGTCCCTTCTTCCCGGGCACAACTTCACTCCCGGCTTCTTCACCTACCCACCCCCCAGCGGCACAGGGGGACAGGGAATGGGGGTTGAGGTCAGCTCATCACAGGTTGTCTCTGCCACTTCATCCTCCTCAGGGGCAGGACTCATCACAC
>JANZLQ010000005.1:11411057-11437665 GCA_026212715.1 Elanus axillaris | reverse complement strand
TTGCTATTTTTAAAGAAAGAGTATAACACTATTACAACCACAAGCGACTCACAGGCAACCACAAGCACACACGTGTTTACAAACTTAAAGCATAAACAATATTCACTTACTCCTCCAGGTAAGGGCTCTCAATCCCAGGGAATCTACCTCGACCATGGTCCCGGTCAAGGGGGGGAAGAGTCTCCTTCACAAGCCAACTGTGTAGCTGGCTAAATGACTCCCCCATTTCCAACCTGAATCTTAAGAGTTTTATCCCCTGACTTGTGGAATGGTGTGTATGACTATGTCTGAGTGGATTATGTATATCTGAGTGGAGTTTCTCCTTATCTTTCTTTCTTTTGCTGGTCTGTGACTGCTTGAGTACACAAGGTTGTCATTTGAAATTGAAGCTGAAACCCTCTAGCTTTTTTTTTTCACCTTGCCTCCTCAGGCAATTGAACAGTGGTTGAACTGAGACTCAGGCATACTGTTTGTTAAGGGATTTCAAGGCTCAGTTTGGGTTTTGGTTCTTTGAATGGTTCAGCCACCGCCCTGTTTAGTTTAGGGTTTATCAGACAACCCAGGGCTAAGCTGTCTACACAGCAACCTGTGAGTGCGTCGGCTCTGCAGAGAGACAGGGCTTCAAGGAAATCCAAGGCTGGGTCGCTTTTGTAACCCCCCTTGAGTTGCCTGTGTGCACTAGACATGGTGACACTTGTTTGTGAACTATGAGCCTGACAATCCATACACCCCCTGCATTAGTGATGGCTAACTAGAAACCAAAACAACCTGAAGGTATTTCTTGCTTGCCAATCTGAGGCCACAAGTGTCATCCCCACAGAACCAGAACAACTGCTGAATTCACCATCAAGTTTTTGGTGACACAGTACTCTGACAGCTGCTACTTGTTCATGCTTTGGTGGCTTTTCCCAAGTCTATGGCAATGCATGCCCTGTTACAATGATGGTGAGTGACTTTGCCTCCTCACTGAAATCACAGGTGACATGGTTGCACTATTATTCCCCATTCAGCACTTTGGTTTTGGTTTTAAACTAACCTCGTTATGTAGGAATGCAAGATACTTTTAGCATAAATTGAGACTAAAAGACCCCTTCAAAGCCTGTTTCTCTTTAGAGTTAACATATGAACTGCAATGAACCAGTTCATAAGCTTCATCTTTCACCCCCATTCACCTGGAAGATGCTCTTCATGGTATGTGAAAACTGATTCATTAAACTGGCTGCAAAAGGCAAACCTCAGAGTAATTTTACTTACTATCTTTGTTCTCTTGTTTTTTATACACCAAGTAGCAACAGGCAAACCTGTTTTATTTTATCACCTTACTCATACACAATAGTTGTGCAAATGAGATGTTTATCTCAGTATGAAGATTACTTTGGCCTGTTTAGTCAAGCTGGAAAGGAGATGGATGAAGACATGAAAAAAGAAAAACAAATAAAAGTCAAAAGAGGAAATGTGAAAGAAGGCAGAATTTTGGTACCTTCTGGTAAAGGATTATATACGCTTAATTTAGGAAAACTATTAATTCAGCTAACCTTTAAAAAGTTTCTGTGCCAGATAAGACTATCAGAATTGACATCTGGGGATGAAACCTTTTACCACATGATCATTAGTAACTTGTCTCTCGGAAAAAAATCATAAAGTGAGACAAACATAGGCTAATTTTTCATAATTTGGACCCTGCTTACTTTCAGCACTGTGGGAAATCCTGAACTAGACAGTACATTTAGGCATGATACTCATACATACCTATACAGCATAGGATCTACATCAGGTGAATTTGTCTAAGCTTGTTTTTAAACTCATATACACTTGTGGTCTGAATGCTACAGCACAGCAACCTACAATTCAATTATGTACATAGTGAAAATGTACTTCTTTTAAACCTTCTGTATTATCATCTGTGTGTCCTAGGTAGTAAAAGTTTCTCCTTGTAACTTTTCCCTAGTACTGTTCATGATTTGATAAAGACCTTCTACAGACCACTGTTTTCATAGCTGTTGTGTGTATAGACTCCAATGCATATGAAAGCTGCTCGTGGCTTATGCAAATCTCTGCTTTTGAAAATTGTTTTAATTTCATGAATTTACACTAACCCAAAGTCTGATTCACCGTTGGTTTAATTAAATGGAAACATCTTCTATGAATGGTATTATTTGTTTGCAGGAGTTAAAAAAATAGCCTGAAATGTGTAGAAAACTTTCACCGTGGACATACACATTTTATTCAGAAAATGGAACATGGTTTCACTAACTTGATTTATACTGGTGTTTATGTAACTAGTATGGGTGGTAAGAATATACCACGCATCAACACACCCAGATCAATATGCATTTACCTCTCAGTCCACAAATAGAATGAGAAAACAAGAATACGCCCTAAGTATCTGTGGCAGTACGTCCCCCCCACGCCCCATCCTGCTGGCACGAAGCGAAACTCCTCCAGGCAGGGAGAAGGGGAAGGAAACCCTGGAGGCCGCAGGTCGAACGATTGGAGACGTGCCAGGTACACGGAGGTGACTGCCTTGGCCAACAGGGATTGGTGACCCCAGTCAGATTCGACAGGGGTGTAAAGGGGGTCCCGCCGGAGAACATTTTGGGGATCGGTCCTCCTGGGAGCAGTGGGTCTGCGGTCACTCCCGGTCACTTGTGGGGCAGTGATAGGCACATTTTGAGCCATCACTTTAATTCTCAAGGATTCTTAAGTCGCCTGTGCAGTACTAATTCCTCTTACACCATCGTGCCTGGGGTTTTATAAAACGTTACTGGACTTCTAACCAACTCTTACTGAAGAATAAATCTGAGCTCTAACTTCTGTTGGATTTGGTTATTTGTGCATCCGTAACAGTATCCAGTCCTTTTTTTCTGTATTAATGTTTATGATTTTTATAAATGTCACTCAACACTAAGCTACTGTATTTTACCAGATGCTAAATTAAGCGCAAAACAACCGCTAGATGGCATTTGTTAGCCGTAAATGAATTAAATCAGCCACTGTAAAGGACGACTCAAGGGAAAGGATTCACCTCCTAATAACTGTCATGTGGATGGTTTTAGGTGAACAATACTGTCATTTAGGGAGGAAAACCCGTTAGAATTAGGGCTGAAAGTAAGTCCAGAACATCAGAGACACAAAAGAGAGGAGAATCTCGTGGAAGAGGTGAGCACAGCTAGTCCAAAAGCAGAATACCTGCAAGGAAAAAAATACATTGAAGCCTGGTAGACAGGCAAGCAAGAAGCTCCCCAGTGCTTCTCACAGGTAAGGGCTGCTTCACTTTCCTGAAACAGAAGGTGTATTCCTGCATGTCCAAGCAGCTCAAAGCCCTGCCCCTCTCCTGTAGCCCCCCATTTTACTGGGACCCCAACCCAGTGCAGGAAGCAGTGCTACGAACGCCTTGTACATATCAGGGTACACTTTGTTCCAGCTGTGTGACCCAAAAGTTCCTTTTGCTTGTGCATTTTGTGCCTATTCTTGCACATATTATCTTTTTTTTTCATGGTTTTCGACAAAGAGTATCTCTATATCTAGTATTGCTCTAGCAGTAAAGTTTTAACTTATTTGTAGAATAGCTGTTGATGCTTTTAGCCTTGTCAGACACAAACATCATTTCAAGATCCTTTTCAGGATCTCTGTGGTCTACATCAGTACATTTCTCTCTTAGATGCATGACCATAGTAAACTCATGGGAAAGGCTAACTCAGGTCCTGCCATCTATGGTTAATGTTTCAGAGTAATCTCAAAGAAAAGTAGTTACACTTCTGTTGCTATGCAGGATGCAGCTGATCAGCACAACCTACAATTTGCTGATCAGTTGCACTTGGTTGTTGGGGTTTTTTTTGTTCTCGTTTGTGACCTGATTTGATGCTGTGGCATTTGTGCTTGGCCCCAGCCGCAGTTAGCCTGTGTATTGCAGCCATGTCCATGTCCGGACACTCACCCTGCTCATCCGGACCCTGGCTCACTGACTTGCCATCCCGGCTGGACCTTGTCGTGTCCTTGTCTCCCCAGCCCTGCCCAGCCATCCCAGGCTCTCTCTGACCCCTGTTCCTCTCACCAGCCCTTCTCCTGCCCCACCTGCAGTATGATACCCCAGCCTGGTCTCTGCACCTTCAATTGTCTGTGCAAGTAGGGCACTATCAACTAAATAATGGAAAAGGTCACAAAAGACATGATTTTTCTATTAAAAAAATGTAGAAGAAAACATCTGAGGCTCTTCGTCACAAACCTCAGTTGAAAGCTGAAAAATTTGCTTGAAAACATCCCTCTGAGGTTTCTAAAGGTTGGGGTTGCCCCTTTTCCTGCCTTTGCAGGAAAGTGCAATGGCTCTGTCGTCCTGGCTCTTGGGGTGCGCTGGGGACAACTGCGGTGGGGTACCGGGCGGTCTGACTGGGACCTCTGAGGTAAGGCACTGGGGGGCTTTTCCAAATCTTTTTGGGTTGTTTTGTTTTCAGCCAAAGGCTTTTCAGCTGTCAGGTGTTCCGTCTTTCCAACAAAAATAAAAGATTAAATTGCCTGCAGAAAGCAGACACATTCCAAAAAATGTCCTTCTAAAGAAAACTTAATATCCTGTTGGAAAATATCTTCAGTGGAAAACAACCAGCAAGAACCTTGTCCAGTTTTATCCTAAGGCCAATTGTTTCCCTTAAAACCTAACCCACTTTTAGAGAGCCACGACCTGCAATTGTTCAATGTAAGAGAAAGGAAAAAATGGAAATCGTGTTCCAATGGTCACTGAAGGGAGTGTGTCAAATGTGAACACAGAACAGCGTATCAAGCATCTGTTTATTTAATTAAGGAGACTGAGACACAGTTATGCAGACCATACAGTTAGCATGGCTGCTGATCTACTTTGGGCATTTTGTGAAGTATTTTCAGGAAACAAAATAGCATTTGTGTATCAACAGTTTATAATATTAGCACTAATATATTATTTAAGCTGGAAAGAATGTTCAAAGCCTCCAAGTCTGTTTAAGTTATGTCAGTGTCATCATCTGTAACAGAGAGCTTATCTGATTTTTTACTGATATAGTTCATTTTTGAGATGAAGAGAGGTGAAAAGCAGGATATTTTTGGTGCTGGATTTATTCGATATTGAATGTCTTTGGTGATCAACATGTTGGATAGTCCATTATTTGTAATACGATAGTTTTACTATTAAAGACATACTGCATAACTCTTAGTAAAATTAAAATAAACAATGATTTAAGGCTGAAGTATTCATAACTTTGGAAATTTCCGTTACTGATTATTGTGTTGTTATTGCATTTTACTTATGCTATTTAGAGCTGAAGGTAACAAAAGCTGCAATTTCAAATTTAACTCATGTTAAATAATTCTTGCCACAAATGCAAAATAAATTTATCAAACCAAAGTTTATGATGGGTTAAAATTTCACATAGAGAAACACTAATGAAAGATTTGTATAATAGTAAAGTAATCAAAACTAAGCTTAAATGAGGTTTAATCATGACACTATACACACACATAAAAATTAAAATAAAAGAAAAAACCTTCTTGCTGAAGGGTTAAAATAATGATATTTTGAAAAGTCTTGATATAATTAAAGGCAGAGATGAGGCACATTTGCTGATAATTTGTGCACACAGCAGTGGTACTGATATTTTTACATCCAAGGTTTTGAATTTCAAATCGTCTGAAATTGAATCCCATTGCTCCCTTCACAGAAGGAACCTACAGACTATGCAAAAAACATCAAATATGCCCAGGGCAGGCAGTTTTTTCCTGCAGCTTCTTGAGGGGAAAAAAAAAAAAAAAAAAAAAAAGAAAAAAATCATTCCTAGTTCGCTAGTGTCATCTGGTGGCCACACGGCAAAGAAAAGTTGGTTTTTGTAAGGTTTTTGCGTGCCTTGTTAAGAGGTGGCTGACAAGAGAGAGAGCCCTGCTACCGTACGCGGCCTCACCACAGCACAGAAATCTCCTTGTTTTCCAGTTCACTTCTTGTTTTGACCTGCTCGTGTTGCTGTTCCCTCCTGTTCTTCACGCTGATTACCCACTCTGTAGTTCCCTCTGATAAAGCATAGATCCTAACTGAACTCTGGAGAGGAAAACAGTGATCCCTGGGGGTAGCTCACCCAAATCTGTGAGCTCCCATCAGTAAGGGAAGAGTGCTTTGAGGTACGTGGGGCACACCCCAAAACTGAGCAACCCTTCTGCTTGTTGTCGTCTCTGAGCTGCTCTTAGGGCTGATGTAAGAAAACTAAAAACATTGGACTGCCACTGTGAAGAGAGCAACTGAGATTTGAGCTCCATGAGAGGCAAGAGATATTTTAAATATGATCTAGATTTAATTCCTGACATCTGCACTGCTTATTCTTCTTTCCCATAACTACTCCTACGGCTCGACTACTCTTTGTTGACTCCTGGGAATGAGTAAGTTCAGAGATGAACATGATTAAGATATAAAAGGGATGGCTGAAAGTTAGCACATGCCTGTGACATCTGCTCTGACTGGAGGAGGTGGAGACACTGAAGGGCAAAAGTCAAGTTCCTCCTTCACTCCATTCTTGGGACAGCCAAGAATAAATAATCATTCATTCTTATTCATTGGAATGCAAAATACAAAGAAAGGTAGAGTGAGCCAGCAGCTAGAGAGGCCAGATATGCTCATAAGCTGTACGTGTGGAATATTTCCATGGAAAAGGGTTTCTTCATGTACTGTTAGAGATGTTCACTATTTACTTAAGTATATGCTTAAAATAAAAAGACCATATTTTGAGTTTCTGAGTTTCAGTGACTATCTGATGAAGCTAGTAAAAAAAATCAGCTTTATAAAAAGTTTGTGTGTTAATGTTGTATTTTACCTGGACCTACAGCATATTCATCATAAATTACTGAAGGCTTCAAGAAAAACAAATAACACACTAAATTGCATGACAGCTATTTCTAATTCTTTTCTTTTTTTTTTTTTTTTCTCCCCCACAGAGAAAAGTAACTCCCATAGTGGACACTCCCCTCTATTTTCCCCACACAAATAGCATTTTGTGGACAATAAGAAGCCAGGCTTTTATAACCATCTAAGATTTGTATTCCATCCTTCAGGGAACACCAGTGCCATCAGTATGTCCCTGTAAATCTTTTTCTTTTAGTCACTCAAATAATAAACTAAAAATATCTGCCCACTAAATAATCAAAATGCATCTAGAACGTGATTTAACAAATCCTGTGCCTTTATTGTAACAATGCTTCATTAAAAGAGGAGGTATGCATTACTTTCATCACACATATTATTAGACATGACTGTGAAGCCCAGAAGTTCTGAAGTTTGTCCCAAGCAAGACAAGAAGACAAAATCTTAGTTTTTTTCATAAAATTTACTATTTCAAAATATTTCATTTTCAATTATAATTGAAATAATGAAGTAAAAAAGAATCACTTCATTGTCATTAGAATACTTAGATAAATCTACAAAGGACACTATTATAACAGCCATTAATTTTCCTGGGCCAGCATTTTCTACCTGCAAACTGTTCTAGCATAAAACTTTTGGAGAGCTATACTGTTATATTCCAGTACTGCTTCTCTTTAAACGTTAGAAGAAACTCAACTACCCTGCCAAATTTTAAGTAATTATTATTATTGAACACCTCTGTCCTAGACACTCTCACTCCCAGAGTGGCAATTTTTAGAATAAATTATACTAAATACGCAATGCTATTAAAAACCCTCAAATCTCACTTGTGAATGTAACAATATGATGCAAATATTTGAAAACAAATTAAAAGTAGTCTATGCCTTTGTCTTTCTTTTGCCTTCTGTCTCTGTACCTGTCCGTTGCATGACCATACATCACTTAGACAGAAAGAGCCTTGTCTACCTCCCTTCAGAGTCCCCACCTCACTGAAGAGCTCCTATGGCCCCTATAGTCACAGTATCTCAGGAAACAAACCTGAATGCATTTTACCTTGCAATACTCCTGCAAAGAGGGACTGTGCTACTGTTTCTATTTTATACAGGGGCAACTGAAGCAAGGATGATCTGATACTCCCAAGCAGGGACTACGCCCAGGTCTCCCAAGCTAACACCCTGACTACTGACGTACACAGAAACTGTAATAAATAAATCCCCCACTGGTACTAAAGTGATCCAGGCTGAACTCCGTGCTTTTCCAAGGCGAGGGGAGTGCCAACACAGATCACACATCTGTGAGTGGATGATGTCTGGGACCAATACGTCACTGGAATTTTGACATCATAACATGCATATTTAGTCTTTTTAGCTGATCGTGTTATGAGGGAAGACCGTGCTGTATACATGGTGTTGTTTATACTATATAACATAGTCTTCAATTACAAAATAAAGCAGGTTTTTTTCACTGTTACTTCAGAACTCTTTCTCATGGACTTCTAGTTATTCACTGTCCCTGTATCATGACTTGAAAATAATAATTTTCCGTCTCTGCTGGTCTGTGTCAGTCATTTTTCTGTTCTTTTAAGTACTTTTGCCTTTAAAATGACCTATGACCTACTCCTTTTCTTTCATCTACTAAAAATGTATAATATACCCCCCAGTTTTCTCTAAATACTAATTTATAAATGGCTATGTATTCTACATTTCTGGACAGCATAATAATTCCATTGAATACTGAACTTTTGTAACAGAAAAATTATGTCCTCCATGCAAGGTTTTTGGAAAATAAGATCCATTTTTTTTTGTCTTATAATATCAGTTTAATAGCTTGTTATATGCCTACAATAGTATTGCTAGCTTGGTATACAACCTTAACTCACTTTCATTTCATGCATTTTTCTAAGGGACAGAACAAGAATTTTGGACTATTAAATCAACAACTGCGACATGATTTTCCTCAGAGATTCAAGGTATACCTGAATAATAGGTGAGAATCACAGACAGACCACTGAATATACCAGCTAATCACCCAATCAGGTCTTATTTCTTTGTTTTTAAATGTTAGCCAGCTCACAAAATGCTTATTATCATTTAGTTTTAGGATGAACCAAGAAAAACTAAGCTTGAACATGGACCTTTCAAAGAACAATTCAAAAAGATATGCATGTTCTTATTTCATTAACACCTGGAAACTATTACCAGGTCCATGATATGTTTATCGTTAAATCTATTCTTAACACTGATACAAATCTTAACACATGGATAGTTTTAATGAAGTCAGTATGCCTATCTGTGGATGTATAGATGAATGGGATTTTTTTTTTTAATCTTCCAGAAGTATGATCTCAATTTTTATACTTCCTGATTTCTACTTCCTCCTAACTTACCCATAATTGCAGCAATTAAAATATATTGTAAAGAAATGTCAAGCAAAATGCTATTTCTTGGAAAAAAAACCCAAACAAACAAACGAACCATGCCAGGACATATAGGGATATAAAAAAGAGGACTGCTGTTAGATTTAACAATGCAAAAAAACAATCATGAATGGCCCAGTAAAATGAGATTCAAACCAGCATAGTGTTATTTACCTGGTAATGCAAAAAATATATGGTAACACAAAAAATATACCAGTAGGGGTTTTCTTTTCAGAACTGGCATATCAATCATAAAAATGAAGGAACATTTATGTAAGCATGTTCTAGAAGCAACCAGCTTACCTTAGCTCATGCAGCAGTTCTCGTGATGTTATCATGAAAAGTCCCTTGATGTTTTTTGTAAAACTAGGTTTGTTAAGCCAAGTATCCTGGACAAATGCCGCTACATCTGGGGCTATAAGGAAAATGCTTTTTCGGCTGATGCTCAAGTGATTCCAAGAATGAATTTTCATTTGATTGTGTTCATGATCATTGCATGTTCAGTTAATTCAAAAATCAAGCCGTAGAGCTTCAGCTCAACTAGATTCAGTGTCTTAGAAATCGACTTAAAGGTATAATGACTAAAATTTACTGAATTTCTGTTCTAGAACACATATTATTTTAAGTGTTTCAGGATAAATTCTGTCCTGCTGAACAGACACAATGCCACATGATTTATAGAGTAAAACCACACAGAATAACAGTAATAGAAAATATTTACTGTAAAATAAATAAGTAAATAAACAAATCACAGTGAAATGACCAAGTATACAGGGCATTAAAGCATTTGAAAACAGAGAAAGAAAAAAGCTGGATGGACTTCCTCTTCTTATGAAGTTGTACAGCTCATCTAGTGGAAATATTGCACCTGCTTAAAATTCTCCATTTTACTTGAATTAAATAAACAATGTTCTTCCACTTATTCCACATTTTCTTGTAGTTTATATGTCAGTCCCTACAACATTTGGAATTATACTTACCTGTATATTTCCTATTTTTAAGATAAATTTATTTCTAGTCCTATGGGAGTCAAAGATTTAGGTACAAACCCCACATTTTCAAAGGAAAATATTTAAATGCTGATTAATAAACTCCAAAGCATTTTCATAATTTAGATAGCTCTTCAGCCATTTAACTTTCACAGACTTCTTATTATCATTGCAATATTCTGTTCTCCCATGTTCTTGTGCAAGTCACTTAACAGTGCAGTCAAGGAATCATGCTGACTTTCTAATTTGTCAGTGAATCATTAAGGCAGTGAACACAGGCATAAAATTCTACTGAAATATCAGGCAAAAGAGAATATCTGTCCATATTTATTTATTTCCTCATACACAAAACCCATTAAAAAATGGAGAATATCTTACAGAAAGCATTATACTTTTTTGTAGTTTTATCTTTGGACTTTCAAAATAAGAAATGTGCAAATTAAAAAGTATAGATTAACAAAAAAATATTTTTTCTCTTCCTCACTAGCTGCTTCACTTTGAAAGTTCAAACAGGAAATGAGGAAATACTTGAAAGCAGAAATGACACAGATGACCACAGGACACTAGTCATAATTTTAAATATTTATTTCTTCGTTTCTTGTAAATCTACATATGTATCTGTCTTTCTAAAGTCTTGCTTTCCCTTAAGGTAACCTAAACAGTCTAATTTCATCAGACAACTTAGCGTGTGCTGATAGAGTTTCCACAGTACTATCAAGAAATAGAATTTATTTCCTGAGTTCACCATGCACATCTTTCGAGATCTCTCCTGTCATTGTCTTCCAAGATACATATTGCTCCAGTAAATATCTCAAAAAACAATTCAGTGAGCTGCATTTGTAAGAGTAACTAGATCTAGAAGTGTCGTGTTTTTTTTCCTATTTGCTAATCAAAGTCACGGTTAAAAGGATGGTTTACCTCAGCATCCAAGGCCTTTAGACTTTCATCAACAGTGATCATTCAAATAATCAAAATTACAGAAAATTTCTAAAACCAGTGTCTTATAAAATATTGAGTACATAGAATGTGAAGTCTGAGAAGCATTAATACCAGGGCTATACTGGTTCATGTCTCTTTTTTCTAATATAAAGCAGAACTTTTAATTTCAAAAGAAATATATTGTGGTTTCAGTTACAACCACTACATTTGTTTATTTGATACAAAAATGTTTCCCTTTTTGGCTTGCTACTAAAATCTAGCCCCTCAGGTCCCAGGACTGACATTCATAAACAGTCTTATCTCTGTAAAGGGCCAACCCACAAGCCTGGATAAATTTACTGGAAATTTTTGCAACCTTGGATGCAGCATGAACTTTGCTTTCTAGGCTAATGTTAATGACAACATTAAAAGAGCTAAATTCTGAATTTCAATTGATGAAATGAGGGTCCTTTACAGCAAAGTTTCTTAATCTGGAAAGATTTCATGCTGTGCAAGTGAATTGTTAATGAGCCTTAAAATGTCAAGAATTATAATTTGAAGTACAATTTAAAGGGAGGAAAGAAAAAAATCCATCCTCAAGGAGACGTTTCTTAAACATACAAGATTAGATCTTAATATTTTGGTTTTTCCCTGTTCAAAAAAAATCTCCAGTGGGCTTTAAAAAGTATCAGCCTATAGTCTGCAAATGATGAAGAAAACACACTAAAAGCTGTTTAGATCTTAAATAGTTAAAAACCCTATTTTCATCTCTTTCCAGAAGATGGTAGTGTAGCATACTGTTAAAGACTCTTGCAGAACTTAACCAATCTCCCAGTGTAGCAGTGCTAAAACTAAAACTAAAAGAGAGTAATTGAGAAGAAAATAGTTTAGAAAGTTGCACTTACAAGGTTTAAAATGCAGGGAGGGTCATTTTGGTCCACTACTTCAGTGTTTAAATTTAGATGTTGTATTTGGTAACATCAAAATATTAATGAATAAATGGATTACTGAAATATTTTATAAAAGGGAGCAGAATATGGTTTTTATTCTGAAGTTTATTTTGCTGTGCTTGAGGAAAGAACACATTCAAATAAATATATAATACATGTAATGAAGAAAGCAAGCACAAGAGGACTACAGGTTTCAGAGCCTACCACACTAATGCTAATGCTCTTCTGACAAGTATTTGTTTATTCTAGAGCAAAGAAAAGGTCAACAATTGCTATTTAAAACAAGTAAACAAATAGTATATAAAATCAATCAATGTTTCTATGTCAAATATGTGTTATAAATATGGAGGTGAATCTGTGGCCAAGTACTGTCAGTGTCAAAAGCTGGAATACTCCTGAGAAATAAATATTTGCTTTATTTACTGAATTTAAGTTCTAAAGACTCTTCATTATATGAACTGCAACTGACTATAAATTGTAGACCATTCCTTGCCCTTATTCACACAGAGGCATTTAGACTTGTGAAGAGAAACCACCAACAACAAGACAAAATCCCCACAAGAAGAGCTTCTGATATTAATTTCAAATAGCACTATTTGGGGATCTGTATGTTTGATTTAATTATCCTTTTACTGAATCAAGTAAGATTTATTTAATTAAAATTTATCAAGTAGAAAATTATCCAGTCTGAGAGAAAAATTGAGAACTTTTTGCTTTCTTGGTAGTTTTCACCTATAGTTAATCACTCACATTTAAACTGCCTAGCCTGTAAATCAAAACTAAGGAGTTTTGTTTTCAATTTCTAACTGTATGGGTTTTTCATAGCTTTCTAGATTATAATAAGAGCCGAATTTTGTTCAGTATTTCTGTCCTTGAAGGTGTGCAGGCACTCTAATTAAGTCAACTTTTGTAATGGTCACATTATCTCTTCCTGGAAAACTTATGTCTCTCAATTAAATGATTTCTTCAGCCACTGGAATAATCTTCTATTTTCTAAATTTTTGTTCATGTTTTATAAGCCTTTAAAAAAAGCTGGACATGAAAGCACGGCGGCTGTACTCCTGCAATGTATACAGAAAGAAAATACTTCTCTCATCACTCCTGTTGATTATTCCTCCATAAATAAATTGAAGAATAGATCAGCTTTTCTGTAGCAGTCATCTGTGTTGCAGTAATTTTATGCTTTCCTCCATGATACTTAAACAGACCAGGATACAGTCACAGGTAATGTCAGACACTACACTCGGCATAGCTTTGTATTTAGCAGTTTACAAGGCATTTTGTTGAGTGGATGTTGCCAGGAAACCTACATTTCTGGATACAGCTATTCCATCTTCTGTTGCCCACCATTCTGCCAAATTCATGTCATCTGTGAACTTTTATTAATTACATATAATTTCAGATAATTGATAAGTGTGTTGAATACTTGGCCAACTGTCTTTCCATCTGAAACCCCATTAGAAACTTCTGTTTCTGTAGGTGGCAGCACATTGACAACTTCTCTCTAGACTCTGACAGATAATTCTTAAACCATTTCATGCATTCTCCTGTTATCATTCTGCAAGTTTTGACAGCAACGCCATTAAGCCCATACATCAAAGAGTTGCAAGGGTTATTGCCTTCTTAAATCTTAGTCCCCAAAACCAAGAGACAACCCTCCAGTCCGGGAAAAGGGTCCATAAAATATTGATCTACAAGCTTGTGCATACTAAGGCCACTGAAGTCATCTCAGCTGCCTATATTAACAAGTATTAGATCTAGAGCAAAAGCCTGCAGCTATTGATCTCTCCAAAAAGGAATAAATCTTCTATTCAGATTAGTCAGTTTTTAGCAATCATGTAGATAAGCTTTCAACTTTTTTCCTTGTTTGTCTTAGATTTAAAGACATTTTAAATCAAAATTCCTAAATTTGAATTTGAATTTGCTTTGGAAGTATTGTACTTGCCTTTACACCATCTGTTCGGGAATCTACCATGATTAGTTGCATTGAACCCACACATAACCCTTGCCACAAAACACAGGCTAAGGAAGATCTTTCTCCTACTGAAAACAGAGAAAAATGAACCATCCATCTTTCTAATCAAAGCTTCTTCATTGCAGTATGCAAACATGCATAGAGCAATGTTTGCTTAGACTGACCCAGTGGATCAGCATGGTTTGATTGCCTGCTTTTTTCCAGATGTGACTTAACTTCCACATTCTTTCTAAGGTAAAGTCCTCCAACTAAATGCCTCTGGATGTTGCAAAATACATGTGCAAATTAACCCTAGCCACTAATAGATCTTCTACATCCCCAGTGGTGTCAATGGAGGGTTTAATCCCTTGTTTTTCAGATGTTAACTCCCTGTAAATGTGGTTTATCTGGAAAGCACTACATTTGCCTAAGAAGTATGTCATCCTACTTTTCAAATACAGAACAGAAATATTTATAGAAGATAACTGCAACACTGATGATCACTGTCATCTCCATTAAGTAACAGACCATTACTGTTGCTAGACTTTTTATTATTATAGAAATCCTTTAAAAATCATTCTTTTCCTTTGGCATGTGCTGGGTTTTACTCTTTTTCTTTCTGTTTCCATTTCTTTCTCCCCCCTCCCTTTACCTTTTTCATTCTTTCTCTCTCTCATGTTCTATTTTCTCTCTTTCTTTCTTGTCTCCTTTTATCTCTCATTCTTTTTTACTTTTTTCTCTTTCCCTCCCTTCTTTCCTTCTGTTCCCTTCTTGTCTCTCTTTCTCCTGTTTTCTTTTTCTCTCTTTATTTTCCAGTTTGTACATATGAGACTATTCTACTTCATTCCCCAGTTGTTTTACACAACATTTTTCAATTCCTAACCTATTTATTTATTTATTTTCCCAGGGAATCCAATCAAGTTGTTTTCTTTTTTTCTTTTTAGTTTTGTAACAATGGCTTTATGGCCATGTGAGAAAGACTTCTTTACTTTTTATATCATAACATTTCTTCCAGTCCATTCTGTCTTTCTTTGTCTTTTCTTCAGAAAAAATGACCTACTGATTACACATTATCAGATAGGGTTGCTTATACTGAATATAACAAGAGCGTGATCACAAGTCCCTGGTGGTCATAATCTTCCAAAGCTCTTCTAACTTTGTCTCATATAATAAGGCTTAAAATATAGTTTCCTCATGCTGGGTGCACTATCTTTTGTATAAAGTTATAATTTTTTTTAACTCATTATTGGTTTCATAAGTGTTCAGCAGCTCTTCATTTTATCATTATCTAAGTGTCTAAGAGGTAAACCTAATTTGTTCTCTGCTTCCACTCGGTAGCAGACTCCCCCTGCCAATGTTCTTGGAGGCTGTTAATTAGGACCATCTATGCATGCTGCAGAAGGTGTCCATCATATTTGACCCTGTAATATTTTTCTGGTTCCTCTGGTGATGGGATCCACAGTATTAGTATTTCAGAATACGAAATGTTAGTTCCTATTCTCTGATTTTTATAGGCTTTCTAGTTCTTTTTCCCTCCTCTGTTATCTACATGCCACCTTCTTCAGTGTCTAATTCTCTCAGACTCACTGCTGCCAGTCTTTTCAGGAAAGTTTCTGTCTATTTTATTTTTGTTCTCCAAGAACTGTTTCTTAAGGTTAGTATCCAGATGACACAAGCCTAGTGCATGCTGCAGTGTCAGTACCATGGAAGTAGGATCCCAGCTCCATGCTGTTGGGCTGAGCTCTGACATGCGGGACAGCAGTTCTGAGAGGAAGGCTATAGTTCATGCAGTTGTGGACTAGTTCAGAGAGTGTTTTAGTCACATTTCATCAGAAATCACTACTGAATAATGGTTTAGAAGGGAATGAAAGACTGAATTAACAATATCTTTAAACACTTACTGGGCATGTCTATAACTGTATGGGTATGTGTGAGAAAGAGAGAGATTTATTTCAATATTGTGTCACCGAACAATGAAATTAAAGGATTTAGACAGTTACCATCTGTTGTGTCTGGTCTGCAAGTGTCCTGAGTTCCTTATGGCTCTGGCTTCTTAATTTGATTTCCTGGCTTAGTGTCTTAATTACTTAGCTGGCTATCTCACTCAAGGTTGTATTATTTTTAGAAATTTGGACAGGTCATAACAAAGTGAAAGTCACCTTGGGAATAGTGTATCACAAGAAAATAACCAGAAATAGATACTATACAGAAAGGATAAACTTGGGGTTTTTTTTATAAGGGATTGGGCCTGATCCAGTACCACTGAGCTATTTGTGAGCTTTCCACTTCACTTCACTTCACTCACTGGATGATTGCAAAGGCATTTCAGCCTTTCTCCTGAAAAGTACTTCACTGTATAAAAAATCACTCAGGTGGACTTGAAAGAAATAGATACAAACCTATGATTCATGTACACACATCTATTAAGCACTGAACCCTGATTGTTCCCAAACTTTACCAGCTGGTCTCCAAACTTCCTAGGCACCCATAGATCTCATTGTTCAGGGGTGCCTTGAGCTGAACTGCTAAGGGACAAGCTTTAGCTGGAAAATATCAAGTTCCCTGAGTGACCAGGTCTAAGAGTCAGAGAGGTTAAAAGTGAATGAGATAGAGTTTCCTAAATTTTTTTATAATCTCCTAATACATTAGCACACTTTCAAAACCTCTCTTCAAACCCTTCAACTCCTACCATCATCGTGTAGAGAAATATGGAATTTTGAAGATGCCACAAATCCCAAGCATCAGAATATCCAGGCAATTTATTAATCTTGCTTATTAGATTATTTGAAAAAAGACAAGTGGAGCAACCTGTATCTCTAGGTTGTTCCATTTAGACAAGAGCAAACCCACCTTAGTTCTTTCAAAGAACAAGTATGGAAACTCAGGCCCGAACATGGAGGTGTATCTGAAATATCTGCTTAAGCTGTGTTAAGGCACAAAATAATATATAATTCTGCATTTAGCATTTGCTGTCACATAGCTTGGTTGGTCCCTATAACATGCACATTTTTCTCATGCTAGTCATGACCCTAAGTACTCTATAAATACCTAGGCTTTCTTTGAATTTTTCCTTTGGCCAAATATCCACAAATTTTGGCATCTAACTGGCTGCCAAAATTTTTCCATTAAACTAGTCTAATATGACAGCCGAATAGGATAGATGGTGCTTACCCTGGTTTGTATCAGGCAGGTTCTACTTTATTGTAAGCTGGCAAATTCATAGCTCCAGTACCACTGTTTGTATCAAAGCACCATTAGTGCAGTTAGGATCAGTAACCAAAAAGTTTATCTTTTAAAGTATAAGGAAGTATAAGGAAGATGCAGGTGATCCATCTATAAAGATAAAATAAGAAAAAAGCTACAAAAGCAATGAAAAGCCAGGAGAGACTGACTTGCGGGAGCCAGGTAAAATAACTGACTAGCTGTATTTATGTACATACACAGACACAACAGAAAGACACACACTCATGGGATAAGCAATCTGTTTAGAGTGTTTCATTAAAGTGCTTTATTGCCTGAGAAGGAATCTATCATTAGCTCCTGATTCCTAAGTAGAAAGGCAGCTGAAGAGAGGATTCAAAAGCAATTTCAAATCTACTTATAATACAATATTAGTATTCTATGACATAGCAGTGTAAGTAACGGCTACAAGGTGGGCATGATACCAAGCAGAACTTGGAGACAAATACGTAAAGGTAAAATATAGACATCCATACAGAAATTTGTCTAGGATATTGATGTTAAGCTTCAAATTCTTGCAAAAATTGGTATATCATCATTAAAGTAAAAACTGTTCCTGTTTTCTGTCTTATCCAAGACAGAGAATTCTCCAAGATAACATGTCCTTCCTCTTACTGGCTTACTTTCAGAATATAGAAACTGAATTGTTAAATTGTCTTCCAGCAGAGTTACAGCAATCCAGAGAGCTTGCTCTAGATTTTTCTCACTTAATTTTAGGCAAAAAAAGTTAGCATCTAAATTGGGAATATAGTTGCCATGGAGTTTCTATATACTATGTGTTGTAGAATAAACATCCACATAGGAAAATTTCAGATGACAGGAACTTAATCCTGTATTCCTCTGAAAGGTTTTTTTTTCCCCTAAGTATGATCCTTAAGCCTGTAATTCACTGAAGTATATCTCACCTTTCAAAACATCTTTATTTTACAAAATCATAGCCAAACTATTATAATGTTACAGACAATGATCTTATATCAGCAAAGTGCACTCATGAGATTAAATTCAAATAAAAATATTCCACTTGCTGATCTCTTTACAAATGTTGAACAGAATAGACTGGGCACTCACAAAAAAAGATGCTAATCACACCTTATTTTAAATCAATGTTCATATACTTACTGGCTGGTATGGAAAAAGTCTGACACTGCTTCAAAGGAAAATCAAGCACTAAATGTAGCACCTAGTGCAGCCACAGGCATGTTGGTGCTAAGAGCAGGCTGAACAGTTATTCTTGGAATCAAGTGTACTAACACGTTTTTTCGTCCTTGATAGCTTTGTTTCTACCTAATTCAACAGTCACTTCAATCAGTGGCTGTAAGTGTAATATTATGATTTTTTCATGATGCATCCTGCTGGAAAGCCTATTCCATTGCCAGAGAAGGAGTGTGAACCAATTATTTGTGCTGTCTGGAAATAACGAGCTTGTAGACTAAGGGCAAAAACCCAGAAGATTAAATGCCAAGTTTTTTAGTTTTATCATGCTGTCCTCTTAGTTTCCAAGCTTATGGGATTTACTGCACACATAGTATCCTAACATTTCTTTTTTTTCTTTTAGAAGTATTCCAGAGTAATAGAGACCTATCTTATCAATAACAAATGAGTGTCACTGTTATTTCTCATGATAGAAAAAGTAAAGTGATTAAGTAAATCTTTATCCAAACAGTCCAAATGAAGAAAATAGCTCTTTTTACTTTATATGCCAGACTACAAAGAGAAGGTTCATGATTCTCATCCTATGAAACAAAAAAAATAACTGTTACTAGTATAAACTCAACTGGATTTCCTTCCTCCACCTGTCCAACATCCAGTTAATCCTTTGCACAAACATATACCTACATAACTCGCAAACATGCATGAACACATGTCAAACCATTATCAGTCTACTGTCATTTGACATTACAAATGAATAACTATCTGTTGTTATTAGATACGTTTAGAAAGACACCCACAAAAGAAAGCAGCTACCTATGGATCAGGTTAGATAACGTTTAATCAACACTGATTAATTCACACAAGCATCTATTGATTTCAAATCCCAATGATTTTATAACAAAGAGGTCAATACAAACAAAAGCATCCATCTGAAGCTGGACTTCTGATATCAGAGAGACTGTTGAGTAGTGTCCATGAATAAATATTGAAAAATTGGGAGATATTTAGAAGGCTTTCACACAATAACACTTTGCTGGTCATGTCCTCTGATGTATTACTGTTTCTCTTTTCCTCATGTGTTATAATCCACTAATGGCAAACATCTGTAATTTATAAAACATGGTTTATTAGGCCAACATATTTTATTTCTACTGTTATGCTCAGAATCTTGTTTACGGGAAAAGAGGAAACACGCCTCATACATAAAGCACAGAATTTATTGTTAGCATAACTGAAATCTTAACAGTCTATTCAAGAATCACCATGAGCCCGGATCTAATTATTATAGAAAAAGCAAAAGAAAAGATAATTTAAAAATTTAATACTTCTATAAAGAAATTGTATCAGTAATGATAATAATAATACAGTTTAAACTGTTACATAGACCCTTCGTTTCTACCTCTTTTCCTGGTGTTGGACTTACGGTTCCCTTTCTCCTTTGGATCCCAGATTAATGGCTTGGTCTGGTGCTGGGGGGTCATTTTGGTGAGTTGTCCAGAGTCCTCACTGGAAGATGTTATTTGTGTCAATGGTTTATTCATTCTCACACTATGATCTACTTGGCCAGATTTTTATAAGTTTGCTAATACATTTTTTACACCTTTTCTCATTCTGCATTGCTCTGTAACTCCATATTACATCTGAATTTACTGTATGTGGTGACTTTTGCAGATGTTGCATACTTCTTTTGTCTCTTTGTTACCCCTAAAACTAGCTTTGGCCAGCTCCACATCTGCATTTCTTTAACTGACCACTAGTGAGTTGTTTATAGCCATTGGGTCTCCAGTGCCAGACTGTGCCCCATCTTTTCTCACCCCAGCCCTGCACTCCTCTGCACTGCATCCTGCCTCTCCACCTCTCAATTTTTCTCCTATTGTGCCAGGACTTTGTGTTAGAGCAAAAAATACCTCATTCTGCTGAAAATAATTACTTGTCAGTACAACCTCTATAAAACTGTTCTTGTACCATTGTCATGGTTTAACTCCAGTAGGCAGTGACAATCAAAGGTAAACCAAACTAACCATAGTGACCTGACCAGATGAAAAAAAATCTGTTACAGCTAAACCAAGTAAAAACAAAGCTGCAGGTAAGGCCAGACAAGTTCAAACAAGCAAATCTGACAAGCCTCAGTCTTCAAGCCTTGCAAACTCCGTACAAAGCCTGTGGTTTGTTACCAGCAATGGCAATAATTTATTAAAGGGGTACATGGTTATGCTTGTTAATGTTCAAAATATTATCACTGAAAAAATCCATATGGGCTTGCTCATATCTCGCACAGTAAATACAAAGTAACTCTTCCTAGTCCAGTTCAAATAAAATAAATTAAAAATAGACATATTCTGTTATGTCTATTGCCAAAGGTTCAGATCATGATTAAGGTAAAAATATCCATATGAACAGTTTTCTGACACAAATTTGTGACTGCAACAAGGCACAAACTTTCCTCTGAGGCAGTAAGTTTGGCAGATAATGCAGGATACTAATGAACTTTGTTTTTGTCTCATACCCTTTAGATAGCTAAACAAGTTCTCAGGAAAAACCTGCTAATCACTGAGAATAGTGCTGGACTAAGATTTAACAGTTGTTTTCCTTTTCAGGCATTATAAATAATGATCACTGCTTCAAAGACACTAGAAACTAGTTCTCCTGATGATTTATGAGATTATTAGTATTTTCGAATGCAGTTCCACAATAGCCAGAATGTAGTAGGCAGACATCTTCCAAAGTGTTTTACAGAAACATTAAAATTTATGTTACATGAAAAAAAAATCTTGCATTCTCTTTTTTCCACATTTCCACTGCAATGCCCCAAAATGTTCCATTTCAACAGTAACAAGCTGAACCTGCCCCCCAGTCAGTTTTCTGCTCTTTCCTTCTACAATGCTTTTCCTATTGTTTAGGTCTATATATAATATTCCAGGGCTGTGAGCCAAATTACACTTGGAAGACATCTATGCTTTACCATGGCTCAATGAGTTTCCTATAACCAGGTAGAATAACACACTAATTTTGCTAAACACACCTCATGTGTGGTTTATATGTATGGCCTAATTTCTCAAATATACCTTGCTGTTTGCCAAAGTCTGTTAAGCAAAAGCTGAATTATGCTTTTAATTGTCACTAATTGCACAGGAATAACTTAGCATTTATATAAACTAAATCTTTGATGAAAGTGTGAGTTACTACTTTTCCATTGCTGGGTATCACTCTGTATTGACTTCCAAAGGCAACCACCAGTGATAAGCTCCAAAAGGTGCAGTATCAGCCACAGTTTTAATGCTTTGCAGAGAGGTAATATTACTCAGGTTGCAATGGTGTCTGAAGAAAAGACTTGCCAGTGAATTTGCAGTATATATCTTTATAATCTCTTCCCAGTTAAAAGAAATGAATCAAACCATGACCACTCAGCTAGTCTTACTTTGTAATGGTGTAACCAGGAAAGTAGTTTTAAATGTTTATTTTATTTAATACTCCATTAAATGCTTTGGTAAGTTAAATAAAGCTACCTACTGTTCCCTGGTGATTGCTTTTTACTTTTAGAAACAAAATATAATACAGTCAATCCATATTTACATTAAGATTGATATAGTTTAAGTTAATGATGTGGTAGAATAAAAAACAGTGGTGAGCCATGAAGCTGTGAATGGTTGCAATAAAATCTATTAACAAGATGGAAAAATCTGCCCTGAATTTTGTAGTTGCCAGTACAGCATAGAAGAATCAAAATAGCTCTCTTTAGCCTCAGATCCACATGGTCTGTTATGCTTTTTCTATCCCAAATGTTAAAGGCACCTTGCCACAAAAAAAAGCCTGAGCCATACAGATAAAAGAAGTTGAATTCGTTTTATTAATTGCAGAACACAGATCTGAAAATGCTATAGAGAACTGGACTTCTCAGTTCATGCTTACCACCATTCTTCATTTTATCACATCATTAGCTTAAAGTGTGTCAGAAGTATTCAGACGCAGTTTATTTCTTCTGACCCTTTGTACAAATAAAAGACAATTCAGAGATAAAGCTGCATTTTACCAAACAAATCTTTTTTTCTTTTTTTCTTTTTTTTTTTGCTTATTGGTTTTGGTTTAGGCTCATTTCTACTTCTAAGCTGAGATTTGAAAATAATGTAATCAGTCTTTATGATATAATGGCTTTCAGAATTGACAATAACAATGAAGAGCATATTCTGGTGCCAATGTATGTCTCTGATTTAAATATAAAGATTTGGATGTGAAAGAACTTTGTAATTTATTTCAAAGCACATATGATTCACACTGCAAGACAGGTAAGTATCTCCTCCAAAAACCCCATAGTTTCTAAGATAGCTGTAATAGAAACTGTTATGTATTTGCACTAAAAAGCAGAGAGGTAGCTTAATGTGTGCATAATGCCAATTTTTATTAAAGGTTGTTTTTCATTTACAAAGCACATACAACTATTGCTTGCAATTGTAGCTTTGTTTACACCAATGTTGAAAACTCTGGTGCAAATTTCTCACAGGATTGTGCTCAGCTATTTTATTTAACAACTCTGTGAGTGATGGTGATATGTTTTAATGTGAGAAGAATGAGCATCAGCTAATTTTGCCAGGGCTCAGAAGTGCTGAGCTGAACTAGCTGGGCATCATACCTCTATTTTCAGAATGGGGGGGTGGGGGATGACACACCAAACTGTGGCATTATTTAAACTTAATCTTCAGGAGTTTCAAGAAATCTTATTTTGTTTCTTTAGAATTCAGACATCCATAAAGTGTCATCATCTAGTCTTTCTTTAGGTATGAAGATATATTCAGAGGGTGATTCATCCCATCCTAAAATCAGTATTTGCAGGATAGTCTCATATTTTTAATTAACCTTTTATCTGTATATCAGATTGTCCTGATATCCAAAGTCAAGCAGAGACCTCAGATCTACATATGCCTCTTTTCCCATCATTCTTCCAGCTGGAGGATGAAGGACACAGAGAAAGTCCCCTCCTCCATTTTGGGGATCAGTTATCAGCCAGATGCAGACAGTGAACCTCCAGAAAAATGCTGATGGGTTTGGTAGGTTTTATTCTTACAAATTTATTTGTCCCATCCCACTAATAGCTAAATGCCTGGGAGCTTCTGCTTCATCTGTCCAATTACATTATTAGGTGGCTTGTGAATAATTCAAAAGGTATTTAATAAGGACCAAAAGGATAGGTCACAGCAGATCAACACTTTACATTGTGCATGCAATATAAACATGGGTGGTGCCTTTGTTTAATCAGGATCTGAAAAATTTCATCATATATTCCAGAAATCTGAGAGACCTTAGAAAACTCTGACAGGCTGTTGTATCATCTCATTGATGAAATATTCAAATCTCTGTCTATTAACAATACATTATAACAATTTCAGCTACATACACACACACACCTGTGAGAAGTGTGACAGAGATCTTTTCTTTTTAGCTGTAGTTTCCTGAAATTAATCTCACAACTTCTCTTTGCTTTTGTGCCTTATTTTTCGTCTAGTTTTACAGACAAGTAACTGAACTAAAAAAAAAAAAAAAAATTACTTTTTTCAAGCTTTCTGTTGGAAAAGTGGTTATGAGCCTATTGGTATCACTGCTTGGTGCTTACCAGAGAGGCAGCTGTAACTGGCTTTGTGGTTTGGTATTTCTCATCAAAATTCTCCTTGATACTTTTGTTCTTGGATTTATTACTTATAAATTCTTGCAGCTCACTTTCTTGCTTCACTGTGATGTTTTTAAAACTTGGCTACCTCTGTACAACTTAAGTACTCTTCTATCAATGATAATTAGTCATCTGAAGCATAAACAATCCTCCACTCTAGGTTAAACTGGTGTCAGCATGTTGTGTTGGCTGGAGCCTTACTTATGTTTGTCTTTACTTGTGTTAAAAGACTAGGGATAGTCTGTGCAGACCTCCACATGCACACCTCTTCTGTTTTGCTCAGGCTCAGCCTTGCAGAGTGTGTTTCTTTGCTAAATGGAAAGTTTTAATTTGGCTTTCCCTATTTTAAAATATACATGTACTTGCCTTCCTGGAAGTCTACAATATTTCACTTGTCTCAAAGGACTCCTGGCAGACTGCTTCAATGTCATTTTTGTATTTAACACATGACTTGGCCACAACTTCTGTTTGCATGATTGGGATGAGACTTTAAATACTTTGAGGTTAAAGGGTCTCTCAATAGTGGGTGGGCATACTGTATTATTCTCTTTTACAACAATTGTATTTTCATATCTGAATCATATTCAGTCTGCATTAAAAGATGCGTCTATCATCGTGATAGCTTTTGAGTTTTCTGGTAGCAAGTTGATTAAATAAACCATAGAGACAAACTACATTTATAAGAAGGCTTTTCCTGCTATAAGACCACAAGATGTCTATAAGCCTGATAAACTACATGGAAACTGTTAATAATGCTATAGAAACATGTTTTTTGGTTGGGTTTTTTCCCACCACTACCACTGGTGATGGATAGTACAATGCAGTCAAACTGATAGTTACTCAAATGCAATAAAATCTAGCCTTAGAAACTGTAAAATAGATCTATTATGTCTGAGGCACACTTCACTGAAAATAAGACATTTAGTCTTTAGGCATATTTATTCTTAGTGCTGACCTGTACTTAGTTAATTTTCAGCCATGTAGCTTTATTCATATGTACACCTATAGCACTTTACATGATTTGAGCCTGGTAAAGAAGCTTTTATACTGTAGTTGGTTTATAAAATGGCCTCAATGTAAATAAGTATCCAACCCATATATTTAAATCATTTCAATTAAATAAAATAAATAAAATCAGAAATTGCAAAATGAAAACTCTTTGACTTTGGTAGAAACATGCATGTCTACTAAACATGTGAAGGCTAATGGAATCTGGTTATGTGGCATCTCAGAAATAAAATAAAACTATTGGAAGGTGAAGAGGTAAACCTTATTGGGAAGGTAGTTACTAACTAAAAGGTGATTTAAGATTCTGAAGCCATCATATAAAATAGTTCTCCTTAGGCAGAAAAATAAATGAAAGGACAACATAAAAAAAATACAATTCTGAATGCCTCAGTAAAGATAGCTATTAACAAAAGTGCAATATATAAAATGATACTATGCTATAAATTTTAAAGTTTAAATTTGAAATCATATTAAAATTCTGCTGAGAAGTTATTGATAAAGGGTAAAGAGCTGACCAGCAGATCTAGAGACTGCAAACATGGCTATTATGTCTTGTAGACAGTCAGAAGCTCAGCAGCAGAAAGTGTGACAGACTGTTTTACTGACATCTAGGACTTGACAGAATTTAAAGTTTATTAGTCCTTTATAAACTGAACTTAATTATAAACAGTGACCAAATAACCATAGTAATTAAACAACAGGTGGCCAACCCTACTCACAGATCACAAAATCTGACTTCCACAAGTCTTTGTTTTCTTGTGCTCACTAGAGGGAAGTAAGCTTCTGGAATCCCCAAACTAAAGCAAACATTTATGATGGTGAATCATAGCTCAGCAAGCAAAGAAAAGTATGAAATAAATTCCAGTCTTCATTCTGCCATCTTTGTTATTTTTAAAGAGTAAACTTTTACTTTAAATAGGAAGATCAGAGACTTCTAACAAAAGATGCAAGTTAGGAATATATAAACATCCTGGGATAGTAGACCCTACTAGTGCCATTAAGAGCTTCACTGGCAGAGGCTCATATCATTCTTAATGATTTCTTTAAATATACATCAGCATTGCTATACAGTCACATTATCAGTCACATGTTCCACTACACTGCAGCTTTTTGGGTTTCTAGGGTTTTTTTAATTTTATTTTCCAGACAAATCTGCTCTGTGCCTGAGACAGTGATATCATCATTTCTACAGCACTATGATTTAAACAAGGACTGTAACTAGTTAGATAATGGTGTTCTAATGTTGAAGCATGCAAGACAATAAGCACTTTTTTTGCTGGTGATCTGCAAATGTCACTGTGCAACCACAAAGCTATTAATATTATTATTTCAATATAACAAGACAAGAAGAGAAGAAAAGAAAAGAAAAGAAAAGAGAAGAAAAGAAAAGAGAAGAAAAGAAAAGAAAAGAAAAGAAAAGAAAAGAAAAGAAAAGAAAAGAAAAGAAAAGAAAA
>JANZLQ010000005.1:11373717-11410992 GCA_026212715.1 Elanus axillaris | reverse complement strand
AGAAAAGAAAAGAAAAGAAAAGAAAAGAAAAGAAAAGAAAAGAAAAGAAAAGAAAAGAAAAATTGTGAAAATTTAAGATAGTACCAGCAGACTGAAATTATCTGTCTATAACCCAGACTTCAATCGAGTAATGAAATATCAAAGCTAATTTTAAATGATCAGAAACAGTGATAAAAGGAAGGTTTCATATAGGTCAGTTTTTGCTTCCACTTCTACAGGACTGTAGCTGACTCTCCAGAGCAGAATATATTTTATCTAATGGTAGATATCTACAGATCAGCTTCTTCTCCAGGCTTCCTTAATAATCTTTTTGACTATTAAGAATAATAAGAGTAGTCAGATCTATCTTAATGGAGTTGTCTAAAAGAAGTCTTTTTAGAGTACAATTTTTCTGACATATTTCTCTCCCTTACTCTAAACTGAACCTGGGAGGATAGGCTCAGGTGCAGAGTTCTAGACTGTAATCAAAATTCAGTGAATTAAATTCCACCTCAAGGCCAATTATGTGTCAGGTCTGAAGTCCGCATAATCAATTAAAAGTTTGACATTGACATTACCTTGCATAGACAGTGTGGCATTAATGAGATGAAATTGCCTATAAACTCAACACCCTAAATATTTAACTTTAGCAGAGAACTTATAAAATACATTTTAGTATTCAACATTTGTAAGATCTTTTACTTTCTGATCTGAAAATTTGTCAGAAAGGCCACACCACAATGGCTTACCATCCATCTAAACTCTTTATATCCAACTTGTTTCCTGTCTCTAGGCAGTTTCATGCTCACAATTTACTTCTTTTTGGAGGATCTCAGAAATGTATTATTCTTCTGAGTTCTTCATTCCAGGGGCAGGATTTTTATGGAATTCAAGCCTCTCAATATTGATCTCTAAAGCAATTTGTCTCTATCAATCTGCAAACTCGCTCTCCTTTGAAGTTTAGGCTCACAGCAGGTTCAAAGCATTCTCAGTGTTAAGACAGATTGTATAAGGCCATAGCTTGATGACATAATAAATATGGTTCTGGAGAGAAGACAGAGAGAAGCAGATGAGCTGGAAATGGACAAGAGCTTCTTGTTCTGGCAGCAAAATTGTTAAATAATTTCATCTTTGTTGTATCATTGTTCACTTTAGGCAAAGGGGAAATGGAATAGAAAAAGAAGGAGACATAATGGCAGGTTAAATGTTTATATGGACGAAGAAATGCTTCCTGTCTTAAGGACTGGCAGCACCTCAGCACTTCCAGAAGTATCAGAGCCTCCATATGCAACCAGTAATTACCAGTGCAACTTATATACAGGTCTTGTTGGAACAAAGTTAGATGCAAGATAAGTGAGCACCAAGGCAGAAACACTGGACAAAAATGTTTGTTTTAAAAGATAAGAAAAAAGTAGATACAGAATGTGCTTGGACATTTTATATAAAAGTATTCTCAATTTATATTACATGGAAGTGTTATACAAGAGCTGCAGCAGCAGAAAGTATCACTTGAAAACTCAGTATATTGTAAACCAGGTTTTCTTCTATGGAATTAAAGCAAAAATCATAAGCAGTAATCAAAAATAAGAAGGTCTTGACTATTTAAGCACAAACTACAGCTTAATTTCTTGCACATCAAATAAATTGGCATTTGTGTCTAAGCCTATGGGGGTATGTTTTCATTTATAAGCCTTTATTATAATTACTTAAATTAAACAACAAAAGAGGAGTTTTATATAAGCAATGCCAAATCATAGAAAATCACAAAAAATTTAGACTGGAAGGGACTTCTCTCTGTCATGTAGTCCAGGCCCCTGCTCAGAGTAGGACTAATTTCTGAGTTAGATCAGGTGGTTTGGGTGCAGTTTGATTTTGAAGATCTCCAAGGATGGAGATTCCCCAACCTCTCTGAGCAGCTTGTTTTCTTTCTTAAATAGGTGCATAGTATATTCTCTATTCCCTAGAACTTGTCAGCATTCTTATTGTTGCAACCTGTCACCTCTTTTTTTTTGCCTTCTTGCTTCTGAGAAGGTTTTGGCTTCTACTTCTCTATAAAAACTCTTTAGGCACGAAAACTGCAAATAGGTCTTCTGTTAGTCAGAACAAACATAGATCTCTCAGCCTCCCACTATGTGGCAGTCTCCTAAACTTCTTAGTGGCCTTCCACTGGACTCTTCAGCTTGTCAATCTTGTGACCCAAAACAGAACACAATATTCCAAGCGAAACCTCATGAGTTCTGGGCAGAAAGGGGTACCTTCCTCGGGTTATGCTTATCCTGATGCAGTCCAGCATGCAATTAGTCTTTATTGATACAAGGACACTGCAAATTTGTCTTCAAACCACCTACATTGTTTTCAGGAAAGCTGTTATATAGCCACTCAATTCATAGTCTCCACTGAGCCATCCCAGCTGCAGGACTTTGCGTACATCTTTGCTGAAACTCATGAGGCTCCTTTTGACTCGTTCCTCCAGCTCACTAAGGTCCCTTTGAGCAGCAGATCTGCCTTTCAACATAATGACTATAAGCTCCTGCCATTTGTGAAGGTTTTAAACATCATTGTTCTCAGTCCTCACCCTTGAGAAAGGCCACCAGTTAGTAGCCAAGCAATTGACCACCACTCTGAGCCCAGCAGTTCATCTAGTTTTCTGCACACCTTGTAGTCCACCCGTCCAGTTCATATCTCCTCAGTTTGGCTGCAAGGATTCTCCGGGATACTATGCTGAAAGCCTTGTTAGAGTCAAAGTAACTGACATGCACTGCTTAAAAAGTTACTTCATCATAAAAAGCAATCATGACCAGGCACAATCACCAGGTAAAGCCCTGCTGGCCAAGTCACCTTCCTGTCCTGCAAGTGCCTGAAACTGACCTTCATAAGGATTTGCACCACAATTTTCACAGGGACTCAGTTGAGACAAGCAGCAAATGGTTTCCTGGACTCTCCTTCTTGTCCTTCCTGAACATAAGCATTACATTTTCTTATTCTGTGACTGTGACCTTTGAAAGCAAGTCATCTGCCTCATCGAGCTATGGGCCCACATGGTCTTCTCTTTGCAGCTGATGGTAAGCATTGTTTTGCCTTTAACATTCTTCATCAGTTCCAAATCCAGACAAATCAAGGTTTGGTCTTCTAATTCCATCCCTGTGTGCCTGTGTGATCCATCCACATTCCTTCTGGGGAGACCCTCCCTGCTTCTGCCCTCTCTGCATTTTCTTTTTGTATTACCTCTGGGATTCCCCATTCAGCTAAGCTGGCATCCTGCTATTCTTCACAGCAAGTTTCTCATAAATAACAGTTTTATATTACAATAGACTGTTTTTCACAGCTTTCAGTCACAGGGGAAGATACTGACATCAATTAATCTGCTTAACTCCACTGAGTTCAGTGAAGGTACTTTAGTTGGTGTCAGCTCTGAATCTGGGTCGTTCATAGAGTTTTAATCAATTATGATTTACAGTGATGAAATTGTATAGTTCATGACACTGTGCAAAATGTATTTACAATGTCTTTTATATAGTACTTTGGTGTAAGAGTCAATACACCTGAGCACTAAAGAAAGAATATGTGATTCTATGAGGTACATGATTACATTTTGCCACGTATTCCCTAGGTTGCATTTTTTTGTGTGTTAGAACATTATTGAATTGCTGTGGAATAGAAGAAAATTTTTAGAATACTTACTTCTATTTTAGTTTTAAATTTAATATTTACTTTATTTTATAATCATAAATCTGTCCTTAATATGTATATACGTGCTGCATCCTTCTTAGTCAATAACAGGGATCTACATATGTCTATAGGCACAGATACAAAATTACCTCCTCTGTATGCTCAGGAAATGGAAAAGAAGATATAGTTACACATTCTGCACAACATTTTTTTAGTCTATGGTATAATTTCATATCACTGCAACTGTGGTTTTCACATACACAGTCCTTCATTTGAACAAAACAATAATGGTTTGCAGAATTTTGCAATTATAAATTTAAGAATCCAATGGCATATAATGCATTTTTATACATGAGAAAAAAATGTCAGTGTCTCTCCTTGTGTTACTCTCTCTAGCTATAAATTTGGTTCTGTTCCTTATAAAAACATGGAAATAGAGAACTTGAAGAGATCATATTCATACTCACTAGGTCTAACTGCAATCTTACATCATACTAATTTTACTTCTGTAGTTTTGATATTATTTTACACCTATCAGTTGACATCAGAACATCAGTTGTGATAAAAGCAAAGGCAGACGTGTGTCTGATGGGGTTAGGTTTAATATCAATACTCAGATCTACTGGTCTAGTTGTGAGAGAATACTGAGATTCTGTTTCACTGTTCAGTACAATTAAAATCTTTAGGTACTGGCGGAGTAAACAATTGTATATTTTTTCTGAGCCACATTTCTAATTAGTTATGGAGTAGGATAAAAAAAGGTCTAATTTAGCTAACATTTGACACAATTTCAGTGTGCAACTTTGAATAATCTTAGTTTCACAGATTTTTAGACCATCGTTTATTGTTATAATAAGATACACAATGGAAAGAATAAAGAAAAAACCCAGGTTTTTTTATTCAGTTCATATTACTAAATTAAGCTGTACAGATTTTTAAGAATGGATAGAGTCTATACCTGGCTCTTTATAAAATACAAGACAGTTTCCTAAATTGCCTCCAGAAGTAGTGTACTTCAGTTTACTGAAGCTGGCCAGTCCTGATATCCAAATATGACTTCTCCAAGCAGGGAGTCTGTGCAGCTATTGTCAAAACCATGTTTGTGTATGCACTGGTAGCCTGTTAGTTAGTGTGAATCTCTGTCACAGTAACTGTGGCAGTACCTGTGGAAAACCAAGTCAATTTATGATTATCATCATGATTATACATATTGGGATACAGGACAATGCAAAACACAGAAGAAACCTGACAAAAATAGATAGATGGATGAATAAATAAATAAGTAAGCTTTGCAGCTTCTCAGCATTCCTGAAAGGAGAACACTTCTTTACCTCCTGCCTGTCTTGCTCCCAGGTGTACTTTTACTTCTTTCTCCACACATGTCCCATCTCCTGCACTGACAGTGGTGCCCAGCCCCTCCCTGCACAGCACCGGCCTCCAGGTCTCCCCGGGAGAGATCCTGCGTGACAGCTGTGGAGCCTGCTCAGCCTCAGCCCAAGGCTGAACGCAGGGCTTTCTGTGACATGCTATTCAAACGAGACTAAAGCTGCCAGAGTTTTGGCAGCTCGACCTTAACACTGTAACCTCTCAGCCTGAACTCCTCATCAAAAAGGACCCCAAAGTGCCCTAAATTCTCCAACAATTGCACTGTGTCCAGATCCATTTAGCTAGTTTAAATCAAAGCAATCCCCATGTAGAAATATGCTGCATTAAACTAATGGATTATTTGCTCCTAATTATATAGACAAGTATATACCCAGCATTAATAATCTGTAAAAACATATCAGCAGTTTACATGTTCACTAGCAGGCAATTATAGTTGGAGTATTGTAAAAACACATAAAGAATTTTATTAATTCCTGATGTTTGGCTTTTGTATTGTTATTTACAGTGCTTGCTTCAATTGTTGAGAACTGTCTTCTTTTACAGCTTGGGGGGAGTGTGTGTGTGTGGAAATAATCCCCTTGTATTTAAGGTATTTTTGTGAACTAGATGAGAGCATAGTGTATTATTCCTGGACAAATGCCTTGGGAAGAGCCTAAAAGAAGATGAACTATTGACTTGACCCAAAGACTATTAAGTCAAAGAAGGTGACTGCACAAATTTTATGTTCTTATAGATGGCAGACAAGAATATTATGCTTAATTTGAGATATATACTTTCATCTTGCTTTCCCACCAACACAAAAGCATTTGGGGTTTCTGGAGCTATAAGTCAACTACCATCACTGCTTAATTTTACATAAATGCATAATAAGTGAACCTAGGTCCACTAACATCATTGGAATCACCCCACTTGGCTTCAGCAGTGTTTGCAATTTCAGCCAAGATGCAAACTTAGTTTTCTCTGAAGTAACTGGAGTTAAACACATTTATACTAACTAAAAACCCTTGTATTACTATCAACAGGTACAGCTCATCTGTGAATAGGTGATACATAGAAATGTATCTATATAAGGGAAAATGAATTCTTTACTTTATTAACAGACTTTAAGAGAAAAGAATGTTTGGTCAAGTTAACCAAGAGGATCTGGTATGAAATATCAAAGGGGTTTGGGGGGGCGGGCATGGTGGGTTTTGTTGCTTTTTTCTTTTGTACTGTTATTTTCTACAATAGGAGAACTTTGTGCAACAATTTTGACAAGCACTTTGAGGATTTAAATTTTTCACTGCAAGGTAGCACAATTTATATCCTCTAATTATTTCCAATGTTTGCAAATGGCTCCTTTGTTTGCGATAGGAACCTTCCATCAGATACATATATCATCAGTGTATGCTCAAACTGTGTCCTTGCAAAAGTGTCAGGATCAGAATTTAAATGTTTAGACTCAATCTTTGGTAATGATTTAATTATACTCATATTTTGTCAGGCGTCTAGAGCTAGCACATTCATTTGAACAGGATTTGTACTGGACTTTGAGGAGGGCTAAATGTTATTATATATATTGAAATATATTTCAGAGTACTCTTCTCCTTGCATCTAAGTTTTATCAGCCAGATCCTAAAAGAAAGATCATACTTCTTTCATTTGCACTTCTCTTTTATTAAACTGAAATGATTATACTGTTAATACATACTGTAAGATCCTTTCTTCTACAAAGGAAGATACAGACATGCTTTATTTTACACGGCATGAATGTGTATCATTAGAATCAGCTGGACTATTTACATGGCATAACATTAGATAAACATATAATACTTTGCTGGGCTGAGACTTAACCATATACATAAGTCTCTAATTCATCACAGCTTTATAAAGTTCCACTTACTTTAACTGAGTTACTTGTAACACTTAAATTATAAAAAGAGACAAAAAGCAAAGAGGAAAGGTAAAATCTTTCAGACTTAGGCAGATGCTTGGCAGGGGCAAGTTGGCAATAAACTGTTGAAGTCTGGCAAAATTATAATAGGATGACAAAAGGCAACATACCTTCAAACATTAGACAATGTTAAATGGATTCTGCTGCTGCCATAATGATAATTAGTATATAGAACAGGTTATACAGAAATCAGTAAAATTAATAATATATTATTCCCCCTCTTGCATGGTTATAGGAATACATTTGGTATTAATGATAATACATTTAATTTAATGGATTAATTTGGATTCATTGCAGAAGTAATGGACATTTAGGAAATTGTCAGTTTGTAATTCCATATGTTTAGTATTAAACTAAAGTGCCTCACACTGGTACTCTGGTAGATGTCACTTCACAGTGAATTAAAATTGCATCAGACCTCAAGAATCAAAGAATTCAAAATTATTCTGCTATATAGTCTCACTCACGAATATAATTAAAGGTCTGTCAGCACTTTCATTACATAAAGCCATTTTTAAGCACTTTATAAGTTGGCCATGACATTTTGCTTAGAGCTGGAAATGGGCTGTGAGTTTCCTGCCCGGGAGTGAATTTTTGTTTCTTATGAATATAATTGGAATCAGATTATTTTCCTGTGTTTCCCATCCATGACAAAGGGGTTAAAGAACATTGTCTGTTTTTTACGTTCCTCCCACATGTGCAAAGCAGCTCTGTGCTTCAATTTAGCACCTTGCAGATAATTAGACTCCATCAGCACATAAGCAAATAAAACGGATCCAGGCATGGTTTTTGCCCACCTCAGCTAAAGCTTTCCCAATGTTCAGGGGTACTGCAGGGAACACCACAAGCTCAGGGCAGTTTGGATGTAGCCATGCGGTTATGGAGGTTTAGGGGAAAGAGTTTAGTCATAGTTCAGATGTTAAGTATGACAAGACATTTGGCTCTAGGCCCAGAGAAGAACCTCATTTAATTTGCCATTTTTTAATAGATGGTAGGTAGATGGCCTGGTTTATTTACCAGTATAGACCTACTCCTAGCATACCTTGCTGAGACAGACCAGTCAAAGATGTTTCCAATACGGTATGTAGTCACCATGTTAGCTCGTACATAGTGGTCTAGGACCATTTTAAGATACCAGTTTGGGTTGATCTTAATTCTAGATAAGAAGAAATAATTTTCCATGAGAGGTTCAAAACAGAATAAAATTGCTCAGTTATTAATACTAGTATTTATCCAAAATGCATTATTAGTTAGGCAGAGCTTCAAGAAAATCAAAGGGTGAGATTATGACAGAATTATTTAAAGAAGGACAGTTCACAGATATACTGTTTAATTGACTATTGTGGGCTTTGGACACCAGAGGCAAGATGAATATATGCAGCCAAGGAATCCTTTGAATGGAAAGTACTTGCTCATTCCCAAGAGAAATCATGAGATTGTTGAAGAGGTTAAAGGAGCTCAGCATGCCCATCCTCCATTCAGACAAACCTTTTCCAGCTCTTCTCTCATCACCTTGAACAGCATCCCAAGTGGAGTCACAAGTTCTTCCCACGACTGAAAGATGAGCAGTACAGACTGTATTTATGGGCAAGTGTCATCATAAATCAGGAAATATGACTGAAACACTCACTTTAATTTCATTAGTAGTCAGAGTAATTTTTTAATCATAAAACTCACAAAAAATTAAATCCTTGGTGAGATTACTGTAGCCTGTTCCACCTCTACCCCTGCATAAGATAGTATCTAGGAATTCTCTGAGAGGAACTGTTTTGGGAAGGTCAAAACCATATGCTTAAAAAAGACACTCAGAAAGCTATCAACAGTGGGAGATTGGTCGGTCTTATAAATAAATATACCAGTAGTATTATAGTACAACTTTTGACACAGTCTCTACCTGGAAAATAATCATTAAAACTAATATAGTGTCACCAGTTCACAATAAGATAGAAAGAAGTTATCTGTCTACACTCAGAATGAATATCTGTAAATAAATGCAGTGGCTGAAGAAAGAACCCCAGTCATAGAAGTACCGCTCTTGTTATCAGTAAAAATAAAGAAAAAGCATAGACCATGCTCCTTCTGCAAAAAATAATAGGCACTTGCTTATAAAATTGGGACCAACATAACAAAAAGAAAAAGCACAAAAAAAACCAAAAATTCAAGTAAAGAAAGAGCAAAACACATGACCAAGGATCAGTTGAAATATAGTCCTTTCCACAGATGCTTTAGACCCAAGGCACATCAGAGGTATGAGGACTGAGAAAGATTTATTAAGAACCAGACAGATAACAAGGTACGCTTTCCCTTCAGAAAGACCATGGCAAGCTGGATCTACCCTTACTGAGTAGTGGTGATGACCTGGAGGAGCAAACAGAAGGGCTCAGAAGGGAAATTCTCCATTGTAGGTTGCTTTGCTAGTGAAGCTACTAAACAATTAAAGAAATACAGGGATTTGGCTTGAGACTGCCACTCCAAGTTAATGGAAACTCCAGATCTGGTGAATTATGGACTCCATCTGCTGTGATTGACTCTCAGTGAATTGGAATTAAATATAGTCTCTGTGTCTTACGCAGATAAGCCATGTGTTTTTCTTGCTATTTTTCCAATTTTCACAAGAATACTTAATGCAAAATGCAATGTTGATGTTTGCCTGACATTCCAACTGATTATGGGGTGACATAACACAGGAAATTTCTGAAAAGAAAGAAGATTATTGTCTACATCCTTTGAAATAACAGGTACTTTTGCAGTGGTAAAATACATTCTCTTGCTGTCACTGCCTCAGCCTTGGAAGCCCTCTGGTGAGGAGCAGCAAGACTATCACAATTCAAGAAGACTATAATCTAATAGTGCCACAATTAAAGTTATTATAAATAAATAAATAAATGAGTAGATAAAACAGAAGTGCACTTCTTAAAAGCTGTTTTGAGGTGTCCTGTACAGAGTCAAAAAGAAAGTGGAACACAAGACTCAAGGAACCATTGAAATGGGAAAAGGCCTGTTTTGATCATTTGCACACTGAGTGTAGCATCGTATGCCAGTTCATGTAAAGAAAGTATGCCAGTTCATGTGAGTTCCTACACGAACTGCTAAATACTGTTTCAGATTTTGGCAGAATTTATTTACTCCTTCCCCTGTTTAAGAGTGAAATTTAGCAGTAAGCACATAAGTTTTTCCAAGTAATAAAGAAAGTGATTTTGCCTGTTTAATAGCTTTCAAACAGCCTCTTGTGACCTATGCAATCATTAAACAGTCCAGCAAAAGCTTTAACTATTGCAAGATCATTTCTTTTACCCTGGCCTAAAATCTGCACAGATTTTGTTTTTCAGTACACTATGTAGATACAAGCTAAAGCATGGAAATGGATATTTCTTTACCATGTGGCTTGTGAGTGTGAAGGGATCTGGAAATAACTTATAAATCAAAACATGAATCAGGTGGCTTTTTCTGCAATTACTCACTATACCTTTCATATTTTGTTATTAACTGAGCTAATCTAAAAACTAACTGAAAGAAATCTGGCCTCCATTGTCTACTGTACTATTTGAATATTCATTTCATTCGTGCTCTGGGATTTATTTTAGAACTCATTCGAAAGGGCTTTTTATTCTTAAAATGTGTGTTTGCCACTATTGAATTCTTCAAGTTGCATTTCCAGAATGAGAAAAAAAATCACCAAGTACATCTGAGATCTGGTCCTGGGACTAATTAGGAATGCAATGGATCCACGCAAACTGGCCTTTAGACTTTGGAAGAGAGTTGACGTCAGAGGAAGATTAGGCATAGCATGGCTTCACCCTCCCATGGCCCTACAGTTCTAGAAACCTTCCCATCTGATATAGAGACAAAGTGGAGAACAGGGATGTAGTTGATGCTGATGGAAACAATTTCATTTCTTCATTTACAATCATAAGGAGTTAGCGAAGGGCTGTTCTGCACATGGAGCTATTTTAAGCTCACATCCTTGTGCTCATTGAGGACTAGAGAACAGAGAACATGAAGAAAAAAGTGCATGAAAAGCATCATAATCTTAACTGAATTTTTAATAATTCAGTCTTTTTATCTAAATTCATGGCATATTATAGATAAAAGAGGAACATTATTGACTCCACAAATTGCTCTTGATTCTTTCAACTCCACTCTTTGGAAGTTAAAAGTGGTGGTGGCTGTTGGACAGAGACAGCCAGCATATATTAAAGTCAATAGAGCGAAGCTTACAGACTAAGGAAACCTTTACTCCTCCATTAAGTTTATCAGGAGTCTACCAGTTTCATGAATTTATGATGGGCTTTTATGCACCATCCAAGGTAACTTAGGGTGTCATATGTGCACCCTAAGTACCCACTTAGGTACTTACCCACTTAAAGTGGGTACCCATTGTACTGTGAAAGCAGTAGATACTTTAAAATGTGCAGATTTTGATTCTCAAACAAGTTGTTCTGAATCCCACCTTTGGGAATATATTCTTTTATTACTTCACTAGTTTGCGTATTCTAGGAATGTTAAACAGTATTTTAATAATTAATTTTATAACAGTTTATGGATAATAAATGTTAAGTCTCTTGGAAAGCTGTATCATATGAAACAGCTCAGCAAAATGAAAAGGTATGTTTTGACTCTGTCACAACCCTCCTGTGACACAGAGATTGGACAGTGTTTTCCTTTTAACGCTATATAACATTATCCTAGGTATGGTAATATGAATACTACTATCTTAAATAAAATGAAACTTCAGCTCATGCTTCATGATGGTGTATTCCAAAATAAATTAGCTGTATTGCATATTCTTTCTTAAAATAAGTAGGTCAAGCTATTATTAAAGTAATACCCCTTTATTACTGTTAATAATCACCGATTGTCTTCTCCAGTCCTTAGCCAGTTTAATGCTATTTTCTTATTTTCAGGCCAACAGGCTGATTGGCAACAAACCACACAGCTGCAAGGCCTGCTAACATCAGCTTAAACTCTGAGTGCTCAACTCTTGAAAATCAGGTCAGACGGCTGAGGTCAGAGTCTGGACTGCTATCAGTTCCCTACCTTCCTAGTTTGGATTGTGTTAAAGAAAAAACTCAGACCAGCTCACTGAAGAAGTCTTCTCTGGCTTTGAAGCTCATAGAATTATTGCTAACAATTTAATATTTTTTTTTCCAAAACACAAGGACTCGACTTTTTTCAAGGTGGAAACAAGTGTGCAAATAAAAACAACATTTGGCCTTAATAGGCTGATTTACATTCCCTCGGTTCACGTAAACAATATTGATGCAAGAGGTCATACTGAGGTCACTATTATTGAGTACAACTGGTCGGGATTGTTTTGCGAAAACACTTTTGAGTGAAGGAAGATTATTCCTTCTGTACTGAAAACTTTTCATTTTCCTGAAAGTTTCTGTAATGAAAATTATATCTGAAATTAAAATGTTTTCACTTGGAAAACGGGAAATTTGAATTTGTTGTCATTTCTTGTATTGCTTCATTTGACTAGTCAATCACAAGAACAGCAAAAGTAATTTTAAAAGTACAAACATAAGAAATTTCTCAGTCTCTGAATACATCCAAAAGCAAAGAAACTGTGAATCTTTTCTGAACAAACCATGGAGACTTTTCAGTCAGGAAACCTAACCTTCTGCAAAGTGGAAATTATAAATTTCAACTGTTCCACTAAAGGTTCAAAACTCTTCTCAGCTTGTGAGCTAAATATTTCACCCACTAACCATCCCACCTCCTGCCCCTCTAGTTCTGATTTCTAGATTCTAGTATCTTGCTTTCATTCAAAACACAGCATCACTGTGCTAATGCATAGCAAAATGGGACACACCTTGCTGTGTTTTAGAACTCCTAAGACTATTAAGAAAGTGGATTTATATTAGGAAAGGTCTGTATCATTTCTATTTTACAAGTCTGGGCACTTCTTGTTGTTCAGCTAGTCTATACAGGAGGTCACTGTAAGTTAGAAAACTTACTCAAGAACTTGAATAAACAATAGGCTGGTTAACACCAACCAAGTCTGGGGCTATTGCATTTAACTTGAAGACATATATAAAATAAAGACTTTAAAGTGAGCTATAGTCATTGTGATTACATTGTAGGTCACATCCCATTTTCAGCTTTGGATTTGCAATGAATGTGTTCATTTTCATAGTCTGAGATTTCCATATTCTAAAACCAAAGTAGTATAGGTATAGCATAATGTAGTACAGATCCACTATTCTGTTTGTGTCTTATAATAGACAATATTTACCAAAATGTAAGATAATATATTACTTCTGATTAGATAATTCATTTTCACTTCCTAAATTACTCTCCATGTTTAATGTATACACATGCATTCCTTTACATCATTCTCATAAAACAATTCTTGGGTGTGGTTTTGATCTCTGTTACAAAACTGAAACTCCATATTTACATCTGCATCTGCATGCCTGACCACTAAGTTAACCAAAAAAGAAAATCAAATAATTGCAGCATTTCATTAGTCTTAAGAGTTTGAAAAGCACCTCTTTGAAAACAGATTACATCTTACATCATGAAACAAGAGAGATGCTTCTTGAAGGCAAAATAATATGTTGAAAAGGATAATTTTGCAGTAATAATTGAAAATAACATTGAGATTATATTTCATTCATCTATTAGGAAGACATCCTCAGAAACTAGGAAAACCAGACTTTCTTATTTTATTTTCACTCTTAAAATCTAGAAGCATGATCAGGATCTAAAGTGTCACATTTAATGTTCTTTTACTTTGGTATTAGTGTTTAATTGGAAATAACCCCTCATATTTTTAAATATTCCTGGGCTAAGAAGTGATAGATGAACTTGATCAAGCTGTTTCCTATTGATTCAGTCTTGTTGCCTGTCCCACTCCTGCCCATGTGAACTGCTTCAGTTACTCCAGAGGTTAGCCTTATTATTACAGTTTGCAGCAGTGCTATGGATATCACTGGCCAGCACATTTAAATTAATTGTTTTCCTGAAGAAAAAATGGGACAAGAAACTAGGCCAATTATTCACTGTTAACCAGCAGAAACACATTCACACTAGTGGTCCCAAATGTTCCCTAGGCCTCTGCTTAAAATTAATCCATCAGAAAATCACATGGAGGATGCTCAAGACCCCCCCTCCAATTATTCAGAATCATGTCATTAAATCAGACAAATGCTGGCACTGCAACTCAGCAGGCGCTAATTTAACCCATATGCTTTGGGACTGTTTCTACATCCTTTTGTCCTAGCCAGCATTTATGCAAGAATTATTTTCTTTTCCTATAAAATAAAATTGTATTATAAGATAACCATACAATTTTAAGCCTGATGGTTTCTAAATGGAAGCTGGATAAATATGAAAAAAAAAACAAAAAACCTTCAGGTCAGCAAAACATAGAATGACTTCCTGGAGACTAATACTGTAGAAAGGAAGATCCAAAAAGGGCCAAAAATCTTAAGACTGGAGCACAAGCATGGAAGCCCAGCCACCATGGAATTAAGTTCTATAACAAAAATAATCAAGATAAATTCCTACAGATGCATAACATTATTATGGAAATACCCTACAAAAAATATTAAATGTGTGCCTCCATCTCATCTTCATGGTCACCTTTCTTCTCTTTCTACATTTCTCTCTTCCATTTCTTCATGTTGTTTCTTTCTTGTTTTTTTTCCTGCTTTGCTACTTTTTTAATATCTTCCCATATTTCTCCTCTGTTTTATCTTCTCAGATTATTTCCCGTTCTTTCCCATGTTTAGTATACCTTCCTTTGAAATCTGTGTGTGAAAGAAGGGGACAAAACAAGTTAAGGCTTAACATCATTTGGTTTTTTCTCAAATAATGTTGTCATTATGCACAATGCAGAGTGTAAATAATCTATACATCAGCTTTTCATACTGTGACTCATTCCAAAAGGAATAATGATTAAATTATTATGTTGATTTGATTATGACTTAGTAATGAAACTGAGATTTTTGGTATTTGGAAAAATAATAATAATAATTAAAAAGCACTAAAGTTTTGGCTTTATTAGAATACTAGAGAAGAGAAAAGAAAAAAAAAAGTTTTCTAGTGTAGTCATGGCTAGCGACATTACTCCATTGGCCATTTACTATGTGGTTAAACAAGTTTCAAGTGCAGTAATCCCAAGAGGACTATGCAGGAAGTACTTACCTACACAAAAAAAAATGGAGCTGCATTATTTATACTTTTGATTTGTGTTGTGATTGTGCCAGTGCATGATTTAAGAAGTTTATATGGGTTTTTTTGGTTATTGTTTTTTTGTCTCTGTAACAGCAACTTACCATCTGGAAATGCTAAAAGTGCATAAAAGAAATAGGATTTATATGCAGAAACACTATCCCCCTCTTCAAACTTTCTTCAGTCTGAGCTATGCTTTTGTGTGCAAGTTGCTCTTCTCAACTGTCATTTGGTTTTTGTTTTTGTAATTGGTCATCACCATGAGACTCAAGTATGTAATTCTGTGAACGCTTCTGTGTATTAATGAGTGCTTCAGCTGATTAAAGAATAGACCTTTTTACAGGGAATTCGAGGGGTGTATGCAGTCCAGACTCAGATACTTTTCTTCATTTTTGCAGGCAAATTCAGAATTGCAAAGAACTTTTATTTAAGAAAAATCAAAATGCAATATTATCAAAGAAAGTTCATGCCTTGGACTCTGCAACTTTTCTATGAATTTGACATTCTTATCAATGTCGTACAACTGAGAACAACAGTGAACTTGATAAAAGCTTGGTTAGAAAATACGATGTTAGAGTCTAGAATCTTGCTGCCTCAAGGGAAAAGTTCCCTCAGCCACAGGCTTTGGAATCTCATCACAGGATAACCAGTCCTTTTGCTGAAAGTTTTTAAGCTCTTGTAGCCTGCTTGCCAGTAACGTTCTTGAAGCCTTAACTGGCAAAGGTTTTCCCTGCTGCCTTTGCAAAGCATTGGGAGACCATTAGTCACCTCTTGCCCTGATCACTTATGCCCTTCCTGGTTGACATGCAGGTACAAAAGGCAATGACAGAGTAGACAGAAACTGGAATTAAAGAAAGTAATTGATACATATTTATAGTCATTTCCATAGGAAATTCCCAAAGGTAGACTGGCTGAAACAACAGTATGGAAAGCTGAGGGACGGAGACTTTACAGAAGTGCCAGGGGGAGCAGAGGAAACAGTTCATACTAGTGGAGATTTGGAGGCTAAAAGGGCACAGATTGTGTAAGTGACACATTGCTGACAGATGGATGCATTTGCAGAGTTCCCAGAAAACATCAGACAGAGAAGAGAACACCTTTAACTGGAGATCTGCAGTAATTCTTTCTAATGAATTCCCCCACCCCCCCACTTTGACTGACAGCTGGGAGGGGGGGTTGGGTGTGAGCTTCCCAGGGTATTGGCTCTACAAGGAGTGTTCCTGCTCAGCTTTCCTGCTCGGTTATGAACATGTCTTGTGACTAAAGGACCTGTGCAGTCAGGATTCTGTGCATATGGACCAGCATCAAAATTGCCCATAAGCTGGTCCTGCTATGCTAACTTGAAAGTTACCAGTTAGTTTGAAAAGGGGAATAGCCTGAAAAAGCAAATACTCCAGGTCTCAGTCAGGACAAACTGTAAACCCCTATCAGATGCCTATCTTCCTTCGCATACTCTCAGGGGAGGTGTATGTTACTGACAGTCAAAAAAATTCCCCTGTATAGCTGCTTTCCACAGATAGATCATTAGGGGAAAAAGAGAGCTGAACATTTCAGTTGTGTTAGTTAAAATATGACATAAATGTGCACAGTTACCAGAGCAATTAATGTGGTATAAGAACCCATACAAACTAGAGTAGCAAAGCCATATGATAATTTATACAGTTTTTCTGAAACTATTGACACTTTTTCCCTCTCCTCTGAGCAGCTGTAAAGCATTCTTTCTTTCCCGTCCTGTGCCTGGTTAGATCCAGGAGGGAAAGCATCCTCAGCTTTGCTTCAAGGGACACATGGCAAGACACACTTTTGTGATACTGATATCTCCATGAAGATGAGCATATATTATGACTAGAAGTCACTTAAAGCTTCCTTTATGGTTAATGAAAAGAATTAAACACCCAACTATGTGATTCATGAAATAAACAGGTTATACAGCTCACAATTGCCCATTTTACCCCTTTGACTATAAATAAGGCTTATTCAGCCCAAAACTAGACACCTAATAAGCTAAAATCCAATTAAATATTTCCCTGCATGTGTTTTCTTCTCCATGTTTGTCTTTTTGCAGGCTCTAAGAGTGTTGCATTCCATATGCTACTTTGGGTTATTTTGTATTTGCCAAGTCAAGATCTTCTGATATACAATAATGATTTTGTGGTACTTCATTTTTTTGACAGAATCCATTTAGAGGTAGCATCAAAAGTTTTATGACTCAGTTTGAACCCAAATAAAATCAACTGATAGTCTCTTAAGTTTGTGCACTGGAATTTTATTTATTTTTTTTTTCCAGGCTGTGACTTTCCAAAGAATCCCTCCTCAGTTTCAGTTTTAAGGTGTTTGTAGTGAAAATACATGTTAGTATATAGTTTTGGACAGAGAACATGCCTTTATAAATGTCATGTACAGTTATATGTTAACAGCTTAGCTGCAAGGTAAATTTCTTATATGAAAAGGGGCCATGGAAATTGTTAAGAGTAAATTCTTTCTGACGACTTGCCACTCCTATTGTCTAATCCTCTTCCCCTCTCCACAGGACTTTTATTGCTTAATATATCTTAAAGCAAAATACGTCTTTAAAATCAATAGAAAGAAATAGGAAGAATTTAACAAAGAAACCATCTTTTTGGAATAAACATTGTTTACAGATCGTTTTGTAGTCTTACTTTAGGGTTGGTTTCATAATCCGGAGCTGGTTCAGATGTTTTATAAATCATTCACTATCTGGATCCACTGAAAAGAATGTAGTTGTTTTAGCTAAAGAATGCAGCAGACAGAACTGAAAAACAAAATAGTTAAATGAGCAACATGATTTTTTTCCTTATGCCTTTTTAAAAAGTACTCTTGAAAATAACATACTGTGAGCTAATATTAATCATATGAGCATAGATCATGTAAACAAAGCCTATCTAGTGATCTAATTCCAAACTTCAGAAGGACCATGAATCCTATTAAATTTTCATTTTTATACTTCCAAATCATTTTTATAATGTAACATTTATTTTTGATAATGCTCAGAACTATAAATCATTTTGCTTTACAACCCTTGAGTCTTAGGATTTATGAATACAGAAGAAAATCTGTTTCCTATTTGTATACTCTACTGTTTGGAATTACATGCTAGAAGAAGAAAATCTGTCCTTATACAAATGTGGTAACACAAAAATATATGAATGTGCCCTTGCTTAGGTATGGCTAGTCAGCCTCAAGTGGGCAAATCTGGTGTGTTATGTTACTTGAACTATAGAACGATAAATAAAATTCTTGGCTCACAAGAGCAGGAATGTTATTACAATATATACGGGCCATGTACTTCATTCTGTTTCTGCTTTGTGTGTAATTCACTGTCAGACTCAAAGGTTGAGGATCAAATGTTCCCAATGTAACATAAATTTATATCACCTTTATTCCCAGTGAGTTCCCAGTCCGGGCACTCTTTGTCTTAGGGTGTAAATTCCTTTCTTTGGCTCAGACCAAAATTCTATTGTACACCCAAGTTACTGTTTTCCAATAGAAACTACTATGCATCCATGAAGTATTGCTCAACTAAAAAAATAAGAATATTAATCAAAAAATTCCCAGCCTCCTATAGTTGAATGCAAAGGAGCTTACTGCTTTCTAAATACAGCACAGAAACACATATTAAATGTACTTGCCTTTTCTGCATTACTACAAAAAAAAACCCTCTATATAGCAATGGGCCTAACTTATAAAAAAGTTTTGTTTCTAATACACTTTAAAAAATTAAATACTTTGGAAGAAAATGTGTGCAGTTTATACAGACTTTGACAGAAGTAGAATTCTATAGTTTTACAGACAATCAAGATGCTTCTGTAATCAGTGAATTCTTTTATAAAGATATGTGACTTTTTACATGCTGAAAATTTAGATCTGTGAACAAGGAGGATGCCAAACAATATCAAGAGTCTATTCTGTTCAAGCTAGTACAGTGAAGAAAAATTAGTCTCGGAAGGCAGTGACACATACAAGAAAATGTAAGTCTCTTCAACTTGCAGTCTCTTTTCTTATGGGATTTCATAGAAAAAAATTCAATGTGGTTACTTGAGATTGCTTTCAATAACATTTCAAGAGCATATCTTTGGACTTAGACATATCAACCATTCTCCTGCTCTGAGCCAAAGCAATTTCACAAGAGCATTGTGAGCTTCACAACTCAGCCCTGGATTGACTAGGTCAAGAGAAGAAAGATTAGGAACATATGACACCAAAGAAGAAAAAATGTCCTGGGTCAGTGGCATTTTCCTCTCTTTTAAGGTCCAGTTGTCCCTACATTCCAAATGAAACATCATAACAGAAAAGAAAAAGTAAATGAAAAATACTTATTTTACAAAAGAGTAATTAAAGTAATTGACATTTTCAGTCACACACACACATAATTAGCCAAAAATCCATTCTCAAAGCACACTTTATCTCTTGAAACATATGTGCATTATTGTGCTCTGTGCTGAGTGAACATTCTAATACTTACATTTAAATGGCATTCTTATTCAGTAATCCATCTGCTCAAATGATGTTTCAACCAATGGCTCTCAAGTTCAGTTTGACAGACCTGAATGGCTACATCATCTTTCAAGGGATACCCCCCTCACTGTTTTCCACAAGGATTTAGATGGACTTCTGTTTATCTTTGGCTTTTCTCCGGGAAAATGGTGGAAAAAGACCATGCCTAGGATGCATAATGTGCACTGCACAGAAGTCTTGAGTTCAGAAGTCTTTTCTGGAGAAGGCTTATATCACATAAATTTAGTGATTTTCCCAGGGGGTCTCCATCCAGGCATGCTCAATGACAAATCAGGACAAAATGTGCAGCTCTGTTGATTATGTAGGACATTTTTTAGCATGTTTTATAATCTATTTCAAAAGTTTCTTCAGGGTATGGATCCCTTGGAAGAACTGTATAGACAGCTACTGAAACGGTATACATTTCAGAAATCAATAGTGACATGCCTAGGCCATAAAATAAAAATAGGAAAAATTACTGTGAATCCAGTTTCTCTAATTTATTGAAAGGTCTGACTTTATTTACATTAAAATATGCATTGCATTATAGTTGTCAGCACTGACTATCTATAGTTCTTAGGCAAAAGCTAACAAAACATTAGTTAATTTCAATGAAATCAATAAAAAAAACCTAACTGAATTTAATTAACTCCAGGAAGAAAAATGTATGAAGTTAAACATCCAAGCATAGTTAAATATCATTGTCTAACAAAGGCCATATGTGATTTAAAGGTGGCAATGTATCAAGTAAGAGTCAACTAAGAGACTGATGGCAAAAGTTCGGTGTTGTACTGGTTTGTATTCATTCTTGAAATGCAGCCTTTTACTGGAATTATTTTACCTTAACACCTCTCAGAAATGAAGTCAAGGACAAAAGAAGAATGAGGAGCTAGTATGGACCTTCCAGATACCTGGTGTAAATTAAGAAATGGTCCTTTGCCTACCCTCTTCAGGGTAGATAAGAGTGTATTCACTCCGAACAACTACACAAGGCTCATCCCATTTCTATTATTTATCATTCTCCTTTAGCTAAAATTTGCTATAGAAAATTTTACTGCTGACTGCCATGTTGAACAACTTTGTTATAGTTTGTCCCCATGATTTATCATGTGCCAGTAGTTTTTTTCTTCTCCCAGACTGTATTCTGTAGCTCAGAGAATGTTTTGTGCCCTCAGACACCTGGCACACTATAGTTCTGGTCCACTGGATCAGGTAAGGCATTAATTCCTTTAGTACTATTAAATAAACACTCTGTCTGCCTAGCTAAATACTCTGTGTTCACAGCAGTGGAAGAGTTATCTGAAGGTGTGCATAAAATATTGCATTTACCAAATTGCAAAGACCATTTGTATTGTGCAACTAAACCAGAAAGTGCCTATAGTAAGGGTTTGCACAGCATACTTGTCTTTTGCACCCTAGAAAAGTTCTCCCAGCCAAATCTACATTAGCTGCTACAGAAGATTGGCTTACTATCTAAAAGGAGAGGCCAGGACACTTGCTCAAACAGATCCAGCACTCCTGGCTCTTAGCACAGCTAGCACAACAGAGATATAACCAGGCCATATTTTGAAAAGCAGCTGTGAAGTGAAGGGTGATGCAAAAGGCATGTACTTCAGCTCTCTTCTTGGCAGGGGTGAGTTCCAGATCCCCAGTTCTATTGCACTCCAGCTAAATAGATTCAAGCTCCTTGAAATTTATGTGACTATACCTATTTTTTCTCAAGAAGCTAGCTGAACAGTCATGATGAAACACAAGAGTAGGCATAGTAAATTAGCTTGCGTTGTTTATTTGTCTTTAGCTGCCGTGTAGCATGCTATTGGACCTGCTTTTTGCTTGCCATATTAACTCAGTCTTCTATTGGTTGTGTCTTTTCAGCTTTACTGTGTACAACACAGGTAACAAGATTTCTGAAAGGTCATATTTTATAAATCTTGTCTTCCTTATACACACACTTGTATCTCACACTGTTGTTCTCCTGAATAAACTTAGAAGTTCAATGCTAACTTGTCTGTTTGCATGGAAAAAACTGGTTTACGTTCACATGTTCAGAAATATCATTAGTGTGTAGAAGGCAATAGAGAAATTCCCAGTGTCTCTCAATTCTAGAGGCATAGGAGAGACTTTGGGCTTCTCAAGTCTGTCAAACAGGCTGAAGAAGCATGATCCTACTTATATGGGTAGTTTGGGTATGATTTCGTTTTCCTGGTTTTTTTGTTTATTTTGTGTTTTTTCTCATTTTTTAAAGGAAAATGAGCAAGATCTCATTGAAGTACACCATTGATTGCTACTATGATGGCAGCAATCTTAACTTTCCCAGATATTTGAGGATAACAGCCTGTGATCTTTATTTATTTATTTATTTTAAAATAAAATAAGTATAATAACAACAGCAACAACAACAATACTAATAATAATGGCTTAGAATGCCTTATGGAAAAATCCATTTCAGAATGTGGCTTGTAAAGAGAACACATTAAATGCAGAAATCAAAGAACTTTTTTAGCAGTAGTCTTGTTAAAACCCACCAGAACTGCTGAGACTGAAAAAAAAATTAATCAATAATGTTTATATGGAAAGAGACATTTTAAGCATTGATAATGAATATAGCAGGTCCTTCTGTTGCACAAACTAGCGTGACAACTAAGGTTCTCTCACAGTGGAAAAATTTTCAGGTAGTCTAGAGTCAGCATAGCTGGTTTATATCATTTCCAGGCTCAAAGCTTAATATTCATCAAAGGTTCTAGCTAGGGAGTGTTTTGTGTTGGGAATAGCCAGAGGCTATCTTCCATTAACATCTTTTCTGAAATATTTGTGAGCATAAAATCCCAAACATCTTCACATTATTATTGCCAATGCTCTTTTTGGTGAAATCTGTGTTACCTCAGTAGCAGTAAAGTACAAAAACAGGTGGGCAGATGAAAACAGTAGTATTAATTCTTGCTTTGGTACTAAGATTATTTTGGTACTGAAGTAAGTCCTTCACTGAAATTAATTTTATCAAAGCAACAAAGAATCCTCAGAACCAAAGAAAATCCACATTTAAAGTTAAGAATGTGCTGAAAAAAATAATAATTTTATCCTTGAACCAAAGTCAAGAACATATTGAATCAAAGCTTAATTGCTGTAGATCTAAAAACTGAAATACTACAGAAGCTGGAAAAAAATCTCATTTATTTTGAAGATAGAAAGGCACTGAAGTAAAATAAGATCTTAGCTGGCAGAAGTTTTCCAGAATAAAACAAATATGTGAGAGATGATGTAAGAAGCATGAGTAGCTGGACTGAAAACATATAGAATAAACAGAAGCTTATAACGCTGTTTGAGAAACAGGAAAAAGACATCTAGGCTTCAAAGAATCATGCTGAAGAAAGGAGACAAATTTCAAATCTATTCAAAAAAGATGACATTTCGGCAGCTTTCTGGGGTGGTTCCTCAGCCACTGTTCCTCCTCTTACTGTCCTAGTTCTGCTGATTTTCAACAGCAATAAACACCAGCCAAAATCAACCTGAAATCTATTTTCACAAAATACAATATTACCATCTGAGTTAGAAGAATATACTCAACAAAATGCTTTTAAAATTTCAAGAACCATGGTATTTTGGATTCTATCCATATGAAATACTGCTCTTTTTCAAATATGTGAGTGCATTTACTTGTATGAAACAGCTCTGGGAATTGTCACTGTCATGAAGGAGATTAGTGTCTTGCGCTCTTCTTATGGTATTTTCAACTTCTGAACCAGCCTGTGACTAAATTTTTATAATGAAAAACGTTTGCAGTACTAATGCTGACCTCATTTGTCTCTTAAATGCTAAATGAACTTTAACCTTATGAATCTAAAAATTCTTCTGTAGAAACAAAAATCTGATCATTTATACATAGAAATGGAAAACATTGGACTTACTAGTATCCAAGTAAAACACTGTCTGTAGAACAGAAAATGAACAGGTGATAACACTATTTGTATCTCTTTCTTTTCCTTTTAATCATGTTAGATTTGTTCCAGTAGGTTTCTTTTCAGTTACATTAATAGAATGCAAAGGGACAGTCTCCCCCAAAGTTTTATTTACTCTAGAGAAAGCACTACTGTCTGTTACTCCCAAACTGGAGTTCTGTAACTAGATTAATGTGAACATCTGTTTTACCAGGTAAAATGAGGTGTTTTGACTATTAATTAATGCTCTATTCTGCATAATTTGCATTTCTTAGTTATCATTACCAACAAATGCATTTCAGAAATCAGGACACTGAGGAAGGAATAATTAGCTCCCTGAAACAATAACTCTATTCTAAGTATTAAAGCTCTAGTCACTCTGTTGACTGATAATGAAAATGTCTATGTGTGCATTTGCTTTTGAGTGATGTGAGTGGGCACAATGGGTACAAACTAAAACACAGGAGGTGTCATCTGAACACCAGCAGAAACTTTTTTTACTGGGAGGGTGACTGAGCACTAGCACAGGTTGCTCACGGAGGTTGTACAGTCTTCCTCTTTGGAGGTATTCAAAAGTCTTTTGGACTTGGCCCTGGGCAACCAGCTTTAGGTAGCCCTGCTTGAGCAGGGAGGTTGGACAAGATGACCTTCAGTGATCTCTTCTAAACTCAACCATTCGGTGATTCTGGGTATATCATATGTTTGTGCTTCTATTTTTCCAGCCTTACTGGAAATTCCTGTTTTCTCTCTCTTTTCATAATGCTTCAAAATGAGTGTGTAACAAATAATTGCATACAGCAATTCTCTTTCAGCCATAATACAAGATGAATAGATAAATTACTGCCTATACCATTTATCTGTCACCTTTTTCAATATTATCATCTGTAGTGAAAACTCTTTAGATTGAGTGAAACTGGATAATTTTCATTAATATCTATTTTGGCTATAAATCAGAAATAAAACCTCATTGGGTTTGGTTTGGTTTGGTTTTCAAATATTGTTCATAGCTACTACAGTAAAATATGAGCAGTGCAGACACAGTTGTATCTGTCTCTTGTTTCAAATTTCTCTAAAGCTATGATTTGAAAAATGTTTCAGAAGTTCAGTCCAAGAGGAAAGTATTTTTCAACATTCTGGTACTTATTTTAACATTTTGCATAGGAAATCCTTTGAAAGTTAACTTGCACAGATTTGGAAATCTGGCCGAAACCTAACTCTGAGGTTTTCATATCTGTTTCCAATATGACAACTTTAATTATTACCTTAGTAGTTGATGAATTTTGATTAATAGTAATCAATCTCAATATATTTTTGTTTTAAAAAAAAGAAATTTTTTAATTTAAGCCAATCCAGGCTTATCCTTATCTAAAACTTTCACGAGGATGGACAGAAGGCCTCATTTCCATTCTATTTAGCTTTAACTGGTGTTCATTAAACAGATTCTTCCGTGAACTGTTTTTGTGATAATAATAACAGTGGGGAGTTATTGATATGGTTTTCCGCTTACACGTGGAATATCACAACAATGGACTCAATCTACACACTAACGTGAACAATCTGAAGCTATTTTAAATTAAATCAGTAAGCCAGAAAAATAATTAATCCATCTCAGTTTCTAAGTGATTTGTTCCAATTCTGCTGTCAGCGGATGAAGATATAATTCATTACAACGAGCACTAGCTAATTGGCAACCTTCTTTGGGCATTCTTAAAGACAAGTCAAAATTTGACCACTCATAAAGTCTGAAGTGTCTCCTGTATAGGGAACAGGTCTCCCAGGGTTACATTTGAGATATGTTAGCAGAAAGTGTGTGGGATATTTTAAGTCTTTAATAGTGTATTACTACTTCATTAGAGTTACAGGCATTGCAGAATTGCCCCTGAGTCAAAACTAATGACCAGATTTTCACTTCTATACCTGATTTATCTTCAGTAGCACTCTCCTGGCCAGTGTTTATACTCCAAGGGAAACCCAGCTGTACTTGCTCCTAAATGTTAATACGATATTGTCCCTTAGCTGACTTAAAGCATGCCAGATGGGATGCTTGCCTAGGAACATTCCCAGGGTCCTGTCCTAGGAGAGTCCCTAGATCATTTCTTGAAAGGCTATGATGTATGTCTCTGACAAAAGGCTGGCAGGGTTTTTTTTTCTCTCAGAAAGATCTTGTCATTCATATTTCCCCAGTTACAGAGAAAAGGGTTTGGGGGAAAACATCACCATTCACATGTTCCTTCAACAAATTTAAGATCAGTTACATGCAGGGGTTTCAGGAAAATAGAAAGGATTTGTGAAATGATTTCTTTCCTTATAGAGAAAACATTCTTACAAGTTGTCAGTTCATACCTTTTTACCTCAGTTTCAGAACTCAATATGTTGTTATTTGTAATGACACTAACACATGAAAAAAAGCATAGATAATGACACTCAGATATTTTGCATGCTTTCCTTGAGATCTGAAACATGATTTCCCTTTAAAAGAATATTTTAAAGACTTTTACATGCATGCCATATTCTTTGAAAGTGCACATTTATAAATGCAATTTCTGTGGAATGTAATTAAACAGAATAAGGCAGAAGTCCACTGTATTAAGCCAAGGAAGCCTCTTAGGGCACAGGTGGGAGGTAAGCTTTCCTTTTTGTCTCAGTGAAAGATTCACATGTTTCTGTTTTGGATTGAGCATCAATGCCTTAGTCTGGTTTAGGTTGTTCTGGATCAGTTTTTAATTATAAACTGTACTTTTAAGCCTACCTTGGAACTCCATCCTTTAAGAAAGTAAAAATTCAGGCAGTGTGTGAGGCCTTGTAGAACTATGGCTCGTTAAGGGGACTTCTGTGTACTTCCACTGTCGATTCTGCATAGACTTATAAAAAGCTTCTTTTATTGAAATACATTGTAGTGGAACTGGAGCATGCTCTACTTGATCATGCTTGTGGAATGTCTTTTGTAAAAAGAAAATATTTTGGAAGCTACATCCATGGAATGAACACAGATTCCAAATCTGACTCTGTCCAGTGAAGATGCTAGTCAGAGTTGTACTTAAATGATTAAGTAGAAAGAAAATTGGGAACTCACTCAAGTCAGTGTTAAATTCTTTTAAGCTGCCAACACTTTGGTAAGATTTTTTCCTGCCCACAGCAATAGGATCATAAGTTCGGCTTAGTTCTGTGGCAACAGGTTTGATCTTACTGAGATTCACTGAGTTAGTGATAGATTTGACATCAGCTGTAACCTTAGAAACCAAGATAAACAAAGAGACTGGAGCAAGTGAGAACCTTTCTGAAGATAGAGGAAGACAATGACATCTTTGTAACAGAACAACTGAACTGATCTTCACTTGTAGAAGTTGTCTCCAGCATTAATTGAGTCTCTTAGCTGAACATCTTATTTAGGCACTGACTCCCATGCACCAGACCAAACAGCTGCATCAGTTTAAGGCATAAACCCCTCAGCATTCTGCTTTAGTTTTCTGCCAGAAGTTATGCAATGGGACTGGGGTAATAGAAGCAAATGTGTTTATGCCTCAGTACAGATTGATTGGTGCAACTCCATCACTTCAAGCTTCAGAGGTGCAAACACACTTTTCTTCTCTCATCTCTTTTCAGATTGTCCAGCAAAGTGGTAAGGTAAAAAGCACCTTCAACCAACAACTGCTAGATTTGCCAAAGGTTTTAATCCTGTTCTTTTTAGTGACTCATCTAAGTCCCCTTATTGTTAATCCATTTTTTAATGTTCCACTTTTTGTATTGTTTCTCTCAGTACCTAAGACATTAATCCTGATTGCAGTTTTCACCAAAAGGATTCAATGACAGCACAACTCATGAGAAAGGAAATTTCCAGTATAATTTATGCAGAGCTGTTCTCTTTGATATTACAGGCATAAAATTAATAAAGACTTTTAATTATTAATTATTGAAGAAAATTAATAAGTTTGTATATCCTGGCAAACTCATTACGTGCATTATGTCAACCAAGGACAAAGTTGTGATATTCTTATCCTCTATTTTTTCCTCTTGTTCAGCTACCAAGAAGTTAACTTCCAAAAGCAAATTACTACCTAGCCCCTCTCAGTTAAAAGTTAAGAGGTACACCAGGAATTTGCAGAAGAAAGAGAACAAACTGAAGCTGGTGAACTGTTGCCTCCAAGTCTTAAGCTTTATTATTTCATTCTTGGAATATCTAGACTTTCATAAACAAGACTAATGATATTTTCAAGGCCTTGTTGCCACAGATCTGAAGTACTAAGACAAAATGAAACACATCGGGCCAGGTCCTAACCAGTGTTTCAAGGAAGCAACAACAGCTTGTGCCAGCTCATGTAATACTTTCTTTGGAGGTTCTTAAGAAAAATTTACATTTTCTGTTTAGACATCTAGTGATTTTCTGCCCTCAAACTGCAGCTAAACTAGCCTATTAATATCAGAAGAACAGGAAGAAAAAACGTTTCTAAACTGTGTTCAAACCTGCTTCTGCATGAGACTGAGAACAACTGAATGTGAACTTATATGTTCTCCTGCTTCCTTTATACGAAATTGCTTAGAAACAGAACACAGTTGAAATAAACACTTCAGTAAGCTCCTTAAAATGACCCAAAGCCAGACTTTTTTTTTTTTTTTGGCTAGGGGGCTGCAAATACTTAGGTTGTATTACAGTTGATAGCAGTTTGTTTTGTTTGTCTGCCATAGCTGCAGATGACAGAGATCCAAAACCCATTGAATTGAATAGGCTTTGGATTGACTGTGGGGAAAGGATTTCCACTGTAGATAGGAATGCTAAAAACATAACAATTTCAGGCTCCAGTTTCAGAAAAATTATTCCAGCCTCTCTCTTTCTGCCTTGCACATACACACATTTGCTTAGGATCAAATTCTCTCCTTTGTTCATGTTAGATAACTACAAAATCACTGAAGCCATTCAAAAAGCAGGGTGTAATCCAATGTGAATAAAGCTTTAAATACTTGCCTAGGGGTAGGAATTCTCCCTTCTACCCTTGTTGAAAAGCTATCAGGTACACCCTCAAATGAGGTCAGCAGATTCCTACATGGTTTTACATGCAACATTGTCATCAAAAAACTCACTTGTATTAAAATCACATTAAGTTGCAAAGTTAGGTACTCCATGGCTAAAGTATGCCAGAACTGGAGTTGCCCTTTGCTAGGTAGAAACAACCTAGCTTCAGGCTGACTGTGGTTTTCCAGGACTATATTTCACAGATGCAGAGTGACTGGTCCAGACAGCACTCACCAACACATGCATGTCTCAGACTTCCTCAGAACAGCTGAAAACAGGACTGATTCAGTTACCAAGAAAAGAGGATCGAGGAATAGCAGCCAAGTAGCTTGCTGCTATCAATCATTTATTTTCAACTTTCAAATGAAAAGAAATAATTTAAGAGCGCCAGGGGTGCATGAGAGGAGTAGAGTAATGGGGAGGGAGAGAGGAAGAGGGAGAAAGGAAAGGGAGCTCTGACTCAGTGAATCACTTTTTTTTCCTCTGAACAAAAGTTCAGACTTATCATGAGCAACTGAAGATCTTCTGAACTGATAACTTAAGTATCCCAAGGAGACAAACAGTAATTTTCAGTTTCATCTTTTCTTTTTTTTTCTCTGTGATAATCCAAGCAATAGTTATGGGTTTCATTAAATCCACAAATTTCTATGATAACCAGATACTAATTTATCAAGACAGTACATGAATTAACTTGCAACAGGAAAAAAGGAAGAAATTAAATATTTTTGCAAACAGAAAGATGAAATTTCATGCTGAACACAATAAATGTAATTTCCAGAATCACCTTAGGTAACAGAAATTGAAGACACACAAAGTGACTGAAGCCATTACAAGGTGACTTGGTGCATCCATCAGGACTTGCTGGGGATTCTGGGGACCTAGGTGCTCTTCCTGGATCTGTCACTGGCCCACTGGATTAATAAGGACTGGCCACTTCTACTTCTGTCCGTTTGCTAATGCCCTTTTGATGCACTTTAGGATTGATGGCAGAGAAACTTTATATGAGATATGTTTCACTCAATACTTTCAAATATCTGTTCCCTAAAAAGCAGCAGATGAAAAGGATGTTGTTTTAACATTAACAAGCCATGTTATTAGGATGTGTGATACATGTCAGTCACTGGAGCAGACAGGCAGAGGAAACTGGAGGCTGAAATCCATGTCACAAAGACACCTAGATTTAAATGCTAACATATGAGTGAGGTAAATAAAGATCTGGTCAATGGAATCTGGAGAGTTTTTTCAGTTGAGATCCATGCATAGGCATAGGAAAACAGTGCCATTGGTTATACTCTGGATATTGGATACACCTTGCCTCCAGCTGCCAGAAGGATATGTATGTCCCAGAAGTGCTGTATCATATCTGCCAGCTCCATGCAACTGACTGAGTTACAAAATTAGATTTCCATGGTTAGTCAACTGAATCTTGCCCCAAATAAGTGTTTACTTTGAAGATACTCACTTTAGGAAGAACTGAATAGCCTTTAGGTGTCACTGACTATACTGTATGAGGACTCAGTTCAGTTGCCCTTGTACTGGGGTGTTTAGTGCCATTTAAGATGCCTTTGGGTGTCCTACCTGGACTCCAGCCAATGGTCCAGAAGGGCACAGTGTTTCCATGGGTCCTGGGTCCTACCTGTCTCATCCATGTGTGCATCTGGGACACCCCAGGGCAGCCATCTGAAATGGCACTGGAAGATTCTGTTAGGTTAATAAATGCCAGTGACTGATGAGAGTTTGGATGCTTATCTCAGATGTAGACACGTACATTTAGATTCCCCAGGCTATGACTTGGGTTTTATTTTCCAAACCCCAGTAGGTTTTAAACTTAGGATAGGTGTCAAGTTTCTCTGCAGGGGCATAGAAGCAGCTCTGTGAAAGCACAGCAGTGAAATATGTGGCACCTGCAGCATTTTGGGATTGAAAATAAAAATATCCAGCATGTGGTGATCACCAAAGTTAAAAAGCAGTAGAGCTGTAGTTTCTAGAATTAAATTTATGTCTGTAAATTTTACCTAGAACCTCAACTTGGCATCAGAGCAATTTTTGAAGTCTGATCCTAATTCACTCATGAACTAATGACCATTAATGTCTCAGTTAAGACCTGTTAGCAACTTAAATATAGCTTTAAGTAACTAAGGTGGGAACAAGTGTCAAAATTTCACAGTTTACATACTTCAGTTCATAGATGTTTTCCATCATTTCAGACTGCTAAGATTTCTTTTTATTCAGAACTGTTAGTGAAAACATTCTTCTGAAATATGAATTTCCTGCAGTCCTTTTTTTTTCCATTTCTGAATCTTTATAAAAAAGTATATCACAAATGTACTCCCATTCTTAGCACCTCTCTCAGTAAAATGAAGAGAATGGATTGAAATAACTTTAAAAAACTTGTATTCTTATTCCATACATTATTTTTTAAAATAGCACACTGTTTGAAACAAAAGCTTCCTGATTAAAAGCCAATGTATCTATTGCATCCTGGTGATAGTTATATTACAAAGACACATGTTTTCAGTACTATGGACTACATGTGAATTAAACATCTGCCTAGTACTATAACATCAATATTAAAAAAAAAACTATTAGAGCATCAAATTATCATCTTGCAAAGCTGGGATATTCATCCTGTCCCTGGGGACATTCAGATATTAGACTGATGCAATACTTGTTCTTAGCCAAGTAAACTCTGTGCTACTTTCTTTGTTTCATTATGTATAAATATGTACATGAATTGTTTATAGACTGTGTATACTAAGCAAGGCCAGGTCTGATTCACAGCTGTGAAATTAATCATGCTCTATGTACAGGGGATTTCAGGGAAAATTGTTTTATATCAGTACTCTGACTCTTCACAGTGTTCCTTTTCATGGGTGGTAAAGCTTTAAGGCAAGGCAGCACAACTGGTAAATTAAATCTATGATTATGTAACAGGCTCAGAGAACAGAAGATTAATGGTACAAGCAAACAGAAGAGCAAACTAACTTAAAACGTATTGAAACATAAACATACAAGCTTCAAAGCATAAGTCAACACCTTAATACATTAACTATTTGGCATAAGACATTTATCCTACAAACTATTCCTTCTGCAATCTCCTTCTCTAATGTAGATAGCAGTGCACAACAATGGAAAGTTGGCAGTCCTGCCTGAATGCGCAGGTAACAAGAGCTCAAATGGAAAACGATCAATGGTACCTCTCAAAGTGTTAATCCAGATTAGTTTGTAAACAGCTTCCATGCATCATAACAGCAGCAAATGCTTTTCGCTGGTTCATAGCCTGAATTGCACTTTTTAGAGTTGTGCCGCTGGTGATTTTCTAAAATTTCTTTGATCATGAGGCAGCACAAACCAAAGGGGTTAAAACTTGTCTTTCTTTTACAGTCAGGGCAATAAAAACTCAGGGTTCTGAATGCACAGACATTTTTTTTAGTAAAGTAACATCTATATCTTTCAAACATGGAAGAAGTTCTACTTCCACATATGTTGTGCAGGATTATTGGAAGGAAATCAACAACCAACAAGGAGGCCTGTGCAGTGGGATTCATTGCTAACGCCTTGTAACACCTTAGGAAGTGTAGTGCCACAGGACCTATGGAATTGACATTCCCCTAGAAGAGAAGCTATGGACTGAGCAGGATCCCCATAGAACTTGAAATGACACTAGACTATGAAGAGAGCTGAGTGCTGCACATCAATTCTTCATTTTTTCCAGAGATCTGGAGAGATCTCTCTAGATGTAGAAGTGTTGGATGGCAGAGTCCCTGGCAACTTGTGCAAAATACGTTCTTTCTTCACTCTTATTTTTCATCCCTCTACCCAAAAAAGACTTGTTCAGAGGTATTCTGGATAAGGGGTTGTGCTCCAGTAACAACCCTAAGTGAGACAGGAGAACAAGATCTGGAGATTCAGAGAAGATCCAATCAGCCTGCATTGCTCAGGCAGCAGACTGACCCAGACTTAATAAAAATAGCCAACGGATGGAGTCAGATGCCTCTGAACAATAATTCTGAAAGCTTGTATACTCAGCAAAGATCCTGTAGTCACGGGACTTTTATGTCCCTTTGCTTGAGATCCACAACCTACGTCTCTGTCCAGACCCAGGTCGTTAGCATCTTTCTAAGAAATCCTGGGAAGAGATCAGGCAGCTCCCTCTAAAATAGTTTGCACCAGTAAGACTCCAGTCATTCCTCTCCCTAATCACTAATTACAGAGTAAAACTTCCTCCTGCTTTCTCTGATTCCAACATCCTTTTTTTTGAACGCAGCTCCAGTGTATGAAGGGGAGGTTACCAGCATGAGGTATCCCCTCTAGGCCTTCATTACAGTATTGTCTTTTCCTGAGAACAGGTTGGGCATACAAAGAGTGATGGGAATGGTCTGACCTACAGAGTATTAAGTGAAACAGAGAAAATCACCCCACTAACAACTATGTTTAAGAAAAATAAAAAATTTGTCACCTAAGCCTGGAAGAGGGTTTCAAGCACTAACCTATAGTTTCATAGATGGTCTTAACTGCAGCCTAGAGATGTACACAAAAACATTTTGGTGAAAGAATCTCACAGAAAACTGCTGTTTTGGCATTTCCTATTAACAGTCTTAGTACTGTTGAGCCAGTTTGCAGAACCTGTCTCTTTCAGGAAGATCTAGATTTCTGGTTGCAAAATAATAGAGTGGGAAAGATCTTAAAAAGAAGAGTAAAATCATAAACTTCACAGCTGAATTATGTAGAACTCATTGTTCTTCCTCAAGGCATAGGCCCACGTAGGGAACAAGAGGTCATTAAAGTTAATAGTTTTCCATTCCATCTATCCATACTAATTTTAGGACTTTACTGCTTCAGACTTTTGAAGCCAATTTTACTGAAATCATGATGTGCCATACAAAATAGAAATTGGAACATGTTTATTTTTTTGGCACATGACAGTTAAGTAGGTGAAATCATCCTGTTTTAATTACAAAACAACTCCCCCCCAACTATGTTTCTTATGTTTAATGTTTTTCCCCTAATAAAATGCAAAGGATTATTACTATATAGAAAAACTTATGTCATTTCTTGACAAAGAAGAAAAATATTTCCTGCCTACCATGTGTTTAAATATTGTTCACTTTTCTAGTTCAAACAATATCACTGAGTCAAGAGTAGCTTTTGCATAAAGCAGCATTTGACCTCATTTAGGTCCATCATAAAGAAATTTAGGAAAATGAGTAATATGCTGAGAAATGTTAGTCTTAAGTCACAGGACAGGAAAACTGGTTTGCAGCAGTCATCTTCAAACTAAAGAACTGTCCCCCATCCTACATGTCAAGTATTCATTACATATTTTTGATTTACACCTTTAAGTGCCAACTGATATAAAAGACATTATGTCAAACATTTCTTATAACTGTTGTAAAAGCTTGTATCCTGAAAGTGCCATTTCTTGGGCTCAGAAAACATGTAATTCTACTTAGAAGTACTGATTTCTCCTGCAAACGCAAATGCCATGGGCATTGATTCAGAAGGACAGCTGTGAGAGAAGGAGTTATGTTCTTTTTTTGATGTCTATCTCTGTGCCAGTTTGTATCCTCAGAGGCAAGAAACTTGGATTCAAAGCTCTTTTAAAATGAACACTACTAGGCACTTTCATCTTTTAAGAAGAGGGCCTCAACTACCAAACTCTTAAGATGCTGCCTGCTCCTCCTAGTGGAGCTTTTAAAATAGCTTCTGTCTGCTTTTGGAGCAAAGAAACTTACTTCTCCCAGTCTGTGAGCACACTGTTTACCTGAGAAGAATCTCTATTCCCACTGTTGTTTCTGTGGTTTACATGATTCCTCCTTGTATAACAAGCATAAACAGCTCTAGAGAAGGAAGTAAAATTTGCAATCCTTTGCTGATGTCCAGAGTGGGAAATCAGATTCATTTCTTCACATTCAATAAATTATTGAAGATTTCCATGAGAAATAGAATGTAAGATGTTGACCCTTTCAGTAGTAGGAAAAACATGAACTAACATTTCATATCACCTGAAACGTTTCAACTGTTGCTTTGTTAATGACTCTTTTAATCACAGAATCATAGAATCATTTAGGTTAGAAAAGACCCTTGAGATCATTGAGTCCAACCATTAGTGTTTGTCTTTATTTGTTTTGAAAGGGAAAGTTTAAAGAGATTTCCAAGCTGTGAATCCTTATCTCAAATACAATGAAACATATGAGAATTTGTAATGCAAAATTTCTCCTTTCCTCAAATATGTTATTAACAGATGTCTGCCTCCGGCACATTCTGCAAACTGCTTACAGGTGGCAAGGAAATTGTTTTAAAACACTATAACAAAGACTCAGAGTAAGCTTGTACCACCTACCCAAAGAGACCTTAAAAGATCCCCAGAAAGTCATCACAGAAGAATAACACGGGGTATTAGAAACAGAAGGGCATTTGTCAAGAAATGGAACATGCTTTCAAGCAAGGGAAGTAGAATTAAGCATAAACTCTGGCAAATCTAGAATAAGATAGGCCAAAAATCACTTTGTTAAATAATTGCAAGAGGGATAAAAATGATGAATAAAACTTCTTTAAACATATCAAAAGCAGGAAGCATGCCAGTTTGTCTTCAGGGTTGATAAGTGATATAAAAGGTAAAAAAAAATTTCTCCAACAAGATGCAGTCATAGGGAAAATACTAAGTGAATTATTTGCATTCGTGTTCACTATAGAGGAAAGTAGGTAAGCTCTGACACTGAGCCTTTCCTTATGGCAGACAAATCCAAGGAAATAACTCAAACTGAAGTGTGCTTAGAAGAGTTTTAGACTTTTGTTGAATTTTTTGTCACTGATAACATGAAGAAAGCAAAATAGTTTTCCCTTGAAAATTCAAAATCAGATTATATTTGAGATAGTCAGAATTGCTCAAATCAGCTCCGATGCTGAAATAGTGAAAGTGCTGAATGAAATGGTGGATTTTCAAAGAATCTGTCAGGAGATATCCAGGAAACTACACACTAGTAAGCCTCTTTTGTCTTGGACCAAGCAACTAAACTGCATCATGAATTACATTAATAAATACGATGTAATAGGGAATACTCAGCATGAGTTTTGCTAGAAGAAATTGTACTATACTATACCTGGATTTTCAAAGAACTTTCAAAAATTTCCTCATCAAACTTCTTAACCTAACAGGAAAGGTCCCTGCACAGGTTAATGGTCAGTGAAAAGCTGGGAAACAAATAATAGGAACAAATAATGTAAAATGTTACTAGAGGTAACCCACGAAGATCTGCCCTTCAGTGCATGTAGGTAAACATAATTGGCCTGAGGTGAAGAGGAACAAAAAAACTTTCTTGACAAACATCTTTTCAAGGCAGTCATGCCAGAAACTGTCTTTAGAAAGTTGAAGATGTCATATGATACTGAATGATTAGATCTTAAAAGGTCAAATGTAAATTAAGTGTTGATAAATACAAAAAAAGTCTAATTACTAGTATGTCATGATGGACTTCAGATAAACTGCTTTCAGTGAGGAAAAGGGTCTTTGGATCATTGTTATTTCTCTAGAATCACCTGTTCTATGACCATCAGCAATCAGAGGAAAATTGAGTGCTAGTAAAGACAGAATAAGAAACCTTGTAAGAAATCCATGGCAAACACTGGCCTTCTATCCTGTGTAAAGTACTCCTTACCATCCCCATCTCCAAATAAATACAGTAAGATTTGTAAAGGTATAGAGAGCTGTGACAAGGATGATGAGAGGCAAGGAATGCTTTCCATATGAGAATATTTTAAATAGACTAGAACTTTTCTGAGAAAAAGAAGGAACTGAGAGTGATTTGATAGGTTGTAAAATCATGAATGGGCTGGAGAAGGTGACTGGGGAATAATCATTCACTGTATTTTATAACATGAGGATGAGAAAGCACCAAGTAGAATTATCAGGCAGTAGGTCTGAAGGAAGTGAAAGGAGTACTTTTTCACAAAACACCTAATTATATTGTGGAACTTGCTGCCACAGATTACTTCCATTGCCAGAAGTGTAAATGGGTTCAAAACCACATTAAACAAATTAAAGATTGGAAGATCCATCAAAAACTAAGAAACCTGATGATGTGGTGCAATCTTCTGTTCTAGAAAGCCCTAACAAGAGATGGCTGGAAGCTGTGTGGCTGTGCAGTTACCAAAGCATTTGCTCACCGCTATCAACAATATGATGCTGGCACAGATGAGATTTAAATCTGACTAAAACCAGATGTTTTTTATATTTTTAACTTTTGTCACAGTTTCCAGTGAGTTCCCATTACCCTGAGCACAATTCCTGAGGTACATTACCCCTGCGTTCAGTCTTCAGTGACTGGCTTCATCTGACTTAATTTATTTGGGCCTATATGTTGCACATGCACATCTTCGTATACCTTTGACCCTTGGATTATACACATGGACATGGAGAGAAACCAACATTCATTTTAGGTCAAATCAGGACCACATTTCTCCCTCCAGAAGTAAATGCTCCTTTCCCTTGAACACCTAGGTTTTTAAATTAGACATCTTAGTTCCTTTGTAACTGTTGGGTAGGAAAGATCTGGATGGTAGAGCAGTTTTAGATTCCTTTGGCTTTATTAAAATAAAAAAAAGAAAAAGAAGAAAAAGAAAAAGAAAAAGAAAAAAAAAGAAAAATAAAAAGAAAAACAAAAAGAAAA
>JANZLQ010000005.1:11336130-11373617 GCA_026212715.1 Elanus axillaris | reverse complement strand
AGAAAACAAAATAAAAACAAAAACAAAAACAAAAAGAAAAAGAAAAAGAAAAACAAAAAAAAAAGGAAAGAAAAAGAAGAAAAAGAAAAAGAAAAAGAAACAGAAAAAAAGAAAAGGAAAAGAAAGAGAAAAAAAGAGTGACAAGAAAGATGAGATGGTATCTAAAACCAGAGGGAAACTATGACTACTAAGATATAAAAGAAATTGAAATAATTGTTAAAACTTGAACTGGCCAACATCATCATGATGTAGTATTTTTTTTAAATATGTAACACATTTCCACATGTCAGTCTTTTAATTTTATTTTTAACCCACCTTTTCCAGCCTCCTATGTTTCAATAATATGAATAAAACACTGAAAATTATTCATCTGTTAACCCCTTTCCTTGTCATTGGATTGCAAAGGAATGCTATTGAAGGGGAAAATAAAAGTCACAATTTATAAGGAATTTAACTGGAAGTATAATGAAGACTTTTTCATATTTTTTAGAGAACACCTAACAATCTAAGCAGAAACTGTATTGTTCAACATTTTTTTCATCACATGCACTGTATTCTATTCCAGATATTCTATAGTATCTGTATACAGATCATTCCACAAAAAACAATTCAATGCAACCATCTCAGAAATAGGAAACAGCAAATAGTACTACTAAACATATAAGAATAAGGTAGAAGATATTAACCTGAAGATATTTGGTTTATTTAAAGAACAGGGAACATCAGTACAATATCCCAATCAACAGTATTGCTTTAAATATGGAAACTAAGTGCATTCAAAGTATATTGGTATTGTATTGGAAATACAAAGTATTGGAACAGGCTGCCCAGGGAAGTGGTTGAGTCACCATCCCTGGAGGTATTCAAAAAAGTGAATAGACAAAGCACTCCAAAACATGGTCTAGTGGGCATGGATGATGGTTGGACTTGATGATCTTGAAGGTCTTTTCCAACCTAAATGATTTTGTGATTCTATAACAAACACAATTTACTTGAATATTCTGGAAAAAGAGACAAAATGCAATAATGTGGTTTAATTGTGCTACAGTGTTACCAAGTAATATAAGACCATGTCCTTTGCAGAGAATAGGTCACCATGTTTTCTCTGTTGGTTTCAATCTGTTAAGTATGCCATCAGCCCCGTCTTTTCCTGTTTGGTCCAAGCACATCACTGCCTTCCTCTTATATAAGAGTTCAGGAAGGCGTATGCTTTTCTCCATATACGGATAAAAGCGATCAGCCAAATAGAGATTTCCTCTGCATTATAGTACCTTTTAGCTCATTGGTAGCATTTTCAGGAGGACTTTTCTAATTCTAACTCCAGTTAGTCAGGGAAGTGGTGAATGACTGATCAGTGCTTTAGAAAACGTTAATTTTCTTCACTAAAAGACCTGTACTTATGTCATGTATTGCTATCAAAGAATGTAAGAGAGGCATCAGCTTTTGTAAAATGTGCTTTTATACTCACTTCATAGGCAAGTCCAGCCTCATCTGAAACAACTCACTAAGTCATTAAGTCACTTGTATAAACTTTGAGTATTTGCACCAATTGCCCAATTTACATCTCTCTAGGTTCCAGGGCATACAAGAGTCTCTTTTAGGCTCCTGAAGCCAGTTCCCAAAATCTGTCACCCATAAGCCAGGTAGTATCTTGGATTATCTCATATATGGTTATAGTTTCAAACTTTGATGAAAAAATATTTATTTATGGAAAAGTGTCTGATTTTCATAGGTCCTGTACATTAAGCCTTTACTGAGGTTTTCTAAATAAAAAATTAAGCCCAAAGCAGGGAAAATTCTTTAGGTGCTTCAAAACAGAGTAAAATGACCTACGTTGGCATACTTTTTTTTTCTTTTTTTCAAGGGAGCTTCTGTGAGAGTCTTTCTGCTGATAATAGCCTGCCTGTCTTGTTGCTGGGATGCTATTGCTTTGTCTTTCAAACAGTTGGAGATTGGGAAAAGGTGTTCCCTTTCAGTACTCAAATTTCATGACACTCCACTATTTTTTTCCCATCACATGGGAAATCCCACACAAGAGAGACGATATATATGAGTACAACTAGCAGTTACTTTGAGATGACAAATACCATGATGAAACAAAAGAAATTTCCCATTAAAATAAACCACATGTCAGATTTCAGCTCAGATTCAGCCAGCTCTCAACTAAGGAAATATGCCTTAGCTGTAGATCACGGAGTAAATACATATCTGCTTTACTCAAAGTGGTCCGTAGAGAAACAAACAGAAATATGAGCTAGCGCTGACTATGAGAATAAACAGAAAAGCCTTCCAAGAGCAGGCCATCTCATGCTTTTACCAATGTAGCCCTGAAAGGAAAAGATGCACACACCTCCTTGCCTTAGGCAATGCTTAATTACCTTCTATCAAAATAAGCTGTGGAATTCAAGGCCAAACATATCAAGTGAATGCTGGATTTCATACTGCTCAGGGTATTCCATGTTGCTGGATATAAAAACCATGAACTGAAACAAGGTCCAGCAAAATATAATTAATTTCCTTTGCCACAACTAAACAGATTTCTCAGGGCCTCTATCCAATTAAAAATAATAAAAAATAAGTTTGGGGAGTAAAAGAAATACTGGAAATAGGGAAGAAAAAAATAAGAGAAAATTCCCCTGTTACAAGTGATTAGCTTTCTTTATCCTTTAATTAGGCAGACTGGGGAGATAAACTACATGTTTAGCATTCAGTTTAGTCCCCTCAGATTGCTTCCATCTTCACAAAAAACGATGCTGAAGTACTTAGGAATTTTTTGATGGATTTTTTTCCTTAGTACCACATTGTTTCAACAAAAGGAAAAGATTTTTCAAAAGTGTATACATTCACAAATATTCTTTGGGCAAAGTTTCATGTCTACCAGGAGGAAAACTCTGAGCAGGAATACTGTTACTGCTTCTGCCTCCTCTATCTTTCTTTCACTCCCCCTTAATCATACTCAATTCTCAATTTCAAAAAACCTAATTTTATCCTGACTCAGACATTCAACAAAATCTACACAATTATTACTTTCAGGTCAGCCTGCTTTGGTGTAATTCCTTAGATATACACTGGGGAATAATGTATTCCAGAAAAAACAGGTGAACTAACTTTCCTGACATGAGCAAAAGAAGCCTTGAATGGCTGATAGGGTTTCAGACCTGATATTTGAAATGTCCTGGCTGTAAGGTACATCTTGTACTTCTTGGATGAAAAATCAAGATTAATATTTTTCTAAAATATTCATTTCATTCAGTTCAAGACCCAGTCATAAGAAAATTTTGTAGTCCTTAGTAGGTCATCAATTATTTTTTTTCTTAGCTGAAGTAGTTGAACATCTTTAGAGTTCTTCTATGAATGCGACAATCATTATCCACACACTTCATTGCAAAGAAATAGGAATGGATTGTTGCAGGGAACCTAATCCATATGTAAAACTCCCATTCCAGTTGAAACAAGCACTATATAGTAACAGAATTAACAGCAATTCTATTTGTGGTCTTCTTTAGAAAAAAAGAAAAAATAAAACCACCAAAAAACCACATCCCCCAAACCCATCCCATACATAGTTATATTTCACTGTAAAACTAGATAACTAAAATCATTTCTTGTGAAACTGAGTTTAAACAAAAGTCAGACAAAGCAAAATTACTATTGAATATTTAATGGATATACAGCAGTGCTTCAATACTCACTATCCTAATTGCAAGGCTATACCTGTGAATAGCTGGATGATAGCAAGTGTCCATTTCTACTATGGTGTTGACTTTACTTTTCTTTAAAAGATCCATTGGTAACAGTTTTACTATTTTCTATTTCTGTCACAAACCTACATTTATTGCTAACACTTCTAGCTAGATATCTTGGGTTTAAGCTTAAATGTTTACTTAATTTTTAAAACATTATGTTTATTACATTTTAAAAGCACACACATGCACTCACTGATCCTTTCTGGATCAAGATTTGATTAATATAAAATTTAACTTTTAAAGCAGAATGTGCACAAACTACATGTGCTTTGGAAATTCATTTTGTTCCCTGCTTTAAGATGTTTTATGCAATCCATTTATGTACCATTCAGTAGAAAGCGGGAGAATCAGCTATATGGGTAAGGTAAGGCACAGAAGTCATATAAGGCAGAAGTATTTGTATAGCTAATGCTTTCAGGGATAGGCTGAATTTCCAAGGTTTTGGTTCAGTTATTGATTAAAAATAGTTTATTCTTGATTATTCATACCAAATTATCTATTTTCTTTCTCATCGCCTTCAGTACTTATTCAAGTATGGGATACCTCGAAGCTGTGGGATGTTAATAATCCCTCTGCCTTTTGCTAGGTAGGCACGAATTAATTCCTGTAGAAGTTTCACTCTGGGTAACTCATCTGACGCTATCAATTCTTCCTGGGAAACTACTAAGATTCTCACACTTGTCTGCCATCAGAGGCAACGGTGGTATGCACAGCATTTTTACATGTATTTTTCACTTGTGAGGATGAAAAAAGAAAATACTCAGCTGAGTTTGCTTTAAGCATGAGACATAATTACAGAATCCCACCAAGCCATAGTAGATTTTCATATATAAATGGAAATCAAGATAGTAAAGTCATGAGCAATAATAAAACACAAACTAAGATGATACTTTATGTATTCCCGTGTAGAGATCAGCTCCAAAATAAATTGTACATCTTGTTGAACCATGAGGAGGTAGATCATGTGATGGGTCCTCTCACCGCAGTGACTTTCCTCTTGAACATTATCTCTCCCTGAACAGAGCATTTAAGATGACTCCAAACCAGAAACCATATGATTTTATACTCTTACAGTCTGTGATTCTGGCCCATATTAAAAAATAAAAATTTAAAAATTGTTTGTAATCCAAGGGCCATAATGCTCCAAAATTCTTAAAATTATATGCTGACTAAAACCTACTGAAGACTGAACATAAAGACTTTTTTTCTTCCACGTATTTCAGCTTTCATTTTATTCCATGATTTCCTGTATTTGCTAAATTTTATATTATGTTTGGTTTTACCTCTCATAACTATTTGGAAAATTAATATTTCACATCAATATCATGACACATGATATTTCTTTATCTTTCATGTCCCACAGACAGTAAGTCACCTGCCTCTCTTTTTTTCTCTCCCATGTAATATAGCTAAATTAATCATTTTCCTGCAAACACCTCCTCCTTCATCTTTATTTCACAGTTATTAACTATCTTTTCTCCCCAAAGATATAATAGATAACAAGTTTAGTAGAACTTGGAGCAATCTCTTTCTGTCTTTGAGGATTGCACTATTTCAGATCCGAAGAAAGGCTTTTGTGCTGGAAACCCAGTTTATTCAAACTGTATCAGCTGCTCTAACAAAGGTGTTCCCTTACAGGGGTGAGGACACCAATTCACAAATAAAAAAATCTGGGTTTTGTTACCCATTAATCTATCTTTTATTTTTTAGCTCAATAATAAAAAAAAGATTAAATGTGACTAGCAATTAATTATAGTGCTGCTATAATGTAGTTAGCACAGTATGACTGGCAACTAATCACATACCGCTAAGAATAAATAATTCATGGCTTTGTGAATAACCACTGAAATTTAATGTATTCAGAAATATAATGATCACTGATAATTATAAGTAAAACCAGAAGTATACAGAAGTTAGTATAATTGATTTAGAAAATAAAAGACTAACTTTTCAATGAACAACCCAGCTGTGGCTATATCAAAAAGTTGGAGGCATCATCATTACAATTATAGATGGAGCTGTATGATTTCACCTTTTTTGGTATTATATTTCAAAAACTCTTTGTTGAAAGAAATGGCGTGATGGAGACAGAAGTGATGAATGCACTGAAAAATTGCTTCCTGTCATAAATGACTTTATAAACCTACTGGGAAATTTTTCATGTCTACATCTGGTAGATGGTGACTAATGCAGGATAATCAAATTAGAAATCATTCAGCCAGTAGGGACTTGTGACCACACGAAGGTCCAGTGACTAAAGCAAGATTAGAAGTTGATATGTGTAAATCACAACTGATTCTAATCAGAAGCAGATGCCTGATTTCAGACAGGACTTCATGGACAAGATGTCAAAAAAGATTAGAAATAATTGAGTAGATGGAGACAATGAAATGCAGACTACGTTATAGTACAAACAATTGATTGAATTCTATGCAAGTAGGTATGCATAGTTTAAGTGCACACTGTCCACAGAGAATATATATGACAAGAAATAAATTACTTTCTACCTGATGATTGTGTAATTTAAATGAATAATATTTAATGTGTATATCATGTAAACATACTGTGAAAATGTGGAATAGCTGATTAAATTGGACATATGAGATAATATTCCCATTGTCTGATTTTCTGTGGGTTAGCACCATTAGAATCAAGTATTTGTTGTTAATTTATAGACTAAAAATATGCTTTTGAGGATTACATGTTTATATTTATCTCAAAAGAATTCTAAACTGTAAATTTAAATTTTAAAATGTTCCTAACAGTGAATAATAGTTAAATATCATAGAATAACTGTGAAATAAATTTGCTGTGGTATTTATTATCTCTATTTCTTTGTTTTCTTCTGGAAATTTTACTGCAACTACATGAAACCTTTCTATAATTAGTGATATATATCTTTGTTTTTATTTTACAGGTCCTAGGCAGAAAGTATACCAGTGCCTACTAAAGAATACAGGAGCTAAATAAAGGGACAGTATATTTTTTTCTATTCTAGTCATGTTCACAATCCCTTGTCACAGTGTAGGGGTATTGAGTATAGTTATGTGTCTCCATCAGTACTTTGAAGTCTAAATAATAAACATATAACTCCTCCTCATCTTCCCTTGTTCACATAGGCACAGAGAACTAAGTATCATGAATCATATGTTGTATTACATGGGTTTGAGTTTATGCAGTACATCTTATATTGAGAATGGTCTAAATTGTATCTGGAAGGATATATTTTGCCATAGAAGGATTTCTAGTGCTAGCAGAAAACAAAAAATACACTCTCTATAAAGCCATGAGAATATTTTACTGGTAATAAGCACAACAGTGAGCACTGAGAAAAGAAGTTTGACATTCAGATAGCAGAAATTTTAGCAAAGTGCTTGTAAAAAGCCAGGGTATAGGTTAACTTTACTAAATTAGGTGGTTTTATGATTCTTCAATTTTTAGTTCTTTTCTACTTTTGATTAGGTGGTTTTCAGACTCCGATTGTTTGCCAACTTCTCAGTCACAATATTCGTGTGACTCATTACTCACACTTTTTGATTGGCTAGCTAAGTTTCCCATGGCTCCATCTCCTGTCAGGATAACTATCTAACATACAAATGTTATTTGCTGATATTTAATTATAATTCTGTACATAAATTCTCCTGTGAGTTGAGATTTAAAGGAACACATACACGAACACTACACTGACATAAATATTCTTCTAAGCCAAAGAACAATTCAGACACATTAAGAGCTGGAGAATATTAGAAAAAATGTGAGTTAGAGGCTTTCCTGCAAACTGGGTGGGTGGGAAAGGACTGAGAATAAAATAAAGTTACATATTTACTTTTCCTGACTGAAAGGGCCATTAAAAAAAAAAGATCAAATGGATTTTTCCACCAATATGTTTTAGTTAAATGTTCTTTATTGATTTTAATGGTAGGATCTTCAATATAGGCTTGAGCATAATGCAAAAGTTTGTTTCTGCTATCACATTTATAATATGCCTGGAATCCTTGCAGGTAAATACGATGACATCTGAGTAATAATCTTGCACCACTAAAAACAATGTCAGTAACAGCAGGTTCAAGCTGCTGGCTGCTATTAGAGCACATATAAGTCATGTATACTAAACAGAGTGTCACTAATCCAGGGATGAAATCATACTCCAGTGCAGAAAATAGGAATTTTGACTTACCCAACCATATACAATAGTTTCCTAAAGATCAAGACAAATGCTTGTACTTGTACTGTTTGTACAATGACTGATAGATTAAGAAAAAAGAGGAATTTGTGTGAGTGTGTATAAGACATATTTAGAAGGATAAATTCATGACTCAAAACACATGTGTAATTAACATCTAAGTCCTCTTCAGCTTCTGAATGCAAACACTTATAAGCAGGAGAAATTAGCAAAAGCAGAAAGTATATTACACACGCTCAACAGACAGGATTTTTGAGCATGAAAAACCCCACTCTTTTGTTAATTCTTTGAATCAACAACATATGTTGTTTACTTATTGTTGCATCTTGCAGAAAAAATAAAGTTGGCTTCAGCAAATAATGAGCAGATTAATTTTGAAGAAAGAGAACTGTGCGGCTAGAATTACGAATACCAGACAGTAATGCCATTATACTGTGGGCTTAAGGTTTTTCCACAGCAAAATAGTAGCCTGCCAGGCAGACAAACAAATTAGCTGATGATGAACCTTCCTTCCACAACTAACCTTTAATCCAAGACAGCCCATTTAACTAATGAGGAATCCTCCTCTTGTACTACTATGATAATATGAAAGTGGTGTGGAACTGATAAGCTGAAAAGAGTCAGTCGAGTTTTTGACCTTTCTCAGAAGTGCCTTTGACATCAGCTAGATGAGAATGTGAAGACTCAGCCATTTGAGTAAGTCTCCAGTGATCTGCCCCTAGAAAGTCTCAAATAACTTCCTTAGTCATAACAGGCACTTTGGCCTGACTCACAAAACAGACTAGCATGCAAGTTCAACTCCCACTTAAAATTGTTAGTGGTTTGAGTTCAACTCACTTAGCTTTAACCAGCTTAAATATAGGGGTCTAGTCTAAACTAGTCCCTTTCCAAAATCCCCACAAGTTCCTAAAAACTTCTCAGTTTCTGAATTTTCCTTATGAAGTCCCTAGAATTCTGCTCTGAAGCATGTGCTCATTTTGAGTTAAATATCTTAAAATATCTCAGCAGCTATCTCATACCTTACTCCTTTTGGACTCGCAAAACAATTTTCCAACCTCTAACATCTGTTGACCAGCAAGTTCAGACTACATGCAAATCCTCACAGAGGTAAAGGAGGATGAAGTGCTACCCTTCCTTGACACAAACTTTTATCTATTTGATTGCTCAGATGATGGAGCATTCAGCCTTTTATTCCACTGTCACATGATATGGCTTGAACTCACTTCCTTCACATTACAGTAGGACTAAGAAGTAGTAAATGTGCTAAGTAGAAAACTCTTTGGAGAGAGGGAAGAAAGGGAGAGAGAACACACATTTTGTTTCTTTTTCCAATTTTTACTCAAGCTGATCTAATTTTCACCTAATGAAATAAGACTAAGCCAAGAAGCGGATGGATAAGTGTATTTTGTCCTGAAGGCTGTGAAAATAAGTGTGAAAACATGTCTAAAATGTAATGTAAGTTTAATCAGAATTTGCATTACAAAAGCAAGATATTGTAATGGAAGTGACAATGTTGCATTAGTACTGCTTGCAAAAAATGGACAAAGCTGTGGATACATGTTTGGGGGCAGGTGTTCTCTTTACCTCTCTTATCATTGAGTACAATATTATCTCTCCTTTTGGCAGCTCTGTGAGAAGACTTCAGTGTCAAAAAATAAGTAAAAGGAGGCATAAAAAACCCCAAAGGTTTCTTTGACCTTAATTTTTTTAAGTCCACGTTATAAGAGATTCCATGATAAAGAACAAATTTACAATAAAGACACTGGAATTTGTTGGGAAGAAAAATCCTACAAGATATCTCAGACAAAGGCAACAGGAAATATAACATTTGTAACCCCAAAATATAAAGTTTCTCCAGTAACTGCATGTTTAAGTGTTTTGAATGACTGAAGTAGAAAAGGGTCTTATGAGACTTAGGTACAAATTACCTTCAAGACTGGTGCAGATGGACCACAATAGTCAAAATCTGGGAAGTAGTCTTTGGTCTAGAATTCCCTAAAGAGAGCCAGATGAAAAGTAAACACAAGAATTTGCAGTCGAAAGCAGCATAGATGAAAAAAATTACATCTCCTTTCTCAACACATATGCCTTCCCTCAGCTTGACCGATTTTGTTAGGAAAACAGTATTTTTATTACTCTTTTAGATCCACTGGCCTCAGTGTTCTGATGCTGTCTGTAGATGCTGTACCCTGCTGTGTACAACTGAATTAAATACACAAGCTCAGTCATCATAAACCTGTTAAAAATACTTCTAGAAATCAGGCTGTGCACGCAAGGATAGCAGACAGAAAAAGCTTTCAACTTTAATGAAATAATTTATGCTCAAATAATTTAATCCAGTCAGTTAGTGCTGCAGAATCATTTTTCATAAGGACATATCTGAAACGCATTTCAAGATAGACTCAGCCTAAAATGTAGTTTAGAAATGAATGAATTATCATTGTTTAAAATGACCCTTTAGAAAACACAGATTCTTTCGTTCTTATGTACAGATGTCATCTACAAGCATTCTCTGTTCTGCTGAAATTCTGTCATCTTTTGAGGCATCAAGAATTGGCTGTTATCAGAGGACAGATACAAATGTTGATTGTCCTCTAGATGGATAGGACATGACAAATTTTGTTTTGATGTGCCTTGGGGCATAGGAGATTTCAGTTCTTGTCTTAAAAGGATGCAATGCAAAAGCCTTGATGTGAAATAAATTGGAATAATTACAATAACTGTCTAATTATACATGGAATGAAATAAACCTCAATTTCAATACAGTTCAGGAAAATCTAATGCAGTCTGATGTTTACACCTATTTCCTGGCTCCAAACCAAGTTAACATTCTCATCAAATCTGATTGGCTCTGGCAGGATCAGATTATCTGGCATTGTAAGTAATAAAAACATTGAAAATAAAGTTTTATAATACAGTATTTTAATCCATATTTATAAGTAACAAGTTTGTCTGTCTTTTCTCTCTTTCTACAACTTATACTTTTCACCCATATTTTTAAAATTGTGTTTCATTCTCTCGACAATCTTGATATATATAGATGTCTTACTTCATTGGCAAATGGAAAACTGTGGCACAGGGTGGAATAAATAATTTGGCTGAGTTATGGAATGTATAAAATCCAGAAAGCTCAATTTTGTGTAATAGTATGTTTTGATATGCAACTGTAGTCATTAATTTTCACCTGACTAACAAGAATTAATGTTTCAACGAACAGCAAGTTTCTGATGAGGAAGGATAGAAGAAGCAGTTCTGTTCCCTCTCCCATAAACGCCATAATGCTATCTAGTACTGGAAATACAGGACAAACAAAGGCAGATGAAATCCTTACAGCATAAATCCAGTATCAGTTGGGATTTAGACCTCGAGAGCATACCACATCCAAACCAGAAGCTCTATATTCCAGGACAACCTAATCTTGTATTTGTGAACTTCTTCCCTTCACAGCCTTAGAGTTCACTTCAGGTTGATCACAAGTACTTCTGATGGGATGGCAGTCTTTTAAATGCCAGCTAAAGCTCTGTTGCAGTCCAGTTTAAGGGCAAACACACTAGAAATCTGTCTAAATGTTCTGGAGAAACCCTGAACGTTTTATGTTGTCATAATTGAAGACAACTTTGATAGTGGACAGATACCTGCGTGTAGATAAAGTAACTTTCATATGCTCATTGACTCGTCCAGGTCAGTGCCTGCGTAGTGATTCAGGTCAACAGACCATGGCCTCAGGGAGGGAAACACTCTGCTGGACTATTGGATTATATCCTAAGCAAAGCCTAGCGTACTGCAGGTATGAAGTCTTACTGATTTTGCAGATTTGGAGATTTTCACTTCTCTACAGAGAAAAATTGTAGGGTCCATCCCAAGTGAATGGAGGAGATGAACATTCCCTGTAATTTCACTGTATTCTAAATGGAAAATGATAGACAAGTACTTTAGATTGGATTATTGTTTGGTGGTACCTAAGTTGCATATACAGGCCACAGAGCAGACATTTGATTTCAGCAGCCTGAAAATCCATCTGCAAATCTCAGAAGCACTTATTTCTTTTCAAAACTGTTCAAGGGATGCAGGAAGCTACATTAGAGAAGCTCAAATATTCTTTCTTCCCCTTTCTGGGGCCAGGCACTTCAAACTGGAAATGAACCAGTGCCTAAACTGAATAGAGCAGACACCACCATATTATAGCATTAAACAGGAAATCCTGAAAGAACAAACTCAAGTCTTTGGTTCACACGAGAGGCTCAAGGTCCTTGTCTGGAAGGGAAGTTCACAACTGTGGATCAACCTGCCAAGTCCCAGCATAAGCCATGGCAAGAATAAGAATATGCATATGAAAACAGGAAAATTTGTCTGGCAACCAACTAGGCAAGTCTGATTTTATGCTAAAATATGAGGGAAAGGGTAAGGCTAAGCCTCAGCTTTCCATGGACTGCAAATTCCTCTCTTTCTGTTAGCAGAAATTATTTCTTTAGGATTCAATTCCAGAGTTTAATGCAGAGATTCAAACTTCATCTCAGCATTGATGCCTTCACAGATATGAATCAGAAGGAAAAATGTATTGCTTCACTACTGCATAGTTATGGCGACCCTTTGGCAGATATGTGTGCATAAATTGGAGGGAGATTACCTTATAATAACCCAAACCCTCTCCTTTGCCAGCCTAATCTTTCCCACTAGATCCCCGCTCCTGTCTTGCAGCCAATAGTGAACTAATACAGAAATCCCAGAAAAGACTACTGACATTACCTTGTCATTGCAAAGTCAAGCATCAGGGCAGGTTGTAGGAAATACAGCCTGAACAGGGGCTAAGCTTCATGTGTCCAAACTGATTTTCAAGGGAAAATGTGCTGCAGTCCAAGCAAAGTTGATTGAGATTTGAGTACAGAAGTTGGTTTTTCACAGAAACCACAGGAAAAATCAAGAAGAACTGAGAGTCTTGCAGTCAGATGGGAGGATTTTAACTGGTGTAAATTTTTACCACTTGGAAATCATGTGGACTGTTACCACTGTTTGCCAGCTAAAGCTTTGGTCTTGTAGATTTAGTTATTCATGTTCCATGAGACTTGTTTGGGAAACTGGAGGGACAGTGTGCATGATATAGACATTTTCAGAGATCTGAGGGAGATATTATTTCATAAATAGAGGAGGTTTCATCCTTTATGAAGCAGGTCCACACAATTTAAAAACTGCTGAACAGTGTTTTATAAACAAAGTGAGCACTCTGAAGATATAATACAAATTGAATTAGTATCTTCCCCTATTTGCCATATTAACTAAAACACAGACTTAAGCTGACATCAGAAAACTTTATAGAAACTTGATGGAAGCATAGTACGGAACCCAAGGAAAGTCAGAATCATTGTCTTATGTAAAACAACATCAGTAATGATTCAGAAGACATGATACAAATCTGCACTGTCCTTGTATTTTCAATATATTTAAGGACAAAAAAGAAGCAGACAGAATAGTACTTCTCAGTGAGGATAATTTTACTGTTCCAGACATCACATGGGAATAATAGACCTATAGAGGCAACAATAACATTTTCATAACAATGAGTGTAATGTCACTGCTATATTGTCAGAACTAAACTATAGTTTTCTGAAAACAGTGGTCACCATGGATCATTTCTTCCAAATGACTACTGTGTTAGCCAAAAAAGATTTCTTCAAACACTATGTGTTTTATATCACTGCGTGTGCATGTTTGTGCATATGAGCACCTGTGAAACACAGATTTTTTACAATAGTCTCATCTGTAGAAAGAACTCATTAAATAGTAACCCAGCCACTACAGAACATCTTACGCATCAATGGGTATTGTTCTTTTTTGACTAACAGCTGCTTTTAGTTTAAGTAGTTTACTATAGCTAAAAGCTCTAACAATCTGGATACTTTTTGCTATCAAGGTTTATTTCAACCTGCTAATGTCTAGATAAGGGGTTGCCAGTTTTCCTGCTTCAAAGGAGGCAAGAGTAATTGGAACTATAAACTCTCCCATTCATCATTAAAATGCACATTTTTATAGGAACACAGAAAGCATCTGTATCTTTACTAAGATGAGGCATGCATTAGACAGATTTAAACTGAGACTGCTCAATACAGAAGATCACTACTCTGACATTTACACGTTAATGTGCACACACTTATTTCAGAAGAGGACAAAATAGCACATGCTTAATCAGAAGATTATTTTACAGAGTGAGATCCTCATCTTGCATAGTTCTTTATTTTAGCTGAAGCTGAGTCCCTTAGTCCTTCACCAGAGCCATTCAGTATCTTCCATGATCAGGCCCTGTAACTTTTCTCATTGCAGTTTCTCTCACTTGTGCCTTGGCATAAAGACAGTTTTGTACAGCTAGATCCAAGACCTATGCAATCCTGAAAATGATTACAAACACTATGCCTTGGCCAAGTCTGGCAATTGTTCATTTCCACAGTCCATTAAGAAAAAGTGGAATCTACCGAGCAACTAAATAGCCCTGGTTTGTATAAGATGTACATATTTCCTTATGGTCAATTTGATGGAATCTTCACTTCCTTTTTAATAGCTTGCAAAATCATCAAAGATAGAAACAGTATTAAAGTGAGATAAGTTTACTCCTACAGGCTGCCATTATCATCAGAATATAAAAATTCCATGGTCTAAAGTAAGGCTTTGCCAGAGAATGAGCAAAAAAAAAAGAAAAAAGAAAAAAAAAGTTTACTTCCTTTCTTTTGTTCTCAGTAATTCTAAAATGAGTCATTGCTTGTTTCCACTGGAACACTGTAAAGAAGTTTGCCTGATAAGATGCCCATTCGTTTCCCTAGTAAAAGATATTTTTGTGTTATCATAAAAGAGGATTTTTGTTAACAAATCACTGACAGATAGACGTAGAGCACTTCTAACAAATCTAGAGGTTTCTGGCAAGTTTTTTCTGTTCAAATGCTGTCTCTGTCTGTTCTACAAATGGTGGGTTTTGCAGGATATGCGAGTAGCCTCCATTAAGCAAAATTACTTGTTCCATGAGAATGAATGAACAAGAACCAGCTGCACAGATATTTTGAATATTTTATATATATGTGTTGAGATGGGTTTCCTAAGGAAACAGGATCACAGAATCACAGCACGGTTGAGGTTGGAAGGGATCGTTGGAAGTCATCTTGTCCAGTTCCCCCTCTCAAAGCAGGGTCACATACAGCTGGTTGCCCAGGACCCTATCCAGGTGACTTTCGAATATATCCAGGGATGGAGACTCCACAACATCTCTGAGCAACCTGTTCCAGTGTTCAAAAACCCTCACAGTAAAACTGTAGTGTGGTTTTTTTTCTTACCTTCAAATGAAATTTCCTGTATTTCAGTTTGTGCCTTTTGCCTCTTGTTCTGTCACTGGATACCATTGAAAAGAGTCTGCTTCCATCTTCATTATACCCTCCCATGAGGTATTTATACTCACAGGTGTGATACCCCCTGACTCCTATCTTACCCAGGCTGAACAGTTGCAGCTCCCTCAGCTTCTCCTCATACATCAGATGCTCCAAGACCTTAAACAGGTTTGTGGCCCTGCAGCACAGGAGGCTGTTGGCCTCCTTTGCTGTGATGGTGCATTGCTGTCTCATGGTCAACCCCCCCACTGTTCAGGTATCTGATGGTCTATACTTCTGTGACAACTTTCGAATCCTCTGTTCAAATTCACTTTAAAGGAAGGGTAGGAGTCTACAAAACAACTATGTTTCTGCACAAGCAGAGCCCTGGATCACTCGCATTACTGCTGCCTATTGTTCGATGAAGCAGGTTTGCTGTTACCGCATAGGAAGATATTTAAGGGAAACACATCTATAGGAAATCAAACTTCCTTATTTCCTCTGTTAATAGAACAATGTCTTGTTTATTGTAATTGCATGAACTATAGGCATACTATAACCACACTTGACAAGTTACTCAAGTCTGCAATCCAATCACGCATGAAAATATACCCTAAAATCAGTAGACTCCTGGAGGATTTAAATAGGATAATAAGGAAACTACTCATAAATTATTCTATAATGAATATTATTTCTTACAGTAAATAATCTTAATGAGTCCAAAAGCCAAAAGAAAATTGTATTTTTATATGACAGAATTCTGACAGCGAAACTTTGTGTACTTCTTTTTATGTATAATTTCTTTATAAGTCCTTCTAGATAGCTATGTGATTAGGTTTTTTTTTAAATATGTTTTGCCAGTTTCCTAGCCTCTTTTATATCAAAAGTCTATATTATGTGGTTTTCTTTCTTGTTTACTTGTTTGTCTGCATGAATGTAGTTTGACTGGTTCCTTTTCTAGACCCCCAAATGTATTATTTGTTTACATACTCTGAGACCAAGATTTTTAACAGCCTTTGATGCTCTAACCTGAGCCTTAAAGAAGATGTTTTTTGAAAGATCATCTAAAAAGAGAGGCCCTTTAATTTTTCTGCAATTACTTTATACATGTACAAGGCCCTACATGTGCCTGGCATCATACATCTAAGAGCTTGCAGAACAGAGTTTGGGGTGGTTTGTTCAAGATACTAAAAAAAGTCAATGCTAAATTTCCTCTCCTCAGAGAGCATGGTAGAACTGAATGAATTTTAAAACTCATTTAAAGATCTGGCAATATGAACAACATTGGCATAAAATTTTTCAGAAAGATGAAATATGCATGTGGAAGAAAAAAGAAAAAACCAAGATACTTGCAGTCTAATCCATTTAGCAATCTGTCTCTAATTTTAATGATGTATTTGTCATTTTATTACTCACAAAATGTCATTTATATGAAACTGTCACTATGATATTAGAGAGGAACAGCTTGTGTTAAACCGTGTAATATCTTTGCCAACTTTCAATGTTGCATTCTACCTCTTTAGAATTTCCCTTACGCTTTCAATTCAACTTGGATATATTACTTCATGTACTAAACTTTTCTATATAGTTGCTGTACAAAATGTGTGCATGTCATCTTGGGGTGGATACAGTAACTATTTTGTTTGGTTAATTCAACAATATGGAAACTATTCTGAAAATCATTGTGTAAAAGTGGCCTGATGTGAAATGAAAATCCTGCAGGATCCTGAAATATCTATCATATTTTTTAACATTAAGATTGAATATGTGGAGTTGTAGTCACTTTCAAAGAGAAAGACAAAACCCCAAGCAAACAGTGATAGTACATTTCCTTTTCCTTTAAAGATGCTTAAAATTATCTTCATGCCTGTTAATCACTGAGCTAAAGGAAAGGTAGATTTGTCTGGTTGGGTTTTTTTTTCTTCATATATATGTATCAGCAACTCTAATATACAGTTCATTACAGTTAAATGCAAAAAAAATTCCCAGCTAGTCAATAATTCCCAAATTTGTGAAATTTTCTTCAGGAAAAACAGGTAAACAAACACAAATGCATAGTTTATTGGTTTTTATCACATGTAAGGGATTTAGGGGTCTTCAGGTTCTCATCTGCCTTCTTTGAAAACTACCATATTTCTCATGTTTTTCATGTTCTATTCAAAATTGTTGCTGTAAGTAGCTAGAAATAACTAAAAACTTGCAAATCTTAGAAGCATAGATTCACCTATGTATTCTTTTGTAAAATGAGGGCAATATCTGCTAATTACCTTTCTATGTTATCATGAGGATTCAGGAGAAAGCAATAGCATTTTCTAGAGCATTTTGAAGCACTGAACATAATAGAGTTGTAATAAAGTTGTGTCACTGAACTCAACACTCAAACCCAAAAAAGGTAGTGTCTTTATTAGAATTAGGTGAAATTATGGCTGAATTAAGATTAAAGACATTTGTTAAAAGGGGAGCATTTCTGAAATGAAACCTATTTAAGAAGCTATAAGCAACTTTTTTCCACATTTTCTAATAAGCAGTCTTTGATTTCCATTTTGAAACAAAGTCTGTCCATTAGAAATGAATTATATTTAGTAGAAATAAAAGGGAATTTGAAGAGTTAAATTACTGAATCGGGGAAAGATATGGAGGACATTTCATATCAAAGAAAGCAAATCAGGTTGACACTCCTTTTTGCAGGCACAAAGCCTTGACCACAGGAGGAAAGAGTATCAGAAGCTTTCTTCTTGATTTTGTACTTCTTCCACTAAGGTGAAAAAAAAGTTTTATAATTATTTAAAAATAAAGAATCAATGTTATCAGGGTGCTGGGAGGGCTGGTGGTTCCCTGGGCCAGGGACCAGTGGTGTCAGAGGTTCCCCAGGGCAGCAGGGCCAGGGCCTGGCAGCCAGGGCCTGTTCCTCACAGCCAGGGCAGGGCAAGGCAGGCCGGGGCAGGCCGGGAGGCAGTCGGGGCAGCCCCAGCCCTGGGCACCAGGCACATTCCTGGGAAGGAGGACAGGCTGACACTGGGATGGGCCACAACAGGTGGAAGAAGCATCCTGTGGCCTCATTGGGACAGGGACTGATGGCCACAGGGACTGGAATGGGGTCCTGGGCTGTGAGTAAGGCAGGTTCATCCCGGAGTTGGGCAGAAACATTAGGGCCCCTGAGTGCACTCAGGGTCACAACAGCCAGTCAAAGATAAAGTGACTTGTGGCAAGCTAGAAGCAAAGACAAGAACTGAATACATCTCCAATAAATTCTGGTTCATGATCTGTATTGTCATTTAAAAACAAAGTTTAATGGTAATAAAGAATTGATACATACATTGGTTGCAAGTACTCCTTAAGAAGTCTTTCCTCTAGGGAGAGGCATGTCCTCAAGTTCTTCCACGGGAATCCTCACTTGCCATTAACATTAGGTTTTAATCCACAAATCTTCCATGCTAATCTCAAAGCCATTGCCTTGTTTGTAGAGCTGTGGAATTGAGCTTCACTAAATGACTTTGCATAATTTCTTGATTATAATTCAATTGGTTTAATCAAATAATTCATGTGACTTACGTATTTGTAGTACACTTTTCAAGCATACTTTTCAAGGCTTTTTAATCTTCAGAATTCCTTCTGAGGATGAGAGTTTAATTTATAGAAAAAAAGGTTGGAAAGCCAAGATCTGGGACTTTTGCACATATACACATATGCTTTTATTCTTTAATGTAATCATAAAGGGGTTTTGACCCTGCCACATGTGAATGTTTTGGGCTTCATTCTGATCTTAGATGAAGTACATATCAGATACAGTTATCATCATGTTATAAATATATCTCTATATTCTATCAAATAAATGTCAGGCCTGGTATACAATCTGTCATTTGTAATTCTGAATCCTAAGAGATGTGTCTAGACAAGTAATATAGATGATGCAGAGATATACACTCTAAATTCAGCTCTAGAGCACAGGCCAGTTATAGGTGTTCCCCACAGACTCTGAAGTAATTGGACTGAATGCCATTAAAGTGTAACGATATTAAAATGTTCTCTGCCTTACCTTTCAACCACACAAAGACATATAATAAGGCATCTAATAAGACTCTGAAGATGAAACCATGACACCATATCTATTTTCACAAGAGTTATACAAACTGTGGTTAAAGCAGAAGTAAATTTAAATGTGTCCTCTACCATATAGTTGCAGTTGCTGAGCCTTTGAAAGTCATTTTAAGCTGTTATTTTAAATAGAGAAGAGGAATGAGAAGGAGCCATTAACATTTTTAGTGTCAGTTTTAGAAGTCTTTTTTATGTTTATGGTCTTCCTGGCTTCGGTACACGTATAAACAAGTCCCATCTCCAATAGAAACCTTACCCACATTCAGCCAAAGTCACAATGCTTTATAAATTCACTGGATTATTTGTATCTTCAAAGGAAGGCACTTGTCAATGGGACTTAAGTTTATGCTTGAAGTCAAACATATGTTTAATTATGGTCCCAAATGAGACCTAAGTAGTTTGTTACAGCATAATCAATATATGTTCATATTATGGTGCTAAATATGTAAGAAGTGCTCTACCTATTCTAGCTGAATTTCTATAGGTACATTCAATACTTAGGAATAATGTCACGAAGTCTATGCATAAGATTCTTTCACAGCACTTTGAAAATTATGAAAGAATTTGAAAAGCATAAAAAATCACAGCATGATGATAACGCACAGATTCATCTCTTACTACAAACAGGATGGTTCTTACTGTGGCATTTTTAAACTGGACAAAACCTAATGTGTTAGTTATGTGACTTGGTTATATTGCACACTATAAACTGACTGCTTTCTTTCATGCAACTTCACTAAAAACAGTTATGTTAAGATTCACATCAAAGATATCATGTTAGGAAAAAATTGATTCTTGCCTTCTTCCATCTAAAAAAGCTTTGTCCATCTAGCAGTCTCTAGGAAATACCTCTATTTTTTTTTATTTTCATGGTTTGACAGACTACACTGTATCTGCACAGACAGAAGAATTAATCAAATGAAATATCTTTGACAAGATTTTCCAGCTGGTTTTGACTGCTACACGGCAGTGCAAAACTGCTGTAAATACAGCAGTTGAAGAAATTTATGGCAGCTCTGTATCATCAGAGCAGTGCTGCAAAGACAAAATCCACTGCGGAGCCTGACCTTGGAATATTTCAGATTGGTTTTATTCTTCACATCATCATGTAAATGTTTCTTACAGAGGTCCTAACTACAGTGATCGCATTCAGTATCGCATCAGTAGTATCATCTGTCCTATGTGACTCAACTGACCTAGCATCTATTAAAAGAAGTCCTAAGGTGACAGAATCTCCTGTAATCAGACCCATACTAGTTCATGTGATTTATTTCAGTAGAATAAAAATTAATTTTGGAGGGAAAACCAAGCCTAGTGAGTCATATCTCTAAATGGGCTGTCCTTTGCAGCTGTAGTTTTGTGCCAGATTACAGGCATGCAATATCAATTGTGCAAAAATAATCTACAAAAAAGGTAATTCTCAATAAAGTGAAGTATTGAGCAATATCCATAAGGCTGTAAAGGTGAAATGTTAGGTACTTAAAGATCTTTTTATTTCGTATACTCTGAAATATTTTCTTCTCCTAAAAACTGATATTTTATTTGTTTTGAATGTAAGACAAAACATTAGGAAAGGCCTGGAGGGAAGTCTAGCACACAAGTGACTAGTAACAGTCTAATCTCCCTCTACTATTGGAGGAAAATATGTTTTGGTTTCTTTCTTCTTAGTCAAGTAAACAGATAAATATATTTCCCCTGGCTTCCATTACAGCAAGTTGGCAGTTACAGAAGAATCCTTTCAGTTTTGATTTCCTGTCAGCTTTACTAACAAATGACCGCAGAGTACAGTATTCTCTTGGTGTGGTTTTTACAGAGTCTGTGCCTTAAAAGGAACATTTCTGAATGAAATTGCTATATATTCTCACTTGGAGAGTTTGGTTTGTTTTCTGTATGCAGGACATTTCACCTTTTAATGAATGTGTGAAATTGGGAAAATGATAGGAAGGATGTTGCCTGAAAGAGAACTTTTTTTAAAAAACATTCTTTTCCCTTGATCTTCATCTTCTAAGCTGGAGTCAAAAGACTGACTAAATTCAGATGCAGACATAAACCAGTTCAGGCCACTTATTCAATCTGCCCCATAGCAGGCAGAAAAACCAAACCAAACCAAACCAGCTCCATGTGCAAAGGGCTGATTTCAGGGAAGTCAGTCACACGCTGATGAATGTTTTCAGCAGAGCTTGCTGAAATTTCTCCCTCAAAGTTGAATTTCTTCTCATTGGTCAATCTTCCAAAGAAAAAGACCTGGCAACAACAGGGCCTATGAGCTGTTGTCAGAAGCTGCATGGTTCCTAAGCTCCTCAGTGGCCACTCCTATGGGCTAGGACCTAAAATTATTGCTCTGCTTTGTTACATCTAAAATTCCCTAATGGTAGCCCTTAACCTTTTCATTCATCTCTACAGAACTTCTCTATTTCAAGGCAGGCATCCATTCACTACTCATCTGCAGGCAGTAGCCCATCTTGAAGAGCAATCAAAAGCTTACTGTACAAGCAACAGGCTTTTCTGACAGCTCTTCTCTTTTTCAGAGTTTTCTTTTTCTGCTCTTACACACCACAGAGCTCTGTCTTTACAGGCATGATGTCTGGAGAGAGTAAGGCAAATGTAGAAATGCCACTCAGTGCATTTGCTATATTTTGTTCTTCAACACATGTATGACCAAGTAGCCCTTTGTTCTGTATTTTGCAGAAGGAAAATGTCCTGCAGTGAAATGCTCAGAACTGTTGCTGAATCTGTGCTGAGGGATGGGGGTGGGGGGGAGGGGAAGAGAAGCAAAGTGACTTCATCACTTCCACCCTTACAGAGAAGATAATGAGGAAAGCACTTTCCAAATAGAGAAAGTGAAGCATCTTCAGACAGCTAAGGAGGCCAAGAAAACTGCCAAGAGAGGAGTGAAGAGAAGAATATTCCAAAAAGCTGTCCTTAGCAGACCATAAATCTTACCCAGCGGACAGTTCAAACACATCACTTGCACCAGCCCTACTCTTCCCTGTTTATTTTCTTCCTGTCAGCATTAAAATAGAATAATAAAGTACCAAACAAACAAACAAGACAAACAAGAAAACAAGCAAGAAAACCCAGTGAAGAAGAAAAAGAATTGGAGTCCTTGTCTGTCAGCAGTGTTGAGGAGTCCCTTGGATCACACTGTGCTGCAGCTTGTGCAAACATCACTGCCTCACCACGTCCGATCCAATAAAGGAATTCATAAACTCTCCCTAAGTGTCTGAAATAATAACCATTCAGGAGAGCACGGGAATGCCAAGACTGTATTTAAATAATTAAAAGGGAAGCATATTCAAAACTTTTCTTTTATGCCCAAGTGAGTCTCTTGTGTAAGTTTTGGCTGCCTAAGCTCACATCAGCTTCACAGATTCCCTCCTACTTTTAGTTAGAAATTGCTTTAAAGGTAAGGAGCATTTTACACTCTTGAAGAATTTTACACTCATGAAGAAATGGGAAGAAAAGTCCATCCTCCCCAGTGTGGAGTGGGAAAGACAGGAAACTCTGCTTCCAATTTTGAAAGGGAATGCACAATCCATACTCAAATAGGCAGGGAAATACCTCTTTGGAGGAAGCCTCACAGAGCGGGAGCCTGGGGAGGTAAGCAAGCACACTGGAGGGAAAAGAAATGGATTTCAGTTGGAAACCAGCCTGGTGTCTGTCAAACATACCAATAAAACTGACATGTTCTTGCAGGCTGAGTTGGTAAGATCTGCATGTCATAATGGGAAAAAGAACTGATAAGAAAATTTAGTAGCATTAACGCAAAAATGCAAAAGCCAGCTAAAGAAAACTGAAAAGCCTTTTTTTTTCTGTCTTTTTTTTTTTTTTTTTTTTTTTTTTTAAAGCATTTTTTTAAAACAATCAGGTGGGTATGGCTAAATAAAAAGCTTCAGTAGAAAGTTAAAGGAATTAATACTCAGGGATTAGTGTTAGGGAGTTATATGAACTAAAAAGTTGTTAACACTAATTGGCATCAGAGGGGATTAAAGAACACCATGCCTACAAATACAGCCAGGTCTCTCTACTAAGATTAAGTGAGAAGTCAGCCTAGAAAACCCATCCAGAACTTTAGAAGAGACTCCTAACCAAATTAACTAAGATAACAGCCCACCCAGAAAGAGCTCCAGTAAGGAAGCAGGTTTCTACAGGAAAAACATTTGCTTTTAAGACAGCTTTAACATTAAGGCCAGCCTCTGATGATACCTAACAATGTTAAAGTGGAATAAAAGAAAAAAGAAAAATCATCTGGAAGGGTCTCCAAAGGCCCATGCACCATTTCAATTAGCAGTGTAGATGCAAAAGTTTAGTATTGATTCCCTAGAGGGTTGAGCATCTTAAGAACCAAGGCTGAGCTTTTTAATTCCTAACTTTTGGGGCCTTCACATGTAGATTATAGTTATACTGATGGGTCCAAACCAGTACACAGTTGGCTGAATACTAATCAGGTCTAGTTGTCTGCTTCCAGGACAATAAACACCAATGCCAGAGCTTCTACATTGCTTTAGGCAGAACAGATACATGTGTACACATGAACACGCACACACACAAAGACATATGTAAACATACTGTCACTGCAGAACTGATTGGGTTAGTTTGGATCCAGCTAGTCCGGAGCCTGGGCAAAGGAGGTGAGGCACATAAGATTTTTTCTCATAATTCAGGCTTACACTACAGAAGTTTGCCATCACAAATGTGCAAATCCAGGATGTGAAAAATTCATACTCCTGGCTGTCACCACTAAGCTTCCCCTTATCACTCTTGGTTATTAGGCAAAGTAAGGTAAATGGTCCTGGTAGGAAGACCTTTCTTCTCATTTTGTCCTGTTCCTATACTAAGGCACTTCATTCAGCACAGCTCTGGGGGACAGGGAAAATCCCAGGTTATAACCCTTTTTCTGAAGTATCTGTGTAGAGCAAGAAGTTCTGAATTAGCTAGATACCATTTTGAAGGCATCTGCGTGCATTTGTGTGGGTGTGGTGTGCATTAGTTTGTATATCCACGTATGATCTGTGTGTGCTTTAGTGCTCATTGGCATCAGTCCTCTGGCTATGGATGGATGGTTTGGTAGAGGGCTGTGGAGTACCTCCCCAGGGACAGCCAAGCCTCGCTGATGTGGGATGTGTAGAAGCCACCTCACCCACTAGCATATTCCTTTCTCTGTGTTAATGTACTTGATGGCAAGCTAGGAACGTCAGTGTGGATAGTTGAAGGCTGGTATCTGAATATTTCAGGACTGCAATGAGTTTTCATTTCCTACAGGTATTCTTAGAGACATATTCTGAATGTATTCAACAGGAAAAGTTAAGGCTATGTGGGGACTTTGCCAACAGAAACATAGACTTCAAAGAATTATAGGTTCGGGCAATAAAGGGGACTCAGTTGCCTCCTGAGGATGCACATCAATGAAAAACAGCCTCTCAAGGGAATGTTTAATGCAAAGCTTCTGCAAATTACACTGCTGGGAACAGCAAACCTTCTGAGCTTCCATTTAATTAAAAAAAATAAAATAAAAAAGAAAGAAGAAACTATGGGATGGAAGTAACAGTACTGTCAAACACAAGGCTGAACAGCAGATGGCATATTTACACCTAAGACATGAGACTATTGTTGACATGGTTTGTAATAGCAATGTTGATGTAAATGCATATTTGCTCAGTCTGTGTATCATGCTGACATTAATCCTCAAGGAAAGAAATCCATCTGGAAAATTTTCAGTTAGTATAATCTGAGCTGAATTAAATACTGTAAACTCGTATATTATTCAAGGTAAAATCTCTCCAAAGTAGAGAGAAGGACTATATCCTTGTTTGTGTTTTACACTAGCCTCATCTAATCTAATGTGTGCCTCTAATGCTGTATTTCCTGCCTTATTTTTAATAAATTGCTATGAAATGCACTCTCTGTGTATATTTTTTCTCCCAGTAGAATATATCAAATAACCTAATTGAGGACAACACTAGCTTAGACAGACACAATTTGAGATATCTCAAGCAAGTGCCAACATCTCTTGGCCTCTGAGGTAGTACAGTTTTTTGCTCTAGTGGAGACGTTTTGCCTAAGAAATTCCCTAAGGAATTTATTATTATGTGTATACTACATTAATGTGTACTACATTATACTACATTATTATGTAAAACCTGCATTAATAGTAACTGGATCCATCATGGTTTTATAATTATTATTTTTAATTTTTAATTATTATTATTTTAATGACAAATATTTGAATAGTAAGAAAATCAGCCAATCCTTATATTCAGTTAGACTCTGACTGAGCAAAGTTGATAGTCTGCAGTGGAACTCTGATGCCCAGGTTTAAAGTAAAACATACGCTTTTCTTCTCTGTCACTCAGTACCAGTCTGCCCTGAGTGCTTGACTAAGTCAGGATGTGAAACAGTCCCATGAAAAGGTCCAAGGAGTTCAGAAGGAGGATTTAGCTCCTACGCATTAGATCTAGGTGGAGTTTTGACAGTGATTTCAATGCAGGTAGGATCAGGTCCTCAGACACAGAAGCACAACTTGCACTGTAACTTCTGTGACCATATGGAGAAGTCATTGCACCTTTCCAAGTGTTCTGAACCAAAGTGAAACAGCTTTATGAAAGCTAAGGCTATTAAACTATTATATTGCAGCTTTTCACACTGTATATCTTAGGTTATAAAAACTGAGACAAGAAAAAAAAATATTATGTGTTCATTTTAGGGCTTACTTTGGTATTAACCTTTTTATGGTTTGTCTTTTTTCTCCCAGCTGTTTTCTTTCCTATTTATAGCACGTGGTTTTTATTGGAACATATCTGTCCAGACATCGGTGCTTTTGAAGGCAGAGTAGATACACAACTGAACTCTACTAAATGGCCTGCTCTGTTTACATGAGGCTTGTTAAATAACAAAGAGCAGAAAGCAAGTACTGAACATTGATGTGGGTTTTCATCATTTATCATCTGCAGATTGTAGTGTTCTTGCAACTACAAAAGATAAAGCCATGACAGAATGTAATATGAAGGCAATATCCCTCTATATATCTTTGCTGTGCAAATTCTTGTACAAGCAGTTAATTCTCATGGCTTCCAGGAGGTAGACAGGTCACCTGAACATCCTTAACACTTTGAATGTAAAACTATAGCAAGATATGGTTTTCACATATGGACTATTTCTAGATTTTTATAACTTTGGAAGCATTCCTGCATGGTTGAAGTTATTGGCAAGCTTCCCATTGATTTCAGGAGTTCCTGATAATATCCACTGATTCCATGAATCAATTAGAAAATCCCCCTTTTTGGAGTACAAACAAAAAGAAAGTGATGTTTACCATGGAAAATTCAGAATCAGACTTGAAACACTCTGCACATGAATTTATTTGAAGAATGATTCACTGTTGATATAGCTGGAGTTGTTAGCAAATATATGTTTAAATCATCGAAATTGCAGTGTAACCAGAAATTTCAGCTGCATAATGAAAAAGAAGTAATGAACTTAATGTCCTTTATTTGAACTTACTGAACCAGAATGCAAGGATGCTATAAGAGCTTGACAGTACTCGGCAGGACAGAGGCACTAATCTGGTGGGGCTAGTAACGGTGTTGCTTGTTTCCTTTTTTGCTAGCTATTACTGTTGGCTGGTTTTGATATTTAAGTGTAGCAGCAGCACCTAGGTTTGTGCGTTATTGGTCTCCTTTGCACCATCTTTTGTACCATCAGTAATAGTAAGTGATACAGTGAGGGCAGTCTTTTCCTGGAGTGTAAAGTATATTAAAGGAAATACTTAAAATTCCAAGCCTCTCATACTGAAACTGTAACGAACTACAAACCTCTTGGTAAATATTCATGTTTAGGTTAAGCACATCCTTTTTGCTGCAAATATACTCTCTCCATAATATGCTTTGTCCATTCTTAGTGCAGAATTCCATCAGGAAGCTCTTGGGGAGACTCAGCAGGATTACAGCACGGATTTGGCTATACCTTTCATTTTATGTGCAATCCTGCTATTGGACAAATGAAGATATTTAAAGTACCAGCCCTCCTTACTCTGCACACTAAAATCCCTCACTGAAATTAAAATTGAGAGCCTAGCAATGGGATTCCAAACTTTCTTCTTTAAATAAAAAATATAATGCTAATTAATTTGTTGTTTTTTATAAAATACTTTATTAACAATAATAAGAATAAACAAGGTTACAAAAATACCAACTTTATTAACTAATGAAGATGTCTTTTAATTACAGAAGATTTGTAATACAAGTTATAACCACAGTGTTCCCTTTTCATTAGGCATTCAACTAGTTGTATTTAATGGGAACATTATTTTTCCCACTTAAATATGAAAAAATACTCTTATCATACACTGTATTCCACAGTTAGTGGAAGTTAGATCCCATGCAAGAAAACACCATACATAAATGCCCAAGAGTATGTTTAAAAAGGAGCACTGTAAAATTTTAGGGTGAAAAGCCATGTTAGTTCCCGCCAGCGGCCCCAACATTCATAAAACAATAGTATACCAGTGCACGTGAGGGAGGAAGAAAATAACTGATAAGAAAACAAGGCTAAACAACCAATCCAATAGGTTTCATACAGGTTACAGGGGTGGTCAACTAGTTTAAAACCAGCCTTCCAGAAGGATGGTGATAAAGCCTCACCTCCTGTTGCAGTTGCTGTGGAGTTGAGAATTTGTGTGCTTTGCAGTGTACAAGGATGCATGTAGTTCAGTGCATGGTCATAGGGAAAAGCACTGAGCAACTCTCAGCTCCCACTCTTTTGACAATCATATTCACTGATTTCAAGGGACATTTTGCCTGAGTACATTTTGACCCTCGGAGATATATTTGGACCCTCATCTGAAAAGCTCTAACTCAAGTGAGTAGCTCTGTCAAGTACATTGGCATTACCTGCATCAAGAGTTTGCAGAATGCCTCTGAGAATTTCAATATTAAACTAGAGAAGAAGATTTCAGCAGTAGCAGCAAAAATCTAGACCAGTACATTCCCAATGAGAGCTACAGTTTCTCTGAGGGTCGTAAGGTTTATGAGAGAAAGAGAGATAGGGAAAAAGCCTTTTTAAGGAAAAAATGTTTTCATTAATGAAAGGAAGAAGCATCAGTCAGTTCCAATGCCCAAAGAAAATCAGTAATTAACTCAAACTAACTTCAGTAGAACAAAATCAGCTCTTAGGTTTTAACTCCAAAATTTTATATCCAGTTATTACACTTTTCAGAGACCAAGGATTAGTTACAGCAAGGAGAATGACAATTGAATTCAATTGAGTTTAAGAATGACCTTAGATAAGAATTTAAGTTCTGTACCCTTTAATTCTAATATGAATAAAATCACATATACAAAGTAAAGTCCAGATCCCACTGAAGTTAGTAAGAGGCTTTCCAGCAATTTAGGTGGGCACTAGATCAGGTTCCCTTGTTATTACAGAGAGAAAAATATTAGAACAGTGAAAAAAATATCTATAGAGTGTCCTTTCTTAAGAGAATCCTGTAGTTATAACAGTTGCCTGGTACGGTACCATTGGTACCAACAAGAAATATTCACAGGAATAAATGAAGTAGAAATTCATTGCCACATATCATTATTCTTCTCTTCCCTTGCTCTTCAGAGTCTCATGCGCCCTCCATACTGAGATAGGGAGAGCAAGAGCACCTGATAAGCAAGTGCATACAAACATGTTAAGTTCTGGAGCACCAACTCTGCACAATTTATTTTACTGAGGCGCTGCCCAGAACAAACAGGTAAAAATCCTTACACATTGTCTAACAAAAAACAGTATTTTTATCATATATATATATGTATATATATATATAAAAATCACAGTCTTCTGCACAGCAGAAGCTTTTAACTAAAATATTTTAGGATTTGATTTTTTTAGATAGACATAACAAAATGCCTGCAAATATAATACAGTGAGCACATAACAATTCTTAGAATACAAAGAGTGAACATGGAATTATATATTTTATCCACATTCTACTTGTGACTGAAAACAAAACTCACTTGGAGTTTTTTAAAAGTCTCTTTTAAAAAGTTCTTATCCTGTCAATAAGATATGGTCAGTATATATTTAGTAAGAATACACTCTTCACATACATGGCAATAATTAACTGTAAATACAACAGGCTAAATCCTGCCTTCTTTAGGCCTCGTAAGTAAGAGAGCCCAAAAGGAGCATAAAGCCTTCAGAGGCAGCCAGAATAGATCAAGACAGACTATCTACATAGCATCCATAACCTCAGATCCACTGTACAGAGAAGTCACATCTTGTCCAAAGAGACTATTTACATCAGGAGGAATTTCAGAAGCTCCGCTTGCCGAAAGACTTCTTCTATGTGCCAGTAGAATCTGCTGGATGCTTGATACAAATCTCAGTGAGCCAAGCCACATAAGCATGGGCTGAAACTCATCCCAGTTCACCAGGAGATGCAAGCATATTTAAGTCCCACTGAAGTCAAAGTGCACTGCTGAAGAAAATAATTTGGTGAGTCAAGATGAGGGCTGCCTCCCAAGACAGGTCCCCTGAAGTGGTTACTTTCTGTCAGGGCAGAATTCAACCCTGCGTCTTCCTAATGAAATGTCCTTTTATGTCTAGACCATGATGTCAGTTTAGCGGCTATGCAGTTAGATATGATAGACATACCATGCGATCTGCTAGTGGAAATATTTACAATTACATAGTCACAAGTGAAGTAACAGTGCAGTTACTTATACAATTACATGTACAGTAGTAAAACTAACAATTGGATATATATTGTATCAGTTTTCCAGAAATTACAGGGTAATTGGTGCTGCCTATAACAACATGTTTGTATAATACTTTCAGCTATACAACTAAATCCCTAAAAGAGAACAAGCGCTTTTCATAGATGCTGATTATTTGTTCCCTTTCCCTGTCAACATAAAGGAAAATGATGGTTCTACACACAGGCAGGAAACACAAGCTACTAAACTACTGGTGATGTTTTCCATATTGCATACAAGATCATATCAATCTCTGCAATAACTTTATTACCCTGAAAGGAATTATAGAAAGAATATAATTTTGACCAAATCTAGGTAAAGTTTTATTAAAGATCTTAAGTCTCTGAAAGACTATTAATGTATAACTTACTTTTCCCAGTATTAAGTCTCTCAGTCAGGTGCCAGTAAATACAGAGTTACTTTCATGAAAAAACTAGAACCAACTGAATTTTTAACACTTGTCTGTTGAGAAAGATTTGGGCATATTTGATTGAAATTTAACAGCCAAAGTCTGCCAGTAGCTAATCAGGACTAATTTTTCAAACTGTATGAAATAGTCTCTTTAGCACAGTAAATTCACAGTTACTTCTGGTACTAACTTCAAACAAATGATTGACAGTTTGCTAACCAATCCACTTCTATGTATCTTCTCTCATCCAAAAGGGTTTTTGAGATATCTGTTAGTGGGCCACATACACATTGAAGGAACCAAGTGCAGAACCAGAGTCTAAAAGTACTGTGTGAAAGGAAGTGATACTGACTCCTATGAGAACTCTGCTTATGGCAGGCTTGTCAAAGTCCATCAATAATGAAAATATTAATGTCTAAAGAAATAATTTTTAATGAAATATTGACATCTTTGACCTCTTATAAGGGGAGAAGAGAAATATGATCATATATGCTGTCCTTGACAGATGCATATATCTCTCAGTAGGTCTTCTGTCATATGTGTGGAGAAATATATGGCTCATAGAAAGAATAAGATGTGTTAAATAAAACTGTCGTTTGTTTCTCCTTCTAAGATAATCTGAAGAGCAGCATAAAAGAGGTCATATGATCTATTTCTACAACACCATTTATCATCCAGTAATAATATCTTTGCAAAATTGTTTACCCATTCAAGTATCTTCAGGAGATATGTCACCATACTTGCATACACTGTAAGTCACTCCAACATTTATAAAACAACACTGATAGACAAAAACACCAAAACCATCCATAAATATTAAAAGGAGATCAACAAACTTGACTATCAAGCAGTTTAAAAATTGTTGATCTTTAGATTATACATTATTTCCATGCTGTCCAAAATCTTTCTTTGAATAGAAGTTGTTGAGTTTTTCAGGGTTTTCTGTAGGTCATCATAATCTTGTGTATCCACCGGGAGTAATATGAGACCCGAACAAAAATCCCAGGACGATTTCGAATGGCACATCCACGGCCAGGAACAATGACACCAACTACTATCTTCAGCCTGTTTTGTTCACAAACCAAGGGACCACCATAATCTCGCTAGGAAAAAATAAACATACAAATGTCACTTCTCAAAATGCTTCAAGACACAAATCCCACCTGCCTCCTATTGACTTGCTTCTTTTTAGGATGACCTAGCTCAACAAACAGGTAATAAAGTTACTCTTGCCATTGGACAAAAACCTGCTTCCAATATCTTTTTCAAAACCAGAACTTATAAAAAACAATGCCAAGGTTGGCTTTTGACCTTTGGTGGCTTCCCATGCAAATTAAACCCTGTGATCCATCCTTACATGTGATTCTAGTGACTTCAGATTACCAGGTTTTACTCTCCTCTTTCAGCTACCTGCAAGCATGATATTTATTTACGTGGATATAAACCAGATGAGCAGAAACTGAGTTGATTGATAAACATCTTTGTTACGAAAACAGACTTTGCATCAAAGACTACTGACAGAGCCAGGTTCATACCCTTCTGTCAGTCAATCATCTTGCAAAGCCCTAGGATTTGTGTACTAATTTGTGATCTCTGTGTACTAATAGGCGGGGGTGGGGGATCCCAAATGTAAAATGTAATACATTGCAGACATAATTTTGAGACATAACTTGTTAATATACTCTTTTTCATTATTCTGAGTGAATGAGACATCTATGCACCAGTACATGCATTCGGTGAAAATTTGGATTATGGTCAACTCAGATTGGGGTCTTATTTAGCACTAAAATACATGCAGTTTAAATTAGGTTGAAACAGTAATTTAGGTACCTTCACATAGATTTGGGACTTGAACACAGAAACTGCAGTTTTTACTCAGGCAAAACGTATACTCAACCTAGCAAACTAGCAGCAAAACAAGGCAGTAAATGTTCATATCAGATAGTGAGACACTGTTTCAAAAAATAAAAGCTGACAATTAGAATTGTATTGTCTCCGGATCACCAGAGAAACAACAATGCTTGACCTTTATTTGGTTTGTGGTTGTTTTTATTTTTCTGACTGACTGCGGATTAGTTCCCACATGAACAATGAACTATGTCAGTACCATCAGAGGGGCTCATAAAACATTTTCAGGAGTGGAGTTTCACCTGCCAATCTGATTTTGTTTCTCTGCCTGTTCTCTGCTGAAGGAAGTAGCTTCAAAGGGGAGCTCAGGGAGCAGGAAACCATGCAGTGATTAAGACCGATTGCTAATATTAATTCAGTCCATTTCTTCTTGCAGGGAAAAACAAAGTGCAGGATCCCCAGCTGACTTCCATGCAGATGTTTCATTTATAAATCTTGACATGTCTAAGACCTTATTTATGATTAAATAGTTGATTTTGAAGAAAATACTTTAAAATAACAAAATGATCCTGTGAAATATTAATAATAAATGGAAGAGGCTTCAGCCTGATGAAGACCTTATTTCCCTATGGTTTGGTAGTACCTTTGCATAGGGAAAATTTCACTACTTGGTTAACATCAGTATTAGGGAATCATCTATTTGACTGCAGATATTAAATGCATAATAATGTTCACGACTGCCTTTCTTCTAGACACCAGGCAGATTTTCCACACAAAAAATGATATCTTCCTCTAGTAAATGATTTACAGCATTTCTCCTCAGATATCTTTTCTCCATCATCAAAACTAGTCCCAAGCAAAATGACTGTATCACACTATATTTTCACTGAAGTAGTTCTGTCCTCACCGATACATTGCTCAGGCTTGATTAGGGAGACCAGATGCTACAGCCTTCTGACTAATACTGAACTTCAGTACATTTTTGGATCTTTCTCCTTCCTTCATTACTTTATAAACTCTGTGGACCAGTGACTTTTTTGTATTTTGCATGGAAGTCTTCATCTAAATAAGTAGTTAAATTTGCTTCAGCCTTTTTTTCTACTCAATCAAAATAACATACTGCTGTTGCTAGCACACAGTCCACTTCACTCCTTATGATACAAAGCAAAAATTTATCTCAGTCTAGCATAGTGTTTAGTTATATGAGTATATTTAACAGTCATGTAAATTCTATTCTGCTGTGGTGGTACAGCGAAACTGAAGCAAGGGAACCTCTTCCTGCACTCTGGCAGAAAATAGAGCATTAGAAACACAAACCATTTTCCAATGCAAAACATTAAAATCATTTTTTTGTGTACAGGTTTAATGTAGAGAGAATAATTATGAAAAACTCTAATAAATCATTTCTGGGAAAGAAATAGCCAGGCTGATGGCTCCTGAGAATGTATTAGGAAATGCAATACTTACCTCACAAGGCCCAGCACCAATGGTTTCAGCCACAGCACAGATTTCTGACTCATTCACAGTGATCTTCCCTTTGAGATATTGGTTGCATTTCTCATTTCCCAAAATAAACAGGTTTGCTACTCGGAGAAGGCCATCATAGTTAATTACTAGGATTGAAAAGAGAATGAAAACTTTATTCTATTTTAGAGGAAAACAAAATAATTGAAGGTGCAGTCTAGATAAACTTACGCATGTAACTTCAGTTATTGCTCTTGCTCTCCAGTACTTACATTTTTGTCCATCCTTGCTGTTATCATGCATTTGTCTTTTGGATTTCTTATATTTACTACAAATGAAATTTGCAAGAAATTTTTTTTGTGTGCATGGCTGTTCATTTCTCTGAGAATATCTGGAGAAGTTTTTTGTATTAGAAGAAAGGGTTAGGTAATTGGGTTTACTCTACTGTTCACCACCACCTTGCCCTGTCACATCACAGAAATCAGAAAAAGTGAGCCTGAGAATGTTGTCACTCCCATCAGCGGAGCAAGGATTTTGCTCCCTGTCTTAAACACAAGTCAATGTATAACAGTGCCTGCCATGGCCTAGGGAAGGATGTGTGACTCGAAAAATACTGTAGCAGAGCAGAGTTTTTCTCATTCTTTGCTGGCTCAGCTACACTGAATGACTTTGTGCCTGCAAGGGCACAGCCACAGCCTTGTGCAATCTCCATTCATCAGTATGGAGGTCAGGAAGCCCTGTGGAGCTTACTTTTGTTCTACATGTCAAAAGACAAGTCTGTACAAGCTGCAAAGATAAATAAAGGGCCTGGACCTGCCCGTTCTCTGCACAGCCATGAAAAGAAAATGGCCAAGCTTGCCCTTCACTGACTTATTATCCTGTTTTCTTGAAAAAATTGATGTAATACTTCTTCCTTCCCTGACCCGGATGCTGTGAGGATTATAATAAGTAGTGCATAAAATATAGTACAAAGTCCTTGGATGACAGATGTTATGTATTTACTGTGTTACATAACTCCACAGCATTGCAAAGTCCTTATCAGTTCTCTTAAGCTAAGCTTTCCTGTGATGCTGGACCGTGCTCCAGTCCAACTTCCCTGTCCCCCAGACAGCCATTGCCCTCAGAGGATGGCTAATATGGCCATGCTGGGAACATCAAAAGCACTCATCTGGGAAAGGGCTGGTACAGATTATTTGCCACCCACAAAGAAATGCAGAGTAATGGTTACAAGGAAGGGAGCCTCAGAATTAGTCTAGTTTCTGCTCTGCTTCCAGGACAGCATGAGTATATTGCTGCTGTTTACTCAGGGTCTGTGGCGAAATGACATTTGAGCACAGTAATTATTGGAGTAATTATTGTCAACTGGCAGCTATTAACTTTATCATCAACACATAATTAGTCAGATATAGTATTTACCAAACTAAATAAATGTCTGTTCTCCCACATATTTGTATTTACTTCACACAAAAACTGTGTTTAATAAACATTAGTAAGGTTGCAAAGTCAAGTACTCAAAAGTTAGGAAATGCCAGACTTAGGGCTGCCTGTGCATCCTTAGCTCACTGTCATTGTGTATGCTAATTATGTCTTTGATTACATAATTGATATTAGTTTTTCCACAGGGTGGCCTGCTTTGGGATACAGAAAGATACTGCTCAAGTAGATGAATCAGAATTTTTCAAAAAAGGGTTAGAACTCTGCAAAACAATTCTGTCAGATTTTTTAAACATGTAAAACAATATTTTTCACTAGTTCATTCTTTGAAATGTTTGAATTGCTTTGCCTGTCACTGAAGAAAAAAAAAAAAAGAATGGACTAGTAGAAAATATTTCATGTTAAATGATCTTAGATAAAATGCTCAAAGATTTACAAAATCAGAAAAAAATTGAAACTGCATTTTATAATAAAAACTGTTGGACAACGGTGGCTTCAGGCAATACCAGCAACCTCACCTATAATGACAAGAAGAAGTAAGCTGTCAACGTATTCATTTAGTTTTTAAAAATAGTTTCTTACATCCAGTGTATCCCCATCCATAAACACTGCAACTGGTCTTCTCTGGAATGGTACATCCAGAAATGGGCAATCGGATTATTTCTACAAAATTTGTCAATATGGCAGGTCTGAAAGAGAAAACAAATAATAGAGATCATAGATTTTACTTATCATTCCAAGATGTATCTTAAAAATGATGTTAAATCCATTATAGATTGCAGCAATTAAAAACTGTGCCAATTTTCTTTCTTTCTTTTCCATCTTTGAAGAATATGATGGACTCTTCTACCTATTTTTTGTGCTACAACTGTTAACTGTCAAAAGATTTCTTGAAATGCTGTCACCACTTTTATGCTGTTTAAGTTGGGTTCTCATCTTAAAAGTTAGCAATGATAGCATTTCATTTGAATATATAGTTTTGCTAATATGGAGAAAGTTTGAAAGCTCATATATACATAAGGTTCTCAGCTATTATCTGGTGCTCATTCTATAAATTAAAACCATACACTAGTCAATGTGGGTTGTATGATTGTTGTGTTTTAAAAAAAAAACAAAACCAACACCAAATCCAAACAACAAAACCCCCAAAAACCACGTCTCAACAAACCTAAACTTGGTTATCAGGAAATAAAACAGGCACAATTTTTCAGAAGTAACATGAAAGGTAGATAAACCTGCATTTCTGCATATATCAAGTAAAGTTTCTTACAATTGGAAGTTTATCCCATGGAGACATCATGTCCACTATCAGAGATAGTAGAGAACTGAATTTGCAATTCTTATTTAGGAAGAATCTCATTCATTAGTCAAAAATCCTGGTATCCGCAATAATAGCTACTAACCTGCTAAGTTTCAGTAAGACCAAATCTGAGCCTACGGGGCCATATACCAACTGGGAGATATTCAGAACTTGTCTATGCTTCTCCTCTCCCTTTCCTTTGATATTATGGACTCCAAGCCAGGCTTTGTAGTCTTTCAAATCTTTGTACCTAAATGAGGCAAAGTCGGTTAGGATTTTGCTGAGTGTATAATAAAATAACTCAAAAAACTCTGCTTAATATGGTTATGCTAGAAGATCTTAATCCTCTATACCAGAAATGGGTCTATGCTGACAACTGCTATTCCAAAAATCAACATGCTAGGAGGTAAGATTTTGGTCTCAAGCCACTACATAATTTTATCTTTAACTGTTACTAAAATCTAATTTTTGTTTCCTAATAGCATCCAAATATTTAGATCCTTGGACAATATGAACCTTTGAACTTTTTGAGATTTGCCCAAGTTTTCTATTTTATTCTGTCCAGTTAAGCAGAAGCATGAGGCTGTTTTCATAAAGAGGTAATTGTCTAACCATTACACTTGGAAAACATTATTTATACTTCTATGTAAAATAGCCAGATCTCTTTTAGATTAACAATCATAATAAGAGAAAATATCAAGGTCCCACAGGACTTTTATATCAGAAAAGCAGTGTTAAAGCCAAACAGGAGGGAAAGCTGCTGAATTTAAGTTGAAGAAGTGTTGTGCTGATAAGTTCCCGAAAATAGATGTATTTCAATATTGCAAAGCTACAGACTACTGTACCGAGAAGGGAAACATTGTCTTGCTGTTAGAACCCACTCTTCCTTTATCAAAGTACCTCCACAGATATGCTTATTCCTGCGG
>JANZLQ010000005.1:11316816-11336098 GCA_026212715.1 Elanus axillaris | reverse complement strand
GGGGGGAGAAAAAGAAGGTTAAAAAAAAAAGTAATACTATTAGTTTCTATATAGTCAAAAAGTTTAAAGAATACATTTTCTCCCCACATATTTTTGCTGGTGAAAGGTGGCTGAATGACAGCTCATGAAAATATGCCTCTGTCTCAACACTTACAGTAACACGACTTTGCAGCGATTTACTCCAGTGTATAAAAAACAGGAGGAAAGAGAAATTCAGTTACTGTTCATTTAGCGGTCTCAAAGCTGAATTTATGAGACAATTTTTGAAAAGAAAAAAAAAAAAGGCAAGCTTATTCTTTGTAATAGGAACAGGACTGAAACATTCAAACAAGTCCCCAAACTGCCACCAGATGTAAACAACATTTGGTCATTATTCATGTAGGTATTATTCAAAGCATTGACCTCGAGGTGGAGAGTTCCTATTTGATTACAAGCCCTATGAGATTTCTGTCCCCACATACTTCAGTTGGAAACAATCTGCAATGTATGACATCCTACATGTGATTATAGAAAACCTGCAGCATAATATTTCAAGTAAAATTAAAGCAATTAAGCATGACAGTTCTTTCAAAAATAAAGACAACTGTGGAATGCAGATTAATTAGTTTCCTTCTTTGTGCCTCCAAAATCACATTTATTTTCTGCAGCTCTTTGGAAAGTGAATCAGAATTGTCAGCAATTTGGGAAAAGCTTAAAATCTCACAATTTACAAATTCAAATCACACAAATGTTCAAAGCTTTGCAAAGAACTGCTGGAAGGAGCCCAGATTCTATACAGAGTTCAAAGACAGCAGAATAACACAGATTTTTGTCTCCTTTTTTTTTTTTTTTGTGTTTTCATTGAAGAACAAATATCTTGTCCAGAAGGCTGGATTCTTTTTAAAATATAGATTCTGCCTAGTTTTATTACAAAAATGTCACAATCGGGAGTATACACTTCTTCTATGTTATGTTTGCATCACTAATTATCTAAAGGAATTTACAAGATTGCATCATCTGCTTCAGAACATTGACTAGTACAGATAGGAAGGTTAAAATTCTTACTTAAACATGGGACAAATCCAGAGCTGATTCCATGAAATAGATGAAATTCATCCAAATATCCTTAAATATACCTGATAACAGAATCTGGTTCATATATATAAGAAAATATGTCACTGATTAATTTAATATTTGGAGGTGAGCCTTGGTTGCCAGATATGAATACAAGTTTCTAAATATCACTAAGCCTTTACCATTCAGACAGGGCAATACCATTTTGAGGTGTCCAGTTAGTTTTTTGCAGAAAGTCCTGAGGTCATTAAGATTTTGTTTTAGACATTCTATTTGCTTCCTTGGTAACAACACAAAATAAAGCTACATTTTTATGCTCACACATAATACTTAAAAATGTATTGTACTGCTGGACTATTCTAGGAATCCCTTTTTCTTAAAAGAATCTGCAATCATTTAAATACTCATCTACCTAATGGAATTTTGTCTCATAGAGCAAAATCCAGGTTTGACTACCTTAACATTAGCTATTTAAATTTTAGACATCCAGATGTCATACACCTTTCTTGTCTAAAAGTTCCACAAACATCAAGGCTGCTTTAAAAACAGTGCAAAGATAAAACTTTTCTAGAATGTGATTCAGCCCACCTATCTGGTTATTAATCTATGAATAGAGTGATGTTCCTCTAGAAATGTCTTTCTGGACCATCCACTAGACTTCCAGAAAGATCTAGTTCTGATTTGATTTCATAACATATAAAGATTACCAAGGATAGGAAGGACCCCCAGAATTTCTCTAGCAATGAAGCAATATAGAAAATGGGCTTTTTATCTTTTATTTTATTCCAATTTTTCATTTAAGACCTATTTTAAAACATGGTTTTAGAAGACATGACGAATCATAAGCTAACAGAATTGAGCTGTACTTTAGTCTGTACCAGCAGACAAAAAAGACTTTTTTTAAAACTTTTTTTTTCATGGTAGAAGATACAGGGCTGATGCATGAGATATATTTCCTGTTATACATTAATGATTCACACTTCCAGCTAATGAGTTATGAATGAGAGTAATGAACGTAGGAAACAGTAGTTATGTGTTCTGGCTTTTACACAGTAGTAAAGAAAGAATTGCCATAATGTAATACACATGTCCAGCTGTACATGTTAGGGTCTTGTTTTACAGAATGAAAAGGCTTTCCGTATAGCTCCTACTTTTTTTTTTTTAATATAGAATACTTTTTAATTGTATGCAATGATATGAGCAGAAAACTGTTTGACACAGGTATAAATCCTGAATGCAACACTTCATGACTAAATGCACTGCTGTTAAAGTGAAAATATTGATATGAAATTCAGGTTTTTTTGTAACAGTCTCTAAAATAGTTTAATGCTGGATGCTAAGCCAATGTTATGAAAAAGTCTGCAGTATCTAATTGAAATATGAATGCTTTACTAGCTCATGTGTGTAAATTAATGATAATGGCCATAAAAATATTTCACTGACAGAATAATTTCACCTGATGTTCCAGGAATGTTGAATTTCTGCTTTTACAGAATTTAACTGCAATCTGGAAATATTTTTTTTATGGTCAACATTTCCTACAGTTCAAAACCAGATGTATTGTAGATGTAGTAGATGTATTGTCTTTCTAATCAAAGTGATAGTTACCTGTATGTCAAACTAACCACCCATCCTTCGTTAGTTTGTGTTGGGATTCCATTAACAACTCTCAAATGTTTTGTTGAGGCACAAGGAATGACAGTATCTGAAAGCAGGTCCAGAGATCACATTTTACTAAAAACAGCAGTAGGAAACCTGTACAGTTGCACATAAGGACCACAAGAAGGTCAATATTTATTACAGATTCACTTTCCTGCACTAATGAAGTGTATTTCTAGAGCATCAAAACTACTTCAGTGAAGCTGGGTCAGACTATAGAAATACTCATAGGGAATATAAAATAAATATCTTTAAAAAGGTTTTTCAGAGATTTACATAGTTATAAAGCAAACATTGAAAATTATTTTCATATCTCACCACTGGTAAGACAGGACAGTGAGAATAAAGGAGTATAGTACAGCTATTCCCACTTGTAAAAGCAATTTTTCCCATCCTGTATGTTTTTTTTTTTGTATCTGTAAATGATCTGTCTCTTTTTTTTCCAATCAGAAAGAAATGGCTAGTTTTAAAAGATACAATATATGCACTGCACACTACATCTGCAAATGTACCTACCATCCAAGCTGGTTGTAGTAGGAGTTGTATCACCCTCACCTAGACAGACACATAAGATAGCCATAATACAAAATTAAAACACATCTACAAATTGAATAAAGTAAAAATAAACAGCAAGCAGAATATTGCTAATTTTAATAGTTCACAAAGTTTTAAACTTCAATGAATTCCATAATACTCTGCAAAAGCACAATTTGGTGAGGATTAACAAGAAGGCAAAATTTCATTCCAGTAGAAAGAAATAAGAATTAAACATTTTGCAACAGGATTTTCAGGCATTTTTCTTCTTGGTTGAATCCTGAACACATCAGGCTATCTATCATGTTCAATTTAAAGGTTTCATTTGAAGAAGAAAATACTGAAAAATGAAGTCATAACTTTTCTATAAGCCTTCAGGAACTATAGAAGTCATGTGATTAAATCCAATTCAGATTTAATGAAAATTTCTAATTTCCTTAAAAATCTTTAACACTTCTAAAGTCCTTATCAAAACATGTTCCCCAAAATCTTGTTTGGTTCTTCTGCCTATTCCAAATAAAAATACAGTTACAACAAGGTTGATTAAAGTTGGTTCAAAATTTTTGCCTTCAGTGAAGTCTGCAGAGTGACCCAGCATTATGAGCTGGAGGTACATGTATAGCTACTGAATATTTGCACAGGCAAAATTTAAACAGTATCATCCAACTAGATTTCCATCATTAAGAATATATATATATATATATATAAAGGTACACAGTTATATACATAGTTAAATCTGCATGTGTGTGTATACACATACGTGTATGTGTATGAATATGTATATGTACGGGGCGGGGGAGAGAGAGAAAGAGAGAGAGAGAGAGCTATTTGAAGAGACCAGTTAAAGGCATCAAGTAAGTATACTTGGGAACTGCTGGAATTTTATCTGTACTGGTTGAGCTGGTTACCAGTACCCAAGTGAGCTACTAGTAGTTTAATACTAGTCCATATGAGTTACAATTGTAAAACAGATATTTTCCAGCTCTAGAGTTTGATTCCAGAATTCATAATACTCACCACTGCAGTATATCCTACAAATGTTTGCTTTGAATACTTCCTTAAAAATTCATAGATCCAGATAATGAACTCAGAGTGAGTGGAAAAAATTTATATTTCTTCACCTGTTGTTCTTTAACTACATTGACACAAATAACCTTTTGCACAGTTTGTTTACTCTTCACATAGATGCCAAAATATCACCTGAGACTTCAAATATCACCTCTTAGAAATGCTGCAGTTCAAACTGTGAGGAAATTCAGCAGATTGCTGCTAGGAATTAATGTAACATTATCATTAACCTCTAGAGATCACAGAAATGTATTCAAAAGTCTGATTTACTATTTAAATGTTCTCCCAGGATACACAGCACAGTGATTTAGAAATAAGAATTGAAAAGTTTGAACATAAATATGAATTGTACATTTTTCAGCATAAATCTATCTTTTCCACTTAACGTCAGCTTATTACTGAATTCCCTAGGAATTTTAATTCTGTTTATTTGAGCTATTTAGATTTTAACATGCAGCTTTGTGGGAGCGATGTTCCTAATTCTTGCCAGGAGTTAAATCGTCCCATAAACATCCAAAAGCAGAATCTAATCTTTATAGCACATATATACTTCAGCATATATATAGTGAGTTTCCCTAACTTTATAAACAAATACAGATCACACAAAGAGACTATGAATCTTGTAGCACAGAAGATAACTGTCCCTGGGTTTCTTGAGGCCACAGCCAGCATTCTGACCACTAGACAATTCTTTGTCTCCATCCAGCCCTCATTCAATAGCTAGATCTGTTGGAAAATGTTTGACCATCTGTAATAGCCCTTTTATGCGCCTGATGCTTAAATAAGCCTTGAAATCTCCAAGCTGGTCAAGGAAAAGGACTGCTTGTTCATATAGTGCACAAGCAGCTTCTGTCCGTTCCTTCTCAGTCATGCACAACTGATTCTTGATAGAATTACACATTTTCTGCTGTCACAAGTGACAACAGAAAGGTATGCATATGCATGTGACACCATGGCTTCACTGGGACTGCACAGTTGACAGTGCCTGAGGCATAACAAGTACTCACATCGAGAAATAGGGCAGTAATCCCAGGGAATGAGAGGATCATCTGTGTAACACCAGGGACCATGAAAATCATCATCTGGATTGCGGCAATAGTTTTTCTTCAGTTTACTAACATCTGGTTCTCTGAATATTTGTATATGCCTACAGGGAAAAAAAAAATTCAAAGTGCTGAAAAGCTTTATACTATAGCCCAATTTTTCAAAGGTTAAATGTTGCTTTGCTCCACATTGTAATATTAGCTGATTGAGAAGCCTACAGGTCAGGCTTTAGTGCTGGTTAAAATCAAAAGGAAGATGAGACACAAATATTTGCTGGATCTGGGTCCAAGTTTCCTTTGGTTGGTATTTTAAGCACTGTGTCCACTGGACAGCTGGGAGGTTTCTAGATCTCGCACTCTGGCTAAAATCCTTGGATACCCTCAGGAGGGATCATTACAATGATTAAAAGAGCGTCTGTGTTGCCCTCAGTAAATCTGCAGGCCTCCCTGGAGCACAACAGGTAGATTAACAAGTAGCACGAGGGAGCACTGAATCTGCAAAGAAAGCTCAGGTTTGGGCAAAGGAAAGACAAACAAGAAAGTTAGGAAAACTGAGCAGCAGGCAAGGAGAAGGATGAATGGCTCAGACAAACTGCAGTGATACGTCACCTAAGTTGCAAACCTACATGAGGCAATTTAAAGGTGAAATTTGAGGGTGAAAGTATTTCTGGCTTGTCAGACAGAAGCATACAGGCTTCCTAAGTTACAGCTTCACTGCTCTTTTAGTTCATAACCAACCATGCATGCTGCTTCTAGTGCACCCATAACCAGAGTAACTGCTGGAGTGAGACACATAATTTCCCAAAGAAGTCCCCAGATGGAAAATGTGTGGGAGTAAGGGAAGAAAGGTTGATCTGTGCTCAGGATTATAAGAATGCAATTGCATCAAGCACCCAGTAGGTTCCAACTGTCTTATTCACAGCTAACTGAAGACTTATCAGAGCTCTCAGAAGTCATGATCTTAAACCTTTGCCTCGCTTACATGGACAGCACACTGGAATATGTATGCTGTCTCTGACCCTGTGGGGGAGAAATATATAGTCTATATATTAGTCTATATATATATAGTCTCTCTATATATACTAGTCTATATATAGTCTAGTTGGTGATTCTAGACAGTGCCACTGAAGTCTTCCATCTGCAGTACAGCTTCCCCAAAGGCTGACTTACTGACTTACACACCTTCACCTGACTGACCTGGTCAGAAGAAGGAATCAGGGACAGCCAGATTCCAGAGGGCAATGGCTAATACATTGGGCACTACGACAGTGGTGATCATGAGCACTAACTCAGCAACAAGTACCAAAGGTAATATAGACAGAATCACACTGACTTCAGAAAGTAAAGGAAAACAAAGGGAAGACTGTTTCCATCTGGGCCACTAATGTGTGTAATACCTCATACACAGCAAAATTTCTGATGAGTCTGGTTTTGTCACTTCTTAGAGTTATTAATCTACAGTTCTGAACCAGCAGAGACAATACTGAGGATCCTGGCATGAATGAAAAAGTCTTGGGAACTCACAGCTTCTTTTATACTTACTGCTGATGATTCATGTTTACATTAACAAATAAATTAAAGTAACTTTGCCATTTCCACATATGAAGCCAAGGTAAGGATAAGCAACAGAAATTGCAAATCACTTTAATGGCATTTGATGTCACTGTCATTAGATTGTGGACTCAAGATTCAATTTCAGGCTGCAAGGGACCTTAGGTGGTTTCAAGTCCAACCTCTTGCTTGAAGCAGCATGAGCTATGAGATCATATTGATGAGATAACCATTTCCTAGTTTATTCCTGCTATCCTCTCATAGAACAAAACTTTAAAGGACAAAGATGGGGTAAACCAGGCCAGTAAAGTAAACACTAGGAAACGTCCCAAAGCCTGCAATTAGTGGTTAGCCTGAACAAAGACATGTTGTGTAATATATTTAAACATCAAGAGGGGAAAAAAAAAAAAAGAAAGAAAAAGACAGAAAGAAACAAAACAAAACAAAACAATACTAAAAGCTCCAGGCCATAAGGGGCTATTTGAGAATCACTGGAGAAGAAGAGGTGCCATCTGGAGGCAGTATTTATTCAGGAGTCACTGAACCATCTCTCTGTTTCATATGTACACACCTACGTAAGTCTTCAATATTCTTGTCCCATGTGGAGCAAGTTAGCCCAAATCTTGTCTTGGATAGATTCCCCATGTAACTCTTTCCATTGCCACGATAACAATCTGAATAAAGAATGTTGAGACAAAAAGAAGTGGAAAGTAATTTTGCAATATTGAGAAGAAAACTCTTCCTTTCCATCAGTAATCCAAACAATCAAAGACAAGTGTTATATTTAGCAAACACTATACAATATAAATCAGACAACTGTATAAATCAAATCAGAAAGAAAATGGGAGAAAGTTTTCAAATTTAGATACAAAATCTCCTGCTTGATGTTTTCATTCTCAACACAGTAGCATTTGTCATACTCAGATAAACTGGGAAAATTTCTTTCCGAAATAGTTTATGGTTATTTTAGAAGGGTCAAACAGAATATTCTAAAATATTTCAGGAGCTGTTTTATACAAAACAAAGCAAAAAATTCCCCCTTTATCCTCCCTCCTCAAAAAACAGGCACTCTTAGCCTTTTTGAAACAATTTACCTTTTTGTAGATTCTGGATACTGGCAAGAGTATATAATTCTAGACTTAAGTTCTACTTTGGTAAAATCAAAAAATCAACGTGACTTTAATTTGAATGCAATTCAAAAACTTGCCTCTTCACTCCAGAAGTCATGTTTAATTCATAAGCTTTTATCACAAGCCTTTTTGAGGCTTTTCAAGAGGATTGTTTAAAATGATCACTACTATAAAGACTTTTTGTATAAAGCTTTTCATTTGATATTCATCAGTATTTTTACTTTTTGATAATTGATACATTAACAAAAAACACAGAATGAAAGTCGAAGTTTAATTCCTTCTCTGACAACTCTTGCAACTGCAACTCTTTCAATCATTAAGAGAAAAAAATGGCTAAAACTTAAAGATAGAGGTCTTAATGCAGCCTGATGTAGGGTAGTGGGTCTGAGATCTTGGCCTCAGTTTATGCTGTGATTGACATCAGTTCTCAGGATGTATTAATAATCCTTAGAGTAATACCAGGACCTCATGGGAACATTTGCCTGATGACTCAGAGTGGACTTTACAGACAGAGGAAACAGCTTGAAGCTAAGAGGCTATATGGGAAGTCTCATGTGGTTTTTTTCAGCTCAACTCCTTTTAGACAGCAAGCTATATGGAAAAAATAAGCTTAAAAAATTGCTTTCGGTGGCCTCCTATGCAATTATAAAAGGACTGTGAACCAAGGAAATCATCTCACCTCTGGAAAAGGACCTTTCAAACTAAGGAATGTAAGATAGCAGAACAGATCTCCAGCTAATATAGAATGGCACACAAATTCACCTTGTCTAAATATCATATCAAATAGCAAATCTTTGCTGCAGCTTTCCCTGCTAGAACCAAAACATGAACTGAGAACTGAATCTCATTTACACCATGATGAATCCCAAGTATGCAAATAAAGCTGAAACAGAACTACACAGGTGTAATACAGATGTACTGAATCCAACTTCTCCAGTTTTCAAGCCTGCCTATCTGCTGTTTGGAACAGTACAGCATTCACTTACAATCCCGTTATTGCCCTTCCCTCTGTTACCTTGTTCATTTGATGCATCGCACTTAGGAATCTGGGAGCAATAACCAATACGGATGTTTGGGTCAGTGGTAAAACACCAGGGTGATTCAGATCCATCTGGATTTCGGCAGTAGTTCTCCCTCAAATCCCTATAAAAACAAATATGTTAGGTCACAGCAAGGATAACCTAAAAGCACTGATGCATTCTATTGCTTTTTATTATGAATTAACACTAATATAGGCTCCTTAAGGTCTCTATGTTACTGATCAGTGTCAAGTGCAAGAAGATGAGAAACCAATAAGAATACAATGTCCAGAAAAATATACTAACCGTAATAAGAATATGGTTATGGGAATTCATTTTCAGTGGACCTGTGTTTTGACTGGATATAACATTTCATTTGAAGATTAACAATATTTTCAATATAGCTTATTTTTATTCAAGATTCTCCACCAACATTTGCATGCAAGCTGACATTGGATACACCTGCAATCCATTACAAGTGCTTTTAAATATAAACAATACCAGTGTTTAAAATTCCCTGTATTTTGAATGGTTCTGCTGAGTTTAGAGAACAGCATCCTGTAGACTGTCAGTGATTCATTTAAGAAACTCAGTCTTGGAATATAAAAAAAGTGTACATGAAGATCTAGACAGCTGTTACCTTTAAAGTAAGAGTCACAAGGGAACATCTTTAAATGTCTCTCACAGCATGCATGAAATAGTCAAACCTCTTGAATTAAAAAAAAGCCCAAAATTCTTAATAAAAAATTTTATTTTCCTATCTTCTGACAGGTATTGCCATGTTCTGTGCATCTCCATATTTCACTGTATTTTACTGTCTGCAGCACTTACTGATAATAAACTATGGAAAGAATGGGCCTAATAGTGTAATTCTTACTCATGTGAGTTTTGAACAGACATACCAGTAGTTCTGTTGCTTTTACTCAAGCTATTGGCCTAATAGCCACTATGCTCTCAAGCACCAGCTGAATAAGCAGTCCTAATATTGTTAGCCAATCTACACTGCTAGGAACATTGTTAAAACTGCACGAGGGCCTGACCCTGCAGCAGCGTTACATAGGTGCAGCGCAAATTGGTTTAAGTGGTGGTTTTGTCTGACAAAAAACTGTAGGATCAGGCTCAAGCACTATCTCCCAGGTAAATTCAAGGTGGTCCTCAGATTGACAGAGGCAGCTCAGGATCAGTCCTATTTTCCATTACAATGATGGTACATTTTCAGTAGATGTGTTCCAATGCACTGTTTTTGATCAATAAAGTGTACAATAGTAGTGAAGGGATTAAGACAACAAGCCTAACTGTTTTGCTCAAACAAGCTGTTGTTAGAGAGATAATCTAAACTCAGACTGGAATCTTTTCTTTACTTTGAAAGATCCACATTATTAAATTCCAGCACAAGCCCAGACAGATATTTAGCCATCAGTAAAGACATTTAGTACAAACTGGGCTTTGGGTCCACGCTGATCAGCTAAGTTTCCTCTATGCTCAGTGAAAAAAGGACCAAAAGAGCATGGTTAAGGTTACTGCCTAAACCATCTAGGTTATTCACATCCTGGGAGTTTATGAACTGTACAGAAAGGTTAGATGACCAGTGGTCCTTCAGGTAAAAGCAGTCCTATTCATGCAAGTATATTTAGTAATGTGACAGAAAAAGGATTAGAGATGGAAAATAAAAGAAGTGTTGTCAAATATTATAAATGTCAAGTATTGTCAAAGAGGTTACACTTAGGTAACATTTAGGACATAATAAATTAAAGTCAGAAACCACACTACAAACAAGTACTTACCTCCATGAAAGAAAAGCAATAGTAATGTACCAGCACTATTGGGATTCAGGTCCCAGTCTGGAAAACATTCATACACTTCACAATCAATTAAACTGGAGAATACATGCTTGAAGAAAAAGTTCATAAAAAACCCTACAGTTTCACACAAGTTCATCTAGAACTAATATTTGGAGATCTGAAGAACTGATTTTCCCATGATCAGATGGTTTTCAGCATCAGCAAGTAGAGTGAATGCATCAGATTGAGGAGCAGGGACAGGGATCCTATAGTGTACTTTGGTGGCATGAATTTCTAAACATTTGAAAACTAAGCTCTTTTCCCACTGCAGTAATACCCATATGTCTCTACTCACTTGCACTTGAAGTTCTCGGGAGTGATGTTGTGCTGGTGAGGAAACTGGGAGTCCCACCGCTGGCACTGGATTCCACTCCATATGGCGTTGACCGTGCCACGGTAACCCTCACCCTGTCCCTGAATGCATGTTGATGTCTCAGCCACCGCCTCCGTGCTGTTGATGATGCTTTCATCTGCAAACCCAGAGAAGAAGTGCTGTTTCATTTTCTTAAGACTGAGCCTGCCTCAGGATGTCAGGTTTGAACACTGTATTGCAGTTCAAATCATTGTCATTGGAGTTCTTTGGTGAAACTGCCAATCTGATGTCTTTTACAGAATAATTTTCTCCTCTTCACATTCACAACATCCATGAAATCAAAATGGGTGTTAGATCTTATGCTAGTTTATCCACTTGCAGGCAAAGACTCTGCAACATTTAAGAGCTTTTGTTTAGTGAGACACCTGGCCTATGTTATATCATTGAAGGTCAGAGGATATTCTTGGTTACTCTTTCCAGTTCATCAAATATTTTCTCATTTGCTTAACTTTGCAAAACTGAGTGACCACCCATGTGCACACTGTTAAACATGTTAATACATGTTTGCAGGATTAAAACCCAATTGATTTTTCCAAAGAATTCCCAGAATATCAAGTCACAGGAAAAAAGATGCAGATAAAAAAAAGAAAAAATTAAAAAAATAAATCCTATTATGATGTGCTAAGTCCTCCCTGAAGTTTCTTTATTTATGCCTCATATAGTTAGAGAAAAAAAAACAAACAACCCAGCTTTTGGAAATCAAAGATCAGTATTCTCTACAGAGAGACAAATGTTTTAAAGAGTAACAAATTCATCAGACTCAAGATCTTTTACAGATGTTGATATACCCTGTATTCACCCTGGTGTGGGCTGTCTTGTACTAAATTCAGAGAAACAGTGGGTTTTGAAATGACTCATTCACATAGCTTAAAAGTTTCTTTTTATTTCTTATGCAATTTTCATAATTGCAAATTAATGGCACAGATATTTCATCAGATATATACAAAGTAGTACAAAACTAAATACACTACAGTAAGAGCAACACTTCTACAATGTCCCAGAAAAGTCCCAACATAATATTTTTGTAACTGCCCATCTGTTGGTAATTGTTAGTGTTCACAAGACTAATTTTATTAATTACCCTAAAAGAATTAGTTGCCAGCAATAAGTATATAAGTTAATAAAGTTTTAAAACTAGTTTTCTTCAAATGGTCCAGTGATTAGAACCATATTAATGTGTTACTCATAATAGTTTATTCCTGGTAACTGGAGACAGTTCTATGAACTTGTAGAGAGTATGTATCTTAAGGAAACCAAATGTCATAACAGATGGGTTTGGCTGATTTGCTGTCTAGTCTTCTATGTTAAAGATCACTTCCCTGTCAAATGATAACATGAAGTTGTGCAGTTGAATTATACATTTCTCCATGCTGGAGAAAACTTCCCTTTTTCTCTTCATCTGGTTTATTTACACCAGTGTTTCACAGTGAAATTAATTCCCTGTCCTTTCTTCCTAAGGCACTTTGTCTGCAAAGGTTGTCCTGTTTCAATGAGACTGTGAGTTCCAAGCTTGTTCCAAAGCCAAAGGGACATAGCACTGAAAGTATCACAAGCAGGCTTCTTCAGGCTGACAAATGCACCCTTTCTAGTGGATTCATAAAACAGGCTTGCAGCTAGTAAACATATTTTTAATCATTATTAATCACTTTTTAAATAATTGGACAACAAAAAGAGAAATTCATACATCTAATAGAAATACATAGCTACATATTTCAGTTTTCCATCATAGCTAACGCATGAAAACAAATTGGAATTATATTCTAAAATAGCTCCTAAGCTGATTAGACTGAACATTGCTGTGCCACATTCAAATACATATTAGTATTTTCAAAAAATATCTGCAATTATTTTATTAAAAATGAAAGCAATGTGGTGTATAATTAGGAAAAAAAATAGCCACCTACCATGATAAATTTCAGCAATACATATGGCAGCCTGGCTGCATTATATTTCCTAAGTAAATTAATAAATTACAACTATATAACTAGCAAAAATTCTCTTAAATAATAGTAATAATGCATAACATTTCAGCCTAATACAGCTATTACAAAGACCTTATTTATATGCAAGAAGTTACTATTTCAGCTGTAATGAACTGTGTAGTACATCTACTCTGTACTCATACTAGGGAAAAAGTAATTAGGTTGGCTTTTATAGATAATTGGGGGGGTGTTAAAATCACATGCCTGAAATGAAGTAAATAATGCATCAATTGATTTAAGCAAGTCCATAGAGTCATTTTGTAGACCATTCTTTCTTATACATCTACAGATACACAGCTCATCACTAAACCTTGCAGTATATGTCTGGACAGGGAGCTCTATCTGTGGATCAGATATTACAATAACTTGTCCATGTCAAATTATCCTATTTAAAGGAACCAGAGAAACTTAACTTTCACATTGTCATGAATACTTGCATAGCCAAGCCACTACTGAACACTCTTACATTATAATGGCTAAGAGAGAAATTATTTCAAAATCTGCAATGTGTGATGGATTATCTGCTACTACTACTTTGTGGCAGCTCTCAATAAGAATTCTAGTTATGAAAAGGATCTCTAAAATATATTATTTCAATTAATAAAGCAACTATATCATTCCAAAAGGTCCACAAAACCCTCCTCAAACTCTTCTTGCTATACCACCTGCATTTCCTACAAACACTTTATTTTCAAACATGAAAAATGAGACTCCAAAATATTTCTAAAATTTAATTTTGAAATTTCTGAGTCCTTGTGCCCTCAGAAACAACCTCTCTCCTATTCTGGCTTTTGAGTTCTTGAGTCTCACAGAAAGCTCAAAAAAATAAAAAAAGGCACAAGACACCCTTCATTCAGCTGGTGTTTTCCACAAACAGGCATGATGGGAACAGTTTCCCTGTTCATGTTAATGAAAGGTTGCCTGGATGCACAGAGGGGCATGCAAAAGCTTGAGGAGCAGCGCCTGCTTCACCAGGCATTACAGAGGTGCTCTGCAGACTATAAGGCAGTTGCCAAACTTTAAGAAGAGTCCAGGTTGTCCAAGACTACAACTTAGTCATCTCTGGTCAGTACCAGTCTTGGTCTTGAGGCTAATTACCCTTGTTACCCACATAACCAATTATCTAAAGCTTGATAACTCCGAGCACGAACACCAGATGTGCAGAGCATTGGTGAAAAGTCCTGAGACCACACTCATCAGTTCTCTTACAAGGTGGAAACAAGATCAAACTAAAAATCAATAAGGCTTAATCCCCATTCTTACCTTTGCAATTCCTGTAAAATATAAATTAAGACCTGTAACTCCAAGGGCTTCTTCCAATGAGAAAGACATTATGAATTAAGTTAGAAGATGAATTTAAATTTAATAAGCAATTCTCACTATGCAGGCAGGTACTTTAATTTCATATTAGAAGTACTCTGTTGTTGTTGTTCCAGTTTAGCTTTTACAGTTCTGAACTGAGATAAAAAGTACTGCTAAAGGAAGATGACACAAAATATCATCTTATGAAAGACTATTATTTGTGATTTATTAATTAAATGTCACTTCTTATTCCTGTATGAAACTTCGTTATGAACAGAAGAATTTGGTAATTGTCTAGCAGCATTTAGCTACTTTTGAACTTTGTTGTAATTTTTCTTTTATTCTGGATGACTCAAATTAACCATGTAATTAGACAGCTACTTGAGGATTTCCTGTTAGTAGTATTCCATCTTCACGTCATCTTCACGTCCATCTTCAGCCAGCCGAAATGCAATTATGCAAAGGTTTCTTTTTTTTTCCATAAAACCCTCCGTATTTTGATACCTCAATATACATAACTTCATTAATAAGGGCCAGCTCGTGCATTCATAGATGCTTAAGTAAAGAGATGAAACATTATCCAGAGCTTCATGTGTAAACCCACAGATAGTCTTCTCAGTTCTGGTTCTCACAGTAATGCCAGCATGAGGGAATCAGCAGGGGCCTTGAGTCATTCTACAGCTGAAGTAACCAGTTAGAGTACTATTTCTGTCTTTAATCCCCATGACCCAGAAGAAAATCCTGCACAAATTATAGGTCAATGGTGAAACTCCTACTGATTTCAAAGAAGGTAGGATTTTGCTGGAGTATTCATATTCTTTCATGGTGATACTGTCTATGTATTTTTGGAAAAAAGACATAGTTTGAAAAGAAGCAGAGTCCTAAATTACTTACTTCATCAGGAATATTCCTACTTTTGCTTATATTGTTGCAATGTCTTTCATAGTGTGCCAGTCAACAAAAGGAAAATGTACCCTGATTTGTAACAAAAGATTTTAAAAAGTAGATTTTAAGATAAGAGGTGCCTAACCCAGTAACAAAAGTGTTATAAACACAGCAAAGTCCTCATTAAACACAATCCACGCAATTCTGCAAATGTCAGTAAGAAACTTGAGTGACATTGTGGGCAGAACCTATTCATGCTCAGTTACACTGCCTCCAGGCATCCCTACCTCAAGCAACAGGATCTACAGTTTTGGGCAGTATGATATTGGCAGTTCTTTTCTTTCCACGTGTTTCCTTCAAGGTACTATCTCACAGTACATGAAACATGGAAAAAACCCCAACACTGATTTCTAGTGTTTTAGGTTTTTTTCAGTAAAAATATATGAGAAAGTGAAGAAATAATTTGTCTCAAGCTCAAGAATCACAGTACTGGAAGAACTCATTGTCTTCTAAAACCTGCACGCCTACATTTTGTTTGTCCTTGAGCACAGAGAGATCTTTCCAGGTTGTTCCAGTATCTACAATTAGGCTTTAAACCCAAACAACTTTTAATTTAAATCCATTTAAAAAAAAATTATCTCTGCAAGTTTAGAGCTCCTAAATCCCACTTTCAAAACCATCACAGAAATTATGAAAAGCATCTGAGAAAGATCCTTTTTGAGGAAATGTAGATTAAGTCATTGCATTCACAATGAATGCTGGACCTCTGCTATGCCTCCATGTGAAGCAAGGTGGAAGGTAATACTTTATCAACTACTACACATCAGTCTCTTCGCTGCCTCCTTTCTATAAACATCTTTATTTACATAAATATTAAGTTTAAACTGAGTGGCACATTTATTTGTTTACACACTGATTCAACAAATAACTCTTTAATCAGAATTTCACATTCAAATGGGCAGTTGAAATCTCTGCTTCTAAAGAATGAGTAATCTAATATTGGTGATTCTGTGCCTTCTCAAAAGTTGTAGGCACACTGCAATGGTTCATTTTACACTTAGGTTCTCAATTTTGCTGTTTCATTACCTGTTCTTTCCCATCAAACCCAGACCCTTATTGGATTGTCTCAGGGCTTTTCAGGCTCCAGTCACCTACTGCCTATGAGTACTGACAGCAAAGGCTAAATCAGTGGTAAAATCAGCTGGGTTGGTTGGAAATCATGTAGACAGCAACCAACACTGTCCTCACCATAATAATTCCATATACATCTGCAGCTTTGAATGATGGACATATGTAGCTTCATTTCTGGGCCTCAGCACCTCTCTCACAGCCCTATTGCTCATCCACAGAAGCACAGCTACCCTCTTTTCTTTAAGAAAAAAAAAAGTAGTGTTAGCTCCCCACTCCTGTCTTCCCTGTAGTCCATGTCCTCATTCATGCCAAAGTAACAGTCATTTTCTTTTTTCATATTTGCTGTCACTGCTTCCATTTGTTCATTTCATCCTACACTTCTTTATTGCTGTTATAGTTGTCCTTTTATCCTCTCTTCTAACTAAGAATTGTCTCAAGCCAAAACCACAGACACATATGTGAGCAACTTCAAACCAGTCCTGGGGTCCCTGAAGTCTTAATCCAGATCCAATTCTTGCAGCTTGAGCCATCTCTAATCCCTAATTGCTCCTGTCATCTCTTTCTCACAGCCCTGGCTGTAAGCCACAATGTTTTATGCTGCCGTCTGTGCTTGGAAATAAAGTTACAATGCCTTCCTGTCTCTTCAGTCTTAAAAACATATTTATTTTCTGAATGCTTCCTTCTACTGACTTTTTTGCCGAAAATTTTGTATATGAGCTGTTGTCAGCATTTTGGCTATAGAGCATACTAGCATTCATGACATGTAGCAAAAGCCACAAGCAGCATGCTGCCTTCTGGTCACTCCTCCAAAGAGAGGACACCTACGTTTTTGTATATGGTCCAAGGACGTGGATTTGCAAAGCATTTTTTCTAATTAGTATTTCTTGTAAAATATATAAACAGACCTCATCATAGGAATTAAAAACCTGTGTGAGAATCCAAACCACAAAGCTATAAAGACATATAACTCATGATGTTCTCTATTTAGTGTACTGAGATTGCACACAGCCACAGCTTCAGAAAATAGAGCAGCCACTGAAACCCAGAATGACTTAGTGTTTTGGGCTCCCTGCTAGGAGGTGGGAAAACAGCTTTTCTATGTGCCTCAAGAAAGAATGAGAACTGAAAACAGGGCTTTGATTTTTTGTTTTGGTATGCTGGTCACCAAGCTGGTGATATAACAGTAATATCAGCAATAAATTCCCTCATTAGGTTATACAGGAAAGCACTAAGCAGCACTACATCTTATGTAGAGGACAATGCCATACGCCTGTGCTAAATACCCTTGAAAATGTCTGCCAGATTAAACACTTTCAAGATCACTACTTTTGTATTCTTCCTCATATAGATTGCTTCAGTAATTTTCCAAAAATTTACAGTTTTCTGCAGTGAAAATACAGTCTTGCATGTGAAATTTCCACTGATCTTAATATACTTTCTAACTGAAGATGAAAGAAAGTATTTCTAGTTAATTCAGTCAACTTTTGCCTGAGACAAAAGGCTTTCATCACAACGTTAAAATCACTACATTATGGATTTTGTTTCGTTTTGGTTTGGTTTTATTTCATTTTAATGATTACCTTTTCTTCAGGACTCTAATTGTGACTTGGGTAGACAAAGGTGACATAACAGTGGTTTGCAGATCTCCCACCCAATTATTTTATAAAGCTTAAGTTTAAGCCAGACTCTAGATACTGAAAGTTGCGTAGACTGTAAGCTTACATGACCAGCAAAGCCAGATGTGAATCCTCAGAACACTGACACATCAGCTCAGGAAATGCCAAAGGATAAAGGTTTATAAAAGTTGCATTTGTGAAACAGTTAGCTGTATCTTAGGAATATATTTTTTTTCATAATAAAAACACTTCTACTAGGGGAAAAGAACAAATCTAGTATGCTATATATGATTCATATATTATCTAATAATTAGAGAAATGTAGGAAGCACAGTTTAGTTAAAAAAAAAAACAACCAAAAAATCCCAATATAAAAACCCAAACAATTAAAAAAAACACAAACCAAAAATCCAAAACAACAACAACCCCTAACTTATTGAATTAACTAAAAAATTGGAAAGATGATTTGGTTATAAAGCTAAGCAAGACTGTGTTCACAATGGGGAAAGACTGAACTTTCCCTGTTATCAAAGATTATCAGTAACTCTAGATACAGTTACATGAATTAATACTGTAGTTCATCTGCAAGACTTTCAACATGGGTGTGACTTAAAGGGTTCCTGACACAAAAAAAGCAGTAGTCCTGTTAAGTTTCTTCTCCCTCTGGAGAACCTGATTACAGATATTGCCCAAAGTAGCAAATTAACCTCACTTTTTTTACAATGGAATAATTTTGCTAGTTTTAACTAGTTTATGCTGGATTTACAATGACATATGATAGTGAAAAATAAGGTCAATTACTCTGCATCAGGAAGTACCTTAAGAGTATTCTTACTCAACCTTTGGATTTCAAACTGGTGACTAATTGGTAAGATGTGACTGACACTCCAAAACATCACACTGGCCTAAGCCAAGAACAAGCAAGGGAAGTAAATTCTGAACTATTGGTGGTGGAAGCAGAAAACAGGGCATAATTTGGTTTGGTAAGAATTCCAAGTGAAAACAGAGAATCCCATGCTTCCAGCTTTAGGCAGCAACTGCTCACACATGAAGGTTCATGCCAGAGCCGTTCCATTTTCTTTCTCTGTGCACCACC
>JANZLQ010000005.1:11286091-11316784 GCA_026212715.1 Elanus axillaris | reverse complement strand
GTTATAGGAAAAATACAGGATTACACTATGGAAACAGACTTTTTTTTTGAGATCTACCACTGTCTCTATTTTATCTGGATTTTAGATACCCCAGTAATGGTTTACATTTGTTTATATAACTACAACATCAACAAAATACAGAGAACCCTGAAAATTAAACAGTCATTAAAAATCACTCTTTTATGCTTATTATTATTTTTCTTCCCCACCCCCCCTTTTTTGGATTCTCACATAAATCCAATTTCAGGTAAGCCTTATTGCTCTTTTTAATAGAATCTATTATCTTCTTCTATCCTCCTCCCAAGAGACCCAAATGAATTTTACAATGACATAAGCCTACTGAAGTGACACTTAGAGCTAGATGAAAAGCAGAGTGTCTGGTTTCGAGGATTTTTTTGTTTTTAACACTTAATTTTGGTCAAAATTGAAGCAGGACAACAAAGGAAATTGTAGTTTCCAGAACTGCAGATATAAGAGAAATAGACTTTCTCATGAGCTAACATGACACTGAGTTTCACTGAGCAGTTTTAAAAGCTTCCCTTTGCCTCTACTTCATGGAAAATCCAAAAATACTGGTTTTGGTTTTCTGCCTGTATTGCTGGGGGCTCTGCCACAGCGCTGGGGCACATGAAGTTGACAGGCTTCTATAGTATGGAATCAGATAAAGTCATTCCTCATTTTCAGAAATTGCCTTTATTCCCAAGGTGTTATAAACAGAGTATTTTGAGTAAAGAGAATAAAAAAATCTGCCAAGGTATTATGAGACTGCCTTTAAGATCATGTTTGTACATTGATTATTTCACATGTTGCCAGTTCACTAAGGGCAAAAACATGGACCCCAAATCTGGCAATGAGAAGTATGAGAGATAAGAGAGGAGACTATCACCTGTAGGTCCCACAAGCTGTGAATGAGGCAAGGAATTTCAGGGATGTAAATATCAGTTTCCTGATTAAAGCATTTCCCAACAAAAGTTAATTTTGCCATCTGCCTCAGCCCCAACATTACCATGAACGTCTAGAATAATTACCCCAGTTTTCAAAGGATGTCCAATAATTTTACCTTTCTTATTGTCCCTGTACTGCTCATTTAAGATATCTAATTATCAGTAGAACAGAGCTGTCAGGGCTACCACCAAAGTTAAGAGGATCTGGACTTTGAAGATAGAACACGCCACAGAATGCTCTAAAAGTTCTGAACTAGAGCATCTCAAAGTGGGCATCCAATACTTGTATACCTTAATGTTATCTTGATTCAATTCCCCGTCTCTAAAGTGAGAATAACAAAAAAGACCATCTTGTAGTTGACGGATGAAAAGAAATTAATTGCCCTTGGAGTGCTTTGATACTGGAGTGCTGAATATCACAGAGAAACTCATGAGGAAATTGATAATTCTGTCTTCAGCACAAGGCTGAATAGTGTGCAGGAGCTGAGGCCTAGAACCCCAGAACGCACAAGAGGAAAACAAAGCAATGAACAGCTGTTGACAGAGAGAGTACCGAGTAGGGAAGGTGTGCGTGCACCTGCTCCCAAACTGTAATGCAGATGCCCAGCATGGCCAAACTAATACTGTACATGAGTTCTTCATGGTGATGTTGCCTCACTTTCTTAGTTCTTGATTTCCCTACCTTTTAATGAAACTTCCTGTACCTAAGATATACACATATTCCAGTGCTAAGTAACATGCAACTCTTATTTCCTGTCCAGATTATATACAATGTCTTTATATGAGATCCTCTTTGAAACCTATGTTTTAGAAGTCAGTGAAGTGCAATGAATGAGCTAGCTGTGGTCCTATATTGCTTGAGCTATCTGTGTCCAGATTTTGGAAAGGAAAAGGAAGCAATAAATTTTGCTTGAACTCACCACACGTTTTAATTGCACAGAACTCCCAGGGGGTGTTAGGGTCAAGAGTGTAGCACCATGGTCTCAGCTTGCCATCAGGATTGCGGCAGTAATTATCATCAAAGCCCTTGTCAGGATATCTGCAAACCACAACGAGAAATGTGTCAGGGAAGTCTTCCTGGCAACACTGCACAGGCTTGTACAAGGTACTTAAAGGACAGTTTTCAGCAGAAGCAAACAAGAACCAGTTATCATTAACTTTGGGTCTGATCCTGTGAGATGGATGCAGATACTCTTTTAACATCATTAGAAAGTTCATAGCATAAAATCTCTTTCCAAATATGCAGCAGAATCAGACCTCCACTGAGGGGATTCCCTGCTGTGCTAATGCACAGGGTACCGGATGGGGTAACTCTGCTAATTGCTAAATTCTTGCTCTTGTGTCTGTCAACTGATGACCAGACTCTAAAGCTACTCATTTTTTTAAAACAGCCCAATTAAGTGTGGATTATACAAACACTGCCTGGCATGTTGGACTCATTAAGAAAACAGGTTCTTCAGTGCAACAGCCCTGGGTTCAAACTGGAAGCTATTTTGAATAGCTATGTTACTAATGATAGCTCCATTTTTGTAATAGACCTCATTCTAGGTCATGCCCTCATTTCAAGCATTGGGGAAAAAAGGAGACAAAATAAGGAATTAACTTCTGTCTGGCTTTATCTCATTAAGATTTGAAACTATCATGCTATTTAATTGTTTCCATGTTCTTACTGCCATCTTTGAACAATCAGGGAGATATTCAGGATAAGGAGGTTCTTTTTGCATAAATGTGCTATATTAACATCTATAAAGTTAAAGAGAAGGAGATAAATGCATACTTTTTTTTTCTCCAGTGAATACAAATTATTTTGGTTTTCCACTTTTATTGAAACATATTTGTAAAAGGAAACAAAATTAGATTTGCCCCTGAGGGAAACATGAAAAATATGCAGGAGAACAATAAAGTTAACTACCTGGGAACCTGAACCTGTTTACAACTGCAAGCAGATGTGTTTCACACAAGCAGAGGAAAATATGATATACAAGACTGTGTTTTTGCTAGGATGCATTTTCTGTCAAACAATCATCCTAATTTTGACTTATGCATTTGCAACTTGATCTGCCATTCCTTGGGAAAAAAAACAGGTTCCTTCATCTATACAAGGGACAGGGACAGCTTATAACTAGAATAATAATGAAATAAACCCAAAACCAACAAAACCCACAACAACAACAGCAACAAACCAACCAACCAAAAAAAAAACCCAACACTAAAACCACCAAGGAGAAACCTCACAAAACTGAGAATTCAAGGGTAGTCAAGCATGTGATGGTTTCAGATCTAGCAGCATTAGCCTGTTTTCTGCTAGGTAGAAGATAAACTGTAAAGGAACAAATTATGTCCAAGGATTTAAACCAGAAAATAGTTAATGGGCTAATAGTATAGTAGAAAATGAGAAGGCTTTGGCCACCCAGTAGGTGCAGTGATGAGCTTTGATGCTGGCAGCACATGCTCCGTCATACAGCAATGGAGGGTCCACGGCACTACCCAGGAATGAAGGTGAGGCCAGGAATGGCAAGGTATCTACAGTCATAGCTCCCAAAACCCATTCAAAACAACTGGGGGTGTAAAGAATCCACTCTTTAGAAGGCAAGTGTCTCATAGCACTGAATGCTCTGTCCTTCCTAATATTATATGATATGTTCCCATAGTATGTCAAAAACATGTTACTCACTAACTAAAACTTAAGCAGAGATATAACGGTTCTTCCAGGATCAAGCTTTGAGTGTCTTTGTGGGATGGATATTCACAAACTGTGTCTTTCCACCCACTATATCTATGTGCCCTTTTCTAGAGCAACAACTTTCCCAGTCACTGATTCTTCCCACAATATTCAGGCATGCTTCTGCTTTCTTTCACATCCAGCAAGCAACAGTTCCTCAGTTCCTATGGAAAAGGCCAACTAACACCTTTAAGACACAAATATTAGGGATAAGATAAACAACAGAACTTCAAACTGTTCCACACAATTCAACTGTGAGACTGTGGAGGATTCCCTGAGAACATATCTCTTTCCTCTGCACATTCCTTCTTCCCCAGTACACTCAGGCACAGACCTCTTGCTTAGACCCAACAAAGAGCCTGAGTTTTCCAAGATCTTTCAGAATCCTACATATTTCTTTTTTTTTCCCCCTTGAAACTGCAGTAGCTGTACTTCCCTGCTGAAACTGAAATGAAGCATTAAGATACACATCTGGTGTCAAAATCAAGACTTTTTCTCAGTTGCTAGGGGGAGAATAAGTGTTAGACAAAGATAATATTTATTCTCTTTAAAGAGACAGGTGCTGATGTCTCGCTCTGCTAGAACTAAACTGAAACTTAGTGTCTAAAGCTCTGCACCATATCTCTTTTTCCCTTCTTTTTATTTTTAAAGACATGCAAGACTGGAAACTTGATTTTCTATAAAGTAAATTTTCATACAAGAGATATAAACCAGAGTATTTTAATAAAAGGATACCTGCAGTTATTCAGCTCTTATACTAAACTTCAACCCTGCTCTCCTCCAGGCAATAAGTACCTATTTTCACAGTATATTTGATTTTGAGCAGAAAATATGAGCAGAAGAGGAGAAACCTGTTGCTTCTCTGTGCTACTCTATGCCTATCTAAGTCATTACCCTCAAGGGTCTTCCTTCTATACTGAGGCACAATCCTGCCCATGAGCAGTACATGAGAGAACTGGAGTTTCACAATACAGTTCTGCCTCCATTAATAGATAAAAATGGGTCATGCAGGAGTTGTTTTGGGGCATTCCTACTGCTAGCTTCAATCACATCTAAGTAAACATATATTATCAATTCTCTTTAGTAACTGACCTCTGAAGGGAATAAGTGTGGAACAATTCACTGAGGTCACAAAAAGGAAAAGTGAGATGTATTCACACTGAACTGAAAGCATTGTCCAATACCAGGTAGACAGGAGCATTTGAAAAGATTACTAGTTTTAACTCTCTGTCTTCATCATTGTAACTGATGGATCCATAAATGAAAATAAGTTTAAATCTGTCCAGCTAGTCCTCCCTGGTTTCCAGATTATTCACATTACCCCTAGATGATATAGTATAAGCCTCTCTAAAGTTTGCTGTATTTTAATGGATCATTTGTTCCAGACCTCCACTTTTATTTTCAACTTAAATTACTATTAAAAAAAACACCAAACAAACAAAAGCCCACAACATTTTTAGAAGCTAGTATAATCAAAGTATAATTATCACTAACTTTATTGACTATTCTGTGATGTTAATTAACATCAGTGTATTAGACATGTACTAGACCCCAGTTACTTTTCTGAAAGCCCATACAGATCAGTTCAACCCCAATGGCTTGCTCTTTGATAAAAAAAGCATTTTTATTACAGTCTGAAAACTCTCAAGAAGACATTTTCTGAAGGAAATCTTACAAGGAGGAAGGTGATCATTTGTGAGATTTCAGTTAGTCTGAAAAGTCATTTTGCAAACAATCCAAAATTAATGGAAAAAAAACACATTTCCTCCTGACAGTAAAAGTATTATTGTTTGTACCCAGAAGTTCTATAAATGTTTCACTCCCAAGGAACAAAATTCTTTCTGTGACTTATTCTAGAATGCACAGCAAGTGCATGGCAAAACTCAGAAAGAGATTATCTTCAGTCCTAGTCTGCTAATACAAAATATTTATTGTAGCAGGACTTTGGGATAGCCTACTATTATTCATGAAGTAGATCATCTGAGCCAAGAGGAAAAAGAGCTTATATCACATAAACTCCAAAACTGCAGGTCCTTAATGTTTTGATAAATAATCAGGCTTTCTATAATCTACTACCAGTACCCATATTTCTGAGTATAAAAATTATGCTTTATTTAGTTAAACACTTCAACATATATAAAGACATTTTCAGTGGAAGGTTTCAGTCATTCTGAGTTTGTTGATTATTGCAGTCTTCCTTTGGCAGTTTAAGTTTATTCAGTGCACTTTAAAAATTGAGTTAATCCAAAATCCAGAGTAAAACTAAAATGAAACTTTAGTCGAGTTTAAGAGAAACACAGACACCCTTCTGTGTGGCCTAAACCCCCACACAAAAACCTTCCAAAACTGTGTATTATAGATGACCCTTTGCAGTTGGGTGAATTTTACCCTCTAGGAAAAACCCTAACAGCGATGAACTTTGTCTTGTTATTTCTGACTCATCTTTTGGCGTTATGTGTCTATGACTAAATTAAAAAAAAAAAAGAAAAGTGTAAAATATGAATCCATGTGCATAAAATCCTAAGAGAAAGATGAACTCCTTTACCAGGCTGAAAAAAACCCATGTAGCAGGCAAATATTTTTATTGAACAAATTGAATACTTAGACCTGATTACAGCAGAAGGCCATCAGCAGCTTTAAAGCTGGTCAATATTTCAAAAAAGGAACCTACTCTGACTTGACAATGTTGCAAGTTTGTATTCACTAACTGTGTTAAGAACTCTAACAAAAATTTATGGCTTTTTAATCATAATTTACTTTGTGATTACTTTAAGGTATTTTAAGCTGACTGAAACTGCATCACAACATATATAATTCAGAGGTTAATTTTTTTACTGACAATTAAGCTAGTGAAGAAATATTGAGCAATTAATGCAGCACATGTACATCACTGCACTTCACAGCCATGGGATATAGCCACAACTGCACAAACTGGCCCCTAGTCCCCATCTTGCATCTCCATCGTGACAGTAGCCAGCCTGCACAAACAATGGGCCAGAAGCCCAAGCAACTAAAACTGGTGAACTCCATAAATTTCAGTTCAGCTAATGCTGATTTTGCCCAACTGGTTCCAGAACATGTGTAGTTTTCAGATTATAAGCACATGGATTTGCTTGTGGGGAGGAGACAATACCTCTCTGGACGAAATTTGTGCTTGTGTGGTCTCTGAAGATCCCAACGCTGACACTCCTTGCCCGACTCGGTGTGATCCATTGGCCCTCTGTAACTCTCTCCATTGCAGGTCATGCATTCAACTAGGAAAAAAAAAATACTAGTAATTTATTATGTTGATGACTTATAGCACACACACAAAAATTAAATTAAATGGTATACCTGCTGTTATAAATTGAAAACAACCTGGAGAGGTATACAAAAGTGCTATCTTTTAGTTAGGATGGTATGGGAAATACCCTTTGGAATAGAATTGCATCTCTTTCTTAGATCTAATCCAGATGCTTAAATTTGGTATCACTTTATAGGACAATTATGGTTTTGGGGCAGGTAGGTGTAAGCTGCTAGAGGCATTCATGTCCCTGGCAGATTTTTAACCTTACCTATGGTTAGGAACAGAGAGAGACACACATCTAAGGAAGGAGTATTTTTCGTATGTGATATTTTCTAATTAAGTACCATTCATAATTCTATATCACATAGTATAATAAAAGCCCAAGCTTAAGTCCAGAATTAAGTCTGTGCTGAATCACAATTTCATGCAGTACAATCTGTCTCTTTAAATTCCCAGCACTTTCAGCTACATATGATACTGTTTCTTTTCGATACTAATTCTTTTTGGCAGCTTAAACTATGATACATTTTCAGCCCTGGTTTGGGAAAGTGGGGGGTGGATGGAGAGTGGACAAGAGCTACCAAAGGGATTTGAAATCACTGTTGAACAAAATAGGCTTAATAATTTAGCATGAGAAGTCTTAAAATATAAAATAAATTCACCATAATTAACTATAGACACATTTCTCAAGTGCCCTTTAATTAGAGTAATTGTAACGAAGGATCACTTAGTAAATACTAATTTATGCAATTAAAGATCTCACTCTTCAGTTAAAACATCCGCTACCAAAGTCTTCACCCTGCAGTGAGCTCCAGGTCTTACCCCATTTGAAGCTCACTTAAATTGATCTTTAAATGTTAGCTTTTAATAGATCTTCAAGCTCCTTGTAAATCACTGTCTTCCTCCCTCCCTCCCTCCCTCCCTCCCTCTCCCTTTTCTTCCCCCACCACTGCATAGCTATTGCACATGACATGTTAGCAGGAAAATTAAAGGCATCCAGTCTTGAGAATTTAAATGGGTTGATTGACTGGAACTGAATTGGCTGATTAGCAAGATATAAAAGCTTAGTTTGGAGGTTAACAGAACTTAAAAGTCAACAGATTAAATGGTGCACATGAAATGTCTTTCAAATTCTGTAACTTGAAAGTTGAATGGGAGTGCAATTATAAAAACTTTTACTTATTTATAGTATTCATTTTAAAAACAAAATGCATGCTTAGATTGAGCTTTCATCCTGTAATTCACTATCTACATTTTCATCAAAAAGAAGAAAATTTGATTTTACCATGGAATGGCACTAGTTGATTTTATCACATAGTAATACTGAAATTGTTAATGGATTCATTATGGACTAAAGTGAAAAAAGGGTCACATTTGTGCAATCAGCAAAGCTTCATTGTTCCAGCTCCTCCATGACCTGAAAAAAAGCTGCTGAGCCTGAAAGCTTGTTCAAGTCTTCCAGCATACAGGAGCATAACAAGTTCTCTTTCTGTAATAACTGCTTTTCTTGCTACGTGAGTTATTGTTGCTGAGAAATCACCTAGTCTTTCTCCAAAGCCCACAAGCAAGAGTCACGGAAAGTATTGGAAGTGAAACTATTCTCTGTCAGCAGAGAAAAGGCGACTTCCCACGTGGGCCGTGCTGGCGTACCTTGTGAACAGAGGGGGATGTTGCAGACTTCATGGCGCATCTCTGGATTGGTGGTGAAACACCACGGCCCTCCCTCTTCCCCTCGGGGGTTTCGACAGTAGTTTTCCCGCAGGTCTTTACCCCGATAGCTCGAAGGCAAAAAGCTAGTTTTAAAATGACAATCATTACAGTATAAGAGCATGCAAACTTTGGTGTTAATCATACTATTTTTTACAAACATTTAGAAAACATCATATTTCTGCTTCCTTCTCCCTCCACCCTGCTTAAACAAATGCACACACCCAAATATCTGTCCATACACAAATACACATCTTCAGTAAGGATTACTCAATCAATGGCCTAAATCTGGGACAATTTGTCTAGCGCGTAGCTTGCTCTAGTGAGTTTTACTCCCATCCCTCGGGTGTCCGGAGCCAACTCTCTGCTGCAGAGCCAGAGGCAGCAGCACATTCCCTGCCAGCCCTCACTGTGCTCTCCTTCACCAGCTCCTAACTACTCACACAACCATGGAAGGCCCTTGGACCAGGGGGAAAAACACATTGGGTCCATAGGGGAAAAATTCGTTGGGTCCATAGCCATGTCAGACCCACCTTTCCCATGCATGCTGTGCACATATAGCGGGCCCAGCTGGGCGTAGTGCGCACCTACCACATAAAGCCCAGAAGCAGAGAAACCTCTTCCCATCCCTGGTCAGGCAGCAGCTAGAGCTGAGCATCAGGAGCGTGTGAGCGTGACCGAGCAGTGTGACACACTGCGCCGAGAGGCTTTCACTGCCTGAAACCATGGGTTGCTTCTCATTTCAGCATCAGAAATTTCCCCAGATCCCACTTTAGCTGTCTTGCTTCATGTTCTGCCCAAGCCCCACTGTTGTCACCTTAGGGTCTGCTACTTATAGACTGACTCATCATTGCTATCACACAAATTAAGTCATTTAACAGCAACCTAGCTGACAAACTGTGCTCCCTCTTTCATTATATTTTCTGCTTTTGCTGTAAGGGACTATTAAATAACAATACCCCTTACGATTTTTCTCTTAGATTAGGGGTTCTCAGGCCAATGCTAAGCACTTTGTTTTTCTTTAGTGATTTTATAGAAATGTGAGCTAATACTATATTTTTTGCCTAAAACATTTTTAGTATGAAAATGCTGCTTATGCTCAGTCCATCAAATATAAATTCTCCAGGGTCAAGGTTTTGTTTTCTTAGCTGTCTGTAAAATTATGCGCTTACCTCTAGAGAAAAGCCCACTTACACACTGACATCTAGAAATATGTGTAGGCACATAGATATATATGTATATATATTTATACATAAAGGTAATACTAGTTATTTTTCCCCACAAACTAGGGAATGGCTAACCCCATAGTAAGGAGCCCAACCCCAGAGCTGGTTCTGTTCAATGCCATTGCAAGAGCTCATGACCATACTCAGGATGCACATTGCACACAAACCCTGTGGCACTTGACTGCCAGTTTCACTGGAGTGATGCTAAAACAGCACCTAAATCTCTGTGGTTAAAATACACATTAAATTCAAAGTTATGCTCAATTCCATGAAGATACTTTTTTGTTGTTAATTGAAAGGCTGGACAAAATACATAGTTACAAAAATTCCAATTCCCCTTAATAAATTTATTTAATTTTTGAGCTTTCTAAGATTTGTTTGAGTTAGTTTTTTTCTTCAGTATATTTGAATTCTGGTGGAAATGTCACAAGTAAAATGCACCTTTTATTCTGAAAATGCCTAACACTTTATTTTGGGTGTTTATTTGGGGTTTTTTTCTGGTTTTTATTGTTGTTGTTTTGTTTTGGTGTGGTGTTTGGGTTTTTTTAATCACCAAGGGAATTCAAACATATCTATATTCTAGAGGAAAAAAAAAGGAATAAAATTTCATCTAACTTCTTTTAGAAGACTGTAGACACTTGCAACTTAGGAAACTAAACTAAGCATTTGGGACAGTCTTTATACACATACACTGATCTAATTTATATACAAAAGCAGAAAAGAAATGCATGGTTCCTGCTGTTCTTGGCCAATTCTAAGTTACAAATGAATAAATTAAGAATTAGAAAAGAGAGAGAAAGAAGCAAAAAGAAAATTCTGATGTGACATTTAAATCATGTTTTATTCCTGTTAATGAAATTTTTGAACTAACTGAAGTGGAAAATACCTCTGTTAATAGCATTGTGGTTCTAGTCAATGCAACGTGGAAGCATTATTTAAAAGTGCTTTTCTTATTTTTGGTGCTTGAAGAGAGTAATTTTTATGTCATTACTGCTGCCTATGAAATTGCTTCTTCTGTTTCTCCTCTGTAGTTTAGAAATATAAATCTCTTAAATTTTTTTAGTTAAATTAGGCCCTGGACAAATTTTCTGATGCAACATTGCTACCTGTGTATGTGTTAATGTAGCATGTCAGTGCATATTAGAATATTGTATTTAATATTCCTGCTGGAAAATCTTTCTGCTCAGAAATTATGAACATTAGAAAACATAGGGGAAAAGCATTTCAAATTACATCAGATATGCTATCAGAACATTTTAAAAAAGTCTAAAAGAATAGAATTAGAAACTCAAGACGGGTCAGAAATACAAATGGCTTCAACAGGTACTGAAGTAACATTCTTGAGGGAGGAGAAGATGAGATGCAGTAAAGACCCACCCAGAAATGGAAGACAGAGCCACTCCTAAAAACTGTGTGCTGATTTAGTTCAACTATATTAGGTAAGGGAAAAAAAAAAAAAAAGAAAAAAGCCAAACACTAAAGCCCGTAGGAATAACGATAAAAACATATTCAACCACACCAAAAGTCATGGTAACTAGCAAAAAACCTGTGAAGTACTGGTCTACTCTTTCACCATTTCTCTTTGAACCCTTTTTGCATTGGCTTTATCCATTTATATAAAAAGCTCTTAAGAGAGAGAAAAAAAAAAAAGATAGTCTTGTAATCTGTACTAAATTGGAGGTGAAAATAATGGAACTCTGATTTCAGCTGGGAGTCTCCAGGTTCTACTGGAATACAAATAAATAAAAATATAGTTTGTTAAATCCAAGCACAAGTTTAAAGCCTGAAGTTATTCCAATGCTTTCTAGAAAGATAATGAAAAATCTGTAAAGTACATTTCTCCCTTGAATATGAAAAAAAGGGATTTATTTTCCAATGGCACTTTGTGATAATCAGATGTTGAGAAAAACTGACCTAAAAATCTAAGCCTTTTATACTAATAAGTTCCAAACACACCACTACTGTCTGCTTCTTCCCATCTCCCTCATGTCTCTGATGATGAAATCATATTTTCTGATGTTGAAAAACAAAATTAGCATGCAGCCACCTCATTTATCCAGTGACCTTTCAAAAATTAAACTTATTGCACAAGGCAGGAGAAAAGTCATTCTCATAAAATTCATCATAGAAGAGTGGCTGTCTAAATGTAGTAGATAAAACTGTGTATGCTGTATATTAAAATGCAATTTAGTTATAATATATACTATCCATCCACTTTTCTTTCTTTACATATATATAGTCATATGAATATTATAGAGAATAAGGCTTGTTCTTTTTAGGCGGTAATTATTGAGAATACTTTCATTTCTAAATCATGAAGATTGTATACTTCAAGGTGTTGAGTCTCAAGAGGTCATTGCTGTGGGAGCTGATGGTTTTTTTCATATGTTCACAATTAAGAATGGCTTTGGTCTCACACTGAAAATCAGACACACTGCCATCTATATTATAAGCAGCCGAGTCCAAGCCTGAGGCTCAGCTTTGTAACACATCATAAGAGGAGAGAACCCAAGTATCTTGCTTTTTAATGTTGTTCCAAGATATCATCTTGCACACTGGATAGATTTGGTCAGAACAGGACTGAGCAGTGCACAGCCCTGTTCCTCACTAGCCATCTCCAGCTTGGCTCCTCCTAAACAAAGTGCTGATGCTGGGAGTCCACAGCAAAAGGCAGCAATGTGGATAGGAAACTTATGGGTGAGAGGACACTTTGGTTTTGGCTTTTAAAGGTTTATTATCTAAAAGGCTAAAGCCAGTGCAAAAAGGTTCAGAGAAATGGTCAAATAGTAGACCAGTACTTCTTAGTCCTTTTGCTAGTTTCCAGCAACATTTGTTGTGGTTGAATCTGGTTTTACTGTTACTCTTACTGGCAAGAGTTTTTGGTTTCCTTCCCTTTTTCTTTAGCCAATATAGTTGAACTAAGTCTACTCTCAAGGTGTAGATATGGCCTCTGTTCCTCAAAAGTTAAGTCCCATATGTGCTGCATCAGTCTTTAGTTACTACTGCTCGTACGATCAGAAGGAAAGGATGTCAATAATCTGTTCAGATCCTTCCATATATTTGTTGCCTGGTCTAAGTGCTCTATAAAGTTTAACATATTTTACAAATAATAGAGACTTAATAGTAACTATGCAAAATACAGTAACAATAATTATTTACTGATCAAATAGGTGGGCTAATATCTCTAATATCCCTTGCTTCCTAATAATCTATTTTTTAGAATAACCCATTTCCTGGGAGTCAATTACAAAACAGTGATAAACTTCCAGACCCCAGGCTGAAGTTACGCAGATGTTTTGTTTCTGCCAGTCACTAAGAGATCAAAAGGATATAAACAGCTACCAAAACTGACACAGGAAAGGAAGGGATCCAGACACACAGGCTGGCATTAGGAGAGATCTTTTTGGAGAAAGCCTGAGAAGGTAAAGATTTTCTGGGATCTAGAGAACAGCACCTCTTGGGGGAAGGCAAGAATACACCTAAGAGATTTTGTTGTCTAAGGTCAGTTTTCTCATAAATTCTTTGTCTGCTAATAAGTCAAACCATGCTTTATGGAAGCTGTCTGGGCACTATTCCCATTGTCTCTGCTGCTGAACTCTTACCTGTGCTCATGGGGGATCATTGAATTCCAAGCTTGACACTGGATACCACTTTTGGTAACAGATATTGTTCCTTTGTAGTCTGCTCCTTTTCCGATGATACAGTTCCTGACATAGTCTATAGAAAGAAAAGGGAAGAAAATTAGAGGTTTGGTTAATGCATTTAAAATTTGAGCTCATCATCAGTTTTCACTTAAAAATAGTGTATTTTTGATAGGCTTTAAATACTTATTCAAAATACTATTTCATTGTCCACATACATTCTTGTCTTTTTTTCCAAAATATTGGTCACTAACTTCCCAAAGAAAGCTACTGAAAATGTTTCCAAAGTGTCTGATTGAACAAAAGTCCATGTCTGAGGACTCAAGTCCCCCACTCATTAGTGAGGTAAATAAAATCAATATTAAGTCAATAACAGTAACTCATACAATTGAGCTTTTTCGTAGTAAACTGAAGTAGGAATTCAGACTAGTACATGTGATCATAGGCAAATATGTAGGTTGGAAAACTGAGCAAGAGCAAATATGTAGATGAACTTGCATGACAGCAAACCCAGGATATTTGTAAATAAAACTTTAGGATGAAGGTTTCAGAATGCATAAAACCGTCCCATGCCCAGGATGGTCCTACAGCCAAAAAGTCACTGACTGACCTCAGCTTTTTTCCCCCCTCCATAGCTGGAAAAACAAAATCAGTAAATTAATCAGTTACCCTTCTTTTCATACAGATCAAACGCATGGTCTTGCTTCTTTCTCACACCATTTGTCAAGCTGTTGAAGGATAACCAATGGCACCGTTTTGTAACTCTGTCATAAGCAAAGGCCCTGCAAAGAAAATCTGGATGAGAAAAAAATCTGTATGTGGTTTATAATAATGACACATGGCCTGCCAAGGAGCATGCAATGACATCAGATTTATTTTTACTGGGAAAGTCAGAGAAGCAGTCGAAATTACTATTTAAACCCACAACTGTGCTGACAAGAACAAAGAAACAAAGAAATTAAATTGATGTGGCCATTACATTAAATACCAGCTTGGTTGTTCACACTAATCTAAGAGTTCCCTTGTCATTGAAGATCTTTATTTTAGAAGTAAGATAAATGTGACTGAGACAGCATTTGTGTACCCAGTTGTGCTGCTTTCTGGAGATAAAATAAAAGGAAGACTCTAAAACATCTTTGCTGTGCTTACAATATGCTTCTGAAATAGTTAGGTATCTCACACTGATGTCTTGAGGAAAATTCAAGCACAAGGACTCTCTTTCTTGCCTAGAACAACAGAGCTATTTATAAACAAGATTATTTTTGGTTTTATGAATAATCTAAACTGTGATAGCGTACCTAATGCTTGGCCTTGTTTTCTTTTGTTTTCTTTTTTTCTCTTATTTTTAATTGCTTTCAAGGATAGACTACAATGTGTGCTGAACTGAGTAGATTTTTGGGAGGCAAGAAAGACAAACAGAAATCAAGAGTAAAAATGCTTTCATTAAATATTTTAAATGAAACGTGCAAACCTTTTTCTCCTAACATAATTTTGAAAGGAAATGCCTTAAGCATAGGTAAAATATTTTAAAGAATTTTAAAACCACAGTTGACTCCTGGGTTGGGGGAACAGTTATTCCAATCAATTACTTTTTCCCTTAATTTCTCATTAGAACCAAATAACAAATCACTGGCATCATACTGTGGTCTCTAGCCCACCACAAAGTCTACATTTCTGTCAGTCATCCCAAACCTTCTGAGATATGTTATTCTGACCTGAGAAGGCATTTTAACACTACTTCATAATATCCAAAGCACACACAGTTTTCCTACACTTCATCAATACTTTGGCTGTGCCATATTCCTGAGCACTGCATCCCTCAACTCAAAGCTCTTTGATCTTCATTTAATTCACCATACAAGTTTTTCTGTGTGAGATCTTGCTGGCTTCAGTTAAAAATATTACAAGATCCTATCCAACCTCCCCACTCTTCTCTCTTTCGAACATCCTCTTCATTATCGTTTCCATCACCAAACAGATTTTTCATCCAACTGCTCTCTCTACTCTGTTGACTCCAAATGTTTCCAACCTGCTAACCTTCATCCTTCTGCCCTTGTTCAGCCTTCTGTTCTCTCCTGGCTGCTTCTCAAATATGAGCGTATCCAAGTGCCTCTAACTCCATCTTCACAAAAATATCCTTGACCTTTCCTGCCTTTCCAATTACATTCTCCTTTCCCCTCCTCCGTCCTAAAGTGGGAATGCAGAATGCACTATTTACAAACATTTCTTTCAGTTTTTGCCTTTCAGTTGCCTTTTGGTTTCTTTCCAGTTTGGCTTCAGCCACTTCTGCACATAAAAGTTTCTTACAATCTTTTCTTGGACCCAAATCTGGAGGGGTTTTACATTTCCAAAGTCAACATATTTAAGCAAATTTTTGGACTTTCTTCTACTGATACTGCTGATCGCAACAATTTTTGTTGTCGCTATTTGTACTGAGGTAGTCAGAAGATTTTCTGATCAGATACTGAAATCCTGTGGTCTATACTGGAATCCCTGTCCATGTAAATACAAAGACACTCTGGAAATTAAGCAGGTAACAAAGCACGAGACAGGCACAGCTTTGTACATAAGGAAGTGACATGCCTGCAAAAGTCATCTGCACAGCCATTAAAATAGTGACTATATTATCTATATTAAGAAATGTAGTGGGAAAAACTGCAAGGATGACTGAAGGAAAACAGTGAGAGTAATGGACTGCAAATGGTGGTGAAAGAAGGGAATAAGAACAGCTTAGCAGCAGGTTAATAAAGCTGATAGGGAAGGCAGAAGAAGTTATACAGAGAGTTATGATGTCAAAAAGACAAGGTAAGAAAGTGAATCTAAGGGGTACTTTGAGAGGGGATTTTAGGAATAGTGTTACGAAGAAGAAACAAGTCTAGATAAGGAACTTGTAACTCCAGTGGAAATGATAAAGATCTGTGCAAGCATGATAGCAAGGGAAAAGAGTAAACATCACTTCTGAGAAATGACATATATTAGCTCCAACAAAAAGGTGTCAGAGTTAAAACCAGCAAGGATTAATGTTTATCAAATATACTCAAAATTTACTTGCAAATGATACAGAAACTTATAAATAAATCAAAAGTTGTCTTAATATTTCTTTTTTCCCCCCAGAAAACAAGGAGTGGCTGATCCTTTATAAGTCTGTAGTGCCTGGGATCTGCTACTTTGCCGCTTTCTGGCAGAAAAGAAACCCAACCCTCTTCCTGCTGGTGTACCTCACAGGGCACAGACCCAGGTGTTGTGGCTCCCAGTGATGTTGTCACAATTATGCTACAAAGTATTTCTATTTTATTTGATCTTTATACTTGAACAAATTGAGTTTGCATTCAGAAAATAAAACATCAGTGCTGTGACCCAAGTGATGAAGAACTACTGCATGGAGTGTCAGAATCAAGCTATGAAAACGTCAATAAACAAAGGAAAATCCAAGTCTTGTATTTCACGTATTTGAAATGCCATTTTGTGTTATTTCTCTTCTTGTTTCAGAATGTTCCCACAGCAACCAGTAAACTAATTAGTTTTAATTTAAGTTGGCAACAAATTTCACCTTGTAGTAACCATATGCTGGTATGAAGTTAAAGACTGAGGATCCTAGGAATAAAAGGGAAACATTAGTAATAACTGGTTCCTTTAAAAGGGAACACATGTAAAATATGTGTTTACAGTAGCATCAAAGAAATATGCACACTACAACAGGACTCATGTGGGGCGAAATGGGAAACCACAAGAATGTTCCCAGATATAGAAAATCCCTCTTCTCTGCTGCATATTGGTAGTACAGGCAAGACCACTTGCCCCTCTGCTGCTAGCCTTCCTTGCTAAGAATGTGTAGGGCAAAACTGGAAATTCAGAGCTTGAGTAGTCAGATTTGTAATTCTTTTTCATCTTCAGTGCAAAATAATTACATGACTAATTGTAATTCTGCTACCTGTGAGTAGGACTCTTCCAAGCTGTGTTCTCAGAGTCTATGTTGCTTTATTGACTGATTACAGAGGGGAGAACTTGTTCCTTAATGAACCCATCAGAGAGCATCCCAATAGAAAAAATTTCTTTACAAATGAGAAAGTTTTAAAAATTCAGAAAGATTCTAGATTATTATTCATGTAAAATAGAATCAACAAATATATTAACTTCCTTTTTATTTTCAGAACACAAAACGTACCATCCAGAGCAGCTACATATAGCTTGGGACAATTTTCCTAAGCAGATGCTGGAATACAGAATTGTTGTTTGCTTGGCATCATTCAGAATTTTTTTATACTGTGAAACCTAATTTTGTAATACTCCTTGCTGCTGACCATCAGAACTCAAGGATCTCTTGCTGTATTGAACACAACCTGATCCATTTGGCAATGACATCAGTGGAAGCTCTGCCAATAGGAGAAGGAGTGGCTCATACTGTGTGAAAAATATTAGTGCCTGGAAAATATTTTCTAACAGAAATAACGAAACTCTGCTCATTGTTTACATATATAAATAGTCAATGTACAAAACAATACAAAATAGATCTTGCAACACTGGAATTAAAGGCTTAAAGAAGGATTAAATTACAGTCAAGAACCTTTTCTCCCAAGGAAGAGGTTTTGTTATCACATTTGGTCTAGCTTCCATTTGTAGCAATTGTCAAAACTTTTTTTGTGTTTCAAGATCAGGCTCATATTTAGCCCAGTACTCACCAGTACAGAATTCATCCATTCTCTCCAAGATTCTCCTGCATTCATGTCCTTTCATTTATTGCTAATGGTCTAGACTAAGAGGCCAGGGGGATAATTTAAGTTCAATACATGGGAAAAATAATAGTGATTTGTTCCAAAAAATAGTAGAGAATCTGTACAAGGCGGACAAGCAATCAGCTGCATGATGTGTTTCTAAGAGACAGCAGATGCTGAACAATAGTTATCATATACTTGTAATGAGTGTGCAGCCCAGAAGGTTTGATTCCATTGTATCAGATTCGTAGTACTTGCCAGTGAACTTCAGCAGTGCATGTATCTGTGCTCCATGTGTGACGTTCCCATCGATTTCAGCAGGAGTAATGTGCAAAGAATGAAGACAGAATATGGTCTGAAGTGGTGCTGAAATACTGCAGCTGTGATGTGTGACAATAACCATTTTATAAGAGACATAAAAAATCTCAGAAATGTTCACCAAACACTACAGTGCAACACAAGTCATCCACATCTTAACATGAGTACATTTTTTCAGTAATGTTATGGAAAAGGTTACAGACTGGACAAGCTAAGAAGGCAGAACAACTCAGATAAAACTTCAGAAAAGACTGACACTGTCTGGACAGGTAGAACAAGATCATGGAAATCAAAACGCACAGTCTTTAGGTTGTCCTCAGTAAAAGGTACCACTGATGAAAATGACAGAGACCTTTGGCCAAAGGGTGTTATGTAGGTTCTATTTGGAAGAAAACTATAAAAATATTAGAGGTATATAACTTACTTGCAAGTGAATGAAAGGCCTTTGTTCCTGCTGCATCTCTTGGCACATTGCTCAGTGGTATTTAACAGCTTGGTTTTTACTTCCAGTGTTTTGTTTACTTTAATGAGCATTAACTCTCCTGTTTTTTTGAAGTCATGAAGAGGATTTCTCCTTTTTCCTTTACCCTCTAAAAAAGAAGCAAAGAAGAAAAAGAGAAGAAAAAAAAAACCACTGTAAAGAGGAATGCTGAGATTAAATATGGCATTAGATATGAATAATAGTTGTTAAGAATTATAGGAACATTGGTACCTAAAGCATAGATAAACTCACAAAAATAAGGTACAAGCAGATACTTCAGAAGAATTGATTATTTTAGATGGTGATCACCATTCTTAAAAAAGGGAAAGGTAGGAATTATAGTAAAATTAATGTCAAATAAAGACTTGCATAATGCTAGAAAAGGGTAAGAGGGAAGTTTTTAACCTTTTGTAAATTTTTTTCAGAGTCCCCCAAATATGCCTGATAATAATAAACTGAGATTTTATAAATATTTTCATTAAAACCTCAAGTGAAAAAGATGCACAAAGGTCTATTTTGGATGGACAGAATGTAGTTATAATCAGAAGGAAAAGGACATAAATGTTATAGAGAATCACGATCCGAATGTGATAAACTGTTCCTAAACCAGCAAACATTTTATCACAAATTATGAATAGAAATGGTGCCTGGAAGTAACACAAAATAATCTTTTGTCCTCCCTCTGCGCCAGTGAAGACTCTGTGAGTGGTGTGTCCAGTTTAGGTGCAACTGAATTAAAGATGGTAGCCTACAGAAAAGAAGATGAGGGGAGGCAGAGGCCACAGCATGGAAACAGTCTGTACTGCTGCAAAGATTTCTGCAAAAAATACCTCTGATGAAAGGCTCAGAGGAAAGAGTATAAAACAGAGCACAGAAGATTGGCTAGACTTGTTTGGCTGAAGTACAAAAGTCTTTGATTTTTGCAAGAAAAAAACCCATTTTTCCCCATATGTATGGGTTTGGTCTTTTTTTCCATAGAAACCAGTCTGCTAGTGTAGGCTGCTCCATTGTCAGTGAAGGCAGATGAGTACCTCTGGAGAGTTATTGTCCCTGTTCTGACAGATGAGTAACATAGGGAGGACAAATTGTCCTTTGGATCTATTTCTCCTATTTCACTCAGTGATCCCAGATTAACTTTTTGGATTAGATGGCGAAGCCAGGTAAGGTTAGGTGAATTAATGCCTCCTTAATTTACGAAGTAGATAATAGTATTTTCATAATTTCTTTCCATATAACTGTTTTCATAACTTTCCGTTAATTTTTCTCTAAAGAATCTGCAACAAAGATAGAACATGAATGCTCGGGATCAATTTGTTAAATTTCGCTGGAGTCTTTCAAATACTGGAAACCTCAGCCTAGTGCTCTGTTATCCAGAATAGATAATTCCTCATGCAAGTGCAAAGTGCACTTAGGTCAGTTAACTTTTGCTGGGTGCACTCTGTGCAGAAGCTCAGAATAACTCTCTAAAGTGCAACAGCTGAGGCTCTGAAGGAGTTACTGACAACTCCACATGTTGTAAAGCCAAAGAGGGCTTAAGGGTGTTCTCTTTGCAGAACTTCCATCCTCATCCTTAAGTGATCTCACATTTTCAGTGGATTCAGCTAAATCACACCTCTCAGTGGTGAGTTATCCTTAAGACACCTAAAAATACACCAAAGACATTTAAAACAGATTTCATCAAGCTTCAGCTTTTAAAAAAAAAAGAAAATCAAAGGATTAGAATATCTCTGCTGCAATGTACCTAGAAAATAAGCTTCACCTCATCCTACTCTCCCTTTTGAAGTGCTGAAGGTGAACTATGCTCTTCCTCTGCACCTAATAGCTCACCATTTTAATACCAACTACAAATGTTTTAAGAAAAAAAGAATTTATTTACCTTCAAAACCATGTTATTATTATATGAAGAAGCTTTTAATTAAAAGATCAAATGTTAATAGTTTTGGTGCTGTGTTAGTGACTCATATCGGCTGCTTAAGCATTTTCAGCCTTGTATTTGTGCAGTGCACATGCACCCAAAATGAACCATTATATTTAGGGAAATGCTGTGAGGACACTCTTGCCTTAAGTATCAGCACCCTTTTACTGGAAACCATTGTGTCTACACTGAAGCTGCTTTATTTTTTGCTGTACCTGTGACGGAGCCAAAGTGCTGCAAAAAAGGATTGCATTTGCTCTTTAAGAGAACCACAGAAAAACAAGTCTTCTATAAAGCTTTTGTGGTAAATTTCTCAATCTATTATCTTACAAGACATACTTGTTAGTTTTATGTTGACTTAGCCAAGAGTTTTATGTCAAATGGAGGTAAGAATCTGTACAGAAATATCAAAGTATTTTCTTTCAGTGCCTGATGCTAACATTTCCCATCTACTGATAAGTGTCATTGCCTTAATTCCCAATGATAACAGCTTCTTAAACTCACCAGCTAGCATGCAAGAACATGATTTAAAAAATAATGAAATTCTGTTCTGCCTGAAAAACATGGTTCACAGTTCTGGGTTGTTTTTTTCTTCTTTTCCTAGCAGTTGTCCAAAGAGGATTATGGGTTTGATCTTGCATTTAGCAATTCATAACAGCCTGATTTACTTTAGCTTTCAAACAACAACATTCTACAACTTGCCTATAATCCAAAAGGCAAAGGGCCAAATGCATCTGTGGTATGACTTTTAGAACCATCAGAATAACACAAAACATTACTTTTACAAATCTAACAACAAAATAAATAAAAATATTTGAGCTTTTTTTACTTCAAATTAGGTGCTTGTGTTATTAAAATCTTAAATCAAATAGTGCCCTAGAAACGTACTACATTAAAGGTTATCATGCAATATGCTATAACTAATGTTCCGGATATGTGATTGCCATTCATTTCAGTTTCCTAAACTTTGATTAATCAGGACTTTTGGATATTTTGTGTGCCATTTCCTCTGATGTTTTTTGTAGTTGAATAACATATTACTAAGGAAGTCTGATATTCCACTTAAATTTGAAAGTAATAGCAGCTGATTCAAACACAAAAGAATCCAGTCAAATATGAATCAACATTTTTCTTTTCAACAGAAACAACCACTAACTGAAAATATTTCTTCAGTCGACTTGAAAAATTTCCCCAAAAGGTGAGGATGGTGCCTCTTTCTATTTCTTAAGAGGATAGCAACCCTGGTTGAACAGAAAAAAGAAAAGTTTAACCAATACCCAAGAAAATGGGAACTACCACATTCTCTCTAGTAGGATGCAGCATTGGACAAGTACTCCATAATCTCATTTGGAATTTCTGCACTCTTCCTGCTGGAGCTCTTCCATTCTAACAAAATTCTTTAAATATTTACTGAAGAAAAAAGGATCCTTACAGTGAAAGACATTTACCTGGGAGCTACAAGAACTGAAACTACCTGATTATGTTCTCTATCTCAATTAAAAATTGACACCTTGCAGAAAACAGTAGGTCTAATACTGAGTTATATAAGAGTCAAGAAATTCAATATAAATCTAATTTCAGGCCATTTAGAGTTCAAATACCTAAGCAAGTCAAGTTTCAGACTCTCAGGTCTTAGTCTGACCACAAAAAAGATTTGGTTTTGCATTATCTGTTTAGGAGTAAAAACCTAATATAACCAATATGATACCATCGTTGTGGTAATCAAAATAGCATTCAGGATATCAACAGGCCTTAAGATTACCTTTGTCCATTATGATGAGATCAAAACACTACTTGTATTGTCTACAGCAGAATTTTACAATTTTTATCTGACTTTATCTACCACATTGGTAATCCCTTTCTCTTTCCTCCACCAGCTCAACTTTTTCTAACATAGGTGTATATTTAGGCTTCTGAGTTATAGTCTCACAGAGCACAACTGGAGCACACTGGCTGTCTCCCCTGGAAAAATTTCTACTTTTATGGACTTGCCATAGACTCTACAAAGCTTTTGTAAAACAGGAGTTATGATGCATTCAACATGTCAGCTTTCAGGGTTTCCAAGTTTCACTCTAGTCTATGCAATAGTGCTTTCTTAAAGAAACACATTGTGAAGTCTTGTGAGAATACGAGAGGCCTCATTCCTTTAGTTTCTTTCTAATTTTGCAACCCATTTTATTATACAGAAATAAACACATCAAAACTCAAAATCAATTTTTCCAAATGAGAAGATAAATACATTTAAATTAAAGGTTTATGTTTAAATCAAGATTCTTAATGAAATCTTGATGGTTTGGTATGGAGTTTTATTTCCTTATTCTGATTGTTTGCGCTTGAAGAACGTCAGCATTTTACTAATTACTTATTTACTTTGTTGTGTTAAACTTTTCTATTCTCATAATTACTGATATAAGTAAGTTGGATACAGGTCTTTATACCATGGAGGGAAAAAAGACCTTTTATAATTTTCAGTTTTGAAAAAAATGTGGACAGTGACATAACAGCACTGCTGTTTATCATGTTTATCAGATGTCGGAGATAAACTAAATCTTTGGGAAAAAAAACAAATCAAGAAAATTAAGACACCTAAATTCCTTAGGCTGGCAGATGCTGTCAGAGAACTGAAGGAACCAGCTGCAGTCCTTCCAAATGGAGCAATGAAAATAAGATGGCAGTGGGGAGAAAAATTAAAAAGAGAGTTGTCCACACTGTGTAGGAAGCTCAGAGAAGCTGAAGATTCAAAATATATTCCATTGAAGAAAAATGGTCATATAAAGTGGCACAATTACTGCAGAAATATAGAAGACAGTCCCTTTCTTTAGTATCAATTGGTATTTTAGATCTCTGTTCAATATTTAGCACCGTGTTTGTAATGAAATGAAGTCACTTGACCTTGACCAGTTAACAGATGGACTAATTGGAGATTAAATTATTTGTGTTATAATTGATAACCAGGTCAGAATGTCAAAATGAGATTAGCTATTAATTTTGCAAACAATCATCACTGCAAACCAAAGTAAACTGGATTTCCTCAATGAGCTAGAAAAAGATAAAATAAGAAAGCTGAATTTCATGTGATATAAAATTGGGGTTGGGGGGAATCAGAAATCTACCATCATATGAAAGGCCTTCAAGAAAAAAAAAAAAGAAAAAAATCAACCCTAAACACATCTGAAATAAATGTAAGAAAGCACAGTTCAACACATTCAAACATTTTATCAGGGAACACCATACTTGACAAAAATTGCATAGTAACACCCAAGCAAATGTATTCATAAGTATGTATCTGAATGGAAAAAAAAGAAACAAACAAATGTTAGATCTCAATAAAATGTACAAAGCAAAAATCTGCAAAACCGTGGATCATCACAGCATCAGAAAACACTTTTCAGAAGATATATCAAAGCTGAATGCTTATCTCAGTAAAAATAGTGACAATTTCATATGAAAACAAAAAATAAAGTATGTTTAATTATACGCAGAAAATTGCATTTAGCAAACCTTATGTAAGAAGAAAAATCAATGAGTAGGAAATAAAGCAACAGTTCTTGGCATACTTGGGTTGAAGAACAGTATGTAAAGGCAGTGAGGTGTTTAACTTGTCTATAAAACATTGTTCAAGGGATACTTTTAAATTAATTCAATAATATATTTCCAAGACAATGCTTTTCAAAAGATCTAAAACATCAAGGGTAAATTGCATATTGGTGCAGGCCCCAGTGTGACAGCATAAATATGCTGGCTTCATTAAGAAAAAAAAAAAAAAACAAAAACCAACTTGACCAGATGGTGAATGTAGTTGTTACTAAATAGTTTCAGACACCACATGCTTAAGCTAACAGTATGGTCACAGTAATAAAAGAAAAGATGTTAGAGGTGAATGTTGATAGTAAAATATTAATAGGGTCATCAAAGTATTGTTATCTATGAGAATAGTTAGGAAGCACTTTTTTAAACAAATACATTCAAGTCAATTTTCTCTCTTAAAGCAAGTCCTAACAGAGTCACTTTGATTAAAAGGATTAATACTCAGCACTTTTAACTTACTTTTAACTTACTTTCATTTACTTTGACTTCTCCTTATGCCTGTTTCAGTATCAGAAATGTCCAAATTCCTGGCTAGAATGCAAAAAAGTGAACGCCTTTTCCAAATGACTTCTCATTTGGAAAAAAAAAAAAAAAAAAGAAAGGAAGAAAGAAAGAAAGACCAACATAATGAGAAACTGAAACAATTCTGAAATGTGACCAAGAACTTCATAGATTGAATAGACTTAGATGCCAGATTAAGTTTAATGCAGTTATTTATGTAAGACAATAATTTGGCATGAAGGTTTACCAACCATACCCATAAAAACTGCAGTCAGCTGTATAGATGGAAAATCACCGAAACAAAACCAGCTGTCCAAGGAGGCATCTCTAGCTTGTCATAATTAAGTAATTTCTCAGAAAGGTATCTGGAGGATGATATGATTATTTTAATTTCTGAAATTAATTTTCTAGGCAAAAGAGCCATAATAGAAAAAGATCTACAATTTTTAGAAAGTAGTTTGAAATATAGATATGTAATATAGAGATATTTTTTTCCTTATTTTTACATTGGCTTTCATTCTAGCTGTTGATCAGATTCAGAAAATGCAAAACAGAATTTTATTTTTGGCTTTACATTGCATATTGCCACTCACACACACACCCCCCCCGTGCACACATACCCCTTATTAGCAAAGATTGCCATGTTACTTGGGACCCAACTTCATGTCCATGCCAAGGCCTGCCTTTGTAAGGCTCTCCTATAGTCAGTGAAAAAGCTTAAGAAGCTAAAGATAATGCTAACAACTGATAGTATATTCTAAAATTGGATGGTAGATGCAAAAGGGCAGCTCTTTTTCTTCCAAGAAAAGGTTATCTGCTCAGCAGGATGCTGGGACCCATTGGCAGAAACAAATGTTCTGCAGTTTGTACTCTGACTCGCTGTATCTAACCTCTGGCTAAATTACTGAGAGGACTTTCCCTTGTAAGATTTGTGTTTTTATGCATTTTGCACAAGAATTAAATCCCCACCGTTTTGCACTGCATTCCACAATCTTTACAAGTGTTTGGCGTCTCCTCCGAGGCACCCAGCACGTTGTGTGCTTCGTTTGTGATGGGGTCTCAGCCACCGCTGAGGACGTCCGGGCATGGCGTGGGGGGTGAAGAGGAAAGCACGAGCAGGCAGGGCAGGGATTTGGGCAAAAAATAAAGAAAGAACAGAGTGACAGACTGCTGAGGACAGGGAAACAGCCCCTCTGAGGAGCGATGAGAGCCTTGCTGCATGTTGTATACATAAGTAATGCTGCTGGCCAAGGCTGGGAGTTGTAGGAAGAGCTGGAGCTGATGGGGGATGGCGGGAGCAGCCAGTCCCCAGCTGGGCCAGCAGCACCGAGGACTGCCAGGCATGGCTGGGATCATCAGACAGCACATGGGTGGAGGCCCACAAGCCATTGAAAAATCCTGCAGCTAGATTTTGCCAACTCATCTGACTAATCTGGAGCATGTTCCCAGCTCTGCTTCACCACAGCGCTGCTTTACGTGTAGGTACTAACCACATTTGGGGACAGCTCTACTATTCTCTAAGGGCACTACCAAAAAAACCTACAGAAAAAAAAGATGGGGTAGCGGCGAGGATGTCCTCACGCCTTCCCGGTTCTTTGTAGTTGCTGCACTTCCCCACTGCAAGGTACAAATGTTGGTCACATCATGCCAGTTCTCCTACAACTCATGCTTCCCAAGCAAGCGTGGAGATCAAGCCTCTCTCACCTCTGTGATCAGTCCTTTCTCACCACCAGGCTGCCTTCCAGCCTCTGCCCTTCAACCCCACCTTAACGCTGATGGGCAGAAAGTGAAATTCCAAAACTCATCCAGTACAAGTAATTGCAAACTGTTCAGGGCAACCCTCTCCTCCCCACATCAAGCTTTTACCCATCAAGAGGCACTGTTATGCTGCTTTCAGATCTCCTTGGAAAAGTTCAAAATGCTTAAGTGGCAAACTAATGTTCAGCGTAAAGATCCAAAGGGAGATATTATGCTCTCTGAGGGAGACTGCACATTTCCCTTCCAACGCTGGCCTCAGTTGACGTATTGCAATAATGAGAGATGAGCTCCTCCAATAAGAGGCTTTCCTTTCCTTGACTTCAGTGCACAATATTCCAGTTTTATGCAACATTTTAATCTCATGTCTTTCAACTCTATATTCTCCTGCTATGTTGCTTATGAAAATGGCATTAATAGAAACAGAAAATCTGTTAAGCAGGGTAAGTGCTGTATTACATGTGAGAGCAAAACAAGCAGCCCCTGGCACTGAGCACCAAAAGGATTCCATTAAACAGAAGGAATACAGTCTTCCAACTGGCAAAGTATCACTTCACTTTGTTGACAGTATATAGTATAATGATTATCTACAGCTGGGATGGAGAAGTATAAATCACGTTAATTTTTTTAAATATACTTAGCTATGCAGACCACAGGAATACACAACATTCTTATATCGATTATGGCTATGGGATTTTTTTTTACTTTTTTAAAGCAATAGTTATTTATAGGAACTAAGTGCAACTCCCACATCTTCATTAGCAAGTGCTTTGGATCATCCAAACTACAGAAAGTGCTGAGAAATTTGAATAAACACACTTGGCTGACAGTCTTTTCACAGAAAAATATATCTTTAATTTAAATATATCTTTAACATTCAGACTTTTGCAATATACCAATCTATTTTTTGCTTTGATTAAAAAGTAATTTTGGTTTCACTAGATTAACATTATTAAAGAGATACTGTGTAAGAATACTGAATAGAGAATATCTGAACAAGGAAGAAAACTCCCTGATAAAGTTATTAGCTACAGATTAATTTCTTTGTGCAAGTGACAGAGACTTACAGGATATTGATAATGACTAGGCAAGCAGTCTATAGGAAACTTGCACATTTATCTTTCACCAATCACTGTCTTATCTTTTATATATTAAAAAGAAACTCAGAAACTGATAGCGTGGACAGCTTGCTGACATTAAAATTTCTCCGTGTTTTCTTCACCCTCCTTTTTCTTTAACCATTAATATAACCCAAATGTATTAGTCAGCAACCCTGGTAACACAGGACATTTGTCTTCACACAGAACTTAGGGCATGGGATTCCAAACCTAAAAGATCCATTAACAGAAGAAATAACACTCATCATTAGGTACATTTAAAATCAGCTTTGACAGAACAGTAATAGAAAAAGTATGGACATGCATTAGCAAAAGACTTCTTTTTTCCTATTTTAAAATTCCATTTTCATCACTTAGCTTGTTTTTCATATATAAAAGGAAGAAATTTGTAGGCAAATATTAATCTTTCTTAAAATCATCCCAATAAAAAGAATTCAACACCCCGTACAAAGATACCATGTATGTTTAGAAAGCAATCTATGTATTTTCGGAAAGGAATGGCACAACTTTCCCTTGCCTACATTGTAAAAATCCATACTTTTGCTGAAGATTGTATATTTTTAAAAAGCAAGGTAAGCACAATGACAGTGTGTGGTAAGAGTCATCTTTCTTGCCCACAAGGCAAACAATAGGATTGATTAATATTAAGGCGCATGGGGAAAGAAAGTTAAGAAGGGGAGGGTTGCCAAGAAACTGTCGCTATGAAAGTTGGCCAGAAAACAAGTTCTATGCTGTGAAAAATTCTGAAGTTTTGGAAATGTAATTTCCCTCTGCATCAAGATGAACCATCCACTTCTAAACTGGAGAGCCCCTTGGTTAGGGCACAAACCTGTTCATCAGCCTACTGATACTGGCAGTACTACAGCTGTCTTTCAATCTCTCCTGTTGGAATATTAGGTAGATTAAATATGCATTGAGCTTGGTAAACTACAGATCAGAGCTAAGAGCCTACTGTCAGGGAGAACAAGGACTTTCTCTCATTCAAGAAAAGCACCGTGACTATCAAGAGGGTAGGTATGACCTAGCTTCTTATGAACTCGGCTATAGACCAGTTTCTGTATCTTCAACCCATGGAATAAAGGGGGCGGGGAGGATTTATTCCACTTCTTTTTTCAAACTAGCCCATCAGTTGATCAGTTTCTGTCATAGGTGAGGGTTTCTCAACAGCAGGTACTACAAGCTATCGTGAATGTCTCCTGCTGCAAATTTGTCTTTCATTTGATTTGGGGGAACCAATAAAAGTAAGTTTCTGTTAAAAGGAATTATTTTTGTGAAAAGTTTTGAAGAGTCAGCATTTTTCAGCTAAAAAAAAAAGAAAAAATTCCTCAGAAGACTCCTAACCATCTCTAGTCATCACTTTTCAGAGGCCACGTGTCCATAAAATGGAAATTGCAATGTACATGGAAAAGGAGCGCAGAAAACTGGAAGTGTAGTAGCACAGTGCCCGCATCTCTGTGTCACCTGCTAAGAACGCCCACGAGAACAAAATCATCATTGAGCAGACTGAGCACAGAAGCTCTGGTGAGATGTTCAGCATCCTACAGAACCACATTCTTGCTGTAGGGGAAAAACGACAGGTTTTACTGCATGTGATGCTGCTAGTCTTTTTTTGACTTGCCCACTCAGATCACACAAAAAATTCCACTTTAAAATCAAAACATTTATTTTTTTAACTAGCAACTCTTAGTTATGTCTTGGAAACCATCAACATCACTTGCCAGCCGGGTTGCCTGATGCCCGCAGACCTTGCCCCAGGACCCAGGCGCTGCATGTGCCTGCCCTCTCTCTGCCGCTCGCTCCGGCAGGTCTGTTCCCCGAACTGCGGCTGTCTTTTGTTTCTCTCTGTGCAAAGGTCTGACCCTAACAATGTTGCCGGAAGGAAGGAAGGAAAGGTTTGTAGAAACCTTTGCAAACTTTTTTTTTTTTTTTTCCTTTCTCCTTAACGTCTCCCCAGAGGGCCAGTAGGAATACAGAGTTAGCTCTTCAGATATCCAGTCCAAGGGGGACACTTCAGGAAAGAAATTCAGCTAAAGAGCTTCCAGCACTTGATTACTTATTGTTTGTTCCTTCCCCCCCAACCCTGCCCGCCTCCCGGATTTCATCGGGAACGTCTAATGAAATTACAAGTATTTCAGTCTGGAAATAGCACGCTCATGCCGCTGAACTTCAGCAAGGACATTCCCTTTCAGCAACGTGCTGTCCTGGGTTTTGGGTATCCCTCGTCAACTTCTGTTATTTAACGTTCATTCTACCGCTTGGAGATGAAGGGTACGTGTTCACGTCCTGATAAGGGCCGGGAAGACCGGCGGGTGACGATGAGCTTTCCTTCTCCCGCCCTCAGTCTCTCCAGGAGCTTCCCCGTCCCGAGCGAGCCCCGAGTTCCCCTTCGCCGGGGGAGGAGGCGGCGGCAGGCAGCAAACCTCCAAAACGTGCCGCTCCCTCCCTGCCGCGGCCGGACCGCGGCTTGTCCCGCTCCCGCTCCGCTCCCGCTCCCGTTCCGCTCCCGCTCCCGTTCCCGCTCCCGCTCCGGCTCCCGCTCCGCAGCCCCCCCGGGCGCGGGAGGCGCTGGGCGGGCACCGGCGCACCTCAGCCCCCGCCCGGCCGCAGGTAGGAGCTGACGGGAGCTGGAGGGGTGTGTGTGCGGAGGGAGGGGGGGGTGGGGTGTCCTCCACCTGAAGGGGGTGTGGGGGTGGTGAGCCCGCTGCACACCGAGCACCCAGCCTGGCCACGGCGGAGCGAAGGAGAGGGAAAATGATGCGGTTGTGAGGTGGAGGGCGGC
>JANZLQ010000005.1:11264580-11285585 GCA_026212715.1 Elanus axillaris | reverse complement strand
GCCCCACCAGCCCCTCTGCCCTCACACCTGCAGCCCGAACAAACCCCTCCCTCCCTGCAGGCATTTGCCCTCACAGCCTCCCGCTTTCTCCTCCACCTGCCCCTCGGCCCCATCCCCAGGCAGCAGCCTCATCCTGCGCCGTTTCGGCAGCACTCCCCCACCCCATGGCCAGGGACAAAGCAAGGCCACTGTCCCAGTAAGAAAACACCTTTCCTCCCACCTGCCCGTGGCTGCCCCTGGGCACTAGCCTGGACTTTCCATCACCCTCTTTGGCCCTCTGACAAACGCCACTTCCCCAAAATTGTGGCAACTCTGAGGAATCTAAAGGTCAAGTATCAGCTGCCTGGCGTTGCTCCATGGAGAGAAGCCTCACTTCAAAGTAAGGCCTGACCTTCCTTCTGTCGCAGGCAAAGTGGTTGCAATTCTTCTGTTGCACTTCGTTTTAACCTCATGGAAGTGATGGCATTGGTTTTTGTTTAAAGTCATGAGACCAGCCTTCGTGACACGTGAGTCTTCAAAAATAAACACTTGAGGAAAAATTCTTCCTGAATTTAAACTGTTCCTTTCTCCCATGTACCCACCTACTGTCTATAGCGCAAGTGTGTGACAACACAGGGAGCTGTTTCCCTCCATCTTCCACAAACAAACCAGAGATCTGCATGTGGCCTGATGCCACGTGAGTCAGAAAACAGGTCTCCTTCTCCAGCCCAGGCTCCTTCACCCAGACTTACTATCTATTCTGCTGACAAACACCTTTGAGTGAAACAGCTTTTCTTAAAAACAGGTTGTTTCCCAAGCCACAAATGTTCATTGTTAACTTTTATTCAATTTTTTCCTATATTCCCAAAACATTTTTTTTTTTTTACCTATTTTTTCATGCCCAGTGGCAAAACATAAAATTTCCATTTGGGAATTACTGCCTTGGTAAGTGGAAGAAAGGGTACAGAAAGGATTTGAGAGAGAGAGAGCGCCTGTGAAGAAAATATTTTGAACATTTGTCATTACAGGGAAAACACATTTATGTGAGAAAAAAAACTAACAACTTTCTGAAATCTGCAGAATGAAAATTATGTCTAGGTTAGGGTTTTTTTTCTGTCTTTGTTTTTCTCCCAAGAATAAAAGCTAATTTACAGGAGTTCCTTAGAAATGCACAACCTGAGAACAGAGAAAATGCATTCCACTGGCCAATGACCTTGTGCAAAATCCTCGTCCACTGCAACTGATAGAACATGAATATCTCAGGTTTTGTTTTGTTTTTCTCCCTGTGCTTAAAGATAGACATAAATATAAACAATAAGCAACAAAAATAATCATAGCACCACACTGAGACCAAAATAGCTACATTCTGTTAACCAGATGTATTTGACTTGTTTTCCACGCATGTGACAAGTGACCTTTTTTTGTATAAAGCACAAAATCACGTGCCGTTAAAGTCAAGTAGATTTTTTTGCCACTGTCTTCCCTGAGGGGAGTATTTGGACTGTAGTCAGATTTCTCCTGAATTTTAGGAAAATTTTTGCTGTGTCTCTTGAGGACAGGGGTGCTCACTAATGGAGAAAATACTTTGCTATATGGATTCCTATTATTAATACATAGTCCTGTGTATTATTCATGATGTATCTGTAGTTCTGCTTGAGAGCTCAAGTCATCAGCGTAAGCTTCTTTGGCTGCATATATTATCCTGGGCAAGTGCGACTCCCTACTCCTGGTTCTCCATTTGTCCAATTTGAGGGACCTGCTAGAGGACACTTCTGCCTTTTACACCAGCCTGATATATCTTCCCTCAGTGGAAACTAGGGCACACAGAGTGGAAGGCCAGGGACAGAAGGGAGATTAGAAAGAGAGAGATCCTATAGATGCTATATTCAGATGCTCTATTTGTAGGCAGTCAAGACAGAGGTTTGCATCTGGATCTGGGAAATGAAAATGCTCTTTGGTCCCGCATCATATACTGCGAATTGTAGTACGTTCCTTTTTCTGTGTCTTCTTGCCCCATGTATTTTACAACTGAGGCGTAATATTTAGTTCGGTTCAATCAAATTTTACTTTGAAATGAATTTCACTATGAAGGAAGGCTGCAAAAGTTGCATTTCATGCTTAAGTTTTCAAAAATAATTCCATGTTAAGTTTCAGTCTGCACATAGAGAAACTAAAGATCTAAATATGGCAAACAAAAGTTGTAGGTTTTATACAAGAATATTCTGTTATGTTTTGTGACCTATAAATCTCTTCCTCTTTTTCTGTTTTGGGGGCTTAGCTAAGAATGGGGATTTTGGGTTTTCTTTTTTTTTTTTTTCCTTCTATTTTTTTTGGCAGCTTTGCAATCTTGCCCTGATAACCTGACTTTCAAATCAGTGTAGCTCTGTATTAGGAAAGTAGCATATTTCTGTAGAAGATATCTAAAAAAAAAAAGAGTTACTGCACACTTTACCAGAGATGTATTTGCTCTGGACTGCCTACATGAATAAAAAAAGTCTGAAAAACTTTATTTTGGTTGGAAAAGTAAGCAGACATGACCAAATACATAGAAACTGCTATTTTTATATTCCCTTTTCTGACCATAACCACAGCTGGATCTGTTTTTCAGATGTAACTTGCTAGTCAGAAATGCTAGATATTCACAGTTTTGGCAGGAATCTACACACACACACACACGCACGCACACAGAGTAATACCAAGTCACAATTCGCTTTAAGGAAAGCTTTTCTCAATGAACCAGCATGTGTCATATGAATCCCCTCTCATGTTTGAAATAAACTTTTTTACTTCTTGATTTATCTGGTATAGGTATCACTCTCTTAGGGTCCTATTGGATAATAAGCTCAATAAAATAACAAGTGCATGTAGTGATCATTGTTCAAATCTGAGTTGATTGATAAAAAAGTCATACACTGCCTGAGAAGTTTAAACCAAACCATTGTGCTTCGCATTTCAAGCAAGATAAATTTTTATTGTTTTTTTTTTTATGAACTGAGCTTGAGACTAAGAGGGGAAAAGACTGAGGTATGGACCGCGAGATTCGACGCTGCTGGGAAAGGCAAAGTTTAGGCAGAGCTACAGCACGTGCCAGGTGTCAATACTTGCTAAGGCACCTCAGCCAGGGCCCCAGCTGGACACATGGCACCTTCCAGCCTAACCCCCCAGCCTTCTTCACGCAGACAGAAAGAGGCAAATAGGGTGGGAAGGCTGAAAGGAAGGGGGGAAGAAGGGGATAACAAGATCCAAGCACAGGGATTAATGTGTAGTTGAAAGCAGAAGCTCAGAAACTCCCGAGTCCACCATTTTAGATTCAGCCAAAAGGATTTTGCATGTCATCATACTAAATGCTGCAGATCTGAACTGCTAGTCCCAGAGGGCAAATTCACCACACCAAGTCAAGTGTTTAGAGCCCCATGCAGTGAAGCAGGAGAGCGTGGCACCTCAGATGAGGTTTCTTCTTAGCCACCAGGGAAACCCAAGGATGAAGACGAGCCACACCTCCCTCTGCAATGGAGGCACTAACCTACAGTCCTGAGGAGGCCACCTCTGAAAACATGGCATTTGCAGGTAAAATTCCACATGCATTTAATAAACTAAACTATCTAGCTTTAAAAAGTTTCTTATTTCTTCAGCCCGTATCAGAACTTACCAATAAAAATTAGTCAGGGGCTATTACCTGGTTTTGTAGGCACAAGGAATGGTATGATTTGGCTTGAAACTATACAGTTGCACTTTCCTCTACCCTAAAACAGACTTATGCAAGCAGCTTCACACCTTGACTGGGCACTTTCATGGCACAAACATGCAAAATAATGCAGGGCATATGCAAAATACAAACCAGTCTTGAGTATCATTTTATACACAGCTGCATGCTCCTGGGGAATGAAAAGGTTGGATTTGAAGTTGCTGAGGTTAAAAAGGAACATGAGCTCCAAAGTGACTTGGTTGTACTTGGTTCCATCCATTATAATTCACATATATAATGTTCATAATATTCAAACATACAAAATTCACAACTTTTCCCCACACCCAGACTCCCAGATAGATGCTCAGGTCTGGGTCCTGAACCCTACTCAGGTAATCCAGCATTCATCCCTGCAGTCAGTTAATAACATAAATCCTTTATGGTTTTCCTGTGTAAGACATACTGTAATTACTTTTTTACATATATACTAACTAAAAATAATGAAGACTTAATTTTTAAGTTCTAGATGAAAGCCATTTAAGCCATTTATGGCATGGTGTCTAACAGCAGATGATGATAATAAAGCCCTTCAAGCTCAGTTCGGAAATTACTGTACCGAATATTTGGGGGAAAAATAATAAAAGAAAAATGCAAGAATCTATGTGCATGCAAAATGATTATTTTCATAAAAATTCCCAGTAATATTCATTTGAAGTTTTTGGGAATGTGCTGCATTGTGGCTATAGACTTTTAGGAATGCACAAAAAATCCTTCACTCTACTCAGAAGAATTGTTCCTTGCACATACTCAGAGTTTAGCTATATTGGTGAGCATGTTAAACTTTTTGTTTAATTTTGTCTGTTTCCTCTTCTATTAGTCTCTGCAGCACCAAGAAAGTCTAGAAAGGATAAACATCATTGGCAGTACTGTTAAGTGGATTCTAATGTACTTTGTCTGGATTACTCAGTGCCTAATCTGATCTGCAAAACCCTTACGATAGATATTTTTTGTGCACGAGTATAAGAAAAAATGAGCCTCTCTTTGACGTTAGTCTACTAAAATCAAGTTGTGGTACTGGCCATTGGAAAAACAAACAGAAACTGAATACATTTGATATGAAGCAACAGCCCCAGAAGCCCTTAATTTACATGCCATGGTTTCTGAGTTACTTCTCTGAGGGTAGTTACTCTATATTATTTAACCATACAAATACACATCCATTTGTCCTTCTCCATAAGTGCTTCATTTCTATCAAAGTGTTTTTTCATCTTATTAGAAGACACATTCTCTAGGACAAAGTAGTCTGAAAATCAAAGGTTTGGCCAAATTCATCTGTGGTTATCGCCCAGTCTTCAGATCTCCCTTTTTCCAGCTGTTCTTTTTTTGACTCAGAGAGCCTTCATTCCTTTGCTTATTTAGGTAAACTACAAAGCTTAATCATGGCCAAGGAAATCTGTATTTGTATATGTATTTTTAAGTGCATTTCATCTTTTTTATTGTTGAAAATCTTGAAAATATCAGCCCCAAATTTTCAACCACTAAGGAAATCTCCAGATCACATTGGTATTAAAATCATGTGCTTTTTAAAGCAGTTTAATGATTTTAGTGCCTGAGCTAAGGTGTGTATATAGGTGATTTTGACAATACAGTAATGCTTACTCTGAAACTTTTATATGTGCAGGTAACTCACCCTGCCCTCTACATTTTTTAAGTCAGGGAAAACCAAGAGTGTACTTAAGTAAAACCACTGAACATACCTGCCTGAATATTTTTTCATTTAACTGGCTAAACCATAAAAATGAGGGCAGTTTTTTCTAAGATCTTTTCACATGTTAAATCCCAAAGTGGACAACAATTTTTGGATTTCCTAGAGCATTTTTTATTTTCATGAATTGCTCTTATTTTAAAAATAAAATAAACTTTTGAAGGATTTCAAATCAGGACATAATTTTTACTTACAAATTTAAAAAAAAATTAGTGTACAAAAAACCCCAAACCAACAAATAAACAAACAAAAAGGATTTCCAGGAGAATTTTGACACAACCAGTGCAGAGATGATAATGCAAGCCCATGTATTAATTTGTTTAACTTAAATGTGTGGTTTTAAGTTGGGAAAAGTTTAAAACAGGTTCTCTGTAGTATACATTTTACCTCTAGAGGAGGTAAAATGGTTGGCAGACAGAAAAGAGTGCTTATCTAGAAGATATGATACTTCTGTAAAGAAAACATCATTGAGAGATATGCTGAGAAGACCCCAACAAAAGTGATGCTGAAACACCAGCTACAAAAAAAATTAATGTACAGAGGTTTAAAAAAATTAGGTATTGCTATAAAAATATTAATATTTCTCAGACTGGTAGACATTTTAAAATGTATTTTCAATATGTTTAGAGTAACAAAGTACAAAATTATGCTGGTCTTTGTGAATTATATATTATGGAATAACTTCAGCAATTTGAAAATCCAAAAGCATTAGCCCTTTGAATTCCAAAGGATGAAGACTTCCAGAACTTGCTTGTCAAGAGTAAATTCTCTAGGATCTCATATCAAAGAGGAGAATTTCTACCTAGGGTGCTGTTAAAGATTTTTTAGAAAGAAACCTAAATGGGGATTAATCAGTTTCCTAGCAATCTCTCAGACTTGAGGATATATTAATAGCAGCTCAGAGAAAACACGAACAACAAAAAAGAACCCACAATTCATGGCCATAAAGCACTGATCTTTCCTGGTTTAAGGTTTGTAACTCCAGAGACAGAAAGCTTTCCAAGACATCAGAAAAGACGTTATCAGAAGAGGAATCTTAGCTTGACTTCTTTTCAAGAACAAGCTTTGGGTACTTTGTTTGAATCAAAGTCTCCTTGTTTGGGATATGAGTTTTGTAATGCCACTACTGGAAAATAGTCAAGTAGGGAAAAGGGACATGTGGCTGCAGAATCAGGACAGGAACTCTCAAAGGAAGACTAGGGCAAACTGTTAAATTTCTCTGCTGTTTCAATTTCTTTATATACTAAAGAGAAATCTTTTTCAGTACAGTTTTCTCCCTTAAAAATCTTACCACAGGTATTACAATGCTGATACTGATATGACACTGATAACAGTGTGATTGCTCTACATTTGCTCTGCCAGTAAAACATAAACACTTTTCTCTATGCTTTTTAGTATTCCATACCGCAACACCATGACTTCTATTTTTACAAAGTACCCTATCCCCACTTTTCATAGAGATTAACTGTTGCCAACCTTTTTCCTTATAGGTGAAATCTGAGCAGAGATGATTAGGCTTCACTGCACATTAAACAGTGACAGACTATATTCCTGTCTTAGCATATTCTTCTGCTGAGGATTTTGCTACCAACTTCTGCAGCAAAAATAAGACTGAAGCAGAATTTAGATATCTATGGGCTGAAGTTACAGTTCTAAAGCTGTCTGCTTGTTCACATGCATGAGCTTTGCTCAACTTCCCCAAAGTTTTGATCCCATTCTTCACATCCAAAATGACACTTACCAAAGGATAAGTTTTTGAATTTGGAACACTACTGTTAGGCAAGCTGGTATGATGGCCTATTTCAGTAATTTTTATCAAATTAGTAAATAAAATTATCTTCTTAATAAAATCAGATTGATATGAATAGACATAAAGCAACAAATGCATAGAATAGTGACATAGAAAAAGCTTTATGGAACAGTATTTTTTTTTTCTGCTGAATAGCAGTTCTGTTCTATCCTAAACTGAAACACATTATTTTTGGCTTTATATTATTGCTGCAAGTTTTTTTGAAGTCTTTCTTAAAATAGCCATATACAGATTAATACTCATTGTATATTTAACTCCCCAGATCAGTAACACTGGTTTTTAATTTAAGAATCTACAGATTGGGTTGACGGACAAGTCCACATAGTCAAGAAATTGTGTCTGACAGTAATCAATGAAGATTGTCTAGGGAAATGTATAAAACCAGAACAAGTTTACAGCGATACTTCCTTAGAATGTTTTCCATTGTGCCAACATTTGATGGTCATCCAATTTTTGGTGCTTTGAAATTAATTATCCTCACAGTGATTTATGACTTTTTTCTCTCTTCATGCAGGCTACCAAGGTTCCGATGTAAACAGCTAAACTAAAAAATGAGATAAATCAGCTGGACAAGGAAATTTCAAATATACTGCTTAGTAAGTTGTTTTTTACTTCTGGTACAAAATGTTTTACATATGAAAACCTGAAAAATAATAGCTTTTTCATATACTATGGAACAATAAATTTTCAGTGCTACCATTTTATTACTTTTCCTTAAGAAAAACAAAACAAAACAAAATCCAGGAATCCCTCTGTCTTTTAGTTGATCTTCATGTAAAGATTTGAATAAACAATTTTTAATAAGAAAATAAAACCATCAGTTATAAATATATGTAGATTTACATGCCACATATCTGATTAGCTATTTTTTTACCATTCCAATGATTTCTTCATTTATTCACAGTAGATAAACCAATGTGGTTTCAATTCATATATTAAAGAGCAATGGCAACAAACGGTCTTTATTTTTGCCTGAGATTATTTTATGCACATGTCTTTCAGTTATGGAAGCACTTCAGATAAACCACTGAGAATGTGCATTGAGCACCCACAGGAAATAGAGGGCTATGTCACTCAGCTTGAGATGAACAACATTTAAACTACTTTTCTTATACTTTCTCCAGGAAAAAAAAAATAAAATCTGGTATTTGTTTCCCAAGATTAAAATAGCAAGCACACTATCTACAATTAATCTGTATTTTATGACAAGGATGTCCAATATAGTCCCATTGAAAGGACTAGTGTAGAAAGCTGACTCTGTATCTGGAAATAATCTTTGAATTTTTAATGGGAGACATAATTAACCAAGATTTTGAGTGCTGTATATCTCATTTTAAAAAAACTTTGAGCACTAATTACTCTGCTAAACCACTTATATGCCTCATTGCCAGTAACTGAAAATGCATATGGATTTTAAACTTTCTTTTTCTTTCTTTTATTTTTCTCTTTCTTTCCCTTTCTTTCTCTTTCTCATTCTTTCTCTTTTTCTCTTTCTCTCCCTTCCTCTTCCTTTTTCTCCATTTTTCCTCTTATTTTCTCCTTTTGTCTCTCTCTTCATCAGCCCCTCTCTTTAACTTACTCTCTGCTTTTCTGCTTTTCCTTACTTGCTTTTCTTTCCTTTTTCTCTCTTCTAAGAGTTTTATTAAAATCCCACATAATTACAGAAGTCTTGCTGTATATCATTAATTTAAAAATATAGTTATACAGGCTAAGATTTATGAATTACTTTTTGGCCTAAAAAGAAATGTAGAAAAGTTTATGAAGTATCATGAATCTAGAAGCAAAATTTAGCAACTACAACTCCAGCTAGTAGGCATTTTAGGTGGCATAATGAGATATGCTAACCACCATCCTGTTAATTGTCTTCTTTCCTGATTGTGCAGACACCAGAATGACTGCTGAAATATGAAGTTACAACAGAACCAGAGAAAACACTTCTTCAAAAGGCAATAGATTTTCAAAGAAAATTTTTAAGGACATAAAGGAATAATAACAGCTTGAAATATTCTATCACTTACATCAGTGTATCCATCTAGTACAGGCAAAGCATTGACACAATAAACAGCAGTCTATTAAATATTTATTTCCAAGGCTCACCTGCTACAGGGAAGTTAAAAGAGATGGAGGTTAACAACAGAGACCAGCTTTTATACTGATCACAAAGATCACATCTGAAGGTTGGGAGCCAGCATTACAGAGGGATGCATCAGGAATATGCCCCTCAGTCTATGATATTGTATAAGCTCTGTAACATCCTGCAGGTAAAAAAGCAGTAATTGTTGCAAAAAATTGTTGTGACTCCAAAGTTTTCTAAATTTTGCTTATAGCCATTCTGTCTTTTACATAGAAGCTTAGATTCAGAAAAGCATGTAGAAGTCTACTTGACATCCTAATTCCCATGAATGTTCATTCTACTATGTTTTAGAAAATGTGTAACACAAGTAAAGTTTAGGTTTGCCCTAAACTTCATTCTTCATCATCAGTAATAGAAACTAGGTTTTTTGTGTGACATATTTAAAGAGGTAATAAAACATGCTCACAAATTGAAATCCTTGGCTATCTCCCATTTATATCGATGGGACTGCTCGTGTTTTTAGACGTATTCAAAAGAACTTCCTTGGGTCTAGTCATACAGGAGTATTTTTATGAAAATGGAGAAGGTACTTCAAAGGACTTTGACTCCAAAATAACTTGTAAAGTATTGATCAAAAACTCAGAGAGTGAAATGGAGAACCCATTTAAGTTTATCCTAAACCAAACAGAACAAAAGTATTAAATACAAATCTCAGCCTTTTAAAATCAAGTCTGAATGAATAGCTAGCTTTTGTGATGTAATTCAAAGAAGAGGATGTCAGGACAGAAAGATACACACTCAGACTGAGAATCATAGGTCATCTGGCCAGCAAAAATTCCAGTGAAGTAGCAACCATGATGAAATGAGTATTCAGACAAACATGCCATACCTGCAACAGGAAGGAAAAGCATTTTTCAGCAGTGCATCACACTGTTTAAGCCAAGACTGATCACATACTTGATGAACAAGGCAATGACACAACTGCCTCTGTAGGTAAAATCTCTGCAGACAAGGCAGCTGTGGAACAGCAACTGCAACGAAGGTATAAAGTAGTTTGTTTATTATTATTTTTAACTAGGTAATAGAGCACAGAAGTTCTATTTTAAATAAAAGAGTCACTGTATCCTATCCAAATTTAGTAAGTCAGTGAGAAAAACATATCGTTACAATAGGTTGTAAAAAAGTGTTCCACTTAGCGTGTCTAAATAATAAATGCAGATGTACCATCTGTGTTTGGAATAGAAGGCTGCTTACCCACAAATCCATTTTAAAAGGCATTTTTATGTACACACCATGGAACCAAAAGTGAAAATAAGGAACTTAAGAAAACTTTCAGATACATTCTAGAGTCCAGGAAGTCTGTAAAAATATTACAAGAAGGGAGGCAATTCATTGACACCTACAATTGTATCATAAATAAATGTGAAAACATATATTTCTGTTTGAGTCACACTGTATTTCTGCCATGTTATACCCCATATTTCCTACATATTTCTGTCTTGTCGTCCTCCAGCCTTATCAAAGGAAGCCCGACTTCCTGGGTGAACATGCCTTCTCCTAAGAATACACCTGTTTGTCCCTGTGCTTCCTCCAGCTACCTGCCACATCTGACAGCAAGCAGCTGTGCTGGAGGCAGTGGGTTCAGCGGTAAACCCTGAGAAACACACAGTCCATTTTGCCATGTAATATGGTCTACACATATTGGCTGGTCACAAACAAACTTAATAAAATATATAATGACTCCACACTAAATGGAAAATGTTTACATGGGCCACTCACTTCTACCTAGCTATTAATTTTAGGTGGTATTCAGTTCATCTAATGCTAGGTATCTGTTTTGGGCAATTATGTCTGAGGTAGGTAATCACTTAGCTTTAATTGTAGCATTATTAGAAATAAATAGACATTTTGGGGCACAATTAATCTGACTGGATGGAATAAACTTTCAGGGCAACTTTCAGTTTGCCCTCAAAGTATCCTGTAAGTATTTACTTCCTCTTGCTTAGATGCCTACCTTTCTGAGTGTCTTCAATATAACTCCTTTTAGCTGAAATTTGCTGATTGATTTTGACTGCAAGAAGATAATGAAATTAACAGATAAGACGAACAGGAAAAAATGCTAAGAATAAAGGAAATACATCCAATGAGGCAAAAAGTAAGTAAAGGGTAGAAATTATGTTGTTCTAGTGCACCAGAAGTGTTCTAATGAATTAGAAAACCATCCTGAAACCAGTGGACTCACATGAAACTGACATGTTTGTATGTTTATGATGTAATACAGAATCCTCAGGAATTTGTAGAAAACTTACCATGGACTTCAGATTTTGATTTGAAAGACAGATTACACAACAGCTCAGTACAGCACTCAGGCTTGAGTCCAGCCTGCAACTCATCAAGCTGAAATGAAGATGTCTTAAGTCTTAAATTGTCAGTAATGATCTGGGGGGACAATGAACTGTTAACTCGCATTTCCCAAGTGCTCTTCCATGCACACCGCAGCAGAAGAAAAGAAGGACCCTAGCTGCAGTATTTCAATATTTGTTTTAAATGTCTGTTGTTTCACCTAAGGGTTCTAATTCCTTGACACTAAAAAGAAACTATGAATCAAGAATTTTAGCTCTGGAGAAAAACATGGATTAATCCCCATACTTAAACTTTTCCAGTTTCCTTCTTGGTTTAGCATCCAGGTTCAATATAACTTTATTGACATATACAAAGATATCTCCAAGACTGCACATATCTGTTTCTAGAAATAGGAGAGGCACAGCATCCCTGTGTTGGATTTGAGCTAATTACTCTTTCTGAGACTAAGTTAAGGCTGTTAGGCATAGCACCATGTTATCATGCATATATATATATATATTTGTTCAGGAGCCAAAGGCAGTACCTCTGAATCGTCCTACTGTTATGTGAATGTACCAAAGTGATCAAAGGTAGCTAAGGGAATATTTTCAATTTGGAATATGATGCAACTTTTAAAATTTGCCTAAGTAGCTCAGGTATCCAGCATTGGGTTATAGATTCCTTTGAGGGGACTAGTATCCTAGTTCTAAAAAAACTACAGTCCTTGCCTTTTACATTCTTTATTGAATTTATCACAACTGATGACAACAAAGGTGAATGGAGCTCCAAAAAGAGAATGATAAAATCTATTAAGAGATTTGAAACATCATTGATATGATTGAGAATGTTATTTTGAATGCATTAATATTCAGAACATGATCAATAAAGAAATTATCTCTATTGCCAATATACGTAGTGTATATAGAAGTTACAACAAACTACTTACAGAATCCTGAACATTAATTAAAACTGTGTGGGAATTTGCAGGTCAGATATTTTGATATCAGAATGCCATCAAAACCAAAACTGAAGAAAAGGTACATTCTACAAGTCTCGAGCTCTGAAATTACAAAACAATCTGAACTTTTTGACAGATATCAGATATATTTTCCAGTTTGAAGAAGTTTCAAGATATTTTAAATTAAAATCAGAATTAATGTGTGACAGAAAGAACTATGAAATAGAATAGAATTAAATTATAATGAACCATTTTAATTGCTGCAATTCAATAAATTTTTAATATTCCCCAAAATATCAGAATGTGACATTTCATCAAACACAGGGAAAACCTAGAAAAGAAAAAAACCCAACAAATCGAAACAAAACAAAAAAACCCAACTTTATTTTGATAATAAAAAGTAATTTCCTATGCTATGGTTCTGATTAGATAAGCCATGAGTTGAGCTCAGGAGGTCAATGAAACCAGCATTCTGGTCATGAGTACAGCACACCAAAGTTATAAATGAATCCACAATTATACTTTGCCTAATTTTTATGTATTTATTATCTCTCTCATGTTCTGTGATTTGTGTTGTTAGTGTAGGAATCCATATGGGAACATGTGAATTTAATATGTAAATCTGGATATGCATTATGTCCATGAATAAGTTTCTTAATCTCACTTGCTTTAGTTACTGGTTGCAATAATTCTTACCCATTATATCCAGAAGGTGTTGTGAGGCTCTGTTCATTCATTAAAAGCATGAAATCTGCTGTAACAGCTTTGCATGAGCAGTGCTAGAAATCAGTAAACCCCCCAAAATTATGTGCTGATAGGATTATAACCTATACAGAGAAAGGGTATTTATTCTTTATATTTGCATAATCCTGTTCAATAGACTTAAACCATAATTAGGTAAATTGGGAGCTTCCTTGTCAACATTTTTAAGTATTACAACTATTAAAGTTTCTTGCACTAACATTATAACTGGCAGTCATCATCATCATTTATTCTTCAGTTAAATTATTGATTTTATTGACAGTAATCAAATATTTAGAAGATATAGGAAATACAGTGTTTCTTATTTCCTGGGAGCAAGAATTTCACCCAGAACATTTTAGCTGGCTTATTTTGTTAGGATTAAAAAATATTTCTCCCTCACTTTTCCATTGCCTTTCATTTTCCTTAGATTACTTTATTAAGTTTTGGGTTTAGGGTTTTTTGTTTTGTTTTAAGTTTTCTGCAGAAGAAGAACCTCCTGGGAAAAAGAAAAAAAAAAGCAAAAGAAAACTGGGATTCAAAATAAAACCTTCTTAGATGAACCACCCTCAGCAGACCAGCAAACTACTCCCTTAAACATTCAAATATATGACTGTACATGAAAATCAGATGGGCATGAGGAAATTATCCATTTGCCAAATGTAGTTTTGATCCATATGGCAAACAGCTGCTGTTCAGATGAGCAAATTTCTGAGAAGCTAATTTGTTAAATCCAAACAGAGGATCTTGCAGTCAAAAGTAAATACATCATAGCACCTTGCAGTTTTTATTTGCTATTGTCAACACTGATAATGTATAGTCTCTTATGATGTGCTGTTTCTTTCTTTGAGAGTAACCTGCAAGGCAGGAGATGACAAATACACAAAACAGAGGATCTGAGTGGTCGCTGTTGCTGAAATATGCGGTACATGGGAACACACTTCCTCGTAGTCATAGCAAATGACCACAGATATTATCAGGAATGTGTGATAATCCAGGGTTTGTACAGAGGGCCATTCCAGAGAGATTTATTTTTGTTCTATGATGTTATCACAGCCACTCAGTGCTAACCTGCTTCTGCTTCAACATATCTAGGGTAAAACCTGCCAATTGTTATTATGAACAGTTGCAAGGGCTATTAAAAATCCCACCTTTAACAATTTGGAGTGAGGTGAGATCCATGCTGTTTCACTGCCTGCAGCTTTTTCTCTCATTTGAAACCCTAAATTGTTTTCTGAGTCTATAGCCATGTTCGCAAATTTCTTAAAGAGCACTTCCTTTCCATGGGAAAGGCATGTCATATTTCTTACCATCCACAAAGCTGCCTTACAGAGGGCCTATCTGGACATGTCCAGCAGCATGTCCATTTGTGGGGCTTCCTGAGGCAGGAGGCTTTGAGTTCTACGCTGAGACACCTTCTAGCCATATATGAAATCATGACTTCAAGCCAATGGGCTGCAGGTCTTGTCTCAGGACTCTGCTCTTGAGTGCCCTCAGCAACACAGATTACATTATGCCTTACTTATGTAATTTATATAAACATATATAGAGACATACCCTTTGCAGAAATTGGATTCACAAAGAAACAGGTTCTCAGGAGGGTATAAATATGGTCACTTCACTGTAGTATATGAAGCAACACCATCTGAAAACAGAAACTGGTCTGATTTGTCTGTCCATCTCATTTTTTGTCTTATATATTAGTTTAATGCACAGTTTTTCTCATCAACTAAAGGTCACTTACAGACTTCATTATAAAATTCAAGAATGGCATATTCTTTCTTTTATTTCCACAAGTGTGCTGGAAGCATCTGAAGTGGGGAAGTCACAGACTAGGTGAGAAAGAAATAAGATATTTACTGCCAAAATATCTCTGGAATAAGACCATGAAAACTAAAGGAAGGAGAAAAAAGGAAGAAGAATGAGGCTAGATGGTTGATTGGAAGGCATTGGAGAAGAATGCTTATCAGTTCTAGTTTGAGCAAGGCAAAGTCCAAGAAAATGGCTGCTATCTGAGCATTTTACATGGTTAGATCAGCAAGCATTCCAGTATATTTTCTTTCTGGTACTATTTTTAAGAAAGACAAAGTAAGGGGATAAAATTAATTATATTTCATTTTAATATACATATTTGTCAAGAATATTTAAAAGTCAAGTTAGATGCCTATTTAGTTTTGTTTACAGGTCTAACTTAATGAATTAAGTGCGTGAATTTATTTCTTTATCTTTCATTCGTAAATCAGATTTAAATCTGGAGACTAATTTTTAACCTTACATACAATAACATTTTATGAAGGCTTAAATTTAAAAGGAAATCTGACCCTCTGTAAGTGCTTGTAATTTTTGTCTATTGTGAGAGGATGTTGTTCCATGTCTTTTCCTGTTACTACTTTCTTAATTGCATTTTTGTTTCTCTCAGCCTTTTCTTCTTGATTGGAACCACTCACTAGTGATTAAGGAATTTTTTTATATATGTGTTCCTTATGGTCACTTAATTTGTGGCAGTAAATCATTTATCTCCTCCATCAAAGTCCCTAAATTTAGCTACTTGAGATGGAGTTGTAGTTCTTGAAGAAATCCAGAAAGCCTAACTTTGAATTTCAGGACTTGTCCTGTTTTCAGAAAAGTAATCCCTATCTTCTTATACTCTGCCTCAGAGATTTCCCTGAGAATTGTTTTCTTCAGAAGGGAAATACATCAGGTAAAATTGTGAAATATTTATTATTGAAATAGTACTTGACTGTGAATGGAAGCCATATGGCTTGAAAATGTTTAAGCTGGTGTTTGGTTTGGGGTTTTTTGTGGGGAGGGGGGATTTGATTGGCTTACTTATAGTCTATTCAATGTAAATTCTAGAAGGTACTTTTCTAAAAGTCTCAATTTGTGCTCTTAAATAAAAGCAAAATTAGTCACCTGCATTAAGGAGTTCTGAAACCCATATTCTCAAGAATATTGAAAAAAACCCCCAAATCATTAACTGTAAATACAGAACATATAACATCATGAGTTCATGTGTTTTGAATACTCTTCTTGCAGTAGTATTCTTATTTAGAGATGATTTTCAGCCTCCTTTATAAACATTATTTTGGCCTCAAAAATTTTCAGTTAGTTTTTCTGGTTACTATTCTGTAAAGAAAGAAACTGTGCCAAAGAGATTATGAGACTGAAAACTGTCATTTTCACAGAATCACAGAATCACACAGAATGGTTGAGGTTGAAAGTGACCTCTGTAGGTCATCTGGTCCAACACACCTGCTCAAGCAGGGCCACCTAGACCAGGTTGCCCAGGACTATGTCCAGACAGTTTTTAAATATCTCCAAGGATGGAGAATCCACAACAAAAGAGTCTGGCTGTCTTCTTCTTCTTTGTATTTACATAGATTGATAAGATCTTCCCTGAGCCTTCCCTTCTCCAGGTTAAACATTCCCAACTCGTTCAGCCTTTCCTTATATGAGGGATGCTCCATACCTTTAATCATCTTTGTGGCCCTTTGTTGGACTCTCTCCAGTACATCCATGTCTCTCTTATATTGAGGAACCCAGAACTGGACAAAGTACTCCAGGCATGGACTCACCAGTGCTGAGCCGAGGGGAAGGATCACCTCCTTAACCTGCTGGCAACACTCTTCCTAAAGCAGCCCAGGATACCTTTTGCCTTTTTGCCACAAGGGCCTGTTGCTCACTCATGTTCATTTAGGTGCCCAGCAGGTCCCCCAGGTCTTTTTTGCAAAGCTGCTATCCAGCTGGGTGGAGTGGGATTCCAATCCAGATTTAGACATGACATTTAGACACATGAATTTTTGTGTCTACTTGTAAGTATCTACATGAGACTAAACACATTATAATCTCTGCAAATGTAGGGGACAAATTACATAATGTTTCTAAATACAGGTAGATATCAGCATTTGTTGAGATTGCCCAGGGCCTGACCTCCCACTGCTGATATATTAGAGTATGGATCTCCCATAAACATTTTGTGATATTTTCTAATCCTGTGCAACAGTCCTGGACGCTCCACAGCATCTCAGATCTCACTAGTCACCTATGTATGCAGTTGAATCATGTCCTTTGGTAGTATAGTCAACAGGGACAAAAGAACCTAGTCAGCAAACCAAATTTAGCACCTGAATTTGAGCGATGTCAAAGCAGACCTCCAGTGGTGGTAATGGGATCTTACACATCTAGCTCATACACAGACATCTATATCATAGACAACTAAATTTAGGTATCTGGATCCTGAGTTGAGTTTCTTTGTAAACATTAAATTTTCATTATGAGAAATGGTAGCAAAAGTTGGTTTATTGCATGTTACACAAGAAATATATTACAGTATTTTTAAAAAAAAGACATTAAAAATTACTCTCAAAAAGTTTTCTTACTTTTCAAATACATACATATATGTTTGTATTACCATATAAATATTTTAGAAATTAGAAATAAACATAATGTTCTTTGTGCATTTTTTAATGAAATGGAGGGGAAAATTCACGGGGAAAATATGACTCTCAGACAATTCACAGAACTAGGTGCTGCACAAATAATGAAGCGCTTGCTTCCGTTTAATTAGCATTCATTTCTTGACAGGTACAAATCATATTCCCTTCTTCCCTCAGCTCCTGGTTTGCAGGCAATAACACCCAAGAAATTGGATCAGATCAGAGCAACTGTCCAGCCCTGCTCCCTAATCTGAATTACCAGGAATCAAGATTTGGACTTACATTGCATTCACACCTACAGAGCAGTTTAGACACAACCTGTGAGACTGCTATAACCATTCACTGTAACCTGCTAATTGTGTAAAGAGGTGGGGGAGGGAAGAAGAGAAATGAGATATAAATGCCACTCATCAACACATGGTGCAGAAAAGCTGTGTTAGCTCATGACAGGATAGAACACCTACCATGGGTAGGTTTAATACATTTTTCTCAGAAGAACAGGAGGCAGAAAGTAAAATTGAAATGCAGAACGTGGCTCTCAAATTTACATTATCAGTATTAGGGCTAATCAGATGTCTAGCTACTCGGCTACACATTGCCTCACTTTTGGGCTTGTAAGAAAGTCAGGTTTCAGTTTTGAATAACGGGACTTCTTTTTGTAAAACCTTTGCATCCTTTTAAATAATAATTCTCCCTTACTGAGTTTCCAACTTGGAGTCAATGACTCCAAATCACTTTTTATTTTGCCAGTTTTCACATTTTTGATTTTTCTTCTCTTCTTTAGTAATTTAATCTTTTTAGGCATTTGAATTCTTTCACCCTGTTAACTTCTTCCAAAGACAGCAGAATGAATGCATGATTATTTTCATTTCCATTAATATTACCTAATACGGCAGGCAGATTAAAAGAATGATATGAGATTCACCAAGATTTATCATGCATAAATACTAAACAATTTACCTATATATATTTGCTATGGGTTTCTTCTTTTTCCTAAAGGGTGAAACAATCTAGTTTTCATCTTCAGATAATCTACCTTTACATGATTTTTTCATATCAAGAGCATAGTAAGGAATGCAATGCAAAGGACATAATTCTCTTCAGAGAAGTGACCTGCACAATGAAGAAATAAGAGGGTTCTTTTGACATATCCTGAGGGCACTCATTTCAATATAGAGAAAAAGTGGTTGAAGGAAGGGCATCACTCTATGAACTTCATCACTATAGGAACCTATGGAAAGTCTGTGCTCCTAAAGTTCTTAAGAAGTCACATCTGAATATCTTTTAATATAAGAATGATGAAAAAATTATAACATTAAAAATATATAAAGAAATAATTTGATAAATAAATAGATCTTTACTTTATGATTGGCCCAGTAGAAAGAATTTCCAAAATTTTATTGTTCTGATGCTTAGAAATCTTTATATTGTTAGTGTTTTGTTTTCATGCTAAGAGTGTTCATGGCTAATTTCTTGTGCTTGAAATGTAGCTTATCTTAAAATACTTTTCTGCCTTCTTGCTATTAATAGAAATGCATTACCAGAGAATAGTAGTATCTCTCTGTCTTCTACCAGGACAAATGGACTGAGTTCTTTTAAGGAGTGTTCACAGAGCCTAAATTAGATACCTGATCTTCCTCTGCTTCTGCATTTATGACTGATGAACTATAGGATAATTCTCTGTTATGAGATCCACGTGCAAGTCTGGGCATGTTGTACTGTTAAATTTCATTTTATTCCTAATACTTCAGTCCTCTAAGTCATAGAATCATAGGATCATAGAATCATTTAGGCTGGATAAGACCTTCAAGATCATTGAGTCCAACCATCATCCATGCTCACTAGACCACGTCTCAGAGTGCCTTGTCTATGTGCTTTTTTAATACCTCCAGGGATGGTGACTCAACTACTTCCCTGAGCAGCCTATTCCAATGTCTGACAACCCTCTCAGTAAAGAAATTTTTCCTAATATTCAACCTAAACCTCCCTTGCTGCAACTTGAGGCCATTACCTCTTGTCCTATCTCCAGCCACCAGACAGAAGAGACCAGCACCCTCCTCACTACAACCCCCTTTCAGGTAGTTGTAGAGAACAATAAGGTCCCCCCTCAGCCTCCTTTACTCCAGACTAAAGAGCCCCAGTTCCCTCAGCCACTCCTCATAAGACTTGTGCTCCAGGCTCCTCACCAACTTGGTTGCCCTTCTCTGGACACGTTCCAGAAACTCAATGTCTTTCCTGTAGTGAGGGGCCCAAAATAAACACAGTACTCAACGTGCGGCCTCACCAGTGCCGAATAAAGGGGAGCAATCACCTCCCTGCTCCTGCTGGCCACAGAATTTCTGATAGAGGCCAGGATGCCGTTGGCCTTCTTGGCCACCTGGGCACACTGCTGGCTCATATTCAACCAGCTAGTGACCAACATGCCCAGGTCCTTTTCTACCAGGCAGCTTTCCAGCCACTCTTCCCTGAGCCTGTAGCGGCGCATGGGATTGCTGTGACTGAAGTGCAGGACCCGGCACTTGGCCTTGTTGAACTTCATACAATTGGCCTTGACCCATTGATCCAACCTGTCTCTCTGCAGAGCCTTCCTACCCTCGACCCTGCCTCCCAGCCTGGTGTCATCTGCAAACTTGCTGAGGGTGCACTCAATCCCCTCGTCTAGATCATTGATAAAGATATTAAACAGCACCGGACCCAACACCGAGCCCTGGGGAACACCACTTGTGAAGTCATCATTCTTACAATGACAATGTTTTTATTTAACTTTCTTAATGTTACGGCTACTCTTAACCCTACCTCAGGGCAAGATCCAGGCACACAGCAGCTTCCCCTCTGCCAAGCTTCAATTTACAGAAGAAAGATACTCAGATATCTGGACCAGAAGGGAACTGTGATATGTTCCAGGTAGGTCATCAATGCAAGCAATTCAAGAACTGGAACTTCTGGTAGCTATGTAGTACAATGTGACAACCAGTCTAAATATACCCAATATCTCCTAACATGCCACCATTAACAAGCCCTACAGAAACATGTCTACTTTTTATTCTGTAGCCACTAATTAGAAGTACTAAACAACATTAGCTCCAAAGAATTGCACTGTCTCTATCTGTCCTGGTTTAAGCTGGGATAGAGTTAAGCGTCTTCCTAGTAGCTGGTACAGTGCTGTGTTTTGAGTTCAGTATGAGAAGAATGTTGATAACACTCTGATGTTTTC
>JANZLQ010000005.1:11245422-11264480 GCA_026212715.1 Elanus axillaris | reverse complement strand
TCATTATAATTACTTTCTTCTTTTCTGTACTATTAAACCATTCTTATCTCAACCCACGAGTTTTACTTTTTTTCCCCTGATTTTCTCCCCCATCCCACTTGGGGGGGGGGAGGGATGAGTGGCTGCATGGTGTTAGTTGCTCACTGGCATTAATCCACGACACTATCCTAATAGTTACTTTCATCACAATCTATTGTTATTTCACCTTCAGAAATTCTTAATTTATTTTATTGTAGTAAAATTAATAGTTCCCTGTGTGACATAATATGAAATGCTTTTTGGATATATGCACTGTCTAGAAAACAGTGATATCAAAAGGTTCCTATTGGCACGGCATGATTAATTTTTATAAACTCATTGTGTATGATGTCATTTTCTGTTTATTGTGAATTCTTCAATTACTCTTTCCTCCAGGTGTTCCATATTACAAAGGTTAAACAATTGTTCCTCAGCCACCCAAGATCTCATTTTTCTTTTTTTAAATACAAATTTTGCATTGTATAACTTCTAGCTATAAAAGACAATATTCAATTTGACAAATGCCTACCGGCCCTCCCAGATTCAGCATATAACTTCACAACACACAAATGTAGGCACTGCCCAAAGACCTACTCATCAATGGAGAGACAAGAATTTTCAGACACCAATTTAGAGCTTTGGAAACTCTGCCAGGTCCCTGAGTGCACTCATGGACCCCAATGTCCCTGCCCACCCCCAGGTTTCCCCCGTCCCTGCCCATGGCCCAGAACCCCATGCCAGACCCCGGGGCCATCAGTGTCTGCCCCAGAGAGGCCATAGGACACCATCTCCAGCCCCACTACAGCCCTGCCTTCCCTGCCATGGACCCCGCTGAGATGGGCCCACCCCAGCGACTGATGTCCCAGACTGACTTCAACCCATCCCTGTCCCCATGGCCCTGCCTGGCCATTCTGGACTGGGTCTGACCCTGATTCCCCTCATTGGCCTTGATCCTGACCCCCACCTGCAGGCCAAAGTCCCTGCCTGGCCTTGGGCTGTCACCATCCCTGAGGAGGTGCCCAACGCCTGGGGCTGGAGCTGCCTCAGCTGCCACCCTGGCCTGGCTGCCCTTGCTGGAAGGAATGGGCCCTGGCCCTGCAGCCCCAGGGAGACCCTGACACCCCCAGGCCCAGGCGCAGGGAACCACTGGCCCTGGCCCACACAGTGCCTTGACCGGTTTGGATCCGGGCTTTACTTCCATTGCACTTGTGGTGCTTCTTTCTTCTATCTCACTCCTCATTCCAACAGTTACTCTGTTAAATGTCGGGGTTTGGTGCCACGTTAGATTGTCTTTTATCTCTATTCTTCCCTGAACAGGAGTCAGACTTACAAGTTTTAGACAGTATTAGAAGAGCCTTTTGCTCCCTTCTTTTATTTTCATTTGTAAAGGCAAACAGAGCTTGACTTTTCAAAATTGTCACTTATTGCTTGCCCTTTTTGACCTCTAAAGTATAGGTTCCTTTAATGATCAGTCTTTTTCCCATTCCAGATAGGCTCCCTGTTTACTTCTCATATCCATTTTATGAGATGGTTGTTTATCTAGTCAAGCCTTTAAATAGCTTTCTTAGAAGTTTTTTTCTCTCTGGATGAGATGCGAGTCCAAGATAATTTTTGTACATTTCACTTAGATAAATTCCAGTCTTGTTTCCCAATGAAGTTTTTGAGCTATTTAGTCCAGTTAACTTCATTAATTAATTTTCTTAATTGTTGAAGTTTGTACTTTGGAAACAAAAACCAAAACAAATTCTTAGCTCCTGACCCATCCTGCTGAAGTCATTTAGAGAGGAATGAGCCCAGGATGGTAATACTTGCCCCTGTTTGCACAATGTATTCACAAAGTGATTTATACTAGTCCAGTCAAAATGCAAGCACTTCTGCTGATATTGAGTTTAATTGGGCACAGTAATGACTAAAGGCTTTTAAAGGTCACTGCTTCCAGATGTTCAGCCATTAGTCACCATCACCCAACAAACTTTCTATAGTAAATAAAGATAAAATAAAGAAACACTGCAACCTTCAACAAAATTAGTGTATGGGACTAGTAGGATTATATACTTCTGCTTTCTGGTCAGCTATGTTCAATTCCCCCAGAACACAAACCCTACTGAAAATAAATTTTACCCTGTAAGGAAGAGCCATCCTTTGCTTTATTCAGGTAAGTAGGCTTTACCTTCATGAATCACACAATTATAGTTTGAAACTTACAGTCTTTATAAAAATTCCAATATTTTACCCATTGAATAATCAGGGTCTTTCTTTTTAAACACTACAGTGTGTGTAACCTCCTGCCTCTGAAAGTTTAAGCAACTCACAACAGCTTCTTCAGTGCAGTTTAGGAGCTAATATTGAAAGTGGGTATTTTTTAGGTTTCAAAAATCCATCCTGTTGGAATCAAGGTTCATGTTCATCACCCTTGGCTTATTAATAGTTAATTTCTTGACCTTTTAAAATAAATTTTTAAATAAATTGAATAATTAATTTCCAGAATCAGTTTTTAATAAACTGACTGCCTTTGATAATATTTCATACAGTTACATAGTATTTTCATATGTTAATCTAAAATAATTTTTAATTTTTTTCTACTCTCTTCCTAAAGATGCACATAAGATTTTTAGATTTCTGTAAGAGCTCTATCTTTCAGCTTCTCATCTTACTCAGAGTTTGAATAATTACAAAGAAATTGTCACAACTTAGAAACGAGTGCAGGATTTAGTTTTCTGAGAAATCAAAAGATTCCATTGAAGTTGTTTTAATTTTAGGAGAGTTTAAAATCAAATTATTTAAAATGTCAGTGCCCAGCCTTCTCTTGTAGACATAAATTGGTGAAATTTATTCATTCAGAGTGAATGGAAACATAACTAGGAATTGAAGTTACTACTGAATAGCCATTCATAATTGAATTCTATGCAAATGTTTTCCATATGTAATTAGAATTCACGCAATCAAGTATTATGAGAATGCCGGATTTCTTATATACTTTTGTTTTTCATGTTAAAACAGAAGTGCTATGAAAAATCTCTAATTTTAATCCGATATATACCATGGAACATTCCTACACTGAAGAAAGAAAGCAATGCTATTGAATCTTCTTTTCAATCCATCTTTACCATGTTTCATCCCAAAGGCTGTGCTCCTTATTTATCAGCACTCTGCTTCCCCAGTGAGATAAACAGCATTCTTTAAAAGATATATTGCCAGACTTTACAGTAGAATTCATTTGCTGGAGTGATAAATCTAGAGCTAAGCCAGAATACAGTCTCATTTAATCTGAGAACATTGTCACAATTTATGTAATGGGCTGCTCTAAAGGTTAACAAGAAAACATCCTATCTCTTTTTTCAAATGTCAGCCAAATATTTTATAGATTTCTCTCCATCCCCTCTTGTAGCCCCTTCAGTTAAATTAGCGCAGCTGTCTGAGAGATCAGATTTAAGGCCTTTCAATGTTCCCTTGATCTGAGAACAGATGCTTCAGGAGTATTGCCAGGCAAAAGGTAACATGGACTAGTGCAGCACATTTTCTAAGCACATTATATATGCAGAATTGATAGGTGGATAGGTAAGGATACACTCTATCTATTAAGAGACTTTCAAAATCCTGGAACCAAGCTTACAGTGTCCAAAAGCAGATCCACTAAAATGCACCAGGCTGATGCTGTCCTTTATTTACAGAGGTGTCTGGCAGAACCTTGGTTCATTAAAAATCCAGTAAAAAGTTAGCTTAACAGGATAACTCAAATTTAACATCGATACTGAATGGCAGTAAGTATACTTTACCAAAAAAAATTTGAGACTCTGGAGAGCTCAGATGACAACATGACCTCTAGGCACACTGCAAGGAAAAAGTCTTTTCCATACTCTTATTTTACCTTTACCGCTGTTGAAGGCAAATTTTCTAAAATTACTCTTGCAGTCTAAAATGGAATCAAGTGTTGTGCTTTGGGTATAATGATCAGAGATTGTCTGTCTTCTGCACCTCCACAAATGAAACGCTTTAGCCATAGACAACTTCACCAACACATTTGAAAACAACCAACCATTGAAAAAAGGGAGCACAAATTTTCTTTTCTTGTGCTTCTTTCCCATAAAGGATAGCTGTACTCTAAGTAGGCTGCTTGGCTCAGGGAACAAATGACCTGAGTAGGAAACAAGGCTTCTGACTGTTCAAATGATGATGTTGATGCACCAAGTGAAATTAAAAAAACGTAGTGTGAGCACCTCTGACACCACCTCCTGCAGGGAAAAAGGAAATCTGTCCTCAAATCTCTGACCATTAAACAGAAGAAAGATGAGTAGCATAATTTTCAAAGAAAAGAGTGATCCTTATCCTACTCCTCCAAAGAACAGCCATAATTTTCCTCAAGGCCTTCTTCCGTGCAAGGACCAACCATATGGGGATCAACTGTGTTCTTGGTTCTGCTCTAAAGGGAGTGGTCAGAGAGTCATCAGATAAATAATTTCCATATCTAATCTTCTTATGGAAAATAAGTCAACATAGATGGAACATATACATATGCAAAATACAGAGCCATATTTTGTATGTTAATAAAACCTATCATGGCAAATTCTTGTTTTGCAGTGTTTGTGTTTCAGTTTTTATATTGCAAAACTTTCCATGTCTGAATCATCAGTAAGGATGTCTTCTTTAAGGCTGATTACCAGTAAAAGTATTTTATAAATTATTGTCATAGTGTGGTCAATTATAGGCACAGAAATATGTTTTATACAAACATAAGACATTTATGAACATGAGATGATCACACCTAAGTGATTGGAAATGATTGATATCTTATAGTTGGAGCAGAGACACAATGTATCTTACAGGTATACACTGAAGCACCTAAAAAGTGCTACAGATAAAGGAGTTAAAAGTGTTATCCTATAGTGCTGCCATTGGCATCTGCCAAACTAAATGGAACCTACTTTACTAGAAATTGTCATCAGTTTCTCATTTGTGCTGTAAAATTAGCAACTCCAGCATTGTTGGGAACAGGGAGGAGAAAACACACTACAGTTTAAAGTTTTCAGAGCTTTAAAAATGTTTTTTCAAACACTTGGTGTTTTACTACATTAGCTTAAGCATTGTGAAACATCCCATCCACCCTTGTAATTAAGCTACTGTTTATTTGTTTTTATGGAGTTTAAATTAAAACCATGATTTTTCCTACCTAAAGGGAAGCCAGGGTTGAGCAAACATCAAGAAAATCATAAAAGAGAAACTTCTGTATGATGTTGCTTGTTTTTTCCTATAAAATATAAAGGGTGAAATCCTAGCCTATTGAAGTCATTGGGAGATCTGTAATTGACTTTGAAGGGCCGAGATTTCACCCTTAAGAAACAAGGCTAAATTTTCCAAAAGCAGTCTCTGTGATTTGGAGTTGCTTGTATGTGCCTGCTTGATCCTTTGACTATGCTGAGCTTTAATGCTCTAGAACTCAGAGTTGCTGATGCTCAGCACTTCTAAAATAGGCTCTCACTTGTCTTAATTTGGATGCTTAAATCATCACTGCACCAGGAATTAAAAGCTGTCTTTGGAAATTTTTAGCCTACTTCTTTAAAAAGGGTTTCAAAAAAAACATACTGTGCATATCAAAAACTTTGTTATTGTTATTAAAATAAGCTGTGTGGAATAAATTGAGAGCAGAAGTGAAAATTGGCAAGAGATATGATCATGAAAATAGCAGCTTTTCAGTATTGCCCTGGTTTTTGTAACCCTACTTCATTGGACATGTTGAAAAAGGAGAAAAGAGCTAGTGGGATACTTCCATCAGACTCTATTAAGAGATAAGAAGACTCTGAAACTACAGAAAACAGAAGTGACACATTTACAGCACTTGCAAAGGAGAGGTAGAAAGAATGGATTTGTTTAAAGGGCACATTTAAATTTAGATTGGCAGTTTCATATTGTTTAAACAATTTCCTCATCATAAACTAGTTTTTTCTCCCCAAACTCATGTGCTTACCACGTTGCTATAAATCATTAGCAATAGAAACCTGTAAGAAGAATCATATGCAATTGGAAATAAAAAAATCCTTAGACAGTATGGGTTGAATTCCTGAAGGTGTTACATGAAAGGTACAAAATTATCTCTGCTTTGCTGTCTCCAGCAGGTGTTAGGATTTTTTTCTCATGCTTTCTCCTTTGTTACAACCACAGTGCACAGCAGAGGAGAAAATGGGGAGAAATTTCTAAGAAGGAACAGAAGAGAAAGAAAGTTCACAGTCCAACTGACTTTTTACTGGGATGGATTTAAATGAAGAAATTTATCATTTCTCCATATTTGTCAAAGCAGAAGAAGTCCAGGGCTGTTCAAGTATGGTTTTCTTCCACTGGAAGTATGGAGTATTTGGGAAACCAAGAAGTAGTCAGTGTGGCTTCTCATTATATTGCACTGTATCAAATACCTTCTAAGAAACCTGAAACACTCATGAGGATGTTGCTGCACACTTCAGCCAAAGTTCAACTCCTTCCTTTTGCTGCATCAAAAAGAAGACAAAGGCCATATAGTAGGATAGGGCACCTAGCAGGCCAGGATAGTTATAGGGCACCAGATCCTGCATCCATGGGAGAACAAAGATTGATTTGGTTAGCATCACCTTTGATTCCTTCCTAATAACCGTATACAGCTGAGGTGTAAGTGCAAGTCCGGAGCAAAGCTTAAAGTCATACCTTCAGCATTTTAGCAGATGGAGCTACTAACTCTGCCACCAGACCTTTAGCCCAACACCTATTCTACACCCCAAAAGCAAAGAAGGGGTGTTTCTGGGGAAAGAAAAAAAAAAAAAGATGAACTGATGGCATGTAAGAGACAGAATACTTCTATGAGGCAAAATATAAATGTTGGGGACAGCCTGACTTGATGGGTGATTCTTCTAACATTTTACCTAAGTAGACCAGAACTGTTGTTCTGTGGGGAAAAAAGAAAAATTGCGCCTAAGCTGATGTCTGCTTTCTTTTCTTAAACACACTGTAGCCAAATAATTAGTTTCAAAATTATGTCAGTTATGATGTTTACTGTTCAGCATACCTTAGCTTAATGAAACATCCTCTTGGATATAATTTCCCACCTCTTACACTGTAATTGCTCTGAGCTCCAAAAGGCAAGATTTTATGGTCAGTACAAGTGAGGTCTTGATGAGAATGAAAATGCATATACATACAACTTTCTTCCCTGTCTTAAAAAAATTTCCGCATCTTGTGCCTTTTTTAAAAAAGGTCAGCCCAAGAAATAGCTGAGGTTTAAGAGTTTCAACATGACATGGAAATAGTTGACACTGTAGTGCAATGTACAGTCTTGTTCCAGACAAAACCAGATACATGATTTGAAAATTGCCTGATGAGCACTCTTAGGTCTGAGGTTCTCTTTTTTTTATTAACTTTTTTAGGACTTTATTCTGTTTTCAGTTCATTTTACACAGTCTTGGATATACTTGTCCAGAATGAAATTAAACTGGAAAATAGTAAACTAGTGTGTTTTCAGCAAACTTTATAAGCAAAGGAGCCAAATCATAATATTGACTCTAAATTACTTCATTACTAAGAATTGTATTTCAGTAATATATAAACTATGAACATGCTTACTATTAGAACTTTTTATTGGGTAATGTCCATTTTTACACAACATGATGAGGAAAAAACCAGTTTGAAATGTCCTTATCTTTAAAAGCTTTCATATCTGTTGTGTATAACTGCAGTTTCTAAAAGTAAATTCTAACTTATTTTGCCCTGAAAATATATATACCTTTTTTTAAAAAATGTAGTATTATTTTAGAGGAAGAACATTCCAAGAAGAACTAGCAACAGTTGAAAAATATTTTCCAGTGTGCAACACAGGAAGATGTAGACCTTGCAAATAATCTGAAAATCTATGATAATCTGTACAGTCAAATACATGCAGATAGTACATATTCTTATGCTTAAGAGAAATGTTATGTAGGATCATTAAAAATGCCTGCAAATGGAAACACAACCAAATTGGACCTAACCACATTACACATTCTGATATATTGATGTCAGAAAGACCAAAACTTCTACAATAAACCCTCCATATTACTGGAAACCCATGATGAAAATGAAACTAGAGTAAGAGTACAAAATACACAAGTAACAAAATATTATGCATATATATCAGAGACATTAAAGGCAAAAAATGTTCTGTTATAGTAGAGGAATTTTTAATAGCAAATAAAAATATGAGCTTGCAAGGCAACTGTCAAAGAAAATCTTTTTTTTAATTACATATTATCTATATTCCTGTTGTTGTACATGCATGTTTTTATCTCTACATTTTATCATGGAAATTTCAAAAGAGCAAAAGGAAAATAGATAGTAATATTCAAATAACACTGTCTTTCCCTTTGACTTCTTTGAAAACCCAAAGGAAAATGTGCAGTCTGCTACCCTCGTTAGTCTGCTAATTAGTCTTGTTGAAGACAGACAGGAATGCTAAGTTGTATTGGTTTTCCATAAAGGTATGAGAAGATGACATATTTGTAACTATTTCACATGACCAGAAAGTGTTTTTCCAACTCAATTATCACACTGATTTGCCAAACAAAAAAGTGTGTCAGCAGTTCGTGTCCCAGGAGAGACCTGTTGTTATGGTTGAATTTTTTTAACAGCTTCATCCCAAAATCTGAACCACTGGACCAAATTCTGGTCTCCATTACAGTGTAGAATATTTAATCTAGAAAAACAGTTCATTCAATAAGGCATTCTCAGTCAGATCATAGACCGTGCAAATATCTCTGCTTTACTAATTAATATATACTTACATGTTGAATCATAAAGAAAACTATGATGATTTTGAGGAATAATAACATTCCCAAATGGATAAACAAAGTGGCACCAAGATTTGTATCAACATTGCGCAAGAGTGGAGGAAATCACAATTAAGGGTTTTTTCCATAGCTGTCGTTGGCTGGAGCTAGAAAATGAGTTGTTTTGGAGATTGTGGACAGCATTTCACTTATATCTTATTGTCATATTTATAAAAACATAAGGAGGCGGATATTCTCCTGAGGCCACTACATATGTCATTAATCACATTTGTAATTACGTTATTAAAATATAAAATAAAATAATTCACCATATCAAGAATCATTGAATGTGAAGTTTGCATTATTTTTCTTTTATCTCCTTTTTCAACATTAGGGTTTAAATTCATATTGTCCTACCATCAGATACACAACACTGACAAAACCAATTGATCAGTAAAGTAAACAATACTTAAAACAAGAATAAAATGGCACTAAAAAGAGACATTCTTACTATGGGCATGCTACATGAATCTTTTTATGTCTGTTAAAAAAACCAAAACCAAAACAAAATGCTAGGACTTTATTCACAGTTAAGTTATGCAGAAATAGTGGTGCCCCACATACTTTTAAGGGTGTGATTTCACTACATTTTAGATTTCACTACATTTAACAGAACAGGCCTTTTATTGTGCAGTGGGGTCAAAAAGCAGCCTACAATTAAATAATATTGTTTAGTAGAGTCATTGGACGGATATTCTGAACAGCACAGGAGTTTATATTTGCTTTGAAAGCCAACTGTTTTAATTAAACATTGTATTCTAGCCTGTCAGTAAATTTCTGCTCTAGACTTTGTTTCACAACCCCAAAATTCTTCTTAGGCAAGATATTTGCTTAAACACATCTGTATATTCTATGGTTTGATCTAAAATTAGCCACAGCGATGTGTTACAATAGCTGTGACAATGTGGCACACTAGCTGTCTGTGCTTTGTTCATAGGCAATATTGCTCCAGTTTGGCATCATTCTACACTCTTCCAGGAAAGCCATGGTTGTGTGAAAGCCATTTCTGAGTGAAACTGAAGTAGTTCTGATTATTTTTCCCTTTTCAGTGATTGTGCCACTACTTTATTGTAAGAACACAAAGACCAGCAGAAATCGTAAAAACAGATAGAGGACTAGTAAAAGGCCACCCATTTAAAAAAAAACAAATCAGCAGAGAAATAAAAGTAATAGGATTCAGGTTGCCCTTTTACCCTTTAATTTTGCCCATGACATGGTATCTCATGAATCATCTCTCTAAGGGATGCTGCTGATGTCAGACGAGAATGTTCAGTCACTTTTTTTTAAGGGGGACAACAAAAAAAAGGGTCACACATTTAATTTTTAGATTTGGAAAGTAGGGCAGAGCTGATCCAAACAAAGCAATAAAGGGGTACAATGAGCCATCAGTTCAAGTACAGGCTTCACAGGAGAAAAGTACCAAAGGCAAAGGAGTGCCTTGCTATTCTAATTTCCCTTGGTGGCATTTTTCTCTCCTTTTTCATACACACTATGAGATTAATATTCTTGTAATTGAATTGTATTAGAAATGTTTTATACAGAATTGATGAATAAAGGAGAAAAAAAAATTAAAAAGAGGCCTAACGTGGATATTATTAAAATATTTGCCTAATGTTTGTTTAACCATGTAAGGAGTTCCATCAAAATTTTCTTGGGCACTGAAGTCTCAGGGAGAGATGGGCTGAACTGCCATCACTATGTGATGGGAACACACTTGTCAATATTATAACATCTTACACAGACCTCAGACAGAGTCAGGCAGCACTATCCTGGAGACAGTACAAACACAGAGTGAGCGAGAGTACCTGTCTTATAAGGTTTGCACTCTGTATATTCATGAAAGAAAGAAGGCAGAGATTGCACAGCAGGTAGTAACAATAACACGCCAGGAATAGAAACTGGCTTTGTGAGCACCAGGTTAATGCCATGTTAACTGTCTCGCTTTGCTCTTGTTAAGCTGCTACACTCTAGATGCTGCAAGCCCATTTTCACATAGTCATACCCTTGAACTCCAAATATAAGAATCTGGACATTAATTAAAACTGCCTACTAATACCATTTAGCTCTTATGCCATGTGCCACATTTTCATATAAATTTTGATCCAATAAAAAAACCAATGACCTGAGTATTAAGTGAAACAAGTACACTGTGTACTCTTTCACTAATCATCTGCCTGTTCAGAGCAATTAACAATTAGTACTGATGTTTGTTGAAGATGAAGATAGGACTACTAAATTTATATTGCTCTCCTCTGGGTTCTTTCTTTGTGTGTATTTTAAAATTCAATTTTTTTGTTTCTGTTTCCTGGCACAGAGTGCATAGGGCATCAGTATTTTAAGAATGAGTCGCCATTACAAGAAATCCTTTCAGGGAATTTTGAGACCAAAAAGGAAGAAGTTTTTGAAATCTGTTAGGCCTAGGAGACACCTTCCACATTATTAAATGTAGGCCACATCTAGGGATACATCAAAACTGATACTAAAACTCAATTAGTGTGGATACAGCTTTCTTTGTGAAAAGAATTTTCATCCAAGATATTCAGGTGCCCTTTCTTTGTGCCCAGAGTTCTCTTGAGTCCTAACATTATGGATGCAGATTGCCTACCTGGTAGTGAATGAGCGCTGGAGACACCTAACTCTACATGTGCTAAAAGTTAACTCAGATAAAGACTTCTAAAGTTAGGTGAGGTCAAGCCCACCTACTACTCCTTGACTTCTAAGACCAGCAGATGAAACAGCAGGAAAAAAAAGTCATTTTTCATTCTGCTCCTTCTACTCTTTTAAAGATGATTGGAACAATGCAGTTTTGTCTCTCTAGGAAAACTGTTCATTTCTTCCTCAGTAGCCATCTCTCTGGCCTTTCAGGTATATTTCTGGCTTTCTGTCAAAGACTATAAGGAAGACAAGGTTTCACTTTCTGTGCATCAAGTTTGCATCTTTTTCATTCTCTCATTTTTTCCTTTCCCAGAGTGTTGTCTTCACTTCAGTCTGTTTTTAAGAGCTTCACAGAATCGCCATGGGTACTGATGCTCTCCCTGTTCCATCTGCTGAACCAGCTGCCTTATTCTTCCTTCCTCCTCATTCTGTTGTTTCTTCTTTGTCACCATGCTGACTATTCTTGTTTTGCCTCCACTATATTAATTCCTTTTACTTTTCACTTATTTTCCAGAACAAATTAAGTTAGGTGACATTGCAGAAGAAAACATCTACATATTCCAGCAAATTGGAGAGGAACATAGAACTTCCTGAAGACCATCCAGCACATCAACAGAAAAATTAAAGCCCACACTTGAACCATTGTGGCAATTTGGCCTGAGATTTGGATTATCTATTTTCAACAAAGATGGAGAACCATAAGAAAGGAGAGAGGAATGCTTATAACTTTCAACCATTGACAACTTGTCTTGCTGGTGGCATTACCCCGTAAAAAGACCCTGGTTCAAAGTCTGTTTTAAAATTTGAAAATTGCTGTTCTCTAACTAATTTAGGAGTCTCAAGCTTATCATTACTTGTAAATTTACAGCTGTTCCATCCATCATCAACTTGCTAATAGGCAGTTGTGCAACTCTCAGGAGTCTGCCATAAGAAATAAGAGCAGTAGGTAGCTGCTACAGCTGGAATCCCATTCCACCTCAGGAGCTTCTTAACAACATTCTCAGATGTGTAAATGATCCATTAGTAACCCAGGGGAATTGCTACAAGCATAAAAAGCTACCATCACAAAATTAGATGATCCCTTCACATTGTGATGAGAAACTGCTGGAACAAAGAATCCCTGTACAATGAATCAGCTGTGCACAGATAAGAAGAAAATTTGCAAACAAATATCAAAGATTATGATGAAAAGCCACTGAAATTTGGTGGAGTTAGGTTCTCCTGTATAAGAAGTTTTATGGGATCTGTCTTATCTCTGTCTTTTTGTCTAAATCTCAGAGTGCTTATAATATCTCAGTTGCTGCTTTTCCTGAAGAATAACCATTCAATCTAGCACATGAGCCATGGTAGCTTCCCTCTGACTTTCTTTTTCTGGCCTGGCTCAAAGCCTATTTGATCTTCCTGTTGTCCTTAATGCATTTAGTCATTTCCCTTCTTCTTGGCAGCCAGTTTCTCCGTGGCCCCCATGATTGTTCTTCACTGCTCATTTCTCTAACTGCTCTGTCAGCAACCCCCCTGGCAGCTCTGTTTCCTCATTATCAGTCACTACATCAGGACTCCCCCTTTTCCATGTTTACATCCTTATTTATTTATATGGATTTTTGTCTGCCATGCCTAGACAAACTACTTAAAATTTACATTTCTGTGCTTCAGAGCTTTTAGAGTTACAATCTCACTCATACTGTTCTCATCTAGAATAACTTGTCTGTTATGTCCAATATCATCAAGGCAAGTTGTCTACACTACTTCCTTTAATAATCACAGCCAACCATGCTATTATATTGCTTGACCCCCCATATAACTGTAGCTTAAAATACTTTAAGACCTGTTTCTAAATCCACCATCATCCACACTGGAGCAAATTCAGCCCTTTCTTTCTCCACAGCACTCTAACCCATTCTCTTCCTATCATCCGTATGCATGTTAATGCATATCTTTTAGTTTTAATAAGCCTCCATAGTTTCTGCAGTAACCATTTCTTCTGCTGATGTTATTCATCATATCATTCCAGCATCTCTTCCTGCTTTCTAGTCCATATATCACAGTCATTGCCAGCCTCTCTTTCAAAGTGTATATTCCTTGTTGATTTCTTAACAGTCTTTATATTTTTTCACCTCTGTTCACTGTCCCCATGCTTGTTCCTTGAGTTCATAGACATATTGTTGGCAAAACAGACAAACTGCCTGGTTTCACACAATAACTTTTAAAATTCTCCCCTACAAATAAGAAAAAAACCCTAATCAAACCACACCAAAAAAACAATGAAAGAAGAAAGGCAAGAAATTGCGAAGAAAAAAATGAGGAAAATCCAGGACCATTTTAGTAAGTTCTTCTGCTGGGTAATCGCATGATTTCATTGTCATGCTTTCCTCTCCCCTCGTGAGTTTCTGGCTTGTGACACATTGAGTCGAAATAACATATTCTTGGAATAATTTTTAGTGAGAATCCTAGCAAATTCCTGGTCACACAATAGATAACAGTAATAAAGGCCATTTTTGTGTTTTTAACATTAAAAGACAAAAGTTCTTCTAGACACTTAAGTGTAACTTCAGAATAAATTGGTAGAATTGTTGGCTGATGTTGCACCTCTGATGTGTAGTAGGGATCCCTTCACAGATCCCTTCCATCTTAAACAGTCATGAATTCTTAAGGACAGTCACTATAGGGAGATGAGGAAAAAAAGAAAAAGAAAAAAAAAACACACTCTCTTTTGAAAAGACACAGGCATATTCAGATCATATCACTTGATCTTGTCTGGTTGTTATTCTGGATGGCTGCAAAACCCCAGACTGCACTTTCACTTCCTAAACATTCTTCCAGGAGCAGAATACTGTTGATGACTCAACATCACCTTTAGAAACTACAACTATTGTTCTCTGAGGAGTTTAGTTCCTGTTCTTTTTATTTTGGTTAGAAATTGTAATGTGTTTTTACTTGTTCTAACTGATCCAACAGCAATCTTAGCAAACATTGCTTTTCAAGCATGAAGAGTTAATATCTCTCCTAAAATAAGAAATCTCTGCTACTTAGACTGCTTAAAGTGCCATTGTTTTACGCCCATCTACTTACTTTGTTGCTTTTCTCTTTTATTTATGCGGTGCATAAATCACAGAGGCTTCTTTACCACAGAGTAAGAATACAAGGTCTTAAGAAATCTAGGTGTGATTGATTTGACTAAATGTTGATGACTGCATCTAAGCTAGTTATCAAGGCCCCTGTTACAGTCAGGGGAAAGAAGCAGTCATGTCAGTCACTATTCATTTCATCATAAGTCAGATATCTAAAACAGATCAGAGAAATATGCCCTTTTTCCTGTATTTATAAAAGAAGCATGGATTGATTATTTCTGATGTAGATAACTACACTATACACATGCAACATTTACTGATAAAGCTAACTTTATAATTTAACCTTTTATTGGCATTGTGGGCCTAACTGTTCACTAGCAACAACTACACAGATATAGGTAACTGTCACTTCCTCCAAGACCTTACTCTCTGAATAAATGCCTTTCAGGAAAACCAAATGACTGATCAAGTGAAAGAAGGCCAGCCATGGTTTAGCTTCTCTTTGCCCCAAAGTCACTTGGTAATTATGACAGAGAATGTAACCAAACTGTGCAGAAGTGTCCAAAAGCCACTAAGAAGTGGACAACTCTTTACTGAATCAGAACACTGAGGTGGAGCTAGATGTTCCTATATTACTTTTCTTTAACAAAAAAATGCCTTTCTGCTTTGCAACCTAGTATCAATACTGAGTCAGATCTCAGAAATACATGCTGTCCAGGAAGGAGGACTTTTCTTTCTCCTCTCTCACCTGTAAGTAATTGCCAAAGACAAATTCCCAATAGCCATGTAAATATGAATCATAAGTAATTCTGTCATCCACTGATGAGTTACACTCTATATGTTCACCCAAACCCAGGTTAGCTCTGAGACTGGGGGGAAAAACAAATTGCTTGTAGAAGAAGACAGAACACATTCTTGTGGTATGTCTTACTGGAATGATGTCCAGGCTGCTTAGAAGGCCAATATTGGCTGGAGGATAAGGCAGACTTTCTGCATCTATGACCATAGAAAGCTTACCTACTGTAGACTCTAAAAGTTGGCAACTACCAAAAAAAAAAAAATTTCTAAAGGTCATTTGCCACTGCAAATGCTTAAATCCCTTCTCTTTAAATCCCTAAAATATCTATATGTTCCGATTATCTCTCCATCTCTACATTCACCTTGACATCACATATATTGGTGATTTAATGTAGACTTAGTTTGAGTTGAAAATGCATTAAATCATGGTACTGCTCTGAAACTTTTTCAGTAAAGCGTGTCTGTTCCACAGACAGAGGGGATTTTTAAAAGAATTTGAAAGGAACTTCTTCTTTGCCATGTTTTATTTCATTCAGTTTACCAGAGTAGTGGGGTTAATGATGTCTTCCTGAAATGGGGAACAGATGGAGATAGACTGCCCATGCCATGCCAGTTGGCCAAAAAAAAAAAAAAAAAAGAGGTTCAATTGTAAAAGTAAGCAGTCTAATTTGCCTCCTCTGTTTAAAGGAAGATACTGAGCATTATCTATCTACAGGACGAAGAGGTGAAAGAAGAATGTGAATCTTAAATACATGATAGTGCATTACGGCACACCTGGTCTGATGTTTGTGCTAAAAAAATAAATGTCTGAAGTTTGCTGAGAAACCACTTCCTTCTAAAGAGATTTTTGGTTCAATATTTCTTAATTTTTTTCCTATTTTATTTCCTGTACACTTGAAGCATTTGCAACTCTATCTCTTTTATGTTCATGTTTCATTCCATTGTCTCAGTTTCATCAGTACTTGCTCGTACGTACCCCTCCTCCTAATACGGTTAAACAAATTCCAAACATGAATAAAAAAAAATCATCTGATTTATTTTATTGAAGATGAATTAACAGTTGGAGAGAAATAAAGAGACCTTTAGCCTCTGGTCTATCTGTACCAGGACCAACCACCTTCACAAATGATTCCTTTACTTAATGAAATAAGCATAAGAAAGCTAATCAATTCCATCAATGCAATGGAAAACAGAAGAGGATTTTCAGTGAAAACCAATGACAAATATCATGTAACACAAAATTGAACGTTTTACATTAATATTAAGGAATTCTGCCTATGATGCGAAGGACTTTGCTATTCAGAGTTCAGAGGCATAGATACTTCTAACTGCTCTTCTTTTTAAAATCTGCCTATCAACTTTTCCCATGTTACTGAAGCCATCATTTTAAAAGCTTGTGCTTCTGAAAAGTAAATCAAATAAGTGCCTAAATATGAATCTAAGAATCTAGTTCTAGCCATCTGGTTTTGAAAATGTTGGTTCAAAAGTTTCACACTTGTTGATTGGTGTCTAACTCAGAAGGAGATTTATTTGTCAACACAACACAGATTCTCTGAACTTCCTGTACAGTGTTCAAACAGCAAAACATGTTTTCAAAATTGCCTTTGTAATTGGGCATGTAATTTCCATTAAAATGAATCGGAGTGGCGTGTCCAAACCATGGGCAAGGCACTTACTTCCTTGATCATCAAGCCGAGAGCTTTTTTATTGCAGACAACAATAACATACAGTTCTTTCCATCAACATATTAAAAATAGGCACGTTTCATGCCACCACAATCTTATTAAAGTTATCATAAAATCTCACTGTGCTAGCAGTTGAAAACTTTCTTCTGATGTCTGGCCTAACCGTTTCATATTCACCTATTCTGTGTTCTGTCCACCCCCCTTCACAGCATGTTTCTGCGCTCCTGATATGCTTAAATAAGAATATCTATTTTGACAAATTTTTAGACAAATTAAAAAAAAATAATTGGATCCAAAGTACTGGGTTTAGAGGGATGAATCCTTGGTTGGAAACACAGTGACTGTGGTAGCTGAGAGCTTCAGACATTTTCCAGGAAAAAAGAGAGTGTGAGTAAAGCCTTTCAAAAAAATTATTCCCATTCTTTTGATCAAAAGCCAATTTGTTCTCCTCTCTAACAGCACAGTGTCCTCAGGTAATAAAAAGCAAAGCCCTTCTTTAGCCATCATCTATACTACTAGTGATTCTGCACATTAGGCAACCTCTGTGTCATTGTTTGGGGTCATTATGAGGTCTAGTTTTGTATTCCTAAAAAGAACAAGAAAACTTGATTCTTTAAAACACTCATTTCACTTGAGTCATAATCACTCAAGTCACACTTATGACCATACACAGTGAAATAATTTATCCTATACATGAGTATGCAAGAGGGAGAAGGAGAGCTGGAGAAATTCAGAATTATATGGCACATTTTGTATGCTTTTTGGAAAACACCTGAAGTTATGTATTTATAACACTTAGCGTTATGATTGCCATACGATGATTTATTTAGTAATTCTGATTACCTTAAGAAATGAGACTTTTGCAACCAGGTAATCTATTAAATTTTCTGTCTGGTAAGTAATGAACACCATCCAATTCCAACTACATTGCCTAATTTAATTCTTGAAAAAGGGCAGAAGTCTCAAAAACAATTACATTTCTGGAAGTTTTGTGAAAATTTGGAGCACATTAGAAAAGGGAAGGAGAGACTCACTGTGAAGAAAAGACAGACAGAAGCTATCTGTTACCCAAACCCTTTGGGATGTATGCCCAGCTGTATGCCCAGCCATGAAGAGTATCTTCCAGCTGGGCTGATCAAACATGCATGTCTGTAAACCAGGGCTAACCCCCTCTATGTATGTAAGTCTGGAACAGTCTGTGCTAAGTGTGGACTAATCCTGCTATATGTGCCTCTTGGCTGATTGGGGGGGGGTCATATTCCATATGAATGGTATCACTCCTGTCTTGGGGAAGCAAGTAAATCCACAGGGGCTCAGCCTTCTACTGCTTATGGAGCAACAAAATAATCCTGCTGTGAGAGCTGAAATACATTAATCACTCCTAATAATGAGCAAGACTAGATGACTAGATGGACTAGGTGATCTAATGGTATTTCCCAGCCTTAAGTAATAGGATTACGATAAAGCAACTGTACTGGCCTGGGTTAGCCACTGGTGATATTGTTAACTAGAGAGGACAAAACAAATGTCTCAGGGTTTCGGGACATCCCTAATTTTGAATTACTAAGCATCATAGATTCCTCAGAATATAAATGGCAGCTGAGGAACCCAAATTACCTCCAGAATTTGTCACATATAGGCATTTCAAAAATTAGGCTTGAGTTTTTGTCATGGTTTAACACCAGCCAGCAACTAAGCACCACGCAGCTGCTCACACCCCCCCCCAGTGGGATGGGGGAAAGAATTGGAAGGAAAAAGGTAAAACTGGTGGGTTGAGATAAGCACAGTTTAATAGAACAGAAAGGAAGAAACTAATAATGATATCAATAATAAAATTACAATACTAGTAAAAGCATTGGAATATACAAAACAAGTGGTGCACAGTGCAACTGCTCACCACCTGCCGACCGATGCCCAGTCAGTTCCCGAGCAGTGATCCCCCCCCAGGCCAACTCCCCCCAGTTTATATACTGGGCATGACGTCCCATGGTATGGAATACCCCTTTGGCCAGTTT
>JANZLQ010000005.1:11217612-11238367 GCA_026212715.1 Elanus axillaris | reverse complement strand
ATATTCAGCCTTTCTAACTTTCAGAAAACTTTGGCTATGTTTCTGTTATGTGCCTCAATTTTGCCAAAGATGTAGATACCTAAATATATTTTACTGAAGGTATTTTTTCAAGGCAACAGAAGCCAAAACTCTGTCCATATATCATGGCTGAACATCACCCAACTTGCCTTTCTCAGCTTCATATTATTTACAGGATGAATGGTTAATGTTAGAAGTGGCTGTAAACTAGACTGTGCATACCTAAGCACTGGTTTATTGAATTTACATTTTAAAAGACCACAGTCAATTTGAATTCAAAAAATGCAGTACAGCAATCAAATTATCTTTTTAGCTTTCTTTTTCTCAGTCTGAAATCTACATACATAGGAAAGCCAATGGCCTAGCACTAAAATCTGATATTTTTTATTTTATTTTATTTTTTTTCTCCAGAGTTTATAGGAAATTTCAATGACTTTACAGCCTGGTAATCTGAAAAGAGAAACCCAAAAGATTGCTGAGTTGTTACTTCAAAATCAAGTTGATGAATAAGAGCCATAAGTCCTGATGTAGCTAACCACGGATTTCAACAAGCTATAAAGTTTTATACCAAGAGGCGCTGTCTTCCTGTTAAACTGGATCATTGTCAGGTAAGCTGTCAAACCCTTTTTTTCTTTCCCTGTCCATGCACACTTCTTTCCATTTATACTCTGGCACAAGCTCCCAATCCTCAGTGTCACCAGGGCACTGTTTTCCTATGAGGGGTGGTTTCCACTTTTGACTGTCTCTGCCTCTCTTGGTACAGGTACTGTGCTGACACTGCTGGAGGATTAAAGCAGAAATTGTTAGGGTGGATTTAACATATTAACAGCTTTTTGGCTTTTACATCAACAGCGAAGTGCTTAGAGAAGATGAGATGCCATTCACAATCTTGTCACTTGCATTCTCTTCCAGGAGTGCTGCCTCCAGCAGCTGCTGCCTAGACGCTGTTTTCCAGCTCCTGCCTTGTGGCAACCCACATCAGGGAGTTGCAACCCCACAAACCTGCTTGGGAGGCTGCACCCACCACCTCTCTGGGATCATGGTGTGTCCCAGCCTGTTCCAGGCTCAGAGCAGCCTTGCTCTCAGTGTGCTCCTGCTTTCACTGCGCACACAGATGAGAAAGGGTTTCCTGGACCTCTCTACCTGACCAAGCTCCTGTGGGCAGGAGAAGCCATGTTTGTACAGGTCCTGTGTGCAAGCAAGATAGTTCTCCCATCTCTGGACTGCAGAATGAGTGTGAACACTTCTCATCCATTTTATCTGCTCCTATACTTCTCAGGGCAAACTGTTTTTTGCTGAAGGTGTGGAGGCTGGATAGCTTCTAATTGGGATTCTTAGCGGATGAAAACACTCACAGCCCCAGACTTATAATAAGTGTACCAATTTGTAGGTCAGCTATATGGCCTTGTCCATTTATATTAAGGAAAATATTTAATACAGTGCTATATACACAGCTCATAAACTCACAGTACAGTTTGCCTGAAGCCAACAACACATCAGTATGGATGTTACACCACAAGTATTTATTCCTAACATACCCATCTGAAGCGCCTTAGCTGAGCTGCCTGCTTAACCTTTTCCATTCACAGTACCTGGGGAGGTGAATGGACTTAGTCCATGCCAGATTGTTTTAACATCATCTCCCAGCTCTTCTTGTTAAGTCTTTTAGGCAGACTCTTAAGTTCAGCCTCAGGCCCAAACAATGCTGTTAGGAAGATTTCTGTGAATGCAGTTCGCAATTTCTGTACATACTGTCAGCACAAAGGTAAAGTAGGAGGCACTGTGCCTCCCATCAGTTAGATGGAAGTAGGCAAGCCCTGTGGGCAGGGAGTTCATTGTCTCAGCACTGAGTGTGAAATTAGAGGGAAGCCACACTCCTATGAAAAATGAGAGAAAAGAAAAAAGGAATAATTAACCACGTGGAAATGCCAACAAATTCTCAGAGATGCATTTTATCCAAGGTGACTTGTGAATATGGACTAAGTGTGTGACCCATACATTTTAAAGCCAGAGAGTGTATTATAAATTTTTGGGCCAGTCACCTACATTACATAGGTTGCAGTTGTGCACCATGGTCATGTATATTCACATGATTGGGTTTTGGCCTGTTTTTGACAAGGTTTCTGTTTTCTTCCCTTAGGCTGATTGTAATTAGAGCTGGGATCAAGGCTGTAAAGTACAGAGTTATACCTAATGTACCCTACATCCAAGGGGCTTTGCAACTAGCATTTGCAGCTAGAACCATCCACCAGCCTCATTTTTTAATTCATTCTAACTTCATAAAGTAGCTAGAGAATTGTCCCACATTAGGAATTTGGCTGGCTCTACAGGTCTGGCAAAACAGCTTTATCCATGCAGTCCTACTGTGGAGGTGTATCTTTAGCCAAGGCCATAGCCTGCGGTGAGCCGTAACTGATGGCTTGGGAAAATTGCCTCTAATCTAGGACAATGATTTTTTTTATTTATTTTACTGTGTAAGCTTTTTGCCTGAACTAGTCTTGCCATTGAATTCCTACTTCCCATTAACCACAATTAAAAGAGCAAAATGTTTGTGGTTGTGAGCACCAGACTAACTGCTTCTGACCTACTGTAGCCCTGCAGTGATTTGTGTTATATTAGGAGAATGATGAAGTGACTGAGCTCTCCTCTGCTGCTCTACACAGATGGCATTTTGGTTACAGATCAATGTGACCCTCAGGTAGGAGAATTTTCCCCTTTTCTAATCTGCATAAAGCAGTCCTCTTCTGATATACCCTACAGCAACCACTCCAGTCAAAACTGTAATTACAAAGGCTGTTTTTATGACACTGCAGAAGTTATTGATGTTATGGACATGAGCAACATCTAGCAAACACTGACTTGTCGTTGTTGGTAATCGCTCATGAGAGCTCAGCCATTCACAGATCTCACACCTGTCATTTCTAAGTCCTACACCAATACTTTTCCACTGCTAGGAGCAGTTAGCTATAATGATATGGTTGGGAAAACAGTAGCAGTCATAAACCTGTCAGTATAGATACAAAAGAGGAAGGAGATATAGACCTCATCCAAAACTGAAGAGAAAAAATAACATTTCAGTTTTGCACAGGTTGGATTAAACAATTAGAATTATACTGAAAAAGCTTTCAAAAGCACTAAGCTCATGCAAGGATAATAAACACTTTTTGTTACATGCATATGTGTGCTTTTTCCCTGCATCAACAGGAGGCATTGTCAGGAGAGGACTAGAAGGAAAAGTGAAGGTCCACCCTACACAACACTTCCTTAAATAGTCTGAGGGGAATAAGGTCTTAACCAAGACAGAAGTTACAGCTTGGCCTGGGAAGACAACAAGGGAGATAAAGGTATCAACAAGAGGTAGGTTGCTTCTATCAGGACCATCCTTAAAAAGATTAGCAGTAACTGTCCTTCTGAAAAGATGCCTGGGGAAGTTATTATGGACTCACAACTCTGTTGCCACAGTCCTTTCTGGCCTAAATAACATAATATCATGTTGGGTTTTTTTGGTTTGGTTTTTTTTTTTTTTGAGCTTGAGTTTTCTCTTGGTGTTTGTTTTTTGTTTTTATTGGTTTTTTTTAAACAGAGAATGGCCTTTCTTCTCTAGTGTGTGGTGGGAACAGTGAGAAGCAAAGTTCATCCTGATCTTTGGTGACTTCTGCAAGAAGAGAGGAGACACACTGAAGTTCCCACGTTGAGTAGAACATTTTTACTCTCTTATGTCACCATAAGCACAATCATCAGCAAACTAATGTTTAAAACACTGCATCTCCAAACTGCTGAGATACTTGATGCCACATTTTACCTAGCTCTGGCATTTACAAGGAAATGCAAAGGAATGATGAAATGCAGGTACCTGAACTTGGAGCAGTGATCTCAGAAGTGTGCAAAAGAAATAATAGTTTCTTTTTTTTTTTTTAATTATTATTATCTCAGTGCACAAACTTTTAAAAAGAGGGAATGCCCTGACCTTAAATCCAGCCTCAATTTCTCTTATGCAAGTACATGCATTCCACAAAGAGAAAGAAGCAAATGATGTACTTTAAAGCTATCCCTGTGTCTAATGCAAAAAAATTGTTTAAATAACTCTACAAGTCACACGAACTTTCCACTGAAGTCAGGAGGACAGCTCACATGAGGTGTTTGCAAGACACTGTTCTCATATATTCATTATTTATTTATAGATTGTTATGACATTCTTGTTTCTGGCTGATATTTGCATCTTCCTTGCACTTTAAACAAAGCCTCTGTCTACTTTATCCCTATGATTTTGTATAGAGGGCAAGATGGGTATTGAGTTTCAGCATGGACTAGAGTAAGAAAAATCTATCATTAACCTATTTTCATAGGTCTCACAGGAAAAAAAAGTCATCGATAGAAAAAGAGAGTCACATATGTCTTACATTACCCCACATTCATCTTTCTAGCACTGGTTGTAAATGCTGCTCTGTGGTTATGAAATATATAAATGTATTCACTAGAAAAGTGTTCTGAGAAACTTCACGAGTCACTGAACAGCTTACAGTTTCTTGTGATTGCTGGAGCATGTGTTTTGGTGACAGGCAACACTTACACTACCAAACACAGCTGTTTAAAAAACAGTGTAAAATGCACAGGTGCATGAAGGACAAAAAAAAAAAAAAAGAAAAGAAGCGCCCTCCCCTCCCCGAAACAACTTTGCCAGTTTTTGTCTTTTTCTACCAGGTGTCTCTCAATATTCCTTGATTTTTAAAAAAACTGCATCTGGAATCTGAGAAGCTCAGCTTACTTTTTTAAAAAAACATTTCTTTGTAGAAAAATAGGAAGAAATTGGACTTTAAAAGATAAGAAACCAAGTTACTGAACAAAGAGAATCTCAAACTTACCTGGTAATTTTTTTTATAAAAAACCATTTTGCTTTTATTTGATAAAGTACTGCAACTACCGCTCAGTGTAAGAATGAATTTAGCCTAGATAACTGGATCTACCAATGTGCATAGATAATAGACAGTAAAGGTCCAAACAGGTTTTCAATAGATGGGATAATAGATGGGGTTTTTTCAGCTGATTAACTGCCATTAAAACAATTGTGCCTGGTATTAGTCTGCAGTGATTCTGTCCAACAGTGGGTTAACATCATAAATTGTTTATTTATGAATGAGATATTTTACATTTCAGAAGCAGAATTGTCTTAACTGGTATGGAGGTGGGGGTCAGACCCACATTTTAGGACATGACATGGAATATCTTTCTGTTACCATGACCAGACAGTAACTCCAAGAAGATCCGCTGATGCTTTTGAACAAGATACTCTACAACTGTTCTTTCAGGCTTCTCCCTCAGCTCGCTTGGGAGAGGTCTTTCTGGTTATTCTTTCACACCACCTGAATGTGTCCTAAGCTTTATGGACTATTAGGTTCTGGGGTATTTACCTTCTTTGCTTATGTGTAAAAATAAAACCTAAGCCTTTACTTTGGGGTTTTGACAATTAGAGAAAAACCTGGAGGATCTGAGAGATCAAAGTTTTTCTTTTCCCCATGAATACTGCTTACTCTTTTGGGGGGAACTGAAGTCTTAATACTGAGCATGATGTTATCTAATGGAAATACTGACATCTTTCCCCTCCCTCCAAAAAGAAATAAATTAGACATCAACTCATGCAACAGGGAAATCCCTTTAAGAAAAGACTTCAACCACTGTTGTAGAACTGGGAACCAATTATGCTTTGTCAGTGCGGATGCAATAAGCCATAAAGCCAGGTGTCCCATATGCTGCTCGTTCAGCACCCACGGCCACGGCTGAGGTGCGCGGGTGGGGAGCGGCCCCCCGGCTCCGCGCGCCCACGGCCCCTCTCAGCTGTGCGATGCAGTGGGTGAGCAGGCTCTGAGTGTGCGTACCTGGGAGTTGTTGCTGGGCTGGCACAGACCTTTGCCTCTGGGTTAACTTCTCCGGCTTTATTATATCTGAAATGCTAAGAAGTGCAGTTGTATAACAGTACCTTTTAAAACAAACAAACAAACAAACAAACAGACTGGAAGAGTTATTTCATAGCTTTTACCTAGGAAATCACAAACATGAGTGATTTCTTTGGAACGAGCCTGGCTTCACAGTGGAGCTGTTAGGTACCTCATCAGCTTTCCCTGTGCTGCACTCTAAATTCACGAATTATTTATCAGCCTTCATTCATGGATAAGATTGGACCTCTGTCATTCATACAAACTGAAATACATTTATTTTCTCAGATGTATTAGAGACAAATCTTTTGCTTTGCAAAGAGGCAGGAATATGGCTGAGGTATACACTTTTACAATTTTTACGATAGGGATATGGCGTTGTTACAAAAAAACCCAAAGCTCACAATGTTTCATCACACTTTAGTAGTTACTTCATTTCCACATGAAGGTTTGATGTGTCACATAAGTCCTGAGATGTCACAGAATTCAAACAGGAATTTACTGATAATTTTGCCATTTGTTGAAATAACTTCAAAAATTCTTATAAAGAACACTTTTTTTTTTTTTTCTTTTTTTGGCATGAGGAAAATTGCAAAAGCTCGTTTTGAGAGTTTAAGGTATCTTTCTTAAAACCAGTATTTTTAATCTTTTTTTCAAAAAGCATGACAATATGCAACCCTGAAATAGTAAAAGACAAAATTAGCAGTGATATCTCAAGCATGAAGTAGCTTAGAAAAGGAGCATAACAGAACTCCCACTGTAGACGTCAATGTATTAGCTGTTAAATACTTTTATTCAGCGAGAGTATTTAAACACATACTTGGCTTTATGCATGTGCAATGATCCCTTCAGCAACATAGTGAAACAAGTGCTAAATTTAAAGCAAGTGCTTCAGCTCTATGGTTTTCAGACAATTGACTGCAACGATTGTTTGGTGGATCAACCAGATGGCACTACTAGAAACCTCAGAAAACTTTTCCATAAATACCATTTCTACTTTCAGAACAAATGTTTCTTGAATTTCCATAACGAGAAATGAGGATGAGGCTTGTGTCCTTTAGTTGTTATAACCTACTATTAGTAATATATAAGAGGTAGAGAGAGAGCCTGCTACATATATTCTACCTCCATTAATCACAGTTGCTGAGACAAAAGGACAGTCAGGTGTTAGTCCACTCACTATAGTGCTATCATCCACAGCAGTATAATAAAAAGACAAAAATTCTTCAGCTTTGCTCTGCTTGGGAGAAAAAATGAGAATACATCATTTTCTTCTAATAACCATAATTTATAATGGCACAGACTTTAATTCATGTTTTAGTAATTGAAATATAAAAAGAATATTACATTAAGCAAACATTCTTTCTTCTCAAGCTCTATCATGTTTTCTTAAGGTTAGGTCAAAAATGGTGGAACTCAAGATGAAAGATAAATCACCTTTAAAATATTAATCATAAGTTGTAAGAAAACATGAGGCAAAATATCAGTGAAGTCACTTTAAAAATATTCAGATTATTTTATAAACTGTTTCCCAACAGCTGCATCTGGTTCTATTTCATATAAATGCAAGTTGGACATCTATAACCTCTGGGTTAGTAACAGATGTTGTCATGAAGTTGAACATTTTTACATAAGCAAAAGCTAAACAAATTAATTTCGGGCCACCCAATGTTTCTAAAAGGCAATTGCCTGGCACTGCCAAAGATTGTGTTACTCCGTGCAAAACTATATCCAGACACACTAGACATACTTTTCAAATTTTATTATTTGTGGCTTCAATTACGAATTTCATCTGTCAGGTTTTCCTCTGACCAGTGGTGAGTAATGCCATCAAATACAGAGACTGAGGCTAGCTCTGCCATGTGTTTGTGTGTAGAAATGTTTGAAAGATGCCTGTAGTCACTGCAAGCAGCACCACCATAGTTGCACTGCAAGAGCCTGCATGGGCCAGGAAGAAGAAGAAATGAGTCAGATATGCGGGTGGCAAAGAACAGTCATCACTGTTCTAAATAATGAGATGTGAACAGTATGGTTACCAGCCTCACTGAATATCAACATGCATTTCAGAGAGTCTCTGCTTGTGCACTGCACTCTTGGCATCAGCCATAAAAAGTCTGGTGTCTTAGAGCTTTATAGTCTTGTATGGCTCACTGGGTTCCAGCTTCTTGTTGCCATTAGCCTGGAGAAAGAGGAACTATCTTTTCTAGGCTGGTTAAGATTCCCCTAAAGAGTGGTTACTTTCTTTAACAAAATATGTCTGCTTTCCAGAAGTGGCTAATCCTTCAGTCTCCTCTTCCACTTTCTGTTCTGAGAGGCAAATATTTGGCAGTCTTGAAAATCCAGACTCTTCTTTAAGTACATTATGGTGCATAACAGTGTCAGAAAAAAACAGTACAGGACAACTTTAAGTTCTTAGCTGTAGACCTTTATGGACCTTTAAGTAGAGAGTTCATCTACCATGAGCAACCTTGTAGCAAGAAATTGAGTATCTACCTACAATTTAAATACAGCCTCACTGGTATACTACTGATTGAACCACTTTGCATATCTGATTTGCTGAAAATTGAAATTAGCTCTTTGGTTCAGCAACTGTGAATTTAATTTTACCAAGAATTAAAGCGAAGTACGTCTGATAACCTTCAAAGCTATATAACTTGGAGAAAAGTTATGTCCCGTATAGCACTTATTCCATGTTGCACTTAAAAATGAATTTGCTTGGTTTTATTTTTGATACAGGTTTACTACACACATATTATAATCTTTGGAAAAAAAAACACACAGTGCAGAAAGATACTAGCATGAAGCAATGAAAAATATTTTGTTTCTTAATAGCAATCAACTCAATCTTGCATCTTTTTTGTTGTTTTTTAAAGGATTTGTAATCTGGGTGTTTTGGTTGGTTGGTTTGGTTTAGTGGGAAAAAAAAAACAAAACAAAACAAAGTATTCCACTGTTACCATTGTCATCATCACCAGCGCTGTTTTGGAACTTGATTCTGGGATCCACAAGACTGTGTAAATCAGCTGAATTCTAAAATGCAGGCAAAAGCCTCAGCTATGGTGAAGGCAGTACAGGGTGTTAGCTACATAAGGGTGAATCCAGACGAGCTATAAAATATAGCATTCTGCACTATGCTGTAATTTTTAAATGGCTATTTAAGCTATTAAAAAAAAAAAAAAGCACTTTAGTAACAGAATATCCATTTACATGAGACAACTTCTGGAAACAATAAAGGTGCCTATCCGTGCAGTGCCCGGGAGATAGGTTTTCATTCAGAACAAGGCCGGTTTCTATTTAAGATACTTCACTCAACTACACATTCTAAAAAATCAAGTATCATACTGTAGGTTCTCCTTCATGTTCTGCAAAGGAGGCCTCACGTGCAGGTTGCTTTAAAGCACGGTTTTACTCATGTCATCTGCCACAGAAAAACACAGCGGGGCTGTTCAACCTTCTGAAAGCAAAGCATACTGGCGGGTTTCTAGAAGCCCATGGGTGGTATCTAAAAGGCATAAAAATCTTTATGTCCACATGCATACTTCCCCCTTAATACCTTGAAGTACCTTTAGCACCTACATTCCCCAAGAGGTGTGGAAGAAATTGAAAGCTATTCTCTCTGACTTGGTTACAATTTTGTCTCAGTGAAGTTTTAGGCATCTGAAAACGTGCATACAATATAGCTCATTGAATTCCCTGCTGTTAACAGAGGGAGACAGAGAGACAGACACACCAGTTTGCCTCAGCTGGGTGTACTGCTCTTCCCATCACTCCCAGAGCATCACCAGGCAGTGCCAGCACTGCCCGGCCATCACCTTAGCCTGGCGGATACACCTCAGGGAAAGCAACGGGCACTACGGTGGAGCCAGATGTGCCCTCCCTGCAGGCTGTTGTAACTACAAATTACTTTCCTTTCTGCTTTCCTCTTGGCCATGTTACTCGCACATTTCTGGTGGCATAGCAAGTCAGGTTCAAGAAAAGAAAACTTTCTTAACTGTACCATGAGCTGACAGTTAAAGCAGTGTCCAGCTGATCCTCAGCATAAGCAATCTGTCACCACTGTCCTTCCATGCTACTGCCTCAGCTACAGGATTATGCAAAGTTGGATACAATCACAAGGGGATATGGAATTTTGGGTTGAATCTATGAGCAACACATTTTCCAAACAATAAAACAGTCTACTAAAACCAAAGCTGGGGCTCAGTCTGACTTCCCAGTACTAAGTGCTTAGGTTTAAGCACAACTGCTTTCTTTGTGGATGGGGAGACTTTTCATTCACTGAAAATTAATGGATGTGTTTTAAAGATTGGCACTGCCTGACTTGCTAGATGGGAATTCGACATAAACATTAAAAAAAAAAAAAAAGGCCAAAGAAAAACTCAAGTGATTAATGGCATAAATGCCACACTCAGAAATGTCCCAGGAAACATTGTCTAACTTCAGAATCCCAAGTCATAGCACCTAAGAACTAAAACGTGACTTAGTCAAAATTTGGGACCCCAAACACAAAACTGTGATGCTGAATATCCTGCACACCCCTGCCATCTACATAGGTAGAAATACCTAGCCTTTCCAGAAGCCTCCAAATCTTCAAGCTCTACCTATTTCTCCATTCCTTCTCATGCCATAATGAAGTGATAACAACTTAAAAAAAAAAAGTAAAATAAAAGTTTAAAGCTGCTTGCTTTTTTGCTTATTGCAGACCTTTCTTCAACAACCTGATGGCAAGACCATTCAAGGTAGTCATCTAGCCTGTAGGCTAGATTTCCTTGCAGCATCTGTTCATAAGTGCTCAGATTCCCTCTCCCATTGATATCATCAGACTAAAGACAGATTAGAAACAGATTTTACACTTTTGAGACAAGTACTTTAAGTGGAAGCACACAATGCAAAAGATGAGTAACATCCCCTTCACCATCACAACTACCTCCCCATCACTTTGGAAGGAATTCAGTGTTGGCCCACACTGTGCTCCAACCACAGCCACCAAAACAAGCTTCTCTCAGGGCCTGGAGTTTGGCATCTCTTCCGCTATGTCTGCATAGCAATGGCTGTTAAAGTCTGTATCATTCTCTGGTAGCTAAGAGTCTAAATTTCACATCTGTCTTCCCTTAGGTGGAATTTACTGAGCCCAGACCTTGATCCTAGGAACTAGCTTGATCCAGCCAAACAGAAGAATCAAGTTCTGAATTAATCTATCTCCACTGCTTGATCTGTCTTTCTCTGGATCTAGCACCCTCATGCCTCAATTTCAATAGAAAGGTTGTGTCTGCAACTGCAACTGCAATCAAAACCTCAGTCGCTGGTCATCTGAATATTTCTCCCTCCTCCATTGACTATATTGTGTGGATCTCCACTGATCAACCTAGGAGCCCAGACACCCAGTGAATCACCTAGAGGACACCCAGTGAATCCCACTGTGTATGATTTAGCCCCAGGTTCTCAAAGTCTTCATGCATGTTATTTTCCATACTGGAATTCCCAAAAGACATCAAAAGCAAATTCTGCCATTCTATGGAGTCTCTTATCCTTTGTGCAGACTACAGGTAAGCAGGACAGGAGAATGCTCCTAATTTCCAGGCCATTTGAAATTAGGTATTAAAGTACCTTTCCAGGCATAGCTGAACCTCAGTTGCCTGCAATTTTCTCTTAGAGCTAATTGATTGCTGAAGGTATGAGAGCTTATATGGCATACTGACTAACCCTTACCATAGTGAGTACTAATTGCTTGGGCTCTCAAAATAGTTTATAAGAGCATTACATGATAACCACGCATACCAAAACATAGTGCTATTAGTCAATGTTCCAAGCATGTTAATTACCCTTTCCATAGTGTGTGTGCATGTATTACAATGCTCCAAAAATTTATTTTTAAATAGTCAAGCCACAGAATGAAAGCTGAGATTACAAGAGTCTGGATTACAAGAAGAGTCTCAGTTAAAGCAACAGAAGTTAAAATGGAAATTCTGAGATAGCTTCCATTCTGAGTTCCACACATTTTATTTTGTTCATGAAATAACTAATTCAGTGACTGAAAAAATAATTAAAATATTTTCTTGTAAAGGAAGAGTGAATACCACTGAATTCCTGTATTTCATATTTCCTTTCTCAAAACAGCTGTCAGAAACTAGCACTAAGAGCCTGTAAAAAAACCCCAAACTTGAAAGTAATGGATAAAGTAGCAGATGCAGCTTATTTAATGTGATAATTCCTCTATTTGAAAAGGCATACTACTAGAAAAGCAGTAGAAAACTCTTTTTTTAAGAATCTACCTTGTGATCACTTAGGCAGATGGTCAAAGCCTGAGCAGGCCCAGCAGCTCATACAGCAAGCTCCTAAACTCTTTTCACTGCAGAGTGAACTCATGACTAATTGTAGACAACCGCAGTGAGGTGAGACAAATCACAAACATTTACCATTTCCCAAAGGGAACCACTTACTGCCAAGTTCAAATATCTGTTTTAAAAAACAGGGGATGCACACAGGAGATCTAGTCAAGAAAATGCTTGTGAGATCCAAAGAAAAAGAGGTTCAGATCCCAAAAGAAACAGAGGTGTGGATGTTCTATTAAAAGGGGAGACTTTACTAAAAGGCTTCTGGGTTTCTGAATAAGGTTTCAAAAGGAACAGCCAGCTTCTGAGAATGTGATATTCTCAATCAGGAAAAGAGAGAAATAAATATACCTATAAAACATTCAGAAGAAATACAGTTAGAATTTAGATAAAATCATTCTCCTGAAAAAGTCTCATTTTCCTTCTTTCCTCCTCCATATACACTTTGGGAACAAAAGCTCCTGATAGCTTATTGGAAAGGAAGACATTATTTTCAATGTCTTTTGCAACAGGCAGAGAAAATGTTGTACCATTTAGGGTGTGCATTTTGTTCAGTCAAGCACTGCAAGGAGCACTGGGCTAAGAGATGTGTCAGTGAAGGGTTTTTGTAACATGAGTGTTATATAACCTTGATTTTCATAGATGGTTAGCAGCAATAGAACTGCATTGGACAATGTGAAGTCATATCTCAAAATAATACGATATGACAAGCCAATTGTATTCTGGCTTGGTTTGGACCAGGGACTAGTATAGAATATCTCACTGCAGTGCAGCCATTCCCAAATCGAACGGATGAAGTTGAAGATGCTTTTAAGTTCCAGAAGTGGGGGAAGAAACCCTGTTTTTTCTGATACTGTCAGCTCCTGGTACTTGATGATTAGTGTATTGTAATACAGAATTTAAATTAAATGTGTACCAGGAAGTGATTTGGGGGTTTTATTTATTTCTACATCTCAATGGCAGTCAGCATACAAAAAACATGATACAATGAGTTCAGCATGTGGGGTAATCAAGTAGTTAGGCAGCAATGTTTAATCTAGTTGAGGCCAGTAATCGCTGGATGTTGATGTACAGTGTCATGAGCTGCCTTGTAGCATTTCCACATGGGCGATCTGTTACTTTGCAGCATCAGAATCTGCATTTGATTTCTTACTCTCTTATCTGATGCCTCAGGGATTCAGTAAAGCCAGCAGTAATTTACAGCTGGCATTCTCTCCAGGCTTTGACACATACACAGTCAAGGATTAAAATCAGTTCTAAAGCAGTTACCACTTGCAGCCATCTGCCCTGCCCTTCTGAGGGAGATTGCCAGTGCCACCACAGTAAGTCTGAAAACCCAGTGAAGAAGCTCCTGACCATTTATTACAGTACATAGTTCCACTTTGAATGTAATGCTTAGCTGAGAATGGCAGCAGTACAGAAGCTGGTTCATAAATTGTGCAGCAATCTTTGTCAGAGGTGGGGCAACAACTTGGGCAGCACCCATCTGAGCCATCTGATTTTATTCTGCCTCTCCATGTGAATGAACCCTTGGACTTCATCAATGTTTACAAGTTAGTAAATGACAATCCTTCCAAAAGCAATTGTTTCAGAACAACAGGGCTACTTCAGATGCTTTGCAGACTATTATTTTACTGAGTGCTTTAAAGACTCTCAGTTTTTGTGGGTTACAGTTTGTTTTTCACTTTTTTGAAATGTTAACATCCACAGATAAATCATAAATGAGGGTGTGCTACACATCCTCCTTTGAACCCTAATAAGAACTGTGTTAAGTCACTGTCTCCGCATTGGAAAATCTCTTTTTCAGATGCTTGGGTGCGATTATATAGCAAACTCAGAGGTATTATATAGTAAATTATGTAGGCTCTTATTTACATGTTTTTATTACACAGAGTGAACAATCAAAGTAGTTACTGATTTTAAATGATAAACTTTTATTCTGAATATACTGTTTTTGCACAAGAATTAACACAACAGTTTTAGGATTATAAACTTTTTATAACATTATTGTACAAATTTTTACAAAAAAATTATTTTTCCAGACTTAAGTTCCACAAAAGTGTCAAGAGAACACAAGAAAAGGGAGAAAGACCTGCTTGCCTTGTAAGAGCAACCAAGTCTTCTTTTGCAGAAACGCACACTGAGCATTTCAATAAAAATATCCCAGAAAGCATGATCCAGACATTCCATACAACACAAGAAGAGAAGACAGCTTTGTCAGATCACAATCGCAATTTCATGGCATCTGAACAAGACAGTATCCCTTTAGCCTCAGTGAAAATATTTCTTCAAGATGATGTTTTTCTTTTAAACCATAAACAGGACAGATGCAAGTAGCTGGGAAGAGGGTGAGGCTAACTTTTCAAAACTCTTGAATTGCTTTCAGACACTTTGTTTTAATCTTTTTACAGTAGTGTACAATGAGTATTAACATTATTAACATTGTGGTATGAAAAATAATAATAATAAGTCTGGCCTTTGTTAAAGGCTTGGATGTCTGATGAAGCTAGGGTAAAATTTATCCTAAGGAAGGAGTTATTAAGATTTCACCTTCAATCGACATTTCAAAAATACTCGAGTGTGTTGCAGTGCCTTGTAGGCATTACCACCCTTCTTAATAACCAGTGTGCTAGCATCAGAATTTTTAGGACCAGTGGGACTGAGGTTGTATTTTGAAATTAAGACATACTAAGCACGTTTTCTGAGCTTAAGTGTAATGGGAACAAAAGGTCTTAATGTCTCTTCAGTGATACTGAAAAACTCTCAACCACAGCAAGTAACACTTGGGTTGCAAAGGTCACTTAAAAGGGATACTGCCTATTTGAACCCAGTAAGGCCAGTTTTTAAGTTAGTAAAAGGAATATTATAGGAAAACTTACAAATGGCAGCAACACTGTTTTTTTTGCCAAGTTAAGCAGTAAAGCCTCAAGCATTAGAAACATGAAAAAGATCATACTAAAGTCTTAAAGGTACAGGACCTAAAAATCTTGTCAATCAAACCTGCTATGTCATGTTAAAAACCTGTTACAAATATGGACCACGGTCAGTGTTTTGGCAGTAATGCTGGTTGTTTAAATGATACTAAAAAGAAACCTTTCATGTTAAGTCCTCAGATCATGTTTTGCACAGTACCATGCTGTAACAACTTTAATGGTGGTTATTTGTCAGACATCCAATAGGCTGCATGACTTCTGTGTAAACTGAAACAGTCCCAACAGTTCCCTTAGTGCTATTTAAAGGATCTGAGCAAATATCAACAGAGCTTTTTATCTGGCTTTAAAAAAAAATCTTTTTACAACATATTGCAATTTGAAAATGTCTCAATTTAAAGCCTTGGATCAAGTTTCTTCTCTCACAGACGAGAAGATGACTACTGTGCATTATGTGAGAGTAAGAATACTCTTCTGCATGACAATATGTATTTATTCATGCAAATTATTTCCAACAGACTGGTATTTATATTTAGAGATAGCTAAAGTTCACATTGCATTTTCTATCTGTGTTTTGTAATTTGCAGATATCTAGGTAGTGCATTTTCAAAAATCTTTGTCAACACTTGGGTATAATCAAAATATATATTGCTTTCTGCAAAAAGAAGCCAAAATTTCATTTTTTCCTTTTAAACTATTGAGTTCTATGGGGACAGTACTAAGCCATTCTGGCAGGGCCAGATCCTGAGTTTTCTATATCAGACGGGTATAATGCCTAGAAGGCTAAGTGTTTATACAGAAACATGTTTCTTCAGGTCATATAGAAGGGTAGAGAAGAGGAACAAAGGACATTTCCCTCTCTGGATAACCCAAGAAGGCTAATGTGTCTGCATGGCATGGGCTTCTCCCTCCTTTTGTATTTGAGCACTCTAAGGGAAGTGGGACAAGAGCAAAAGCCATGGTTGTTGTCTGTGGCAGCATGGCTTTGTACCATCTTTCTTTTTGCCTACAGACTCTAATCAACTGTTTATTAAGTACCTCAAATTATGGCCTACCAGCATAAGCAAATTGTTTCAAAATGTTAAATAATGTAACTTTTCCATGAAGGGTTTCTTTTGGGAAGTTAAGTGAAAACTATAGAGAACTTAATATACTGACAATCTTTCAAGAAATTAAAAGAGCAAAATGCAAACTCATATGTATTTATGTATCTTAGAGTAAATGCTATGAGTGTTGTAAGTATTGGACTAATCCTACGAAACTTGTTCCTCCCATAAAATTTCAATTGACTATATTAAGGAAAAATACAGGGTGCAGTCTCAGCATTAGAAAGACTCAGACCAATTTTTTATCAGGTGGTAACTAGTGATAGGGTGAAGTGCAGTAATATGACTGGAAGGAAGAGCTCCAAGATTTTCACCCGTATTTTCCAAATTAGCTCACCTTCCCCGAGGAGGACCTGAAGTCATCCAACACAGTTAAATGTACTTTTAACCCCATGACTTTACTAGAGATATTTTTTTAAAAAGCTAAATCTGATCACTGAACAAAAGGGCAGGTTATATTTTTTTCACTTACTGTATTCCCAAACATGAAAAAATACATAGCTGGAGCCAAGGTACGTGAGCAAAACAATGAACCAGCCATGGGTACAACTACGGTAGACATCTGATCTTTTAAGCCATGCCATGGCTTTAAGTAGCTGCTTCAGTTTTCATAGGATATTAATGCATGCCCAATTATTTCTTTAAGCTTTTGGCATGATCAAAATTATATCAATCAATTGCCAGCATATACATACCAATGCTTTGCATTTTCTTATTTTTTTAAAGAGCTAGTGTATTGTGCCATGTGAATCTTTGCATATTGCAGTTGTTAGCAGAATTGTACAATACCAGCAGTTGCACATTCATTGATTTAGCTGTCTTGCAATACTGTTTAGTTCTGAAAACTAGAAAAAAAGCGCAAATCATATTTTGCATCAACACTATGCTACACTGTAATATTGTAATTTACTGCATCAATCTGTATCACCAATGAGGCTGTATAAAAACAACTTCTAAAATTATTATTCACAATCAAGTATCAATGTGCATACATATAGATTCAAGGCTCCCCATTTGTTTAGATTTTTTCTAATCTCAGCAACCAGGACATTTTGCTGTTAAATATGCTATTTTCAATAACAAATAGCTACAGCAGAAGTTTTAATACTACGGGTGTTTTTATATGAAGGAAACAAAGGGGGAACCTGATATGAACCTTAGAGAACATATACTTCCAAAAATAAATGTGTTAAATCTGATTTTTATATACTTAAAATATCTGTACACAGGTTTTCATGTAAGATCACTATTTTGTAAAAAATCCAACTCAACCCTTTTGTTAGGATAGCTAAATTTACCCTATTTTCTCAGCTTTTTCATTGCACAGTATATTCAGAGCTCTGTTTCATAATATAATTTAATATGATTTGATTGCAACACATTGCAATGTTCAGTTTCTCACACAATAAAAGATTCACTCAGTTACCTTTTCAATGGACTATACTCTACCATCAAAGAAAACAAACTGAAAAACAATAACATAGCATCGTCATCATGCAAAATACCCTTGGAAACCAACGTTCAAATATCACAAAGACATATTTTATTCACAAGCATTTTTGTTTGAGCCTTTGAAGGATTCTACTAGCTTTATATATAACTGCATTGTGAAAAGGAGGTGAATATTACATTGAAATTAACATTTTTCTGACAGAAGATGACACCAAGTTTAAGATGAGAATCACTTTTTAGTTAAACTCTCAAGCACCTTTATATTTTTAAAAACAGAAGTTTCCTACCTTCCTTCCTTCCTTTAAACTAGCAAGTTATCAACCTACCAAAACTTAGCTGGCTACATGAATCATTTTGGAAGAATAAACCACTCATCATAAAGCATTTTAATCATGCTGAACTTCTGATGAAGACTAGCCAATATTTTCTTTTTACTCAACTAGTTTTGACAAAACTGATGTTCAAAGCAGACATCAAGGTGCTAGTAATATATACCGGGGAGTATGTTTTCTTTTTATTTATTTTTTTCTTTTTTCTAAGTAACGGTTCATGTAAAAGAATATAAATCTTCAAGATATCCAAATCTTAAAAGAAATGAAAATCATATACATAAGCTATAGTCAGGGGAGCCCTTTTACATGAAGTCATCAAGATTACAACAACAAACAAACAAAGAAAAAAAATGATCTTAGATTCCCCAATGGAGCACGTACAGAATTCTGTTTGGATGGCATAGATGATGCAGCATTCACACACGTTTAAGGATCCGACACTCCAACATGCAGCCACCGTGGGTGCCTTTATGAGTCTCACAACGAGTGATATCCAGACATGAGCACTACTGCTCTGTTGCTGTCTAATAGCTGACCCTTTTTAAAATGAAACTGAGGCTATCGTTTTGGCCGGGTCTTGATTAAGCTATGCAGGTTTTGGTTTAGCAAGGTCATAACTGGCAGTGTCTGCTACCAGATAACAGCCAAAGCAGGACCAACTGAATTCCTACCATAGACCACAGTGATGGACTCAGACCAGAGACACCACCGCAGTCGGCTGAATCTTCCTGTTGACAAGAGAAGAAGAAACCATTTAACATTAAATACAATTACATTTCCTGAGAAGTAATCTGCACTTTAGTCTTCGACACTTTGAACTATCCTTGAGGCTTCATTTTCAGTCTTATATACGTTATTTTGCCTAAAATAACAGCAAAATAATTCCTGGAAGTTTGTCTGATTTTTATACAAAGACTGGCATTACTACATTAACTATAAACATGGGAGGATTAAAAGCTTACAAGGCTTACTGCAGTCACTCATGAACTAGATGGGATACTTACACAATCAAACAAGAAATGCTATGGCATATATCTGGGGGCCCGAGTAAACCACACCTATATTCCTTAAAATTACATCAATTTGGAGATTTCTAGTATTACTTTATTGTGAGGAAAGATGGAAGAACGGATAACTTTTCAAGATTAGAAAACAAATACCAGAATATGTTCATGTCCATTTCATCAACATGATCTCACATTAAAATGAATATGCTCTGCAGATGAAGATACGGTCAAAGAGAATGAACATCCTTTCTCTGTTTCTGATCCTGTATTCAAGTATAAGAACCAAATTTTCTATTGGCTTTTTGTACACATTTGATGCAGTCTGTAGCGAAGACACCCTCCAGTTTCAGGGCTTGCTCTGAGCTGCACCACTCTGTCACCCATCAGTGGACCTAACCATTACGGCACACCAATCATACCTCTTTTCCTCATTCCTCTTTACCATTAATTGCTATTATTTGGTCCCACTTTGACTATAATGCATAATATCTTTCACATTATGGATTTATTCATTAGTTTGGCTGAAATACATTTGATACCAGTTCTGGAGTCTGTAACGTCTTTCCACCTTGTTTCTTAGGACTGATACAATATGTGTTTAGCTGCCTAAAACACCAGGACGATGTTCCAGCCATCCCCTGCACTTCTCTGTCCACTGAGTCTGAGATTCATGGGTAGCTCTGAAGGCTGAAAATATTTAGTCTTCCTCTTATTTTCACTGTATTCTGTACCCATAGTATAAAAAGACACTTCCCATTTTCCAAAAGATCCCAAGCCTCCAAAGACAAGGCAACAGTGTAGGTGGGAAGGGACATAGGTATATTAGGAACTGGGGAAACTTCTTAAATAGGAGGAATGTGTGCAGGGAAGGAGAGACTGCACCGTAATAGTAACAGAGCCTGGCTGCTGGCACAGAATTTAAAGATTTTACAACAGAAGCAGTAGTACGGGTAGTCTGTAAAGGATAATACAAATTGTGATAACATAAAAGTATTATAGGAAAAGGTAAGTGTGATGGAATCTCCATGGGTAGGAAATTGCAGAGTCTAGTAATAAAAATGTATTATTAGGATTGCAATGTGGACCACCTGATCAAAGTGACAATATCAATCATTAATGTTATGTGGGATTAGAGAAGGCACATATAGACCAGATTGACGCCTTATCAAAAAGAGATGTAGAGATCACATTTTTTTTATATGATAAATGACTGCCTTTTGGAACAAACAGTCTTTGAACCTTTAGTGGTGCATGGGGCCCTCTTCAAATTATCAGTGGACAGCTGCTCTGTGTAGATCTAGTATAGCTCTAGTAGTTCCTTAGACCACAATGCAATAGGATTTAGCATTGTTGTGTGCGAGATCAGGCCAAATAAATCCAAAACAAAAGATGCCAATTTCAAGAAAGGGAACTATATGAAAAATACCAAAAGCAGTTAAAAAAACACCCAATAACTCCAAAGTCAAGAAAAGAAAGAAAAAAAACCTTTAACAAACAAAAACCAGAAAGCAGGAAAAAAACTAGAAGCATCTCAAAAAGCAAGTCCTTACAAGGATCCAGAAGAATATTTAGAAATGTTGCATTAGATATGCAGTTTAAATGAATGCCACAATTAGAATAACCAACCAACCCCCACCCCCACCTCCCTCCC
>JANZLQ010000005.1:11200356-11217600 GCA_026212715.1 Elanus axillaris | reverse complement strand
CCCCTCCCCCCAAATGAAAAAAACACTATCCCCACTGCCAAAAAAAACCCACCAATAAACCCAAAACCAAATCCAGAACCTCAAAGAAATACCCCTGCATGAATCAGTATGGAAATTACGTACACTGTCATAGGGAAAAAAATCAGTATTTAAGAAATTGAGTTTACTCAAGTGGGCAGAACAGGAAAGCTCATAACAATGGCAGATTAGATATAAATAGGGAATTAGGAGGGCTGATAAAAAACTTTTTATGACCTCCCCGCAAAATATGCTGAACATGATAGTAGAAAGTTTTGAACAAATCAAAAGCAGAAAGTCAAATGCAGAGTTAGGGAAACTGCTTGATAACAGAGTTGTAAAGAGGGAACTTGGCGATTACAGGGTGTAGCAAAGGACATCAATGAGTTCTTTGTGTCAGTTTTAAGGGGTGAAGGCTTTAATGAGATTCCCACCACACACAATACATTCTTTAAAGTGGAGAGGTCAGAAGAATCAGAATCAGTTTGGAATAAATATACAGAAAATCAGATAAAGCAGGCAAATTAGACTCAATATGTCTTCAGGAATTATAGCATTCACCAACAGTCTCCTTTAGAAGCTTGGATATAAAAAAATCAAAACAAACAAACCAAAAAACAGCATTTGAGTTCTTCAGAAAGAAAAGAGAAAAAAGAAATTCTTTCCTAAAGCAAATAGCTTATGTTAGCTGCCGTTCTTTATCAATAGTAGCCATTTCCAGACATGTCTCTGTCATCTGTTAGCTTTATAATTTAGTTCTATAATTTTTTGCTTTGGCTTTTTTTTTTCTTTTTAGTTGATTGCACTCTAAAAGTTCAAAATTCCTAAGGTTTCTGGTCAACAAGTAAGTCATAAGTGAACTCTGCTGCACCAGATTTGGAGTAGGATGCTAAGATTTGAAGATGCACTGAACTTTCTGGTTTATTTAGTTTGGCTCTGTCACTTTTTGCATCTGCATTGTGTCTTGTCATGTAGCTTTATTTCTATTCAAAGCACCTAAAAATAACTCTGCTCTTCCTCACCATCAAACCCAGAATTATCAGTAAAGATTTCTTCTCACATGAATTCAATGAACAGTACTTAGTGTTACCTCTTGGTATTTAAGATTTTTATCACTGAAATTACTTAGCAGAGTCACCTTTAAATAAAAAGTTTAAAGTAAAGCATGAAGTTTAAAATTTTCCAACAGAGGGTAAATGTCTGCAGAGTAAGTTAGAAGTAAACTGAAGGTCTTAAAAGTTGTGCATAATAGGAAGGGGAAAATATCATTATAGTGAAAATGGCATCCAGTATGGATACAGAGTAGATGAACCTCCACATACAGAATTATACAGTACTCAGCTTTCATGTCACTGCTGCATTAGACCAAATAATGGGTAAATTATGTTGATGAATTAATCCTACCACTATGTGTACTTGGAAAAAAACCCTCCATTCTTTTTCTCATTTCTATTTGCTTTTTGAGTGTTGTTTTCTTTTAAACACCACCACAGTTTATGGGCACTGCTTTTACATTCAACAGTTATACCATGTAATATTCCTATTGGATTGAAAAGAAATACTTTAATATCTTTTGCTCTCTCCCTAAGACTACACAGAGCAGTTTTTAAAGGATTCACAACAGTGGAGAATGTCTTGGATGCCTCATACAGGAAGCTTATGCATGCATCTTCTTACTATGAATGACAGAGTTAAACTTTACTAGACAAAAGTATACAAGGTTTATACACATATTTCAAGGTTGGTGAGATTTTAACCTCATATTGATCAAAGTCACATTGAATTTCTGAGGTTTGTAGACCAATTTACAGTGCTAAACCAGCAGTTGTGCCAACAATTTCTAAATATTCTCTCTGGAATCAGTTATTCTTTTGTGTCCTAAGCCAAGACAAAAATAGTGGCAAAGAAGGTACAGTAAATCCTATCTAAATTACTTTTCCTTCCCAGCATGGCACATTGTAATTTTATTGTGTGTTTAAACTGTAGTGAAAATTACAGGAAATGTAAAATAAAAAAGGAGGAGAAAGTCTGATTTACATAAATTAAAAAAAATCAACAATTTAATGGAAATGAGTGGGATCCCATTATTAATTTGGAACCAGATTGAGCAAAACAACAGTTTTGAATTGTCTTCAAAATGTGTTTTTTTGAAAACATTTCCCCTGTTCCTGAGCTTTAAGAAAAGTACTCAGCTGTTTCCTGTCTATGTTGGTTTTGAGATTTCTTATAAAATTTCTTATAACAAATTACATAGCACCATTTTGTCTTCTCTGTACCTTATCTTGTCTTTACCTCTGTCAGTGCAATTAGACACTGAACTATTTTTAAGCAGTTTCACTGAAATTTTCCAGGCCATGACATTAGTCAATACTACATTAGTCACAGAGAAAACCTGAATAACCAACATATCCATTGGGGAAGTCCTTTCTTTGTTGTCTTCAAAATAATATTCTGTATATTATTTCTCTTTGAAGAGAGAAAGAATTGGAAAACAAATTGGAAAGAATCCTCTTTAGCCAGTTTCATTTCATTAGAAGCATATCAGACTTTTCTTGCATTAATAAGTCACATGTCACATTTCCTTGCACGTTTGAGGTAGAGAAGCATCAAATCCAAATGTCATCTCCTTTATGTCATGCCTTACTATGATAACTCTAGAGAGGGTTATTTTACAACATCACACACTGTGAAAGTTATTCAGCACTTGCAGAGTGGAACCAAATGCTTTTATAAAACCATATATTCATTGTTAAGTATCAAACCCACATATTCATTGCTATATATCAACATTTCCTTGAAGGCAAGGCCATTCCTAAATTTTGAAGACACACATGGAAATATAATACATATATACATACACATACATGTCTAAGTCTATAAACATACTTGCTACTCCTTTAGAAGTACACTATAACTATTTAATGTACTAAAACTTTGTCTTGAAACCTTAATAATTTATCAGAACCCTTTGTGCTACACTGACTATAAAAAGGATAAAACAATATCTGCCAAAGAGCTTCTGATCTGGCCTTTGATATCAACCGGTTACTTCAAAATTCATACCTTGTATAAGCATATATTTTAAATGCTTCACATTGTACAGTGAACACCTTTGCTTCTACTGAAGAGTCAAGTTCCAATGCACAGTCTTTCATAAATTTTGTGTTACCCTTTTTTGTCTGAACTACCACATGAAGCTGTCAAAGCTGTGCAGCACACCCAAATAGATCAGGGACACAGCCACTCCCATCCAGATGTATACAGTTGTCTGGGCTGCTAATCACCCTCAAAGCTCCCACTGACATCCCTGGGAGCTGATGGAAACAAGATATTCCCAGAAGGGGCTAAAAACTTGTAGAGTTCTTATCTTTATTCTCAGCCATGGCAAACAAAACCAGTGTGCATGTACAAAGTAAGAGCAAGCTCTTCAAGGGGGTGATAAAAACTATTTTGTTATCCTTGCTAAAAAAAAAACAAGACCAAAACAAAACAAAAAAAAAAACCCAAAAAACCAAAAACCAAACCAAACAAAAATAACCCCAAAACAAAACAGCTGCCCTTATTGAACCTGATCAGCTGGTTTGTATCTGTCTTGGCTTCAGTGATTTTAATAAAACTACACAGATTAATGTCCAGTGAGAACCCATTTCCAAAATCACAAAGTTATTAAAAAACAGGATGGATGAACAGAATTACCTTTATAACTTTCAGCTGCCAAAAGTCTATGAGCTAAAATTATATTTAGTGGGTTTCCCAGTATTTTGGTTTGCCTTCTTGAGCAGAAAGACCATTTTGGACATAAAAAATTCAGCTCAAGGTGAGTCTCTGCTGCTTTATGTACATTGCACAGTAGCCTTTTAATAAAATAAGGTTACTTGTAGATCAAATTGCATGAGTAAGAGCACGAGATGTTAATCTTCTAGATTTTAATGTGAAATACCCCTGGCTTGGGAGAAGGGACTTTCACCCTTCCTTAGAATCTGCAGCCATGGCTGTGCAAGTGCCTAGGTTTGCTAGAAATTAGATCATTTAAATACAGAATGGGAAACTTCAAAATTACTCAAATACATCTGTTAAACAGAACTTCAAGATTTTTTCACTGATGTTTGAGTGATATTAATTGAGCCTTCACCCAAGTATAAAGAGAATATAAATTATTGAGAAAAAATAATATTCTAAATTGTCAGAATTTTCAGTATTTTACTACACTAACTGTGAAAAATGACCTCTAAGTGACCATTTCTGACACTCATGTTGGCTTTACTTTGATAGATATGTTAGTAACTCCCTCTAGTGGTTTTCTGAGTAATACTGATCAGACACCACTCCAGTGTACAAGGTTATGAATTTCATTCTCAGATCAGCAGCTCTCTTGCATACGTCACTAGCACAGCAGTGCACACTCTCACACCATTAAATGCCACAAAATCTAAAATGTCAAGGTTTTCGTTATGAACCCCAGAGTCTGTGCTAGGTCAACATGCAGGACTTCATGTATCCATGTATTTCCCTAGAAGGAAAAAAACACCTTCTACTGGAATTAGGCAATGAACATGTTTAGGTTGGAAAAAATTAAAAAGTAAAAATATGATTTTACTGAATTCATAGTTTAACCAAATTGATGGACGCTATTACCCTCCAACATTAATATTTGCCTTAATCTGAATGCAGTGAAAACTCCTTACTCTTCCCAATAGCAATACTTTTATACAGAGCACTCATCCTTGCTATCCCTAAGTACAGCTTTATTTTCACAGATATTATAGTCTCTTGTAATTACTTTGTACCTTTTTTTGTCTCTGTGCAGAAAACTTTATTCTTCTGTTTCATTTTAACAGGGACAAAGGAAAAATGTTTTGAAGGGAATGACACTGACACAGTTGGTACATGTGCAATCTCAAAGAGCCAACCATATAAACCTAACAGGTTCCTGTGTCTTTGCATTTGCTATGGGAGAGGCCACTGTGTTCTGTAATTGTGATTTATAAGGCTCCAGACAGAGTTTTTTCATATTTAATTTCCCTTAATATTGCAAGAGTAATTTGCTCCAGATTGCTGCTTTTGGGACTCGCTTCATTCTGTTTTCTTTTGTATGCTCACTAAGTAAAAAAGTCTGCTAATTTTTTAAGCCAAGAACAAAACAAAAATTAGAGAAAGTAACTGACCATCCACACCACATGAAAACTTGCAGAAAAATGAAGATAGGAGCGGACGTCATGGCAGAGGCACGACTCGTTGTGCATATAGGCTGATCCTATTAATAACGGGCAAAGTAGCAAGTAGAGGAAAGGAAAGAAAACACAGAAAAAAAGACATACAAGATGAGATATCATGCAGATTGCTGGCAGTTAGCAGAGTTAATGTGAAAGCATCCACCCAAGAGCAAGAGATTCACAGCAAATTTTGCAAAAAAACTTAACCAAAACAATCCACTGTTACAAAACACGACTTACACACTGATTAGCACATCAAGCTAGTGAGCAAGAGTTGTACTTTCACACACAATTGTATCAGGATGGTTTGGAATATTACTATGGCCAAATAGCTTTTGGATGGTTTTTCAACTTTGTTTAACCTTTGTTGGCCAGTAAGCAGACTTCCGTTTTAAAAATGAAATTTAGTTACTAGAAAAATGCATTGAATGCCGACTGTCCGGAGTTTTTTAACACTACTGACATCTCAGTAACTGTGCCTCATTAAAGAAAAGCAGAGAATATACTGGAACAAAACTTGGTATGCAGCAGTTATACAGCCAGCTAACTGCACTAGTTTTGGACAATCTTTCCTTTGCAGAAATGGGATGAGGCATTACAAATGTATTTAAAAAATATTTATTTTATATAATGGTAGGTACTTCCGTGTTCAGTACTTTTTGTCTTGAAATTTATTCTGAGCAATTTGATTTCAACATATTCTTTCATACAGTATTTTGAAAGGTAAGACAGCGAGTATATTCAAAGTAATTTATATATCTAGCATAGTTATGATTTTTCTCCTTCAAAACTGTAACATATACAATACAGGGAGTACTAAACAGCATAGTTTTGCTGATTTCAGTAAAGAAATGTACTTTTATACCTGTTAAGAATGTGACCTAAGATCAATACACATTTGCATAATTTCTAAGAGGAACAACATCGTAAACCAGATATACTGGTTTTACTCATTTAACAACACCTTAAATAATATTTGTAAACTTTTGTAAAAATACTACTTCAAAGTCAGGATTACCATCTATTCATGAAAGACATAGAACTGAATTTCACAGCATTGTACAGAGACCATCAGTTTTATGCTCAGTGATGGAGGGTTTTTTAGTGGGAATCATGTGTGAAAGTACAATGGTTATAGGAAAGGCAGATAAGAAAGCAGCTGTTAATTTTATGTTAATCATGGGATACTTGAAATAGAGTGGCTATGGTCTAGAGTGAACAGTATGTTTAGTGACAGAAAGGTTACCAGGCCTCAAGGTACACTTAAACATATTTTTCACTGCTCTTCTAAAACAGCTCTACAATTGTTTTTTGAGATAGTCTTAAAAGTCTTACAACTTCAATTTTACCTGTTTCGCTTCATCAAAACAGACATCAGGACCCTTTCTGTATCTAGGTTGTTTGACCATTTCACAAGGATTTGGCCCTTCATCTGGTTCTCTGGTTAAGGATCATGACTGGGTTTTGTGCATTATACATTAGCAGGATTAACATTCTGTTTTTACTTTTGAGAGAGAAGTTTTATGCTAATTCAGATAGTACCGAAATAAACATCAATAGTCACAGTTCCTTGTTCAAATCAAAGAAAACCAACCCAACCCAACCCTCCAGATAAATCGAAATTGAATACCCTTTTTTTTTACACTGCTTTAATCAAGAAAATAAACATCCCACATGACTTTTTAGAACCAGTACTTCTAGAATCGTACAAAAAATAAAAAAATAAAAGCGGAGGGGTTTTTAAGATTTTCTGTATTGCTTTTATTACCATTGCATAAATATTACAGCAATTATTTGATAAAGTAGTAAATTTCAATGGTGATGATTGGTTATAGCATACGTTACCATTGAGTTATTCTGCTAAAATGAAGATACACAGTAAAAGTGAGGAAGCCTGTTTGGAAAAGTAATGGTATATACAGGCTTAAAATTGCAGGAAGGCATATAAGAGCCACTGGTTTTACTATGTGGACACCTATGTTACCCCAAATATCATAGACAAGATCATCCCACTGGAGGCTTTGATAGTGAATAACAGAAAACCTAATCAGATCTCATTAGCATTTCAGTGATGAAGGGAGACAGAGAAAATGCTGTCCAAACTAACACCAGAACAGCAGGCTGGAAATGGGAGCAGTGACATGCTATTAATTTGCTAACTGTAAACATGAGGTAATGCTTTAGCTTACATCTCTGAATTTAAGTATAAATACTGTAATTCACATTTGCCACAGGCTAACAAGGGACACAAGTCATTGAAGCATACTTGAAAGGCATGGATATGGTAAACAGCAAACCCATCTTCTGTTGAAACCTGCTTATATTACAATTCAATTAAGCTTTTTTTTATTCCACTGTTGGTAGTACACTCATTAAAGCTAAGCTAGTATTTAAAAAAAAAAAAAAGAGCATTGAAACTTTACCTATCTTAGTAGCTCTGACTTATACTTGAAGCATCCTATTCATGCACTACTGTGGAGTACTACAGGAGCTTCATTGCAATGAGTGGAGATGTCCAGGGGAAGAGAAGGCAGGAGGATGGGGAATTTTATTCTACAGATCTACATCTGTCTTCATTCAGATGTTACTAGATTCAGCTCCCCTTCCCTCTGCCGGGGCCCAGCTGAAAGGGAAGTCGAAACGCAGAAATATTTTTTAAAAGACCATGTGCACAAGCAAAGCTGTACCAGCCAGAAGGAAGCAGAGTCTAATAATAACCATCTGAATAGCACCCAAAGGTCACTCTGTCTGCTTGTGCGATGCTATGCTACATCTGCATTTCACAATGTATCTTAGTTATATAAAAGTGAGAATAGCTTAGTACTGCATAGTTGGAACAAAAATAAAATAGTTCATTTAGTCAATATAAGCCCACCCAGCTGCTCTGGCTGCGATTTGAGGTCATTTTCTGCTTTCTAGAAGGTTTGGCCCCCACAAGGAAATGCAAATCCTGTGCCCATTTCCCATCAAACATGCTTCATTTTCTATAGCAAGTGCTGTCTATAAATTCAGACAGTGGCAACAGTTAATCGAACTGTCATGGACTGGAGCCAATTAGAATATTTGGCTGTGTTTACATAGTTCTGTGATGACATGGATATTGCTTCCACCCCAGTGTAACTTCCTTTTGAGCCCAAGCGTAGAAGGAATTCAAGTTTTATTAATGTAGCAATGAGTGCATTGCTTGGGCCAGAGAAACACAGTGATCTCTACTACCACCTGCTTTTCTTTCAGGAATGGGAGAGTCTGTCTCAACTAACTTCCTGACAAGGACAAAGGTATTACTGATTGTTTTCCATATTCTGTCATAATAATACAAATTATGACTTGATTTGCCATCTCTCGCATGCTATGCTAAAGCATATATAACAGAGGAAAATTTGAGGTGAAATTTTCCTGGCCTAGAATATGTGTATGTTGGTTTTATGTATTTCCATCACCATCACCCACAGGTATCTACTGGAGTGAACAGGCTAAAGGCACAGAGATTGGCATGAAGGTGGTTGTAAATTAGAATAACCTTTCACATGCTTTTAATTTTAATGCATGTGTTGCAAGGACTCTGCTCAGCATGTATGCCACCTATGTCTCCAGCCAGCTCTGAAGAAATTCTGTGCTAGCAGCTGGATATATTTTAGCCTTTGATGGTTAAAGCAGTTTCCACAACAAGTAAGCAGTTCTCATTGGCACTGAGCACACACTAAAGTTCACCCATCACTTCACCTCTGTGTTGCAGGCATCAGTGCAGCATCCCAACTTTTCAGGACCAAACACTCTTATCTTGGTGTTGCCCTTTTTTGTTATTTCTCTACACAGGCGTACCATTGTCTCTTCTAAAGGCTGAACAAACCCAGGACTCTCAGGGTCCCCTTGCCTGTCCTGTGCTCCAGATGCCAACCACCTTGGTGGCCCTTCACTGGGCTTCCTCCAGTATGTCAGTGTGGTACCGGGGAGCCCCAAACGTTACACAGCAGACTCGTGTTGAAGAGATGGGATGGCTCAGTTCTCCCAGCCTGCTGACTGTACTCTTGCTAACATAGCTCAGGATGTGACTGGCCCTCTTTATTGCAAGGCATAGTGCCAACTGATGGTCAGCTTCTTGTCTATCATGTTCCTCACTCCAGTCCTTTTCTGCAAAGCTGTTTCTAGTCACTCTGCCCCCAGCCTGTCCAGCTGCATGTCTTTATTCTGTCCTGGATCCAAGACTTTGCATCTGCCTTTTGGAAACTTCATTAAGCTCATGTAAGACCATTTCTATTTAAAGTCCTCACAAATAACAGCTTTGCTCTCTACCTCAATGGCTACTGCCTCAGATGATTTGTGATATCACCCACAAATATCCGCTGCTTCAAGTTCTCCAGTAGCAACCATGCTATTAATATGTACATAAACAGGCCATTTTTTTTCCAAATATATTCCAGTATATCATAGCCAAAGATCAATCCACACTACTAAATAATGTGATTTTAAAGGATACCCGGCTTCTCCGCTTGCATCAGTGGCTTTGGGTCACAGGAGCGGCAGAGCAGTTGGCTGTCACTAATAATGAATACTAGATTGGTGTTTGAAATCTTCTCTGCATGATAAAGTCTGGAAAAAAAGCCCCCAAAATCCTATATTTAAATGAAGCAAGGAAATCCGTTTGAGAAGGAATAAAAGTAATCCAACTTCACAGATTCAGTCTGCCTGCTACTGTTTATCTTTTCCATTAATTAACAGCAAGAAAAATTTATAACAGATTTTGTAATCTTTTCGTCATTTCCATGGTTCTCCCTTTCACTAGATGAATTAGTGGGGAAAAAAGGAAAAAAGCATAAAGTGACTTTAATTGAGTTAATAGCTAGGCCTGTACTGCTACAACAGTAGCTGTACTGAGAAACAAAATCAGTTCAGCATTAATTCTTCCCCTAAAAACACTGAGAAAACCCCCAACCACAAAAGCAAACAAACCAAACCCCAACACATAAACCTGTCTATAAGAAGGGTGAGAAAGAGGTTTAGGGTATGTATACTATGTATTGGATGTGTGTTTGTTGTATTCTTATGTGCATATAGTTCCATGAAAGGCTTTTAAGTTATTACGGTCATTTTCAATTTATAAATAATTGAATAGGCAGCATTATACCTTTAACCTATAGATACTACACTTCATGCCTTAGGTACTAAAGGTAAAGATATTTCTGGATTTTTCAAGGATAATATTCATGTACAATTTAAATTTACTGAAAGGCAGGCAGACCTTCAAAAAAAGCAGAGAAAGAAATCTTAATATTTCATAGTCATTAATAAAAAACATTCTACCTGTCAAAGAAAGGTAAATTTAGGACAGTCTAACAGGTTAATTGCTTTTAGTGGGCTCTAAATACATTTTCACACACATATAAAATAACAAGCAAGTCTTTTCATATAGGTGGTTACAGCTCCATATAAGCAGTTTTATTACTTAGATGTGAATTGATCGGATTATTTCTGAAATTTCACAGATGATGAGTTTGCACCACTGACTGGGTATGATAAGAGGACAAAATAACTGTTAATTAAATAACTTATGTTGTGATTCCATATCTGGTTGTTTTAACAATTTGTCCTTTCATACTCATTCCCACACTGTGGCACTGTTTTTGCAATATTAGCATAATAATGTCTGTAGTCTTTCAGTAAACAACTAGAGAAGTCTTCTAAAAACTCTCCAGGTTAAAAAAAAACACAACCAAAAACCAAACAAAAAACCCCTACAAAAACAAAACCAAAAAACCCAGCTTAATGAGTTCTCTGCACAACCAGGTACCACACAAACATGGAGGTACCACTAGGTTGCTAGGTACCACTAGCAACATGGAGGAAGAAGTATGGAGGTGGGAAAAATGCCTGCATGTTTTGGCTGTATTCACCATTCTCCAATGTCCATTGTCTTTCTTTCTTGGCTTGAAATATTGTCTTCAAGGAGTTTGAAATCTGACCATTAATTTTAATTTCTAAGACATTTTCATAGACACCTAATATATGCAAACTTTCAACCCAGCAGGCTTTTGTACGAAACACAGAACTAGGCCCAAGTTGCTGTGTTTCTGAAGTATCCAATTTTTTTTAACATAACATTAAACATCATCTTGAATAGGCATATGGAACCTGAACAGTAATTTTTTTAATCACAAAACAAAACAGCATGGTTTGCTTAATAAGACCCACAGCTCATAAAGCATGAGCACTGTTGACTAGAAGGTAAATTTGAAGATAAATTGCATAATCTTCTTGACCATGAAAATTCCCAATACACAACCAGATTAAAGAAAATAAACTCCTGAATACTGCAGAATGCCTTTAAGTTCACATAATAAATTAAAGGAAAGCAAATTGTAACAGGGATAGAAATACAGTTTTAATGGAGTATATAGACTATAAAAAAAATTGACTAAAATTTTTTCTTGAATTCTTTAATTATTAAAATTAAAATTAAGTCTAGACAAATTCTAAATAAATACAAAGAAAATGCAATTTATGATTTTGCTGCCTATATACTTCACTGTCTTGCTTTATAAGTTTGATGTAAGTAATCCAAAATATATTTTTTATTCTTATAATAGTGTCATTATCTTTTGTAAAATAAATGAATATCTAAAAGCTATTATATTGAAGAAATTTTACCTGGAGCAGTTTATACAGTCTACAATCCCACCAAAGGATTTATCATCATTTTCAAAGAAATACTGAGTTTGCTCAGTGATACAGCTTGTTTTAGGCAGGGCAGCACTGAAATCATCATCTTCCATATCAGCTGACAGAAAGAAGAAAATAAATAAATAAATAATGACATTTTTTAAGTCACAGATGCAATGGGGACATCCAAATAGGCCCCCAGCCTAGATTCTTACCTTCTACTTCACTCAAAGTTGACTCTTTAATATTCTCTTGACTTACCTGCTTCAAGGAAACGTGGAAAAGTCAAGCTCAAAAACAGCTGCTGTAAGATAGACCTGAACACAGAAAGACAATATATATTTTGTTAAAGGCTCTTTGCTTTATATTTTAATGAATCCTTAAAAACTACTCAAATAACAGTTATTAACAACAAAATCATCATGGCTTATTATGCTTTTGCCAGTTATTAAAGCTGTGTTTCCTTAAACGTTACAGTTTGACTCTGGTTTTGTTTTCACACTTTCTCCCAGGTCTTCTTTCACACTAATATTTTCTTCTGTTGAATCATTTGTGCCTACAACTCACATAATGGAAATGTTATCATGCCATCCATGCCCTACTTTTATACCTCTGCAAGAGGTGGAAGAGGCATGCTGGCGTTCCTCTAACACTCCAGCTACCCAGAACTCTTTTTGAACACACTCAGGGAAAATGTTCCTGAATTAGATATTTTACACTGATTAAGGTTCATTAAATTGCTGCAAAGGAGACAAACACTGGAATATTACAAGTATATTATAAAAATCCTTACTGTAGCTGTTGACTTTTAAAATCATCTCTATTCCTGCTTTTAAGGTATGGAATATATTTTCCTCCTAGATGCTGCCTAAATACTTAGGCTTAAAGAGCTCCATTTATTTCAAATAATTTCTCTTCACTCATGATCATATTTTTCCTATTTACTTGAAACAAATACCAGCTTGCCACAGACATGGCCTCCTTCTCATCTCCCAACCTGTCAAAACAGGAATTATAACAGTAATATTCCTTGACTCCCTGCTTCTGCTTAAACCTTCCTAAGTTGTAGTTTCCTGTCATCATGTTTTAGATTTGCTTCTACCTACAAATATGATCTGACCTCTCCTCACCCCATTCTGTTCTAATGCCTGTTCTGCAAAAAGAAGGAACTATATATATAACTTTATTCAATCTCCAAGACTTTTTCCTTTTCTTCTTATCCAGCCTGATCCGTGTGTAAAGAAACTGAATCTGCCTGTCACCTTTCCAGGGAAGGAAGGCATTGCCTGAAGGAGCTCTGGATTCACTTCCACAGCTTTGTGCCATGAATCACCAGACGGACAGTGCAACAATCATCATGGATGAGAAGAGACCTGATGCCATTCAACAGTGATGCAATTTGCTGACAGAAAATAGTAATCCTTCATAAGCGCTTCCCACAGAATTTACAGGGAACCGAGTGAAAAAGGCAGCCTGGGAAAATGGTAAAATCTTCTGAGTTAAAAGAGCATGAAGGAGAAATTGTATGTACTCTCTTAACTAAATGCTGATGTATCCCATATCAATTTTGAAAATTATCACTCACACCTTTATCCCAAATTGTTGCCTGAAACTCTATAGTTTTCTTTAATAACCTGGTTTCTCTTATTTCCCTGCATTTGTGTTTGCCAGGTGCCTCACTGAAACCATTTTTGGTGAGTTCTTTTCACTCTGCTTGGTTAATGGCCTTCTCTGCCTGCTTCTGACCTAGATTCCATTAAAAACTTGTCCATAGAAAGTACTTTCATGTGGTACTTTCAAGTTAAACATCACACAGAATAAAACTCAGGTCTAAATTGAGTCCAGACCACTGAGTCTGATTTGAACACTAATAAACTAAAGTTTCTCTGTTTGCGAAGAGCTCAAGTTCCTCTTCTGGATTATTGCCCATCTCCAGTGTTTGAGGTTTGCTGTTGTCCAAGAAAAATGAGAAGTTTGCTGTTGCTGTTAAGAAAATGTAACCGAAAATAAAATCCAACATACAATCTTCATAGTGCTATCTGTGACAAAATTAATATATGTTTGTTCAGCTGCTATATGTTTTAGCTCTTACCTTCATAAAGTAGGTAATTTACTCCAGCTTGATAATTATTATAAAAAAATAGGCATCATGAAACTTTAGAAAAAGGAACAGTCTCCAGGGGTGCAACTCACACCAATGCAAAAGTGTCATATCAGTATCAAATACTTATTCAAATGTGGTGCTGGAGGAAGCAGGTGATAGGGGTGTCTATCTACGTGGCTCTAAAATAGTTAAACTTATTTCTGTGGCTATTATTAATAGTGCACAAATTAAAGTCAAAAGAAAAGAAAGGTCCTTAATGGATCTTTAGTTTTAAAAAGTATCCAGTATTCTGATTGTGAAAGATAAACGTAATTACTGGTGCAATCCTGCCTCTCTCAAGGTCAATCCCCAAATTCCACAGCAGTTCAAATATACCAACTTTTCCCCTCAGCTGTAGAAAATGCTAGGACAATGACTATATAATTATCCAAAATGCTTTATATATATTTGCTTCCTTGAAATAGTTCAGTAGTGCTTTTCACATTCCATTGCAAAGAACCAGCTAGTAATTATCATGAGAACCTCAAACTGACCTCTGCCATCAGATAACATATTGGTTATCCTGCATCCTGAAGCAAAACTTCTTTACATTTTGTAATAGAGAAGCTTCTTTGCTCACAAGCTAGCAAGGCTCATTGTCAGAGCTTTAAATTAGACTTGAAGGGGGAGGGGGATAATATCAGGCTTGCCTGTGACAAGCTGTGGGATGATACAGCAAAGTTAGAGGGACGGGGTGCTAGTGAGGACTCTCAGCCTGTTGCTCTGAGATGTGCTGGCTACACTGCAGCACACTTGAAGTCTTACAGAGATGAGCCAGGGGCTCCTGAGGTAAAAGGAGCCAACAGGGAAACACCAGTGAAATACCTCAAAGGAATTAAGGGCTGTTCCTCTAAGAAAGTGGCACGGCTGACAGCTGAGCTGAAGCACCTCTACAGCAATGCACACAACACAGGCAACAAACAGGAGTTGGAAGCCACCACGCCGCTCAAAAGCTATGACCTAGCTGCCTTTACTGAAACTTGGTGGGACGAATCCCATGACTGGAGTGCAGCTATTGATGGCTACAGGCTGTTCAGAAGGGAGAGGTGAGGAAGCAGGGGTGGGGGCGTTGCCCTCTACATCAAGAAATAGTTAGTGTGGGAAGAGCTGTCTCTGAAGAATAGCCACAAGCAGGTTGAAAGCTTATGAGTAAGAATCAGAGATTGAGGCAACAAAGGCAACCTTCTGGTTTGTGTCTACTATGGGCTGCCCAATCAAGAGGAGCCTATTGACAAAGCCTTCTTACTCCAGCTACTGGAGGCATTGCACTCGCAGGTGCTCATCCTGTTGGGGAATTTAAACCACCCCAACATCTGCTGGCAAAAGTAGCATGGTGAGCTATAGGCAATCCAGGACACTCCTGGAATGCATTGAACATAACTTCTTAAGCCAGGTAACAAACAGCCTTACCAGAGGGGATGTGATACTGGACCTGTTGGTCACCAATGCAAGTGAGAAAGTCAGTGATGTCAATGGAGGCAGCCTGGGCTGCAGTGATCATGCACTGGTGGAGTTTGAAATCCTGAGGGCTATGGGTCAGGTGAAGATTAAAGTCAGGACCCTGAATTTTAGGAAAGCAAAATTCCAGCTGTTCAAGGAGTGAGTCAGTAGGACCCCCTGGGAAACTGCCCACAGAAACAAGGGAGCGGAACAGACCTAGCAGATCTTTAAGGACACTTTCCAGAGGCAAAACACAAGAGCTTTCAATCTCCAGGTGTAAGAAATCAGGAAAGGAGGGCAAGAGACTGGCATGGCTGAATTGAGACCTGCTGGTCAAACTAAAGGGCAAGAAGGAAATGCACAGGCAGTGGAAGCAGGGACAGGTATCCTGGGAAGACTATAAGGACACTGCCCAGTTGTGTAGGGATGGGGTCAGGAAGCCCAAGGCACAGCCGAAGATTAACTTGGCAAGGAATGCAATGAGTAATAAGGACTTCCATAGGTATGTCAGCCAGAAAAGGAGGGTCAGAGAAAGCATAACCCCTGATGAACAAGACTGGCAAACTGGCAACAATGGACCACGGGAAGGCTGAGGTACTCAACAACCTTTTTGCCTCAGTCTTCAATGGCAATGTCTCTTCCCACACCTCTCAAGTGGATGGACCACATGACAGGGACTGCAGGAGCAAAGTCCCTCCAACTGGAAGAGAAGATCAGGTTCATGACCACCTGAGGAACCTGAACACACATAAGTCTATGGGACCTGATGAGATGCATCTCAGAGTCCTGAGGGAATTGCCTGATGTAGTTGCCAAGACACTCTCCATGATATTTGAAAAGTCATGGCAGTCAGGTGAAGTCCCTGGTGACTGGAAAAAGGGAAACATTGCACCCATTTTTAAAAGGGGTAAGAAAGGCAGACCAGGGGAACTACTGACCTGTCAGCCTCACCTCTGTGCCTGGAAAGATCATGGAACAGATCCTCCTAGATGTTATGCTAAGGCACATGGAGGACAGGGAGGTGATTTCAGACAGCCAGCATGGCTTCACCAAGGGTATGTCCTGCCTGACCAACCCAGTGGCTTTCCATGATGAGAGTGACTACATCAGTGAACAAGGAAGGAGCTACAGATATCATCTCTCTGGACTTCTATGAGGCCTTTGACATGGTCCCCCATTACATCCTTCTCTCTATATTGCAGAGATATGGATTTGATGGATGGACTGTTTGGCAGGTGAGGAATTGGTTGGATGGTTGCATCCAGAGGGTAGTGGTCAATGGCTCAGTGTCCAGATGGAGACTGGTGACAAGTTGTGTCTCTCAGGGAACCGTACTAGGACCAGTACTGTTTAATATCTTCATCAGTGACTTAGATGGTGGGATTGAATGCACCTTCAGCAAGTTTGCAGATGACACCAAAATGAGTGATGTGGTTGACATGCCTGAGGAATGGGATGCCATCAGAGAGACCTGGACAAGCTCGAGAAGTAGGCCCATGTCAACCTCATGAGGTTCAACAAGGCCAAGTGCAAGGTCCTGCACCTGTGCTGGGGCAACCCCCAGTATCAGCACGATTGGGGGATGAAGGGATTGAGGGTAGCCCTACTGAGAAAGGCAAGCGAGTACTGGTGGATGAAAAGCTGGACATAAGCTGGCAATGTGCTTTTGCAGCCCAGAAGGCCAACCATATCCTGGACTGAATCCGAAGAAGAATGGTCAGCAGGTTGAGGGAGCTGATTCTGCCCCTCTGCTCCACCCTTGTGAGACCCCCC
>JANZLQ010000005.1:11133245-11200109 GCA_026212715.1 Elanus axillaris | reverse complement strand
TGCTGTGATAGGACAAGGTGTAATGGTTTTAAACTAAAAGAGGGTAGATTCAGACTAGATATAAAGAAGACATTTTTCACAATGAAGGTGGTGAGACACTGGCACAGGTTGCCCAGCAAGGTGGTAGATGCCCCATCCTTGGAAACATTCAAAGTCTCGTTGGACAGGGCTCTGAGCAACCTCATCTAGTTGAAGATGTCCCTGCTCACTGAAGGGAGGAGTTGGACGAGATGACTTTTGAAGGTCCCTTCCAACCCAAACTATTCTATGATTCATGTTGTTTTGTAAAATCATCCACTGAAAAGCAAACATTGATTTTCTTAAGACTTCTTGCTAGAAAAAAAGAAAGATGATATTCTGAAATAGGGAACCAAGTGATCGATAATTCTAAATGTAATAATTTCATCTGAACGTTCACACCTGCCAATCAGACTCAGACCATTAATCCCAACTCTGCTTCCAGAAGTTGGTTTTGTAGAGTCAGAACAGACAGTCACAAAACCTGGCAAGAGTAATTTTGAATTCAACTGTTGACAGAACACTGAATTTTCCAAGGGGTTTGGAGACATAGCTAAGAATTTTCACCATGAGAAACTGCAGAAACAAAGGGTTCAGAGCAGTTTTATAGAGGGAAAAAAAAAAAAGACTAATAGTTTCAGCCCACTGAATAATTCTAGTTTGGACACACAGATTTCCTACACACTTGTACTTACCAGGCAGCTGCTGAAGCCCACCATCCTAGATGCAAAATATCTGTTATTGTAGGCTGTGAAAAAAAAATCAGAGATTATGTTATTGGTATAAACACCTGCAGACCTTTAAGTGAATGTCAGTCACGACACAAGGGACTACTGACCACATAAGCAGAACGAAGTCCAGCTCCTTGCTTTGGTTCTTCTTCGGGATCGCATACTGATTGATAGTCATATGACTTGTTAAAGGCATACAATGACATGTTAATCAGGTTTCGCATCAGGCCAGGATCAATTTCACCAAAGAATCTTCCAATCTGATGAGGGAGAATATACAGAGATAAGTTAAAGTATTTCCAAGTATTTTCTCTCATAAAAAAGTGAACAGTTCTGATTTCCCTCCCCCACAAACTATTTATTCCTCTACACAACCCACCTGGTTGTACTGCTTATATATTTATTTCTTTGTTTGACTATTTCTCTTGGTTGGAGAACTCCAGTTAGAAAGTAATTATTAAATGCACCATCAATGAGACCACTCTGCTCAGGGAAGAGCAAGAGGAAAATGAAAAAGCTGTGTGGATGCCATACTACTTGCCCTCACCATCATAGGTCCTTCGGCAGCCTACCAGCCTAAAGGCAGAGCACAAAGAACACAACTTGGTAGAAGTATGGCATTCTTGAACCACAAATAAGACTGTGAAAAAGAATAACAAAATAACTGGAATTTCTGATACAGCAAATTTTTTCTGATTCCAAAATGTTATTCTTAGGGTAAGTTGAGAGTGAAATGCTGTTGGTTTTTTTTTTCTTAAAATTTTTTCCTATTGGTTTTCATGTTTAGTCCTTAAAAATATACATACCTGTTGTGTATATTCATCCCGATTTGACATCAGAAGAAATCCACCATCATCAAGGATAACACAGTCCACATGCTATTGTAAGAAAGTAAAATATATTTTGCAGGAAGGATTTGTCAAGAGGACACTCTGTAAGAAACTATTTTTTATTCAGCACTTCAGAAGTATCTTCAAATCTATGTGGCTCAGGCTAAATCACAACCCCATAGCCAAGGGCCAATATTAAGCTATAATAAGTAGAATTATCAGTATTATAAAAGTTTGTACAGATCAAAGGCTTATTTGTGGCTTAATTTCATAAAAGTTGTTTTGTAAATTCTTATTTGCTCAATACTTTGTTAGCTCTAAGAGTGCTATATCCTTATTAAATCTGATTATAACTGAATCTCAGCTCATAATAACGGACTACAACTTCTCATGTGCTTCAGCCATGCTTAAAGTCCTTTTCCATTTTCAGCTTTTAATGGTAAAAATCTGAAGGGAAGACTCTCAGCTTGCTAGTAATGATTATTTTCACTTGCCAAGGACTGTAGTGGGTTTCTTTCAGGTGTCAGGTGCAGGAATGGGAGGCCCACTGGTTCCTTATGCTTTGCACTTTGTAAAAGATCCTTGCAGTCAGAGATTGGAGAGATAGCAGTGAGGCCAAATAGATAACCTCCCAGAGTACCCTTTTTGCTGTAACTCCTGCATTTAATGAACCTCACACTCCACAAAAGAATTCACAGAAGACGTGAGCAAAGAAAGTTTTTAAACACATGGCAGAATGTGATACTGTGATAGCCCCGGAGCTGTGCTCTCCTGAGTGCTAGCAGAGCTATGGGATCCCCAAATCCAGAATGGAAACAGAGGAGAGGAGGATGTCTAGTGACTGTTGAAGGGCACATCACATACTCTGGTGCTTTTCAGTTTGCATTTAACCTTCCCTAAGGTACTTCTAGAGTTCTTTTTCACTGTTGCTTTTTTTTTTTAATTATTATTATTCCTTTTCCTCAGGATTCCCTTCTTGCTTTGAAAATTATTGTTACATTTTTCTTACATTTTTCTTCACATCATTCTCAATTGCTCTCACTCTATTTTTTTTCTCCCCTTTAGTTCTCATAACCTTATTGCAACGATTCTTGCAACAACCACTTCACCTGACTTTTATACACTCTTTCACTCCTTCCCTCCTAATATTCATCTCTTTCTTAAGACACCAACGATTAAGTCCTGTTTTCTGTAAAATTAACCCTCATATAATAATGATAGAATTGTTATCTTAGATAGATCTAGAGAATGAGTGAATTTTCATAAACTACCAGATATTAATGAACTGAACATATTCTTACCATACTGTTCCTCTCACATCCACAGATTTCACTGTTGCACTAGAAAAACAGAAGCACAGTAATATTAACAAAAATGTTTCAAAAGAAACTGTATTTTGCAGTGATATTAATCAATCAAGACAAGAACAAGTGATTTGATTTTCAATATCTGTATATAAACTTAAATTAATTTTGAGTGTGTGTTGTTTATCACAAGTATGTCTGTGAACAGCCTGTATTCAGTAATTATCAACAGCACAATCTACTGTCTTTCACAAGGTCTCTGATACATTTTCCTTTTTAAGTATGCTCAATATATTAGAGATAATTAGTTTGGAGGACTTGTCAGGATGTCAGCATTACAAATATAAAGTTAAAGAGAAAGAACATGTTAATTTCCATGTGTTTAGAGCATGGAGGGAAAGCCTAGAAAATATGCTGCCAAGTATCTTTTTTGACCATGAAAATCTTCACCAGTCTCAAAGCATGGGAATCCCATGTGAGAAAGGAAGCCCACCATCTCCAGTTAGCTTTTATGGCTTTGATTACTACCACATTTTTCTCTTTTTCTTGCAGTATGTATAATCATACACACATAACTGTCTCCTTGCATTATGTCCTGAGCAAAACAACTACCAGATAATGCTGCAGTCATTCATCTCAAATTAATTCTGAGATATTCTTTCTTTCTCTTTTTCAGTTACGTATTTTTGTCCTTAACTGTTCTGACATGTAGGCAATGCATTTGCCCACCCATTGAACTACAGTCCTAATACTTGCAACGGCCGGCCACTGTTATTAATTCCCTCAATATACAACCAACCAAGCAACATTACCTCAACCAGTTCTTCCATAATTGTCTTCATTTTGTGCCTCTCTTTTCCCAAGGTATTATTAATTCCTTGGGTTTTCCTTCCATTTACACCTAAGCATTAGATGTAAGGAATTAGATGTTTAAGCACCTATTTAATCAAGTTCTGCTAAAATGCTGTGATGTTGGTTGCAATATAAATCCTTACTGTTCACTGCTTACTCATCCTCCATATTAAGGAAAAATGATTCACCAATTCTTTTGCAGACTTTATTCACTGTTTCAGCACAATCTTAGGGAGCCTACAGGCTGGAATATATAATTTTTCTTTGTCTTTATCTATATTCTATAATTATGAAAACAAGACACGTACAAAATACAGCCTATTTCAACATAGATTTATTTTGTGCATTTGGATGATTTAAATACCACAACTACTTGGCAACTATCCATCAATGTGACTCTGGCAGAAAAAGCTATTAGACCTATTTGCATCTGAAGCTTTGAGAAATGCAAATAAAGTTCAAAAAAGACTTGGTCAATTGCTTACCAGGCTCTTGATTGTGGTTTTTGTGAAATTTTCCATCCAGCTGGTTGCATCAATTTTTATTCCAACAACTAACAAGAAATACATGAAAGTCTTTTTTAGTAAAATGAAAAAAAAAAAAAAGGTAACTGTAGAATCCTAAAAAAAAAAAAGGGAAAAATTATAGTAACATCTAAATTATTAAACTGGAAAAGGATAAAATATGAGCTTTGCTCAGTTGTCTGACCACCAGCATCCTTCATGAGACTAATAAATTAAGCACTCTTACTCAAACACAACCAGATCTTTGGCTTGATTTCCACTAGCAAGATTAAAACAGACTCAGAAAAGAATGTTATATAAAGTGAAATTCCTTTGAAATCTCAATTAAATTTCTAATTCACTGTTGATCAACAACCAAATAACTAATCTATTTAGAGTTTCAGCATCACTCTATCTTACCTGCTGGTTTCAGAAGCTTCCCATTAATTGTTATTTCCACAGCCTTGCTTACCATAATACCTGTTTCATAGCTATTGGCACCACTTTCTGAGAGTATAGAAGGGAAAAAAAAAAGGTTAGGGTGATATAAAAGCGTCTTCCCCTGAAACTGAAATTAATGATTATTCAAATACCCAGAATGATTTAAAAAATCCTTATTCAAAACCGGTGGCCCAGTTTTACTATGAATTTATCACCTGTAATAGGTCAGATCACTAACATCTGGATGACTAAGAATACTTGTGTTTACTTCATTCACTTTTTGTACATGGTTTGACTGCTTCATAAAGTTACTCTAGCCTTTTTTTTTTTTTTTTTTATTGCAGAGGGAGCCCTGAATATCTTTACATGCATGAGCAGCTCTGTTAAAACCAGGATCAGAGCCAAAGGTTTTATCCTGCTGTTGACTGTGTATTTTTCAATGTAGGGTATACTGACACCACTCACTAACCAACAATTACTTCTGTGATGGAGTTCAGCCTGTTTTCAACACTGCTTAGTATGAAAAAGCAAGCTAAAAGTATGTTCCCTGGAGGTCTTTAAGGAACAACAAAGGCTTCAGGGAATTTAGTTAATTACCTTGTTAATATTTTATTGAAAAAAGATGCAATAAATAAGTATGAAATAACAGCAATAAAAGATCCCATATGTTGATGAGAGGAGTAAGTCATTTGTGGTAGCATCTGCTTTTTAGACAAGCTTGGCAAGGTTAATGCTGCTCACATCGGTAATGAGCACTTACTGTTGTGCATATATAGGTTTTAAATATCACAGTATTTCAGGCAGACTGGTTTTGGTGAATAACAGCAACTTGAAATAGAATTCAAAAGCAAAGTTTAAATTAAGCAGTGGTGGAGGGGACAGAGTTGTGGACTCTGAACCCTTTTATCTGCTCTGCCAAGTTAGGTTTGGTGCTGAGGAAGTATAGAGAACTCAGCTCAATGAACGCTTTTTTAGGTAGTGATATTGTCCCTCAGTGCAATTTGCTTTTACTTCCTTTTAAAATAATTCTGCCAAAGCATCTCTGTAGAATAGTGTTTCAGTATAATAAATGAACACCAGTGCTCTGCATGTTTTCAGCTTTGATAATTCTGAGCTTACAGGGCCACCGGAGTTGATGACAAATTATGATGTCCCTTGTTTAGTGCCCTTCTAGCTACCTTTTCCTTAGTAATGGGGGATGTCCCAAGATTTTTTTCCTTATGAAGCATTCCACTTGCATACTTTGTCAGTGCCCTCAACCAGTACGGGAAACTTCTACAAGTACACTTATATTGGACTAGCTAGCTCTTGACATTCCAAAACAGAGATGACTTACTGTTGTAGTACGGGGCTGTGAAAATATAGTTGTCATTATCTAAACTCCGTTTATAGAAGCTGACTTCATAAGTTTCAGCATTTTCCAACCAATCTTCTCCTGCCCTAATCACAAAAAGTAGTGATCAGAAAAAGATAGTTAGAGCCTCAATAAAGCTGTTGGGTTGGGTTTTTTTTAATGTTTCATAGTTGGAAATAATGTGAGATTCATTCATACAGTTCTCAGATTATGTCAGCTTTCACTGGTTAACTGCCAGGTGTAATTATTAAAAAAAAACTTTGGAAAAAAAAATAGTAATCCTGGAGCAACATGGATCTTGTCTCATCACTTTTAGATATACTGGCACAAAACTAACTGCAACAATATTTACAACAAAATACAATCAAACCTTTATAGCACATGCTATCTCTTGAGAAATCATCCCAAAAGATTTTATAACATTAACACCAAAATAGAAAAGAAACTGATTTGGGGAGTAAAATTCATCACCGTTTTCCCATTTTGTGGAAACATAGAATCACCTAAGAAAATAGATAAATTTGTCATTTACCAGTATATCTGTACTGGTGCCCGCACTATTCCCAGTCACTGATGGACGTGTCTAGTTTATTATATGACCGCTTTCACATTCCCTTTTTGCCCTCTAGTAATGATACATTTGTCTCTTTTGAAGTCCCTGGACTATTTGGTCTGCTCTTACTAATCTAAAAAAGAAATTACATACTGCTTTACAGTATTTGCAGCCTGCCAAATAAATGAGTGCTTAGGAGTAATTAGGGATTAGCATGGCCCCACTATTACTACAAGGGTACTGCTTTTACTGCTACTCTACACTGATTAGAAACTTGGATTATAAGGACCTCTTATGGAAGTAATGTTACAGATCAGTTTCAAGCAGTGACACAGCTAAAATCAAAGAAAAACAAGATATTCCATTCATCTCATCAATTCAGATTAGACTGTAGGAGAAGTTGGTTTTTATTCAATAAATCCATTATTTAACATTCCATCCTTTCAGGTTTCAAAATTATCATATTATACTATTTAATAATAGTTGTTACCTTTTGGGGAAGACTCTAGTAATGCCACCATCTGTAACAACAAATTGTGCAACAACTCCATCACTGTAAACAAAAATAAGGTTTAAAATGAAAACTGACTGAAATGCTCACAAGTTCCTATGTTAAGGGTTGCCATTTAAGCGCATAACTGTAAAATAAATATTTATCCTGTGTAAACATCAGCTGTATATCTTTACATACACAGACATGTATATTATTTTATTATGAAAATTTGAAAAGCATCAGAAAAATCAGTCAATAAAAAGAATACTTACAGAGACAGTTTACTCCAATAATTTTGGGCAAGTTCATTTGTAAATCCTGCATCCAGCAAAACTCTAATGACCATATCAGTATTACCTATCAAAAGATTTAAGACACTCACCTGAAATCATATGACATAGAGTTTCATTAAATGGCTAAAATTAAATTCTGAGTTGTCAAGATGCTATAGCCACAAAAATTGGGCTATTTCTACTAGACATACTGTCTAACTTCAAATTACATCAAGTACTTAACTGTTAAATAGATAGCTCTCACACTGCTGACTTCACTTAAACATTTCCTTCTTTGCATCCTAAAAAACTATCTTTCCATCATGGGACTAAGCAAGGTGATAAGGGTACAGGTCCCAGCTTCACAAAGCTCCTATCTTAAATTTGGAAATTAACCTATTTTTAAACCATGTTTTCATTCAAACACTTTCTATCTGAGGTGATGTAATGAAACAACACTTCATTCTTAGTTATACTTACTCTTATATGGTACAAAAATTGAGGTAGTTCAACTACAACAGAAATATATTTAAATCAGTTAAGTCCCAGCCTTCTAAAAAAACCACTATTTAACATCTGAAAATGGGTACATGGAAATGAACTAATTTTGAATTAGTAGCTTAGATGTATATGTCATTTTTAAATATCTTTGAAAAGATGGTTTGAAGTCAGTGTACCTCAAGCATCTTTTTCAATACCACTTTGCAAAAGAAAGTTCTAGGAATGGTCAACAGAAGTAAGCACACACTTTAATAGAGATTTTAGCGCTGTGGAAATTAAAACGGGGCTAAATTGGAGCTGAATAATATAAAGGGAAGATCTGGCTCTTAGTCTTCAATGTTTCAGCCTTGCTGAGGAGACTGAAAACTCCTTCTGGGCAAAAATAAAAAAAAAAAAACACCAGCTTTTCTTCAGTTTTGCTCCATACAGAGCCATGATATGCTCTGTACTTCACCCTCAGTCTCAGATTCCAGAAAACTGATATTGACCTTTTTTTAAAAAAAAATGCTCTAATTCAGTCTGTTTTCATAAAACAGATCAATAGGTACATGTATTTGCATATAGAAAAGCTTCGAAAGCTTTAGCAAAAAGGCTTTTTCATAAAATCCTCTGAAGCCTGGATATGTGAGCATGCTATGCACAGAGCCAGCAGCTCTGATTTAACAGCAGGAAGCACTATCTTATATAATCTTAACACATTAATTTAAATGTTATTAGATATATTTACACAGCTTAGCTAGGTAAACCTGTTAAATTGCATCGAATGCCACAGACTCACCTTCCCTGTTCACATGCACAATGTCATAGTATAGTATGTACTATAAGTTAGGGTGCTGTTTTAAAAATATTTCTTCAGCTGGAAGTAATGGCAATACCCCACTAATTAACATCACGAAATTTGGAGGGCCTTGCTGCATCCACATTTTCCTAGAAATTAAATTGATATTCTATCTGAACATAAATAGAAAAATATGTCTCTCAGAGTGGTATTTCTCTCTTCTAATATAGACTTGTAATATTTTACTGGATGCATTGTTTGTTTATGATCCCCTTGTACTGCATGCACCTCCACAAAGTGAGTCTTCCTTACTTACATAAAGCAGATGTTGAAGACAAGTAGGGTGAATTGCTCTTTCTGTCCCCTTAGTAATAACAGAGGTAGTTGTGTAACTTTCTGGCTAACTTCTAACAGGTTAAGCTTGAATGGGGTGAGTCAAAATATAACAAGCATTAAACTTACAGTATATAGATTATTTCAATTTGGGGATTTTACTAGTTATTCCTTTTGAAAAGTATTTTTAGTTGAGATCATTTCCATTGCCACTGTTTCCTTTAGTCAACACTGTTTACTTATTCAGGAGACTATTTTTAAAGTAACTTCATTAGAAAAAAGAAGGAAAAAAGTCAATTTTTTTGTGGATTCCAAATGAAATAGAGCAATAATTTGATAAAATTTTGGTATAATTACTCACTAAGCCCTAGTGTATATTACAATATCACTAAATGTGTCCTCAATATTTGCTTATGTAACTAGTGAATATTAAACTATAATTTTCATTTATTAACTGGTTTAATCATTTGAGGTGAATGCTTTCATTTCCAAGACTGAGTTAAGGGACTCAAGTAATATTTCAGTCAGTCAGCAATGTGTCAATGAATAAGATCACTCTCTTAAAAACAACAACAAACACCCACACGTGCACACAAAAATAGCCTTTTGTGAGAAGATCTCATATCTAAGTGCACATTCCTTCAGTTACATGGTCTAGGAGAGAGATTCTTATAGAATTGATCAGCAATCCCTGACAGCAACCTGTTAAAAAGACTCAGGGAATGCAAGACAAAGAAGAAGTTTATTCCAACTGTTTATAAATTATTAATAATGCTAAACAAACCTGAAGACTGAAATTTTCATGAGAACAAGACTTCAATGCATTACTGATGGTTCCTTCAAAAGCATAAGTCCTCATTTATTCTAAATGGAACTTAAGGCCCAATTTCAAAATGTGAATACCTTCCCAAAGCCCATTGCTCACCACTGCAGCACTTACATGAGTTGAACAACTCAAGTCCCAGTGAGACCTCTTAACGTTTGTGAACCAGCAATAGAACTTCCTTATCTTTTATTCTGGCTATTGGTTCTTTGGGTTCTCAGCTCCTTTTCTTTACTTAGTTTGGTTACATAAACTGACAAGAAAGCAGACTAGAGATTCCATTAAAAGATTTTTAAGTGTATTCGAGACTTAGTTGGGCTGATACGCTCAAGAGAAAAAAAAAAAATTCTAAATATTTGGAGTGTAATAAAACAAATTGGTAGTTAACTGCTGCTAGAACAGAATGCTGAGAGAAATTGTGGAAAAGACTGGATAAATAATGCCCTGCAAACTTTCTTAAATAAACCCAGAAAACTGCAAAGTAACTTTACAATCTCTGCCTTAGATAGAAAATCCCAGCACTACATGTATTTCTACTAAAAATGAATCAGTGGAGATAAAAACCAAAACCACATGATTTGGGCATGAAACCCGTCATTTTGACTAATTCTCATTTATGAGTAGGTATTTTCGTAAGGAAAATTTCAGTGAATTGAGAATACTTACATGACGGACTGCTTGGAGTATTTCTGTCAATAAATTCATTGAAATTTAATAGAAATTCAGTGTTGTTTTCTGATTTTTTTACATCATTACAGTATTCTCTGAAAAACAACAAAACATCAGTCTTCTCAGATTTTTTTCCTTTGCTACTAAAGCAGACAAATATGGCTCAGCAATTTTAAAGTCCAAGCAGGATTGTGCAACTACAGTGAGGTGGCTGGCACTACTACATCAATTTACTACCATGGTCAATATTGAATGTTGACAATATTGAATATTTCAGGCATCTACAGGAATTAAAGTGTTCAATTCCCTGCCTAAATCTGAATAAGAAGAAAATTTAATGTATGAGATAGGGCATAGATTCCCAGAAAACACACTCAGGTCCAGTGTAGGTCATGAAATTTGGAGATCATAGAGTCTGCAAACTAAACAAGAAAATGCCCAATGAATTTAGACTGCTCCCGGGTTAAACTGTAGTGGAACGTACATGGACTGCTGATTAAAACATAGTCCCTTCATGCTCAAATAAAGCTGGATTTATGGGATATGGTCCTATCCTCTGAGAAGTCTTAAATGCAATTTTAATAGGGTACATACCACATAAGCATATAAACACTCTTTGTTTTGACATATGCAAAACAGATAAACAGTAAACTGTCTTTTACATAGTGTAATAAAATAAAACAGTGTATCATTGGGCAATTCACTGAATGCAAGCAAGCACAATAAAAGTCACTGGGCATTTTGAAGGCAAATATTAGAGGGTGAGTGGCATTAAACAACTTTAATTAAAATATAGAGAGTTTTCAGCAGTAAAGCAGGGACCTCTCTTTTAAAATGAGCTTTTTATTTTAAATAAATTTTACAAGCAAAAGTAGTCTGTTCAAGTATTTCATATGAATAAGCTATCTTATTACCCTTTACTTACTTTACTATGATCCTGAAAGACTACAGGCAGAATTTGCCTTATTACACCGATATTCACATTTAAACAGAGCTCCATATCAAACAGGCTTTGTTCATGTAGATCAGCCCAACAACTAGGGACTTGCTGGAAACCAGTAACTGGTATAATTGACTATCAATAACTTCGGTCCTTCAGAAAAATTAAATTAAATACTTAAGCTGAGAATACATTTGAAGATGGAAGACTATGTTTTACATACGAATCAATCTATTCATTGAAATCAATCTATTCATTGAAATTTAAAGGATACAGAAACTTACAAGAAGTGTTGCATTTTTTATTTATTTTAACTGATCTTGATGGTACAGCAGTTCCTTAATTTATCATAACTATCTTTTAAAGGTAATTAATTTTTAAGAACTATTTATTGTACCGCGTCTCCCTTGCAAACATACATTTACAAGGGCAACAAGGACTACACAACTTCACATGAAGAAACAGGGAACTAATGAACTTACTCAATTTTCAATGACTCAATAATTTTTTATGTTCAATGAATCAAAAATTGATTCATCCTTAAGTGATAGAGAACTTTGAAACACTTTATCTTGAAGCAGGAAAACATCTTGAGGTAAGTATTATGGTACCTATTTTACAAATGAGAAGCTAAGGTATAAAGTTGTAAAATCTTAAAAGTCACAACCACAAGAAATGAACAGATATGTATAAGACTTCCATTAAAACATCAGTATCAGATTTTACAGATCTCTTTGAATAATATAAACAGGAATCAGAGCCTGAAGATGCTATTTACACTCCAGAGGGAAAAAGAAGATTTAAAAGAAGATGTAAAACATGAATTTAATAACTGCTCTTTTATCTAACTTTTTTTACCAAAATGAAACTTTATTGGTCAAGTCTGTATTTTGTAAATATTATTAATCTGATCAAATGCCTATTTACTGCTGAAATAATAGTTATTATGGGGAAATCAACCAACCTTGGTGCTATAAATGTATAGCCAGCTTCATCAAAATGATCAATCTTCAGTGTTTCTGTATCTACAAAGATGAAGAGTAAACACCAAGTAAGTAAACTGGTCTTTTTGCTATCATTTTTCTTCTCAAAATATTTGACTAGCTTTTGCATGCATCTGTGAATTTAGAAAGAAATGTTTATTTTGAGACACTTTGCTACTAATATGCCATATACTTCCCAGTATTTCACAATATAGGGAGAAATTACTTGATTATTATGTACAACATACACCTGGCAACAATAATGTATCTAACAACTTAGAGAAGACATTTCATTAGCATGAAAACAGATGAGATGTTTTCATTAGAATTACAATCTGATACAAAGAAATATTTGGGACACCAAGTTGTTAGAACATGAAGGAAAACACTTCTAGTATTTTCTGCAATAAAGTTTAAAAAAACCTCATTCATATAAGCATCACTTTCAATGCTACTGAAGATAAAGACTTGAAAAGCTGGTGTCACCAAACACTGACAGGACCGGACAAAGAAGGATTAGAGATCAGCAACATATCGAAATGTGCGTGAAAACAGAAAAACAAAACTTTTTTTTTTTTTTTTCCCCTTTCTATTGCTATGGTACCCAATGATCATGGGAAAAATCCTGAGATGAGGAATACAGAGGAGAATATCCAGTAGGAATAGAAATATAAGTGAAAAATATAAACTGCAGTAAACAGAAGGAAATTGAGCAACAAGAATATACTTGCCCTTTGTGATTGCCACTATCCATCAGAAAGAGAAAGCAGGGAAACAGAAAAAAACAGGGTAAAGCAAAAGGGGTCACAAACCAATATTTTATTCAAACAGCCCCTTGAATAAAAATATTGTGCATAAATAGATCAAAGGTTCAATTTACATACAGCTGTAGTCTGGAAAAAAGACATCTTTCTTTGAAGACTGAAGAATATGTCCTTCTCAATTATTTCTCAAGTACCTTCTATACACTGTGGCTATTTCAAGCGCCTGTCTTGCAGGTTATGTTGATATAAGTGCAAAACCAGATGATCTAATCCATCAAGAGAACCATATTCACTCACTAAAACTTTACTTTTAAACTACTTACTATTTGACAAAGTTACAAAATATATCACTGATTATTAAAAACTTGCCATATTCTACTTCGTATGCAGGAGGCGATGGTAGAGAACAGTGATTTAGTGCTAAGCAAGTTTTCTCTAAACTAACAGTATCTTTGCCTGTCAGAGAGATTCATAGTGCTTTTCTAACTTTCTATTTAACTGCATATTTGTTCAAGTTTATTGTAACACTTGGATAAAGTTAAAAGGATGTGATGGGTTCTATTTTGTCTACTATCTAGATTACAGTTAAGCTACACCTAATAAACAAAAAGCATTTGAATACTCACAAGTATCATTTCCAATTATCTCTCCAGAATCTGTAAATGGCTTGAAATTAGTCTAATCCAAAAATACATTACATACATCCACTAAAACTATTTGTAAAATGCATAATAAAATCCTAGCTGCAAGCCAAACCAAACAGTGCTTTCACATTAATCTATTCCTATGGGTAGCAGAGGTAATTTGCTAAATATTATACTGCAACCACTGTAAAAATAACAAAAAAATGCTTTACTATTATAGTCTATATCACGACATTAGCTAATAGAATGAAAAAAAATAATATCCAGACCCTTAAAATGACAGCAACAAAGGATACACAAAGCAATGATTCTATAGGCACAGAGCAAAGGGGAAGGGATTGTCACTGGAACTGGGGTACCTGCACATATTCTATCTTTATAGAATATTTCTTGTACCTTGGATGTTACAATGGGTTAGAATCATTGCTGCAGATTTTGGGTACATCATGATAACATCAGTGAATTCCACAAAATTTATGAATGTTAAACATCGCTTTTTTAAGTGAATCTGAGACTTGGCAATACTCGACAAAACCAGGGAACCTTCACAGTACTTACATCTGGCTTGAGTTATTGGTTCTTCTATTTTGGCTTTAATATAATAAAAGCTGTATGAAGGTAACACCAATGCCAAACTGCAAAAGAAATGAGACAAGTAAATCAGTTATGTTATTTGAAGCTGTTTTCCAGTTTCAGCTTCTATCTGTTTTGAAAGCAATTAACAAGTTTGGAAGTTGGATCATCATGAGACAAGACAATTCACACAGTGACATACCAGCCTCACACTTTGTAATAGACAGAAGTAGGTTTATGCCAGTCCTGAAGTTCCCTGTGTTTATTTTCATTCTTATTTATACTTTTAAGCATAAATGCACTTTTTCACAGATAAGCAAGGAGTTTCCAATAATTGCAAATAATAGATTACATGATTACTTGTATCTTCCTCTAACATGTTTAGCATCCCAATGAAACACATGTCAAAATGATCACTGACTGCAAAAAACAGCATGTAGTACTGCACTAATTTGCATGCATCATATAATGACAGATTCTTACTAATAAAACAACTATAAGTATTCATTAGAAAATGTATCCAGCAATTCTTGAATTCACATTACAATCAACATACAAAATACTTTCTTGAATCATGCAATCACCACTAACAACCTTTGAACACCATTGTGTAATAACATTTTATGATTTGCAAAGCCATTTGTAATGTATTTTCCTTTAGATTATACTTATTTTTGTTCATTTTGTTATTTATTGTTTTGTTTTGTATTTTGGCTTCTTTTTGCAACTAAATTCAATATATGTGTAGAAGAGTTCAGTTCTAAAAAGGTATGTAAAGGACAGGAGTTACGAGTATTCATTGAAGTGGTATCATCATCTCCCTCATTGCATCCTTAATTTCTGCACTCAGATTTCATCACTGTCGAACTGCAGTGATTTCTAATGGATAGCCACAGAAATTAACATTAAAAAAGTTGTACAACTGAGCCATAAAAGAGATGACCTTTAATGATACATTTGCCATTTAAACAGAATGTAAGTGAGATTGCGGAATATTTAGTGATAGCCTTCTACCAATTCTCCTCTAGGGAAATCAGTAGCAGTTTACCTGTCATTAACAGTTACTGCTAGCAGAAATTGCTAATTAAAATCTATAATTTTATGCTTAATAGGTTTTCTGCAATGTGACTCCATGGATTTATTGCTGTATCTCATGCCAGGGAGCTCAGTAAGAATTAAGAAGTCATTTAATCAAATGTATTTCTTTACAGATTGCTAGATGGCATAGTCGGAAAAAAACTTCTCTTCCTTACACAGACAGAGGCAGTTCAACAGAAAAATGGGATGCTAAATAGAAGATCCTACATTTGCATTCTTTTGATAAAACTGATTTGTTTGTTTTTACATACAAATTAACATTTACATTCTTATTGGCTTACACCTGTGGAGAACATAACAGAAAAGGGGAACCAGCTTGGCTGAGGATTACTGTAATTCACCACAATAAAAATACTGTTTGGGTAAAAATTTGACTCAATATTTTTACCATCTAGTTCTGAACTAGAGTAGTTTACTTTCTGGGACTTGGTAAACCTCAGTTTGTTTTGGATCATGTCAAGTTCCTACATTCTTTGTGTTACAGAACTGTATGCTTAAATGAGTTTGAAATAACTTACACACCAACGCTGCATTCAAGGGAGGATGTGCTTTTGCCCGTTACTTCATTTGTTCCTGCTGCTATTCACCATATAATTTTTACATACAAAGCAGCAGCAGTGCTAATTAGTCACAAATAGATACAGATTTCAGAGATAATCAGTAGCCTTGTTCCTGCCCCTAAGATCTGACAAGAAGGTTAGCAATGATTGTGACTGAAAAAGATTTGCACAAAACATGTCACAGTTTTTATTTAGACCAAAATATATACATCTTGCTTTTTAAAACGCATATTAAAACAAGAATATGGACTCAATGCAAAGAAAAGACAAAATAAGAGGAGGAATCTAAGGGAAAGTGTATAATTAAGCATCAAAAGTATACTGTGATACAGAAAGTAGAAGAAAAAGTAAGATTCTTAACATCTATCACAAAAAATGTTTTTTCCTGCATAATGAAATACCCTAGTGATAAAGCTCAACAGCTGAATGAAAGACTGAGGTTCTGGTCCTTAGACAGAGCAATGATTCTGAGCGGTAAAGAAACCCAGAATATCCTACAGGCCTGGACAGAAGATGATCTGGTCCTGACTTAGCTAGCATAGAAAATGTAATGCTAAAAATGTTAACCAAAATTTTGTTAACAAAAAGAACATTTAAGTATGCAAAAGAAGTCAAAGACCAGAAAGGAGTTACCTGTAATCAGTGCCATTCACAGCAGTCCATGTATATGTTCTGTTTCCTTTATCAATATATCTCTACAAAGAGATATTGGTGAAAAAATAAATTATTAACTCTGGAGCTTCAACAAACATCACCTTTTCTTGAGAAATACAGTGTAAAATCAAGTAAAAATCTGTTGGAATTGTATTTGTTATTTTGCTAAAAGCATGAGTTGAGCTGCAACTCCTTTTCTTAAACATTTTCCAGACTTCTATTATGCAAAAGAATCACCTGTCTCCTTTTTATTGAACATTAACAAAATGCACATTTAAATAAAACCAGATAAACAGGACCTATCATTTCCCTTTTAAATTCATTAGCCATGCCTATGCAAACCTTTTTCTACGTGATTTAAATTTGATAAAAGATGTTATCTCCTTTATGGACCATTTTGCAGTTAAACTAAGAAAAGAAAAAACTCAGTTATAAAAGAATTTGTAGGCAACCCTTTTAACAACAAAAACATCCAGTGCCTGTCCTTTCAGGTCACAGTACCATGGGCTAAATGGTCATATCTAAATTTGAGTCGTATCTACAGGCACAGCCAGGTAATCCTGATTGTATAGGCACCCCATGCTAAATTTACACGTGTTTCTAATCTCATTAGAAGCACCTTGAATTTGTGAAAATTTAACACTGAAGTAAATGTGTATTTTTAAATAACTTAATACATTAGGATAAGCTTTACCATTCATTTTGGTTTGGTATGAAAAATAATGTGATGGACACAGTCCCACAGTTCCCCATAGATTTAATCATTAATGCACCTGGCTGACATTCTTTTACTCATTTTTCCACTTTGAAAACTACAAGTTTATGCCAGCTGCAACATATTATTATTTACAGTCAGAGATTTGCAAGTATGCCAGCAATGAAGTCTGTGCAGCTGTTGGACCACAACATTACAAACATCAGTGAAAGCTACCACAGGTATAACTCTATGTTCTTTCTTTCCCTGTGGTAAAACAAAAGTGTGAAAATGACTGTGGTTATGAAAAAGAGGTGTCTTTTTTGACATTTATAATTTGAAACCTTATCATTACCTGGCTGCTGCTTTTCAGAACAGCGTGACAGTGTAAATAATTTAATAGTCATTTTGGAAAGAATAAAAGGGAAAAAATGCATATATCAGTGTCTAATGCCCTGATATATTTAAGGTAAAAGGATGGCTGAAGAGATTCCTATCTAAGCCTATTTATATTTGATAATGTGCCTATACTGTTACTTATCTCAAGAATAAGTAGACCCTTGAACCTAGCGCTGGCAGTCCCTCCAAATCAGGCGCAGCACCATGGGTTGCACACCATGTACGTTGGCAAGAGAAAAGCAGTGCCCAAGGTGGGAGGGAAGGAAGAGAACTGGGCTCTTATTAAATCCAGTTGCCACCAGCACTGTGAACATGCTTGTAAGCAAATTGGCTGAAACATCCCTTCAAAGACAAACCAGTAGATCACATGTCCTCATACATCAGCTCCCATTTACCTTTGCCTAGTTCATTACTGAGTGGTCTGAAACCATCTCCTTCCCAGCTGGTCACTGCCAAAGAACCTACACGTTATTGCAGGTTTTGTGACCCTTCAGTTTTCACTACTGCCCACCCCAGCTGCCCAAATGTTGCAATGCTTTTGTTCCTATGGCATCTTGTCTGTTAGTTGGAAAGCCCCTGAGGCCTTGGGAGACTCCAGCACACCCCACCCACGCTTGCTACGAGTCCAGTCTCTATGCTGTAGTATGAGGTCATCTCCCAAGACACTGCTGGGGCCAGCTGCAATACAAAAGGAAAGCAATGCAAACTTAAACCAAAAAGCAAAACAAAAAGGACATCAATTTTAAGCCTCAAGACTGCAACTGTCAGTTCAGAGCAACTGACCACATCAGCCCTTTTTATAAGAAAATATATGAAGCTATCAAGTCCTAAGTGATGCATGGCTCATGCGTGACCCATGGTCTGAAGCAGCTTTATTCTGGCTCTAGCAGCCCGGAGCTGGGAGGGTGCAATGGCTTGAAGCAGTCACCATTGCCACCCATCTCTGGCTGCTCCCTTCTCTCAGAGAGGTCCAAGTAGAGGAAGAAATCTTGGCCCATGATGCAAGGGAAGGTGAGGGAAATTAATTTCACTGGGCACTTGAAGCATCTGGGATCAAAAGGCTTGGGATATTCTGTTCAAATACAGACTGTGGTCTGGGTTGTGCATTAACTGACACATTCTCTTACACTCAGGACCGTCACATTTCCACCCCCACCCACCCCCCCCGCCCCCACTCCCCGATGCTGTAGCTGACTCCAGCAGTTGCAAGTGTAAATGCTTCCCCTCCCTGCCTCTTTGGGTGAACAGCTGTTTCAGGTCTTTTTTAACATCACACAGCCCAAGAAATGTATGCACCACCTGAGATCTCTTCAACAACTTTGCCATGAATGCAATTTCTTGTATAATGGCGTTACTGTATTATTGTGACCTTCTAATCCTCCCTTTTCTAACCACCTACACAGAACCTTTTTCACCCATAGGCTTGGAAAGGCACTCCTTAAAAAAAACACCACAAATCTGAAAATGTCCCAATGAGTTCCTCCCTTCAGGAGCAGCTTTTTGCCAATGCAGATGCCAGCAGCAGGACTTCAGGTTCTCCGTCAGTAGGTCAGAAATGACCTAGTCTCCCTTCAGAACAGGGGAACAGGCTGGTGGCTTCCTAGACAGGATGGGCTCCTGACACAAATGAGGTAGCAGAACTGACATTAGATGGGGTTTACCCTCCCTGCCCCAGTAAAGCCCTTTTCATTCACCATCCTCCAATAATGGAACCATTCAGGAAAAGGCACACCTTTTTCACACAGCAGGATTTCCCCATAGATTGTAAAGCAGCATTGTAATGCCTTACTCAGGAGGGATGAGGTGGGGACTTTACTGTGAGAAAGCACAGAAGAGTCCCAGCAGAAGGCAATGAGACTGCTGGTAGAGGTCTCCGCTTTAGAGGTGAAAGGCAGCACAAAGTTGGATATGGAGAAGGAGCATGGGCACATTTAATGAGATCATGCGACCCCACAGGTTCAAGGACCATAATTTACAGGTATGCTTTGCACCTGGACAGTGTAAATGAATAAGACTTGTGTTGACTTCACCCATAGAGACTAAAGTAGGGAAGTATGGCTCTACTGCCTACATGACTATATGATCAATATTATCATCATCTTTTAGTTAAGATCATCTACAGTTACATTTGTCTGCCCCCACTGAAGCCGAGGTTCTGTACTCAAGAAGAGAGTCTATGAGGTTCTGCACTTTCTGAGTAGGGTATCAGAAGGAAGACAATGCCCAACACTGAGTCAAATTCCCTAGACTCTGCAATATAATAAAATACCATGACACCCTTTCTGCAACAAAGACACAATCTTGTTAGCAGGGAGTTGAATGAATATACAGATTTTAATCTGTCTCCTCACAGGTGGACACACATGCAAGTAAAGCCACTGATCTCCTTAATGACACCCATTGTTCAGGAATAAAAAATGCCTCTGATGGATTTGCAGAGTTGTGAAGATCTTGTGCATGGCTTCCTGTCCTTATTTGCACACCTTTTAAATTACACTATCAGAAACAGCATGCTTTCTCAAATCCAGTGCAGGTACTAAAAGGCTGAGGAATAGTCATAAGATGTGCAGCTCTGGAGTCTTCCGTACAGGAAAGACATGGACCTGCTGGAGCAGGTCCGGGCGGGGGCTACAAAAATGATCAGAGGGCTGGAGCACCTCTCCTATGAGGACAGGCTGAGAGAGTTGGGGTTATTCAGCCTGGAGAAGAGAAGGCTCTGGGGAGACTTTATTGAGGCCTTTCAATACTTACCGGGGGCTTATAAGAAAGACGGGGACAAACTCTTTAGCAGGGCCTGCTGTGATAGGACAAGGTGTAATGGTTTTAAACTAAAAGAGGGTAGATTCAGACTAGATATAAAGAAGACATTTTTTACAGTGAAGGTGGTGAGACACAGGCACAGGTTGCCCAGTGAGGTGGTAGATGCCCCATCCCTGGAAACATTCAAAGTCTCGTTGGACAGGGCTCTGAGCAACCTGATCTAGTTGAAGATGTCCCTGCTCACTGCAGGGAGGAGTTGGATGAGATGACCTTTAAAGGTCCCTTCCAACCCAAACTTTTATATGATTCTGTGATTCCAACTATGTTCCCAAAGCTCTGTTGCAGAACCAAGTGACCATGAACTTGACATTGTGAAATCACAGTGTGTATGAACAACTGAAGCATGTTTCAGAAAATTCAGCTCCATTGTCAGCCTCATCTAGCAAAGACAACATGTGCATTGCCACTGATTTTCAGCCACAAAGACAAGTAAGTTTCTACCATGTTTAATGCAAAAATAGACTAGGACTATGAAATATTTTTTTCTTTATCCAAATGACAATAAGTATATAAGAATCTTCACTCAATGCAGAATTTAGAGGACTAGTAATAGGAACTGTTCAGTATTGGGTGTCACTTGGTGTAATCTGGCCAAAACTTAAAGCAGAGTTTGAAAGTTACTACCATGTATTAGACAGTTAATAGAATACAAGTAAGGAATGTGCTGGTTTTAACAGAATAACACCCCCCTAAACTGTGAGGCCTGATTTCCTATCAATTTAACTTCATTAGGTTCTGTAGCACATGCCTTGTCAGAAGGAGTAACTTTTCCCTGGAACATTTAGCCATTTAATTACAAACAGCTGAGCCATTGGAGGTATCAAAGTTACAGGAGGTCAACCAGAGAGGGCAGCTAATACTTCACATGAAAAATTAACTGCACAGTCCCAAGCATTTCTGCTGAGTATTGTTATGGTGTGCTTATATATATATATATATAAGGGTTGTGTAGTGTCTGCTTGATGTTTTATTGGTTTCACATTCTTCTAAGTCATTAAACTAGCCATCTTCAAGCTGTTTTACATTCAGAGTAAAACAGTTTCAAAAAGCTATTGCAGAACTGTAACTGTGGGGATACTCAGGTCGGAACTGCTCCTTTGGCACACCAGTCAAATTTGAGTATTTCTTATTGTGAGGAAATGTGTCTTTCTTATTAGAGAAACCAGTAGCAATCTTTATCAGGAATGAGCATTTTGGACAAGAAAATAAAGAACTCAACAAGCTGTTCAGAAAGCACGAGTACATTATGTAACTGTAAGATGAATTTGCTTATCCCAAATAGTCTTCATTTATGGCATATAAATGTTATATTTTTTCTCACTACTTTCTTCCCATTCACCCATAGTATAAACTACCAAATCCATCCTCACACATCTCTGCAAGCAAATTAAGTACTTTGTTTTGGGATTCATACATAGAAGTAGGCTGAGTCCATTTCCTGATGAACAGACGGTAAGAGCTCATCAACAACTGCCTGATTAATGATGCACCAAAGAAACCAAGAAAAAAACCCAATTATTCTTTTCATAAGTACACAATTTCTTTTACTATAAGCCAGTAAAATTAGCAAACCTAGAGGGAAAAATTATACAAACTGGTATTACAAAATGAACATCTTTTCACCATTTCACAGTATTTTTCTGGTTTTGTTTGTTCCTGTAAATGTAACAGCCTGTGTTCCTATCTTACCTCATCTTGGGACTTGACCAGTGTTTCAAATGTTTTTTCTCCACTTTCTCCATCTATCATTTTTTTCCGAATCTATTGGAAAGGAATAATAAAAAAAAACAAACAAAAAAAACCCAAAAACCAACTAGGTGTTGCATGTAACATGAATAATCTTTTCAGTGATTCAAAATATTTCATAGAAACACTGAAAACAGTAGTGCAGAAAGCCACAGATCTTAAAAAACAAGTTTTTACAATTTTCAGATTTTTCTAATTAGAAGTTGCTTTATCCAAATATATACTGAATCAGTAGAATCATGAAGCAACAATTCTGGTATACTTTGTACAGGAAGACCATCCCATAAAACCCCGTGGTGTTGGGCACTAGAGAGAGTATGAATTCTATGTAGATGAGAAGGAGCTTTGTCTAGCATTTCTTGTGCTTCCCAGCACATCTGTGTTATTTGGTAGTAGCAGTGATTCACAAAACTGTTTTTATACCAGTCCAAGAGTACTTCCTCTCTGAAGCAGGCGTTTCAAAGAAACTTAAGGAACAATTTAACAGATACCAAGAAATGCTGATTAGTGTAATTATGAAAGAACAGTTTCAAACAGATTGAAAAAATACGTTAAAAATGCAAAATGTTTAAAAAAACTCCATTTTATTTCACAAAACTAACAAACTACTTTTAAAAATTCTGATTTCTGAAGGTATTATAAAATTAGTAACTGAAAAATATACAGAGGAATTAATTTGTTGTCAACATTCAGCTTTATTTCTCAGTTCTCTCTCTCACCACAGCAATAAGCTTGTTAGTAAGAGACAGAGAAATACTTTACAAATATTTCAGGTAGTACTTCAATATCCTATTAAAAATATTCTGTTCCAAAAAATTTTACAAGCCCCCTCCCCAAGCTTTGCCACTTAATGAAGATTTATTTAAATAGCAATCATAGTGTCTTTCAAAGTGAGAGGAATATAATGCATTGCTCTTGCCTACAAATAATACCAGATCTCGATTTGTTTCATTGTAACTTCAACTCTCCATAAAGCCATCATCTTGACAAATTTAAAACTGAAATTTATAGTGAAATAGATTCCCATTCAAAGTCTAGAACATGTACTGCTTTTCAGGTATTCTACAGTGACATAAAAGTAGCAACAGCTATGAAGAAACCAGGTAATCTCACCTCAACTTTAATATCATTTTCCAATTCAGCATCTAGAAAATCCAGCGTAACAGGCTCCTGGGATTTAGGATTCTGAAGTAGGAGACATTGAATGATCAAATAATAAAGACAGAGTACCGTGTTACAAATTATTCTAATACCTTCATTTCAGTGTAATCTACTTAACTGGGCCTCCTTACCTATCTATTTTAATCTTTTACAGCATGATGAATTACTAGTGGCCCTTTCTCTTTATTTCATTTCATTGGATAGAGAGGTTAATTGAGTAAGTGAAAATCAAACTAACGCTAATGGCAGTGTCTGTCCGCAGTCTGTCATGTATGGGGCTCATGCTGGGAAGCTGCTTCCCCTACTGCTGGTATGTCACAGACTGCAAGGGTGGGAGAAAACACATCAGAGGAAGCATAAGATATGAATCTCTCATTTGGTATCCTGCCTCCAGGAAGGGAGAGAGCAATTTGGGAGAGTTTTCCAGCTGACCGGTAAGATGGAGCAACTGTACTCTTCTACATTTTTACCAAAAGCAGACTACAGACTTGTCATTATGAGATGGGAATGCACTGTGGTTCAAGATTCAAAGAAGTAGTAATTATAGCAAATCATATGTTTGTTATAAAAAAAAAAATCTTTTTTTTTTTGTCAGCATTACAGAACTTCCCTGAACACCTTGCAGTTTTGAATGCATTCCTCGTGACATCAGTACTGTTATCTCAATTTAAGAGATGGAAACCTGTAGCACAGAAATAATGCAACCCAGCAGCATTAAGACCTAAGGAATGTATATCATGTTGACCCTAGACTATGGAGAACAAAGAAGTTTGGTGGTCTGCATCTGTAATAATCCTGGTCCCATAGGAGTGTGGGAAGACCACTGTAGCTCTGCTAAATAGCTCAGACCACCCTCCAGCCTCTGCTCCCTTCTCAGTTGCAGTCTGCATTTACTTGGACAGAGCCAGAGCCATCTTCCGTATGGTTTGTTAGGACTCCAACTCTTTTTTTTTTTTTTGAGTAATTTTGGCTAAGCTCCATTGACTTTATATTATGTGTGGTATAAAAGTCCTCAATCCCCATCACTCTGTAGTTACTTAACGCACCCACCTGAAGAATATCTTTAGAAAAAAGAGTATGGGGTTATACTGTTTAACAACTTAAATCTAGGATAGAATAGAAGACCAAAAATGTCCAGTTTTATTAATTTTTTAAATTGATAATAATTTGTTTTGTGTAATAGGACAGTTCATACATGAAAAGATCTCAAGGCCTAGTTTTCTCAGTAACTGAGCACTGTTTCTCATACGATTAGCCACACAAAAATTGTCATTAGCTGATACTGCTATTCCAGGACTAGCATAATTTCTGATAATGACATTTTTAGGGTATTTCAATGATTCAGTTATACGAACTTATTTACAGGGTAGACTAAAGTCCCTTCTTTCAAAATGTTGACTATATTCCTTCTATCCTAACATTCCCTGGCAAAGTTACATGGCAAATGTACATATGACTATTCTATCAAAGAATGCAAGCATGTTTCATCACAATTTATGTATATGTTTCCAGTTCATACTGAAAGAAAGAAACAGCCTGAACAGCTGCTAAAAGGTGCCTTCATATAATAATCTGGAGCCTTAAGAGCTTAACAGTAGCCCTTATTTTCAAGACTGTAATAGAAATAGAGTTAGAAGACAAAAGATCATTCTTTCATATTCTTGTACATGTTTCTGGGTATATGGAATCATTCCTGTTCTTAGCAAGTAAGACTTACTGTCTGCTAAGAGAAAAGCCAATAAATTTATTCTCAGAAAGAGAACATGCACTCGAAAGATTGCAGAAAAAAGATGCCTAGTATTTCTTTTAATTGTCTACTGATAACTTCAAAGAAATTTTTATGTTCCTATTTATATAGGATAGATAAAACAAGCAACTTAAAATAATAGCTCTCTACTAATTCAAAATAATTTCATTATTGTTATGCAGTTGTCGTCCCCCCCCCAAATCAACGCCCTCGAAATAAATAGCAAAAGGCTCAAATGTAAAAATAAACAAAAATACATTTTCTTACATGCAATGGATAATGAATAGCATGGTCAAACCCAAACAGCATGCATGAAGGCATTGGCATGGCAGAGGAGGCATTTGTGAAGTTCACATTCCATTCCAACACACAAAGAAACAGAGAAGAAAAGAAATGGTAAAAAAAAGAAATAAAAAAGCCATCACATCAAATGAAGGACAATATTCATTTCAAATGATAACCTGGACTAGCCACAGTTAAGGAGTCCCAAAGACAAAATAGTCAACTTTAACAGTCTGTCAAAAGTCAAGTATATATAAACAGTTTGCTCTTGTTCTTTTTAAGACTTACGTTGTATTACCACACATTCTTTATAAAGTACTAACAATGACTTTTAATAGATGAAGAAACTAAGCATGTATAGATACATTATGTGATGTGCCTGAGGCACAAAGAAATCGATTAGAAATTAGAATAGAAAATTCCTAGCCCCATACTTTAAATGGAAGACTATTTCCCCGCTATGTGTTTTTCCCCCAAGAATGTGTTTTTACCAGTATTTGGGCTCCGTAAGTTTTTCTTCCAAGGTTGCCATTTAGTGGGGTTTATTCCAAGCCATGAAGAAACAAACTTACTGTTCAGTTTGCTCTTCTCTTTATCCAGTCATGCACGTGACATGACTAGAATAAGCACACCACCACCACATTCACCAGCACAACTTTATAAAACAAAACAGAAGTAAATCACTAGCAATGAAGCATGCAAATAAAGGGAGTGCAATCTATTTTCAGCATGAAAAATAAAGGCAAAGATCTATTATTTCAATGACAAATCAAGAAGGAAACAAAGAAAGAAAGAACTGGTGCAGCAACATAAAAAAAGCGTCCATTAAAATTTCATTGTTGTGTGTTTTGGGAGGTCAGTATTCTCACAAAATCTACAGAAGGCCTTCTTTGCTGAGTTGCAGGAGCCTAGTTCCTACTCATACCTGCAGTACTAATGAAGACACAGGCTGTTAGGCTTTACAAATAGATGATGGTAAGAAGGCAGCAAAATCCTGGGCCCCAGAGACTTAAGAGCATCCAGAGTGGATGGGAGCCCAGAGCTTTTCCAGAGCTGCACCTCCCTGGGCAGCCAGCACAGCCAGGCAAACCCAGCAACAGCCAAGTCATACCACAGCATGCCGGGGAGCCAGGGCTGCTCAGAAAATTGAGGGTTTTTTTTATGTTCCAGTGCTGCTTTCTCCAGCACACAAACAAAAAATCTAGCCCAGAGGTGTTCTCCTACATGTGGTATAAATGCAGCCACTTGACACTCGGTGAAATCACTGACTTGAATTAGATCAGGATTTTACACCATGTTTTACTGGTGGTGTTATGCAAGCCACCAGTTTTGCATTATATATTCCCATATGTGTAAGAAATTAACATGGTATACTGTACCTAATTTCGTTATTTTGCTAGTTACATAGTTAATATATTCCTTTAATGATTTTTAAGTTTTCATTATGTGTTTTCTGCTCAGGGATTGCATTACAGAAATGTTACTAATTTCCTTTTCCCTGTTCAGGTTAATGGCAGTTAATTCTCTGGAGCTGGGTCTGCTAAGCTGAGAAACCTGATGTAAATAGCAGATAACACATATGTCCTGCTCTGACTTCCCCAGAAAAATACTGAACAGCTCATTAAAATTCTGTAATGCTATACAGCATACAGTCTACAATAAAACTTGGCAAAAAAGTCGTAAGAATCATCTTCTCTTGACTTTGGATTTATGCAAGCAAAGCCAGCACAAGTAGTCTCTTTTTTTTTCCAGTCTTCAAATTCATTTCAAAATCTGAAGAATAGTTTTTACAGCATGGCTTTAATTAGCACCTATTAGTAAAGCACCATAATTTAATGGAATGCCCTTCACTACAGCCAATAACATGTTTTCTATTATTTAAACAAGGAAGGATGCAAGCTTCATGCTTTGGAAGCCGTTTGTCAAAGTAAACCGTTCTCTAGTTAGAATTTTCCTAGTAAGCAGGGCAGAAGCTTTCTAATTGTATTTCCAGGTCTATGCATTCTAATGCACTAATCACCTCCATCCAAAGTTACCTGTACATTGGGTCTCCTCTTTCTCAATTTAACTTTTGGTATGCCCACACCAATTTGCTGAAGTAACAAAAAAGCAATAATTTACATTTTTAAACTATTAGTAAACAGCCTACTTATAGAATGGAAGTCTTTCCTCAACATCTATGCTCTCCAGTGCACGTCTACTGGAAGCAGACACTAGCCCTCAATCCAGTCAAGAGTTCTGAGCTTTCTGTCAGAATTACACACAGGTTTTGTGTAGGGAAACAGAAACCAGACATATATTAAATGATGTGAATTAAGTTAACAGAGAGCTCTCCCTCTTACTCTGCCAGAATTAAAATACAGAATTAGAAGAGATTCACTTTTTGCTTACTGTTGTATCTGCTCTTAAACCTACCTGCTCTTATACTTCTTTCAAAACCATAAGCCATAAGACAAAATACTGGACCCTACTAAAAGGCATCTAGAGTTTTAGAACTACCATTAAATGGATTTTGATCAGAACAATAATGAAGATGAAGAAAAGGATGCTAATCCTTAGAACAGATTCAGAAATTGAATTATTTACTGTTTTCAGAACTTATCTAATTAAGACTAATCCTGTTAACTCACTTCAGTGACTATTTTTATTTGGTGGACTGGTCACCTGTTCTCTCACAGGACAATGGGAAAAATACACATAGATATGCACAGAGACAGAAAGAAAATTGGCAGTAAAACATATAAGCACTTCCTTAAAAATGTAATATAGTAAAATACACAACTTGAGAAATGGTATTTTAAGCAGTTTAAAACTATATTAAACTGACAGTTAAAAAAAGTTTCCTGTGTTATGCTTTGACATAGTTTTCATGTGCAGAGAAGAACATGAGGGGAAAGTTCTTAATGATTTTAATAAGCTTTTGAACCTGCCTTTCATTAACTTCTTTCAGTTCTGTAAATGACTTTACAAGTTCTAAATTTCTAGGGGTTTCTTTTTGTGAGATGATACTGCAAGACAATTTCTTAAGATTTTAATTGTGTTGAACCAGTTGTGATTTGAGATAACAGATTTTCAGAAGGAAAGCAGAAGACATTCAAAAGAAGGGACCGTTGGAAGTTTAATACACCCTCACATCTTCAAAGGTAAAGACGTAGCTATATTTTAGTTTACATGTATTGAAAAATTGCTGGCAAAGAGGGTTAAGATGTTGTTTGTTAATAAGTTAACAGCTACCAGGAGGTTCAACTAAAATTAATATGACATGTTAAGGAAAGTCCATGAGTTCTAAATACATCTGTCTTTGTAGTGTACCTTAGTTTTAAAACGTAGTTCTTGTATCAGTCTGAATAGCATGCACCACCCCAAACAAACTGGGATTGAAAAAGTCTAGTCTGTGTAACTGTTAATAACAACAATAACAAAAATAGTAAAGCATATGCTTAATTTAGACATTATTCTACAACATAAAACATATAACTTATAAAATATCCTTTTCTGAATGTACTCTAAATCATACATTTGAGCAGTATGTGAAATCACTGCTGGACTTTCAGATCCTTTTAAGTAGAAAACTACACAGAGGAACCATCAGAATTAGTAACCTAATAATCCATCTCAGTCTGCCTAGGTTTAGTTGGGAGAAACTGTTTTTCACTCTTTAACAAAGGCTCTTTATTCTCCAGTGTTACGAGTTTACACTGCAGTATAATAGCTTATATGAGATGAACAGAATCCATATCCATCAGTTCCTCGCAAGATTGTGCCTAAACCGAGAATACTATATTCCTTCTGTCAACAAAAGGATAGTTTCATTTGCATATAAGGAAAAGGTAAATAGACCACTCGCCATCATCTGAATTTCTAATAATGTGTAATGAAGAAAAGATTCAGTCAGTAATGATGCATATATTTGTCTCAGAATAATTCACCAAGCAAAATAATCAAATCCAAACTTTCATTTTTTAATGCATGAAAACCTAATGCATATATCCAGAAACTGAAGTCCTTCTCAATTATGCAGATTATATGAAAATCTTCTTTTCTCTTTTTTTTCTTTTATTTTTAAAAGGCTCATTTCAAAATAAATCAAAATGAATATTTCATCAATAGTTAAGTTTGAGTTATTCTTTCTCTTCTTCAGAAGCATTTTTTTTCTTTCTTCTTTTGTTACACACTTGTTAAAAGATTTCAGACATATTCATTACTTCACCAGGAAATTCATTCACATATTCACAGTGTTGACTTCCCTCAGTTTAAAAATTAAATGAATCACTAAAATATGTAGATGAATCCTTCATTACTTTTTCTGTCTTTGACAGCTAAAGATGGTGAAGTAGTGAAAAAGGGGTCTGCTATCCCTCTTATAGCTATGATAAGACTTTCTGGTGAAGAAACAAGAGAGAACAGTCGCACAGCCAAGAGGTCAAGGACTTGCTGCTATTCTGCCACAGGAAAATGTCTGGGAGGAATGAAGTGATGGATATGCATTCAGTTTACAAAAACCCAGTATTTCCATGCCTAAAGGCAGCAAATACAGGCTTCCATTCCTTAAGAAGTTTCTCTAAACTGTACAAAGTGCTAAAAAATAACTTAATAACTGGAGTAGGGTGCCACTAAAAGTTTAAAAGCCTTACTAGTCTTATTTGCTTGTGTATTGACAGCTTGCTTTTATCTTGGCCATATATTGCTCAAACTATCTTAATGAGAAATTTTGACAACTAAACTACATGTATATATTGTTTCATTTTCAATACGTACTGATTCACTATTATTTCTAACTTTTAATCTGTAAATAATCCAAATATTTCTCTCATACTGGAGTAATATTTTTATTTTATTTTTAGTTAACTAAATTTTAACTATGTTTTTTATATAATGCTGTATCTGTGCATTAAGAACTCAAGAGATAAAATTTGCTGAAAGTATATTTCTAATGGAATTAAAATACAAGCATTTTCAAATATTCCACTAAACAGAAGACTGATATAGAGAAATCCTTCACTAAAACAAAGAATAAAGTTCTGATTTCAGAAAAAAAAATCATCCATTCATGTTGAAATATCTCATCAAAGCCAGGGAGGCAAGTTATTTAAGAAGATACATGTAATGTAGTAGTCCTCACAGGGTCAGGACTACAGTTAATGGATATCAAGCTAGACTGAAATCTTGGGTTTAAATTTTCCTGAAATTTGAGGAAATTTGCATCCTAATCATATTCAGATGAAGATTTAATCTTTAAAGATGAAAGGCCTTTCTCAAGTTGAACTACTAAAAAATCTAGCATTCTGGGAAGGAGTGCTCAGCTAGATCCATCCCAACACTGCAGCTCAGGTTTCAGCTCTGGTAAACAGAAAACAAGCAAATAAACAAATAAGAAAATACAAGTAAAATACATTGTGTTTGCCCCTGCATGTGCACTATTAAACTCCTCAGTTTGCTTTGAGAACATCTTATAACACACTACAAGTTCTTCATAATGATACTACAGCTACCACTAGTTGTTTTTATGTTAATATGCATATTAAAACACTTATTGCTAACCAAATTCAATACAAGCCAATGCTGGCCTTTGTGCTGACTAAAGTGGATTTGGATGAAGCCATACATGCACCACAGATTTTCCTGACACCCCCATAAATGAGAATTCTTAACTATTGCTCTCTGGTACTTTCAGCAGATTTTAGTTTCTCTTACTTCTGACAATGTCCCCTTATTACAGAGAAATAAATCTGCTTTTTCATACCTTTGGTTGGAGATTTGGATGAAGTAGCACATACCCATTAGGATCAATTGCAAAATAGTATCCGTTCGGACAAAGCTGAAAGAAAGAAATAAATGAAGTTTAGCATAAGACTTTAAGTAATAAAGATTAATTCATGATTTTCAAGCAATAGTCACACTGAGGAAAATACATTGCCTCAGGTGTCACAAAATATGTGAGAGAATAACGTAGAGAAGATAATTTCTTAATATTTACTCTTTTAAAATCATAAATGTGGAGAATAATTTAGGCTGATGGGACCTCTGGAGGTCACCTGGTACAAACCTTCAGTGAAAGCTGAGCTAACTTCAAAGTAAGACCCAACTTCAAAGTTGGACTCAGTTTCAAAGGGTCTTTGAATACCTCCAATGGAGATTCCACAACCTCTCTGGGCAACATGCTCCAGTGTTTAACCACCCTCACAAAGATTTTTTCTCCCTTATTTCCAGCTGGAATTCCCATTGCTACAACTACATCGATCGCCTCTTGCCTTTTGCTATAAACCTTCAAGAAATGTCTAGGGCCATCTTTTCCATAAGTCCCCTTGGGTAATCCCATTAGGTTCCTTCTTCAGTCTGAACAAACCCATCTCTCTCAGCTACTCCTTGTATACCATGTACTCCAGCCCCTTGGCCAATTTAGTGGCTCTGCACTGGACTCTGCCCAGCACCTCAGTGTATTTCTTATACTGAGGAGATTAAACCTGGACACAGTACTCCTGATGCAGGTGTTCACTGCACAGCTGGCTGCCTTTACTGCAAGGGCACACGCTAATTTACATTCAGCTTGTCCTTCACCACGACCCCAGGCCCCTTCCTGCCCCAGGCTGTACTGTGGCATGGGATTATTCCATTCTAGATGCAGGACTTTGCATTTGCCTTCAGTCAAATTCTTGATGTTCTTTTGCTTCCTCGTCTGCTGTTTTCCACAGTACTAGTTATTATCTTAGAAATTCCCCAGCTAGATGTCTTAATATGTAAATCAATCATACTGAGTAGGGTACAGACGACAGACATGCATATTAGAGAACTTTTCTATAAAGAACCGTCCTATATAAATGCTAAGTATTACTATTAGCTGAAATGACTGTGTACTCTACACTGTGATAAGAACCAAACACTCAATTAAAGAGCACTGCTTTAAGCTATAGGAAAATAATTACTTGGAATATATCCCCCAGTGTAAAAGTTGGCTTTTACATATGCATTCTGATGGACAATTTACACAGAAACACATATATGGCTGAAGAGAAAATAGTCAGAAAATCTACAACAATAGAAAAGAATATATGAAAAAAAGCCTGCTGGTATTTTGACTCACATCCAGTCATTGCTGTATGACTTATGAAAGAGTATGCACAGAAATCATACATAAATCATACATAAAGAGAAACCACCAACGCAAGCAACTTACTGTAAATCGGGGTGTGAGCTTTTTTATGTCCTCCAAAGAGACATCAACCCCCATTACTCCAAGAATCAGCTGGTTCTGGTAAGATTCCAAAATGTTAGAATATGTTTGACATATTTACAATGCAGAATAACTGCAACAGTCAGTGAATTTTAATTTTGCCTTTGTCTCTTGTTTGACAGATATTACTTGAAAAGTTGCCTATTTACTTTTCTGTCTATTCTAAATATTTTAAATAATATCCAAGTGATTCAAAATAACATTCAATACATTCAGAATTTAGTATAGATTATTAAAATTGTTTATGAAGATTAATATGGATGTTTTTGTGGATGAATAAACAATAAATGTAAGAACAAAATAGGTGAAAGCAGAAGCAATGCATTAATATTGCCAGTGATGGAGATACTAAATTACTAGGACCAATATAGAGCTATTATTGCATGCTTAGGTTGGGCAAATGATGAGTGAGACTCCAAAACAATTAACCTCTTTTGGCTATGCTATAATGATGAAAGAAAAAAAAAAAAACAACAAACCAAAAAAAACAGTTACTATAACAATCATCAGCGTTTGAAATCAAGGACTCAGGCACTACATTTACTTCACTTGTAATTTATTTTCCTACTACAGAAAAGGAGGGCAGTTATTTACATACTATCAACTGAATCCTTTCTCCATATTAAATAAATTTGGAATATGTATTGGAAGATGCATCTTCAGTCTGTAACCTAGAATTCAGGTAGAGACATAAGTTGAGCAGATTCAAATTCTCCACTTGTTCCTCTGTACTAGACCATGGCTATTTTATTTCTCAGAAAGACATCCTTTGATAATCACTAGTCTCTCACTTTGCAACTAGACTCAGTGAATTCCAGATATTATCTTGTACATAAGATTATGAAACCTTTTTTTGTTTTGTTTTGTTTTGTTTTGTTTTTAAAGGGAAACTAAGAGAACTATTCTGAAAGTAAATAAAAGAAATTGTAGTGATCAAATTTGTATTTATTAATTCTGAGTCTATGTAATATCTGAGAAACTGAATCAAAGAATATCTTGTTTAAAATTCAGTATATTTTGACATGATTAAACATCAACATCAGACCAAATGTACAGTATTTTACCACATACTGTAAAGAATATTCTAGGTTTGATTTTTAAAAAGCAGCATTTTGATTTTGTGAAGAGGACATAAATTGATTCCATATCAGACAATAATATGGATAGGCACTTGTATTTATTTAATAATTTGATTTTAATCTAAGTACACAGTGCTATTTTCTATTAACACTACAACAAATTAATTTAAATTCTTTACCTCATTACCTTTTATCCTGAAATGTCATAGCTTCACAGACATGCTATAAATTTATCTGGGCATTCCTTTCTTGGCAATGCCTAAATAATATCAGCATATACTTTCCATCTATTGAGCACTTAATGCATTCCCACTGCCACCAGGTGACAGAGATAGATCAAGGAATGTCATACCCTGAAACTCAGAACTACAAAAAGGGTGATCTGCATTTCCTCGTTCCCAGGAGATTTTCAGGTAGCTAGTGATGACCTCTTTGTTTCTGATATACAAGACAATTAAACTGTAAAAAGCTTTACGGAAATACACATTTTTCAAGGAATTTAGCATTAAATGTTATTCAAATAACTGATTTTTTTTTTTTTAAGTAACAGCTTACTATTTTCCCATTTTGTTCCTTTGTTAGATTGAAGACAGGCAGAGTTCCTGTAATCACAAGGCCCAGCTCCTAGGAAATAACCACATGCAGAGGGGAGAAAAAGACTTTTTAGTTAAATAACAAATATTGAACTGTAATATATTAGTACAATTCAGGGATTACTGTAGCCAACTGCTAGATTAAAGTACTGACTTTAAGTTTGTAAAAACCAGAAAAAAATAATACTCCTTCATTGATTCTATGCATAGAAAGTTAAAATTACAATTTTTTTGTGTCCTTGTGTTAGTAAGAATAATAAATTACTTCTTAAAAATAGATGGTGTGCAACGACTTAGGATATAATAGTTTAAAAAACTCTAAATGTTATGAAAACATGTTTACAGCTACAGTACCCACTATACTAAAACTTCAGATAGTAGGGGCAAAAAAAAAAAAAAAGTAAAAAAGGAGAAAGCCAACTCAAAGATAGTAAATAGGCAGGTAACAAATACATACAAGAAAAAACAACGGAAAAATCCAACAGGTTCTATTACTGCTTTTCGTATCATCACCAATTTCAATGGCTTGCTATAGTGTCCATCATCAGTTCTGCAAAATCACATAGTCTCTTCTGGTACCAAGGCAACGAATTTGCACTTATTTGGGAAGATGTAAGAAATTTGTTTTTCCTTTATTAACAATCACAACTCATACTTAACATAGGATCCAGAACACTATACGTTTAGATAGCCAGAAAAGTTTTCTTTCCATTCTAAATTGTCCTCAGGGAGATCTTTACCTTTTTTTATGCTAATGTTTGGGTTTTATTTCAAAATGTTTTTCCCCTCACTGATGCATACTCCTTCCATGTATTTTACTGAGGAACCATATCATTTCTCTCCCTTTGTTTCATTATAAAAAAATAAGCTAAAATACTTTATTAATCCACTCTGATGGAATCTGTTCTCCATTTGATCAGTCTAGTAGCACTTTTTTGAATTTTAAACCATCTTTCATGAACTTAAGTTTGTGATTCAAATGAAAGGTAATGGGATCACAGTTAGTAACATTACAAGCAAGGTAGAGGAGGAGAAGTGGATGCTTTGGGAGAATAAGAGAAGCAAGAAATAGAGATGAATCAGAAGAAAAGAAAGAGGAGGATATTTTTAGAATGTGCATTGAAGATACTCATAATGAAACAGGAGGGGTACGTATGGAGAATAACACTCTCTTCCCCACAGTAAAATTTACAATTAGAGAGGGCAATAACTGTGGATAATTTATGACTAACTCATAAACCTAAAAGTATCTGAAAATGCTGGGATTATCTTGCAGAAAGTGAGGCCAGAGCAACACTGTAACAGAAGCCAAAGGAACAGGGCAAGAAAAGAGGTGTGAATTGCCACAAATACATCAAATTATTGAAGACAGTCTTGAAAGACAGCCTCAAACGAAAGTACGTCTTTAGGATTTCATAACCTGAACTTAAGCTCAGTTCAGATGTGGCCTCATGTAATACACTTTGCATTATTTTAGCCTTAGCCCCACACCATCTGCTGGACAGTACAAGAGAAAGGATAGGAAAAAGTCCAGTGAGGCACAAGCAGGAGAAGGAGAAGGGTAAACCCTACAGGAGGGAATTGCTTGAGGGAATTTAAAATAAAGAACCAGTGTGGCAAGTTGGTAAAACCAACAATCAGCAAAAGGCTTCAGAGTGGATTAGATACACCTGTGTCTTCATGCTCTCATCTGTGATGAGAAAGTTCACAAATTTCAGCCTTTACCTCAACAGTTTAGCTTGGGTTGTCCTTTTTATAAATACATATGTATGCACACACAAACATATATATAATAATATATATAATTATATATATAGGATATTTATATATATACACACAAACACATATTATATATAAATATATATAATAATAAGTTATATATTATATATCAATAATAAGTTATATATATATATGTAACATATTAATACATGAATGGAGAAAAGACTGAATGAACCCACTGAAAATATAAAGTAACACAACAGAAGTCTGCAGGTATCACTTGTTTTACTTCATTAAACAAATCTCTTTCTCTCTTCAGTTACAAATTTAGCTTTGGCTTTACAACAGGATTTGTACAGAACATATGAACTTTTGTCATAACATCCTTTATGTTTCCAGTAAGTACCTCAATAGTAACCAAGAAAACATGGTTAATGAACTTCTGGCCATTGAAATTCCAAAGGAAAACTAGTTCCTCTGTGTCACACTCAGTTCTATGATGTGTTGATAAAAATTTTACAGTAATGCTGACTGACGGGAAGAAGTGGATTTTGCCATGACATTAGATGACCATGAGAACTTGGATAAATACATGATTCCAGATGACCATTTTTTCCTAGTTAGAGTTACTCAGAAGAAGGTTATCTAGAGCAACAGATCGGGTTGCTGCTAATAATACTTTGCATTTTGTAGTTTCCTGAATATGTTTGTTTTACAAGACCAAAGTGATGAATTCAGCAGTAAGGAAAGCATTTCATATATCTTTTTGTTTATTTCCCCATTATATACACTGTCCAATTAAAGAAATCATTACCTTAGAAAGCAAGCAATTACAACAAGAGTGATAGTTTAAAGAGCCAGGTTCAAAGTCTATACAAATACCCAGTAACATTGACTGGTTTCATTCTGCATGGAATACTTTTGGGGAAAAAAAAAGAAAAAAGTAAGAACTCATCACCAGTAACTTAAGAGATGACCTCTAGTGCAGCACAGGTACAACACTGGAAAACTATTTGCTTCTTTCTTCTTTCATTAATTTGAGGACAACAATGACCTACACGTAAAGATCTGTGTGTAGCACAAATTGCTTTTCTCTGTTAAAGTTCAGGACACTTAGGAGAATACTAGGTGCAAGTAATGACCAGTACGTTGAAAACAGCTGTTCAGGAAATTGCTCTATTGAAGTGTATAGATGCTGGAAATGTAAGAATATTATGTTTGGAACTGTAGGAAATTGTGTCCTCAGGACTGTGGAAAATAGACCCCTATAGTTACTGATTTGCCAAGATTCTTACTTTATCAGTGATAAATACAGATCATACCAGAGCATCCAGATAGACATTTGTCCATTGGACTTGTTTGGCTTTTTCTCCAGCTAAAACCATTGGTCTTCCCAAAACATCCAGATATTCCTGCCAAAAGGTGTAATAAACTCATCAGAAGGCAGTTATTAGATCAAAGTCCAGAAACAGCATAAAAAATAAACAATAATTAAATAAAAACAAATAAAATATAAAAAAGTAGTCAGAATTCACCACTAATATGTGTAGTATTTAGTTATTTCTTTAAAATTATACTACCCAACAACTCAGGCTTCAGTTTGCAGTATTTACTGCCAAGGCAATTCCTGTATTTCAGTCTCAGTCACATGGACCTTACACATCCATAACCCCTGCTCTCTTTCCCAAAGTGAGAATTACAACTATTTTTGTTCCAAAATTAATTGCTAATGACATAATGAAATTACAAGCAGATCACAGAGCCTTCAACCCAGAAGAGAGAGAGCGATGGAGGGTGAGTGGTGGAACAGCTGGGTATGTTAAGCTCCTACAGCAACATCTTGCATAACTTCTATTGAAACGAAAAAATCAGAGTTATAAAATCTCATAGTCCCTTCCTGCCTTCAGTTCAGGAGTACAGCTAAAGCTGGTGATCTTATGAGATGTCAGACTTCTGGTCTCATTTGCGAGTGGATGCTATCAAACTTGCTTCAGTCTTCAACCTTTTCTGTTTGTCTGATCATACTAGGGATATTTCTTGCCAGACACTATCTGGAAGAGTTTAACAGAATCAAAGGACTGTTATTCAAGCCAAAAAAAGGACTCTTATTTTCTGCCAAAAAATGTCATGCCTGGCCTTGGGAGGACAAAGAACTGCTATGATATTTCTCTGCTTTTCTGGACATGTGAATACATAGACTTTCAGACAACTGAAAATAATATCTGTTCATCTACATTGTCAGTTTGGATCACATCATTTAATTCCAGGGTCCTGTGCCCTTAATTATCTACATTCATGTCTGCTAAAATTGTCCTGCATTATTTTTGAAGGAAAAAAGCCGTGTCTCTCCCAGACTGGCTGGATCAATCCAGGAACCTCTCCTATAAGCAGGATCGTACCAGGTCACTGTTTCTGCCCAGCTGAGTTCAGCTACTCTAGCAGGGCTACACCGTCTCACAGACCCACAGTGATACACACCCTTAGGATCATGCCGTAAGTACCCTTAGGATCGTGCCGTAAGTATGGCAGGAGGCAGACTATGAATGTCCAGGCATTTTATAAAAAATTACTGGGTTTGCAGAACTTTATAAAAGAATTGTTGCCATGTCTCAGGGTCAAAGAGGGGCCTTGTAAGGCCAGGAGGAAAACTGAGCCCGAAACCTAGTCCTTGTGCAGAGGTCTGTGGAATGCCGATCACTTCAAACACTATGTAGTGTGCACCTGGTCAGCCTGCTTTAGGGAATGCTAGCGTGCCTAGTACGCATGCGAGCTGCAGTGGGCTAGCTGGCCAGGGAAACAGGGATCACATTCTGAATTGGCTCACTGAAATTATTAAAAATAAGTAAATAAATTAGAATTCTTTAACAGAATAATCCCTCATATGTAAAATAAAGCTTTAATTTTTTCTCTGTTCTTAATGTAGCATAACTTCAAATTTAATTGATTCAAACAGACATGAAATGCAACATATCTAAGAACAGAAATTACTCCAGTTCTTTATGTTACAACTGTATCTGCATTTGGCCAACACACTTACCTGGGTGTTAATTCTTATGGCTCCAATGGATGGAATTTCATAGTAGTAACCTAAAATTTGGAGCAGAATTAATACCACCTTACTGTAATATATTGCTAGTCTCTTCAACTTGAGGAATTTCATTTAGCTTGTAATTTCCAATTTAATTTTTATAGAAATTACCATGTATGAATGGAATACTTGTTTAGTAGATACCATCACAATGCGTGGTCACCATGCCATATAGGCCCAGCTAGTTACTTACTCTTGAACAGTGAGAGCATATAATGTGTTTCTTTTGTCTCTTGCTTTTAAAGCTGAGATAATGTACTGAATTTGTACTGAATTCCCAGTTACTGTGATGTGCAAGTATATTTAATGGTTATTTTAATACACTGTGACAGCAAAATAATTATATGCTGAATGCATAGAGGAATGCAAGTATAGCTACAGCCTGCCACAATAGTGAAGTTCAAAGCAGAATGATCTATCAGGCACCCTGTGGAAAGGATGAAGAACTCAAACTGGTATTTCTTTTAACTAAACATCAGAAATGTCTTTATTCATCACTGATTTTATTGCCTATTTGTTTGAATTAAAAATCTTGCCCATATGCCCCAATAAGACTGAAAAGACAGGCACTAAGATCAAATTTACAACCATGGAAGTTGTAATTCAGATTGGAAGGAAGCCGTTGAGGACTGGAGAGGTAAAAGTACTGAGGTTAGTCATTTACTTTGCCATAAGCAATGCATGGCTTGATAATATATTAAAGCTCTTAATTAAGGAAAAACTAAATAAAAAATTGCTTCTTTGGATATGCAAACAAATAATCACATCAGTTTTGGACAGAAGACAATGAGCATTTTGCCTTGATAATAATGATGACATAGGTGGTTATGCTTTAAGCCAGCTGGTCCCCATTTGTTTTGAAACATGGGGTTCACATGCACACAGTATTTTGAGATACAAAGACATTAGTTAAAAAACCCAAAAAAGCCAAACATGATTTTCTGTAATTATCTAACAATACAATCCGTTCTTCATGAAGTTGTAGTGTCTTCTGCATAACTTGCCAGCATACCGAGGAATTCAAGAGGTTATGGTATCTATGCTATTCATACAGGCTATGGTTTCTTCTATATAATTTTTTTCTGTATCTCTCTTATCTTTGGTTTATGTTATTCTCATGCCTCAGAATCGTATCTTATCCTCCTTCCCTGGCAGTCTTAATTTTCAAGACCCTTTGTAATCTGTCCCATCTCTCACCTCTTGCTTCACACTGATTTGTAAAATAAACTTATCTATTTTCTATTGATCTGTATTTATCTTTTATCTCTTGTTCCATAACTATACTGTAAGGTATTTGAGACACCTCTTTCTTATACTCATTTTAAATGTTTCTGATTGCATTTTTCATGTACTTCCTTACTTTCAACATTTTTCCTTTTTCAAGATTAAAATAAAAATGTGAGATGCTAAGAAATCACAGCAATAATAATGTTGATATTTTCATCAAAAAAGGGAAAAATAATGCAAGTCATCTGGTCCCTTGTAAGTTCTGGAGAAAAACAGAAAGAAATCCAACCAGCCAACTAACCAAACAAAAGATCCCTTTGTCCAGACCCCTTAATATAAACCAGCTTTGCTTAATTTCTTATCTGTCATCAGTTCCATCTTTTCATAGATGGCTATTACAACAAGAATTCTCAAAATTGAACCATGATATCTTATTATTATAAAAAATACCGTGATATGTTTCTTATAATATAAAGTGTTAAATAATCAGAAATAAATATGTAAGCTTATTCTTTACTTATATATATTCATATACATATTATTTAATCAAATAACTTTTTGGAACTTTTATTAAAAATAGAATAAAGCAAATAATCGGGCTGAAAAAAAAAATCTGTGATGTTTAGACAATAATAAAGACATCACCTATCCAAAGCGCTGGCAAAGAATAGTTTTAAAAAAAAAAAGCCACAGTACCTTTATTTTCACAGGCCATCCACTGTATGGGTCCTTTGTCATAATTATGTTGACCAACAGAAAATGTGAACACACGTACCTATGCAAGTTAAAAAACCAATGCGTACTTAACTATATGTCATTAATTAGCTGTGACTCTGAAGCTAATGATACTTAGATTTTCCATACATTTGAACAGAAAACGAAAATGTGAATTTTCCATTTTTTATCACCATAATAGATACACTGTTATTATTTTTTATATATTCCTAGTATTTGGTCCATGAAGTAGAACTCAGGAAGAATGTTCTTTCATACATCTTTCATACTTTAAAGCTCTTACACTGGTTACTGCTCATGAACCAATTAAATTTCTTTTTTTTTTTTCCCCTAGGGTGGTAATTATAACTCTTCAGCTTTTGTTAAATTAGTTGACAAAATCTCCTATTAATATTAGAAGCTCACCAATGAAAAAAAATGAGCATATGCATGGCAGTAGAATTCAAAGCAATGCAAACCAGTATGTTTTAGGATATAAAATAATTTGGGGGGGTAGGAATAAAATTTTCAGCTACTACAGAAAATAAATTCTTGGTTTGCTCAGACTCTCAGTCTTTTTCATGTCACACCACTAAATTAGTTCAACAGAGCTCCAAAGAAGGGTTAAGCTTCTGATATGTCACTTTAAGCTCCTGATATTCATTAAAGCTATGTGTTTTATATGCATAATTTTATTCTGTTTAGCGAATAAAACTCAATCTATCTCAGCAACTGAGGGGAGTTATGGCTTCAGAAGAATTCACCAAATTCTATTCAAGTTTTGGACTGAAAACAGGCTTTTCAGTTGAAATTATTTTCCATGCAAATTGTCTGATTTGAATGAGGAAAATTAAAACCAAAATGTGGTATTGCTGTATGCAAATCAAAAATCCTACAAGACACATAGAAAAATTACAAATATTATGTTTCAGCTTCCAGCTGAATATTTTGTTCCAAAGCTGAGCATTTCTGTAAAAGGTGGGAAAAATATTTTCGCAACACTTTTAATAAGCTGTTCACTGTTATCATGTCCCTTTGGAGGAATGTCCAAGGTCCAGACTACCTTTCCTTTAAGGCATCTCTTTCTATGGACCTTTAACTTTACCACTTCACCTTAAAAATCACAGATCACAACATGAAATCAGAATATGAATTCCTTTATATGGAACTTAATAAATATGTTTAAAATTTAAACATAATACAATTAAAGTGCATACAGGCTATAACTGAGTAATAAGGTAATGTTTTCAAACAATATTTACAATATGAAATTGCAGAGACTCCTTGTAAACTACTGATCATTAGGTTTTTAAATTACTATTTACACAAATCTTCATCACATTATTTAGCATGTGCAATTACTACCTAAACCTTCATTTGTCAGATAAGGAACAAATATCGTGTGATATAATCAGAGGTTATGTATTAATCAAGAGCTGTAGGAATATCTCCAAATCATCAATCAGCAGCTAGAGGATGGTGAAACTTTATTAGTGTTGACCCCTATATGCAAGCAGAGTGAACAAACCTTTGTGCTATATGTCATTTTTAATTAACAATATGTTTTGATTTGCTTTATCCATATAAGCCCTTTGTTTCTGCAGTTAAAATCAGAATTAAAGCGACTATTCTGCTGCACTGACTGCTGACACAGGTCCTTCATTGTTGTTTGGTTTTTTTTTAATATAGACAAAATTTGAAGTTTCTCAATAAAACTAGTAAGACTATCCCATACAGGGTCATTTCTCAGTAATGAGTCAAGCCAATTACACTAGAAGTTACTCAGACAGGTATGGGAGTGACTGTACATGTGTGATGGTAAAATTTTGTTCTCATAGTTCATATGGATAGAGACAGATGAAAAATGTCTTCTATTACCTTGAAAATATCAGTATTGATAGTGCAAACATGACTTCACCTAATTATGTCTACATCTTACTTACTTTTTTAATCCCATTGTAAATTCAAGTTACATTTGCCATCCCCTGTTTGCTCTTGACCTCTTTTACAAAATGTCAGCTGTAACTCTTCTAACGGATCTTTTTGTTTCTATTTTATTACCATATATTTTTTCCAAGCTGAATATCACAATGTTATTTTCTATTGGTATCTCTCAGCTCACAAGGTCTCTGCCTACTATACTTCCCCCCCGGCTTTTTTTTTTTTTTTTTTTTTTGATTCAAAAAAAAATCAGTCTTCCGAGTTTAGTGTCTGCTAAACACTTGATTCAGAATAAATTCTTCTCAAAAATTGTGGTGCAATAAGAAAAACCCCACTGAAGGCCACTAATTAGATAGTTGAGTGACCTGATGTCTCTTTTGGATTAAAACTAAGTAATTAAGTTAAGACAAAATCATGTGGGTTTACTTGCGTGTGTATAAAACACGAGTCAATTAGACTGGGCTGTCTAGCATTTGATCTCAAATGTAAAAATGAAACACTGCATTGGATTAAAGTTGTGAAATTGTATGTAATTTAGGGAAAAGAAGCAGCATGTTAAATCTGCAACTAATCTATAAAGAATTTAGGATTTAAATTATTGACAACAAGCAGAGGACAATATATCTGATTTACTGTTCCTTGGATAATTAACAGAGATAAAGAACTGCAATGAAAATTGGAGGTTTTAATTGTTACTTGGTTTGGCAAGAGGGTGGAACATTCAAAAGAGTTTTCTTTTTCCTATTGCCTCATCTGGAATTGAGTAGAATGACAGACCAGCTGGAAAAATGAGTCAGCAAGTCAAATTAAACAAAGCCAATTTTAGCAAAAAAACATGTTCTGTGCTAACATTTTCTGTGACAGAACCCAGAGTCAGCCAAAGGACTGAGATGCATCTGTCTATACCTTTCCCTTATAGACGTATCTCCAAAGAAGAGGAAAGACTTTCAAACTAAAAAAGTTACATGTAATTACTTTTGATAAGGAATTTATGATGGATACATCAATGGGAATTTACAATGGATATGAGCACCTCTCCCTCTGCCTGTCCTTCCTTTTAAGTTTGGTTTCAACCAACTAAGTAGATTTCTGAGTTGAAGCAAACTGCCAAGTACTCTTTGATCCCAAGTTGTTTTCAATCACCACCAAGGTCTGGTCATTTCTTCTTCATGCTTCTCTGCAGCCTCTTAGGTTCTGCATAAACTACAGGTTCCCAGGTCCTTTTGCTATGACTCTTGCTCTCTACAGTCTGCACCAGTGGATGGACACTTCTGTCCCCCAAACCATTTCCCAGGGGAAATGCCACCTTGCTTCCATACAGGGGAGATACATTTATTCCCTTCATAAAGAAACATAACTTACAAATCAATAAAAAACAAAGGAATAATCAGAAGAAAAAAATAGGAGCTGTCACAATTTCTGATTTTCAACAGGACTATCCAAAGTACTTCTAGAAAACTCATACCCTTGAATGGAGAACTAGAGATAGGCACCAACCTGCTCTGCCAGCCCAGTCAGATACAGTCTGGAAACTGTTCTGAAATATAAAAGTCCTAATTTCTACCACCAACAGTTCAAGTCCAGAGCTGTGTTAGTTCTGTCAGCAATATAACATATGCTGCTAACAGCTAATTCTCTGAATTTTTCTCACTCTGAAACTAATCTTGGGGAGAAAACACAAAATCTTTTACTCTTTGTATTATTCATTTACAGTGTATAGTAGAGCAATAAATTTATTAACAAACAAAACAAATGTAGAATTAATGTAAGGACAGTCTGACAGTGAGTGGCACAGGCTGCCCAGAGAGGCTGTAAAGTCTGTCCCCTTTGAGGTTGTAAAGATCGGACTAGATAAAGCCCTGAGCCACCTGACTTGATCTTAATCCTGACATTGGATTAGAAACCTCTGCAGGACCCTTGCAACCTGACTTATCTTAGGATCCTACGAAGGACATCAAAGGAAAACAAGCAAATATCCAACTCCTCATCAGAGGAAGTGGTAGACAAAAAAGAAAGCTACAGAAAATAGAGGAAGAAGTACTTTACTGAAGAAAATAAAATTTCCTAATGATATAATTAATTTGCTTTTTATTTTGTATTTCCCTCTAGCAGAAAAAGCTCATAAAACCCAACATGAATAGAAGGATTCTGACTGCTACACATATTAGGGGACCGTGACACTCGAGATAGTTGTGATAAAGACAGAAATTAAGAGCTACCCATGAAAAGGCTGCTTTCCCTATAAATTTCAGTTGCTTTTTACCTATCATATTTCTTCACTTTACTTTTGGAATAAAAGAAAGATTAAAATAGACTCTTCCTTTGGATGTATCATGTTATGAGTATTACAGAAAATTAACAGCTTGAGTGAAATTAATTCAAAGTCATAACTAAGCACAAAAAAACCCACTTGCTATTTAGACCACTGCAGGTATGTGTGGGCAATATGTGCAGGCCTACAAGAGCTTGAGAAACTGCAACCACTCTGCAAGCAGTTCAGAGTGGATGAACATGCATATTTTCAACAGGTAAATTATTTGTCTTGAATTCTGTGGTGCTGCAATGAGAGCTCTCAATAAGCATTTATGTACATCTCTTCATTTCTATGTTTAGGAGGAGATTATCTGACTTTTGTAGATATATATGTCTCTCTATCAGATATCAAGAAAGCTACATGATTAACTTACTCAACTAAATGTAGGCAAGATGAATCCCATCATTTTATGTCTATCATGTAAAAATAGCAAGATTGCACCTTTCTCTATCACTAGATAAATAAACTGAGTAAAAAACTGATGTCATCAAATCATGCAACTTCAGTTTTCATGTTGACAATATGATTTCAGAATATTTTAATCTGGCCTTTATAACTGCAGGTAAAGATTCACAGATAATCTCTTTTACTGCAGACCAAGAGAAGCTGTGGTAAAGAGGAATAATCAATTCAGTAATTCCAGCATGAACCAGAAGATTATTTTTCTCACTGTGTTTATAAATTTTCACATATGACAAAAAATTGTTTTAATAAGTACACTTCTGAAATAAGAGGACAATATAACATTTTTCTGAATAAAATCATGAAAAGACTTTTCTATATTCTATCATGTGCTCCATCTTCTAAATCCCTTGTAAGTATAGCCTTTAAACCACTTAATCGTTTTGATACTGTTCTGCCATAGGTCAGGGAAATGTTATGTGGTTTTCAAGCTGCCACAGTTAAAACTGTGAATGCTTTTTTTTCCTTACTGTCTTTACATCTGTGGGCAGAAATCTGAAGATGATTTTGGATTCTGCTATGAACTAACTGAGACCAGAAGACATTTATGACCAATTTGAACTGAGAACAGAACTTCAGAGGACGATCTGAAAACCCTATACACTAATTAGGATTAGCCAATAGGAAGCACCAAATACAAAGTTTCCCATAAATTCTGGTCTATAAGCTGTCCTGCTGAACTGCCAGATTCAGGACTTCCAGGGATGCAGTCCTGAACCATTTGGGTTGTATCTATAAAGGTAAAGCAGCTTTTTTTTCTCCTAGGAAGCACAGGGAGAAGAGAAATAAAAGTTATGTGCTTAACAGCAGGGGTAAGACTTACAATGATGTGCTAGACGTACGTTCTAGGGTCCCTTTGGCCATCTTCATGCAGTAAATAAAATGGGACATAACCCTTTTTCTTTCTCAGGCCATGAGGGCAAGTGGCACAGCATGGCTCACATCTCTACAGCTAAATTCTGTTGGCATCCTCCCTCCCTGTTGTCGTGCACCACTCCCCCCCACCGCACCAGATGATCTCGTTATGGAATCTTTTGGGAACAGGCCACGGCTTATGCTACCCCCTGAACTGAACACAGACGTTGTTCAAAAGAGTTGATAGCCACAGGCCAAGAACCATACTGTTGGGTCTGTTAACAATTAAACACTATGGATAATTGTGGACATTTCTCCAGCCTGCACCCTGGCCTTAGATTGTTGATTAGTATGAGTACAGCTGTCTGATTCATTCATATGAGTAAAGCCGGTTTTCTTGTGACAGACGGAGCAAGGCTCACCCTTTTCAAAGTGACCGTGACAGTGGTGCCTCTAATATTTAAATTGGGAGTTCAATGCTCATACAAAAAAGGGCTAAATTTGTGTTTCTCATTTTGAGCAAATTCTTAACTTCCACTGCTCTGAATACCAAGACACTTTAGAAGTTGGAGCTTTAGGTTTTTGTATGTGTCTCAGACTGCCTACACATCTTGCCCTATAATAGCAATTGGGAAACACACAGAGATGACCTAAGCAGCAGGTTAGGAAACCCAGTCAGGTGCTAAGGTTGTGAATTTTTAAAGGGCTAGAACTCAAAACACAGAATTCACAATTTTATGTCAAATCAGGAAAGACCAAGAATAGCATGATACACCAACAGAAATGTATCAAGTTGTATTTTTGGTATTTATGACTACATTAGGATCTTCCTCTTGCTGGAGGCACTCTCTGAAAATATGTGTAGACTTGGGGAAACTGGGGAGAAAAACCCACATGGGAAGCAATAAGAAATTAGCTCTCAAATATTCAGATGCAAAGATAACTGCAGGCTGGACATGTTTGAATTTATAGACATGAAGAAAGTATGAATGCATTTGATAAAACACCTACTTGAGTGTTTCCATAATTGACCCTCTATGCTGTGATTCAGCAAAGCATTTAACTATGCAAGTAATCCCCTTGACATCAATGGAAAAATGGTTTAATTGAGGCATGTGCTTAAAGAGTAATAGAGTAGGTCCTTGGAACTACTTTTCTAGACATTTATCCACAGTGAATTTCTCCCAGACTTTGCATGTATATTTGCAGCCTTCTCTATCATTAATATCTTTCATTCACTACAATTCAATCTCAAACTTCAAGCTGCAATGCTTACTAATTAATTCATAGTCTAATTATAGTCTGTTTAATTATAGTCTAACAAAGAAAAGAAATAATGACATTCTAAAAATTAGTTCACATTGGAACCTAAGGTTAAGCCTTCTTCTATCTTAAAATAAAAAGAAAAATTAAGTTTGTTACATATTAGGAGATTACTGGAGAATCTCACTTGCTTTGGATATGATTCTATACTGATAACATGGGCCCAAAAGCACTTAACAGTCTTAATATATTGGGAAAATAGATCCAAGAACACTGACGTGTGGTGTAGTTATATGCAATTACTCTACAAAAGGAACTAACAACTGAGGATTATACTCAGAAGTCTTCATAACATATGCATACAATGAAAGGTGCATGTTCACTGAAGAAGTCTTTAAAGTGAATGCCATGAATCCCTGAAATGTGTTTTGAGAATTGCAAAGTGTTTCCAAAATGAAAAAAGTGGTTTCGTCCAGCTTGCTTTGTTTCCTCACAGACAAAACACATCTGCATGAAAATGGGGATATTTTCTAGTGCAGAGATTGAAAACACCGTTACGGTTAACATATCGAAAAATTCCAGAATTAACACTCTCACGGAACTAAAAAACTAATTCAGCTACACTGTTCTACATCTTCTTAGTGCCACCTTGTGGAATTACAGTAACTCATTCCTTACTCACTAAAGGGCTAGCATGTGGTGCCCATTCCTCTTCTGCCATAAGGCTAAATGTGTGAAGGTATAAATACCCTGCTGATACCTACTAATCTACCTCTGCTAAACTGATTATAATTAGAGAGATGGACCACTGATTATGTGATCCTTTAAGTCTTTACCTAGTTTAGACTTAATCTTTGATGAGCCAGAAGTACAAAACGAATTACTCAATTCTGTATGCTCACAGTATAACTTACTGCAGGAATATTACATAACGACGAGAAGGCTATGTCCTCTGTACTACACTGCCTCCACAAATAAAGTGAAGTTTTTAATCTCAACATTTTCTAGGTGTAGGTATAAATCAGCTCTGTTTTATTAGCTTTTTACAGCATTAGTCTCAAGAACAGCAGTACGAAAGAGAAAAGCTATGCTTTCAAAAACACCGGAAAGACTTCAAATTGATGTGTTTTAATTTAAGTTTGAGAGTCAATTTGGCTGTGTCAACCCTAGCAAAAACTGGGCCTCAGTCCACTCTCCAGCCTTAAGAGCAACTGTGGCAGCAGAGCCCACACACATACATAGAAGCTAAACCATTGCTCCTTCCCTCTTTCCCCGTCCTTGCTGCCCCAGGAGTGGTCCCAGCACCTTGTCTGGGAGTGCGCCAGTTGGCAGAGGCTGAAAACCTCCCAGGTTTAACTAACACTTAAAACCTATAACTGATTGCAGGACAGTGTCCAAGCCCGTGTCTTGGCCCCATGTAATTTACTAATATAAATGGTGCCTTAAGACATTTAGATTAATATGACGTCTCCAACAGAGTGTGATGCAGTTGCTCTATGCTTAGCTCATCCTGCTGAAAGGCAGAGATGGATTTTATCCAGAAACTCCTAAAATAGTGCTCAAGTAGTCTGTGATGCAGATTTGTGGCTGTAGCTCTGGCTCAAAGGATGCCTACAAACTGGTTGCTTCCTCTGTCACCTCCACCAGAAGCACTGTTCCCAACAGACCACCCCACCCCACCCTGGAAATAAGCATGAAGCACTCAGTTTGGATCAGGTAGTTTTCAAGCCACTCATCCTGTCTCCCAGTCTTCAGATGAAGAAGTTACACCATCATCTTTTTAACAATTCAGGTGCTGAATGTTTTACTTTGACTACCCTGGTTCTATTTACTCAGTTGATCCGATTCCTTCCTTGGTTATGTTAACAACAAAGTTTCTTTGTTGAAATGAAAAACAATTAAATTCCTCCTTTTCCTAAGCTACTTCCCCTGACACTCAGCTTTTAGCATTCCCTGAAGAAAAAGTAATTTTTTTCCGAGAGTTCCTTTTAAACTTGGTGGCCCATATCAGGAACCAAAGGAGTTGACAAAGCAATTCACTCTGGACTCTGGATTAAAAGCATTTTAGGCATTTCTTTGATAGTCAAAACAACATTTGGACACAGCTGAACAGCTGGAAAGGACCAGATTAATTAGAGAGAAATTTACGCTTCTTACTGTGACACTAAGCTCTTTTTTTTTTCTTTGGGATTTTTTGTTTTGGGTTTTTTTTTTTTTGTGGGCCTTATAAGCCCTGGGGAATAAATATTACAAATATCAGGTAAGGATTTAAAAGAATATTTAATATTACATCCGATGTTTCAAAGACTAATTTTAACCATGTACTCTGACTTTTTTTTTCATGCAAATAATCTTTCTTTGAAAATAGTATATTAACTATCCCCTTTGTATAGTTACTCCCTCCATTTTTTACTCCCATTACTCCAGTTCTTGTACAGCATGGGAAACAGTGATTGAAGCTAAATGGTTGCAAATGCCAAACAGTTGTGCTAGAAGACGAAAAAGGATGGGGGAAAGGGAAGGGTCATCGGAAATTCTCATTTCCAGCAGAACCCATTTACAGGAAATCTTCCTCTCTGGAATTATCAGTTATACAAAGTTCATGTCTAATTTTACAATGGCCTGATCTTCACAGGAACATGAAAATTCTAAATGAAAATGATTTAGTGAGCTTGAAAAAGTGTATGCCAACTAAACAGGTGAAGGGACTTTTGTCCATGGTCACATACTGTTTCTTGGAGATTGAGCGGGGAACAGAACAGTATCTTCAGATCACCTTAGAAGAGGGAGATTTAAGGATGAAAATGCTTCAAGTTTTGTTCTCTTTCTTTTTTTTTTTTCTTTTTTTTTTTATTTTGAAGAGGGCAGGAATTAATAACTACTGGATAACAATGGAAACTCAGCACTGTCATATAGGACTGTGCTTAGGGCAACCTGACCTTGCCTCTGCTTGCAGGTAAGTTGTTCCATTACTGACACAAGCAGGCACTGACGATGCCTGCTGTCAGCAACTGGCAAATGTCCTAGCATGGCTGAAAGACTTAGTCTTATGCACAGTCATGCAATAGAACGTCCTTCACAGTTAGCAATTAATGCAATCACTGTGCATGCTCGCTCATTGTCCTTCTTGCCAAACTGCACCTGAAATCTCAGGATTCTATGAGAAACATTGCATATGTACAGACTTATAGATACCACCTATCCTATGGATGGTTTAATAACAAAATAAATCATGACACAGTTCACTCCTATACTGAATGCTATGCATTTAATTTCTTTTGTAATCAGCTAAATAAATTAATTTTTCAGAAAAAAAAATATAGAACTGATCCTACATGCAATCCACAGAAAAAACAACTTTGGGGGTTGTCTATATCCCTGGTGTGTTTAATGGTTTGTAACAGGGTGTTCTTAGTAAATTTAGATGTAAAATTTGCATTCACAATGGCTGAAAGAGAAGAGCAGAGACAATGTGCTCTATTTAAATCACACTGTAGGTGACAAGGTATAAGCCATTTTTCAGCCTGTGACGTGAGATAAATGAAATTTAATCATCTCTCACAGATTCTGTCTTTTTATTGAAAAAAAAAAAAAGGTCTTCAGCCTTATTTATTAGTATGCTTCTTACAGAGAAATCTATTATAACAAAATATTGCCTTACAGGGTTTTGGTTTTGTCTTTGGTTTTGTTTTCAAATAAAATAGCGTCTACAGACTAAGTTTGCAACCGAAAGCATTGAGGCTACTGTTTTTCCTGTCTACATGTAGGATCAAGAATACAATATGGCAAGTCTGCATTACACAATTAATTGCCTGCAAAGAGGTGGCTTCATAAAATAATTTGTAAAGAAACCAAAATCTTCCTTCTTAAAAAAGACCCATTTATATAAAGTCAGAATTATTAAAAAAATACATTTGCAGCTTGCATTCCAGGTTCTTTGGTCAGTATGGATTAAATCTTCTGCACATGACTTATAATGAGATTAGGAAGCACAGAATTCCCATCTAAGCCTCAGTAAACACTGAATACATCATTTTGAATTTGATATAAGGCTAACATGAATATGTCTTCAACTAAAATTACTAAGTCCAAATAGTAGCTGAATATAGAAACAGAGGAATGGAGACCCATAATAAGCTAAGAAATCAAAGACTGCATATGGGGAGTGATTCTGTTGTGAAATACAACAGATTTTTTTTTTTTAATTAGGGGGTTTCTTTCTCTATTTTTTAGGAATAAGACCTATAAAAATGTTTGTGAAAATCTCAAGGCTAAATAATTAAAAGTTCATACTTTAACATCATTTTCCATAACCACACAAGTACAAGATTCTAAAGTCAGTTTCTCGTTCTTCTATTAAAGACAATATATTATTTATAGCACATTCAATTCTGTTAATATAGCACATTCAATTAAATTCTATCTTGCATAGTGCAAAAGATTAAAGAATGTGACTGTGATTTCCTGGAGATATGACAGAGCAGGGTTTAGCCTTTGAATCTAATCAGGTTTTTGAACCCAGGTCACTTTCTAAGTAGACACTAGGATATTTTCTGTTTGTTTCTCACCAGAATACTCATCCCTTACTTGCAAGATGATTTTTTTCTTGCTTTTTGTCAGAACTGAAATATTTTTTGCAAAATACTATAGAAAAAGGCCTTGTCAATTACATACAATAATTCTTACCCTTAATCAGATTTCTCAAACAGTGCTCCTCCATCTCAGGTACTGATGTTCTCTCCTGAAAAGCAACCCTTCCTTACAGTGTCTGCAGTAATCTCTAATATTTTGCACCTAAGTTGCACAGGGTTTCTGCTTGCTTAGGTGAAGTCTACAGTACATCTACATGTATGCTTTCTCATTTCCCATTTCATATCCTTTTCCTCTGTTATGCTTCTTAAATATATAAACACATATTTCTTGTTATCTGAATGGACTGTAATGTTGTTTCTTGAAGTTTTAATTTCCTTCTTAACCTGTCATCTGTTTAGGCTGCTCATGCATACATCTTGTGCTACCATCTGTTTGTTTCAGCTGTTCCCTTATTCTCTTGCCTACTACAGAGATTCCCATTCTGCAACTTCTCCCTTTGAGCCCCAGTATAAAGTCTCCTACATATTTCTGTCTGCTTTTTCCACCAGTGTATCAGCAAATCTTTTCATTCAAAGATGTCCCATCCCATCTGAAACAATTTCATCTGTTAATGGACTAATGCTTAGCTAATGCTCAACACCTGTCTACTGGTTGCCCTAAGCAGCATTTGGAAACTAAGATTTCTATTAAGTTTTTGAGTCTTTTCATAACAGTTAATTCTTTTAAAAATTATATTCAGTTGTGCTAGCTTAGTTACATTACTTATTCTATTAAGTGGACAAATTCTGCAGTTTCTTCCCAGAAAGCTGTGCTTTTATACCAGTATTGTAAAGCTAACTTCTGGAAAACTCTAGACTCAGTGGATTCACAAATGTCAGAATCGTGACTATGTAATGGGTAATTTTATAGCAAAGCATCTCTTAGTCCTTTAGTCTTCATAATTATACTTTTTTTTCTTTTTTTCTGGTGTCCAGTTTTGCTTCTCTATCTGCAGAAACCAATTCTTATCTTTTAAATTTTCTCCAATCTTAAGTTTTTAAATGAATGGGATTTGTGAATCCCTCTTATGTGCCATTTATAGCATAACAACTTACATCTTCTCTGTCTATAGCTACACTCATTACATTCAGTTTTTATTTACTTATGGCACTTCCTTCAGTAAACACCAGAGGCACAGAAAAATTTGTAACTTTAAGTATATAGGTTCATGAACATAAAACAGTATGATGTGAGACAGAATTCCGGAATATCTTGTAGTGAGTTAGGAAAATTTCTTATTCTAGAAGATGCCAAGAACAGTTAGATTTAGTTCTGAATTTTAAGGAGGAATTAACTGAAAATCTAGAAGAAACGCTTTTGAGTGAAAGATCAAGAAGAGATTTTTATTTTGAGGAAAGGAAGGTGTGACAGCAGTAAAACAAGGATAAAGAGACAGGCTTCAACAAATTCAGAGCATGAGCTAGCTGCGTATTGTGGGAAGATAATCTAAAGAATAAAGTATTACAAGAAAACTGGTAATTCATGAAGATGAATACCTTAAACATAAAAGAAGAAACTGCCTAATGCAGTGGAAGATCAAAAATTCTTAGAAAATCAAACACCGAAGCTCGAATTGAAGATTACCTATAAAAAAAAGCAGCATTTAGGGAAAAAAAGATTCAGAGTGAAGAAAAACCAAATATGGTTCAATAATATAATGCAGTTCCAAAAAGGTAAGTTAAATTCTATGACATATTTAGCTAAGTGCTGCATGAAAAAAAAAGTCATAGAAAATACTCTGTCCTCTTGGTACCACTTCAGTTTCTCTAACTGTTCAAGAGCATATTTTAAGAAAGGTTGAAATAACATCACATTATACACAATAGGGGTAATAATAAAGAATGAAAAGAATTTAAAATACAACTTGAAGAATTTGAAAGACATTAGTTTGTTTAGTTGGAAAGACAAAAGCTAAAATGTTGGATGAGGGTGGCAACATGAAAATGGTTTCCTAAAATGTAAGAGGAAATTATGACGAGAATTAACTATTCTCTGTAATGAATGTAAAATTAAAAGAAAAACCCTCCAAGCTTATTTTGCATTATGGAAATTTATGCAAAGCTTTCTAAAAAGGTGGGTGTTGAAACAGAAGAATGTAAATAGCTAAGGAAGCTGTGGAATAGGGTACTTTAAAAAAGAGGTTACATAAACATCATCAGGCACGGCCTAGGTATTGAATTGCTCATTTCAGAAAGTCCCAGTCCTCCAATTTTTTAATTAAAGAAGAATACAACCAACTCACATGGCATTTCACTACAATCCTAAATTCTTAAGAATGAATGAATAGTTAAATACATGGGGAGATTGAGACAGGACAAATTTTCTGATGTCTAACCTCAACCAGTTATGCCATATGTAGCATTTTGTTTGTATAAATAAGTAAAATGCAGTCTGACTCTCTTGCTTTCATTCCAAAACAAACATTATGTGGTTTTCTATATTAAGTGATATCCTATCCTTGTTGCCTTGATTAATCATTTTATGCCATCTGCATCATGAACCTCTATGTGATAACCTGAATCAATCACTGTTAATGTAATGGTTTGGAATTGAAGATCAACAAAAATAGAAGTATCAAATAGCCCCCTCCATGCCAAATCTGAAGAAAACAAGCTTCTGATTGGGTTTCATGTAACAGATACACATGATTCTAATATGACCGATAAGGTTACTTTTCAACAAAGCTATATTAAAACTTCCATCAGCCTCCTGCAGTTCTCAACACCCCCACATGGATTTTTATCTTGCACAGTAGAACAGTAGATAAAAATGCCATTGGGTAACCCAGACAGATTCACGTTCTCCAAAGAGAAACTCAGTACCAACATGTACATGTGTGTGTGTACAGATGCATGAAAAGGCTTTTCTGCAGGCAGATATTTTTCCTAAAATAAACACTCCTCTGCCCCGCTGCACTTTCTGCCTCACCTTCTAAGTCTGCAGCAGTCTTGCCCAGTAAACTTGTGTACATATATAGAACAGCACAAGGGATGTGATGGTTGAATGGAAAAGTAGGTGAAAAAGGGAGAAGAAATACAATAGATATGATTTCCTTATTGAAGCCTTTAAGAAAAACCTTAGAGGTGATGTTTTATAGTCTAAAGGTAAAGGGGTCAGTGAAAGACAGTGTGGGAAAGGCTGTGGCAGTCTGCTGTAATCCAAAAGCACTGTCGGGGCATGGGCACACAGGAGCATTACTTCAGCTCAGGAGATGATTGCTGAAAGGACAATATATATAGAAATTTTTGAAAAACAGTATCCTAAAAATCATTGTACTCTGATCCCTAGTGGGGGAACAGGGTTTCAGACACCATCAGGTAACTGTGGTTCAAAATTTAGGTTTATGGGGAAAAACATATGCCTAGTATCATACTGGGAAAAAAATGGGGAAAAAGTATGTTATTGTGTGGATTTACACACTTACATAACTTAGTATTGTGCATCTTGACTATTACTGAAGCATATTTGAATAATGAGTGTCACAGGAGGAAGACTGCTGCTATGGAATGTTTAAATTCATTAATGTAGTGTCATTATGTTAGGAACCTGGAAGCTGGAACAGTGGATTTGTTGCAAGCCCTTCACTAATAAGTGGAGCTAAGTAAGAGGCAAAACAGATAATTTGCCTTAAGAATAAGGTATTTCTTCAGTGAGCACTCTAATAACATAATTTCCACTTTTACTTTGAAATAAAAAAAGGAATAGATTGTGGGATTTGTAAGTACTGATCCATTTCACCCAGAATATTTTAGCTGTACCAGTTGTGCATGTCACTGTACATATGATAAATTAAAAGTAACAGCTGGAAGATGACATACTCTTAAGACAGAATTGATTAGGGAAGGAGCCAGTTTAACCAGCTAGCTGGAGATTTCTTCTGCATGGGATTTCCTGTACCACTACTCCAAGAAAATTCACAGCACAGTGGAACTATCAGGAGGAATGAGAAATATCTTAGCTTCTGGTTGTCTAAAGATCAGAGAAGGCTAATGTAGAGAAGGCCAGAGAATAATCTGCAACCCAGAAAGCTTAAAAAATGGCTTAAGTTTTATTTATCAAACTATGCCACATGCCATTCAGATATAAACCAGAATTTTGCTCAGTTCAACCCTTAATTTAATTACTGTATGTTACATCCTGTGCCACAAGTCTATCACCCACTCAGAAATGCAAGAACTGTTGAGGTACACCTTGACAGCTGTTAAGCTTTATTTGAAGCTGACATGAGTGCTGAGAAAGATGTTTCTATTTTTGGCTCTATAAGTAACTCTAGAAAGTTACATTCATTCAGTCTAACACCTGATAAGAATCCCATGGCAACCCCAATTGGAAATTTCATGGGCTTTTCCAGTGATCTTTTGTAGTCAGGACTAACACTTTCAGCCTTGTCTAGACTGATTCATACACCATTGCCTAGATTAATACAATTTTCTTTTTAGTTTTACTGGCTTGCAGTTGTGCAAGAATGGATTCAAACCAGTGAAGAAAATGGTTCCCTCCTTTGGCAAAGACAGTAGGAGGTATTTTTGTTTTAAGGGAAAGTTATGCAAGTGGTTTCTCATAGATATTTCATTTTATAATTCCTTTGACACGCTGAATGTGTCCCATTTGGAAGAAGCCACTGCCAGTCATAAGCATCCCACTGGAGTTACAGCAACCTGGAGCCTTCTCCCGTAGGACCTCTATCACTGTAGCAGTTCTTTGCCTACCACATACAGGTATCTTTAATGGAAATGAGTTGTTGGAAAACTTCTCTGGATCTCCTCTCAAATGAATTTGTTCAGAAAAATCTACACAAAATGATGTTGTATTAATCATGACAGGTAACTCTGTGGGAATGAGACCCAACTTATGGTTCTCCTCCTACTTGAGGGATCAGATCAACCCTACCTGTGTGCGTCATCTAAAGCCACCTGACCCCCACAAACCTCTATCATTCTAGGAAACTTCAAGCAACTGAAAATGCATGAGGTATGTTTAAGGTCTTTCCCTATTCATCTAAGTTGAGCAATCCTTCAAAACACAGATTTCAGGGTGCATAATTTGCCCCAAAGAACTGTAGTTAGTTTTCCATTTTCAACATGAATTCAAAATTCTCAGGATGAAGAATGCCTACTGGGCCTACCTTTCAATTAAATTTATATTGCTATCTTCAGTGAAGCCATCTGTAGTATGAGTGCAAATAAAATCAAAATTTACCACCCTCATTCCTGAAATTTAGCATGTGTGTGGTATTTCACACATTTAATGTGAGTGCCCCAAATGTCACCGTAAAGGTAAACATGCCAGTTTTTAAATTTCAGGAACAGCATGTAGTTGCAATCTGTGACAATAAAATCTGGCTTTATAAAGGGAAGAAGGCATGCAAAGGTAAACACAACTGTGATTTTTCACTTCAAGCGGATGAAAACTAGGAATGTTGCTCCTCAAAACCTAAGTTTTAGAATAAACCTCATATTCATACTGTAAATGAGTTGTAAAGGCAGAAAGTAATTTTAAATGTATATGTATACTGTTTCAAAGAGATTAACCCCCCTAATTTAACAGTACAGTTTTCCAGCCTCTACATCCTAGGTTGCTTTTTTAGTAGTTTCCAGTTGTTTATTGTATTCTTTCAGTTCTTAACTTGAAGGTTGCACTAAGGGCACTGCAAACAAGTGTACTAAGTCATGTCACCTGATGGACCAGAACTTATTGAAGTTTCTTTCATGCCAAGGAATTACAAAGTAACTGACATGAGGAAGAAAATACTTTTAGAGCTGAAGCAATTTTACATCAGGAAGATGAAAACAAGGATTAATACATTTGAATGAATAGTCTTTTGTTTGTACGAGAAAAAAGAAGTAAGTTTACAACACAGTGTACCTAAGATGGGAAGTGACTGAGAGTTATATCAGACAATAAAGATTCGTCTTTTATATACTGTATGGAAAACACAAAGAAAAATGTTCAAACAAGTGCAGAGCAGGCAAGACATCAGCTGATACATATTTATACTATGAACTGCTACTATGGTAAACCACAGAAAAGTTTTTAACACCTTACTCATATTGAATATTCTCTCTACAAATGATAATTATAAGATTGGTCTTACATTCAATGGGCTATTTGTGAAATAAATTATAAATTAACTGCAATAAAGACAACAGAATCTAGATGCATGTATCTTTAAATATTTCATCATTTAATATATGAAAGCAGCCTACTATGCAATCTAAGAAGGTAACACTATGTTTGTGACTATGACTTCACAAAAGTAAAAGTATATGTGTATTTTTCATGTTAGAATGTGTCTGTAAATTATGTTATTATGCTCTACTGGATTAAGATTAACATTAAAATACACAGAGATGTAACAAGAGAGCTCATATGTCATCGTTCTTGAATCAAGTGTACTCTTACCAAGGAGAGCATGACCACAAGCATATTTTGTATTAGTCTTGTTATTAAAAATACTAGAGTGTTATGAAAGATTGTCAGGGGGAGTTCATTATGATTGCTAAAAATGAATTTGCTGGTTCAATCTCATCAGAAGTTTTTCAACCATAAATTTCCCTTCAACATCACAAAGTTTTTTTACTGATTGAAAAGCACAAGGAGAAAGCAAATGTTTTTTCAAATTATACGTGCAAAAATTTTCTTAGTATTTCTTTTATTTCCAGTGCCACCTTGCAGAAAAATAGCAAGGGGTGGCATCTAGCAACCAAATACGTTAGTATACAAGTAACATAATGTAAGTGCTTACTAAGATTTGAACATGTAGATACACAGAACTTAATCAAGTGCAGGAAATTTGCCTTGCATTGCATCTTTTCTACATTTAATAATGTAAGAAAATATACTTAAATAATCATAAATCCATGCAGTGACCACTATCATGATCATATATTTGTTATATACAATAAAACCCCCAAACCCTCATTCATTAAAGGGAACAAGAGAGTGAGAGTGTATTGTATTATATATAATAGCATATATAAAATCAACACAACCCTGGAAGTGCAAAATTAAAGTACTAAAGGATGCAGTAAAATAACCATTTTAAATTAGTAAATACTACATTTCATTCATTAACTTCACAGAATAATTAATTGTCAGGCATGGTGTGAATAAGACCACAAATCTCAGCACTGCAAATCTGTTTTGTTGTTTGGACTGGATATTTTACTATACTTTCCTCCTAATGTGGCAAGTTAAATGGGAAATAATAAGAAATGATCCATAGATCTTCCACCTCATGCACATATTTCTTTTAGCTGATGGCTTTTGTTGTAACACAATAAAAGGTACCAAGTTCAAATTTGAAGAGGAATCTCTGCATATATTTTCAGAATACAGCCATGTATCACACGATGAGTTGCTATGATTTCATTCATATCTTCCTCCTAATTGTCAGTTTAAAAATTACTTTCAGCTCAGACACAAAGATTAACTAAACGCCACCATATCATTCTGTGTGAAACACTATCATAAAGCAGACACAAAATGATTATACAAGGTCACTGAGGGAATCACTGTTTGAGATGGAAATTGTGTCATGCATTTCTAGTTCTCCTTTTGAAGGGATTAATTCAAATATATGAGGATTTCCAACAAAATACTTCTACTGCTTTATACAAAAGCATGCATGGCAACTGCTAAAGCATCTTGGTGAATTGTGATCTAACTTCTAGCTGCTTTTTTTGAAAACAATCCAAACCAAAACAAAACACAAAAAACAGGTATAGGCACATCCCCAATCACTAGAAAAGGTAAATTCTTAGTTGTAGTGTGAATCCAGCTGATATTTAACTTTAGTTTAGAAAGTGATTAATCTTCTAAACATAGTGATTTGCACTGAAATGTAGTAGAAGACAATTTACAAAGCTGCTTTATTTCACACACACACACTCTCATGCATTTTTACATCTATAAGTATGCAAAAGCCAGATCAGAAGTTAGATTAGATTCAAAATTTAAATCCAAAATCAGCACAGCTAAAAATCCAATCTGATCTGAACAATACAATTTATCCCGTGATTCTTGTGTCAGACCCATAATTCTCGTTGAATCACAGTTCAAATTTCATCAATAGAAAGCCATCCCAGTCCTGGCTAAGAAATTGAAACGTATAATTAGCCTCACTGGGAAAAAACATGGCGGTTTGTTCCAGCCCAAATTTATTCAGATGCAGATTCTAACCTTGAGATCTGGTTTTGCTTTTGCCTGATGAACAAAAACACACAGAAAATATTCACAGTGAGGAAATATAGATATATCTCATATCATTTAACTAGCAGCGTTTCTACTTGATAATGCAAGGATTACACTAATACAAGAAAAATGTCAATAAAAAGTTTAATTCTTTATGGTTTATGGTATACTTCTATACTGCTTGACACCAATGAGTCACAAGGTGTAAAAAATTAAATATATTTTATGGGGTTTTTTTCATATATGTTATAGATAGAGAAAGCTTTAAGTGCCCTAAGTTTCAATACTAACATGTTTTTTAGAACTATTATATATACGTACCAAAAATGCTTTCACTTCCACATTTAAATGTTCCTCTTTGTGCGGTTGTATTTTATGTAGTAAAATCTTTTATGTATCACTTACTTTTTTGTCTTCGTTATATTTATGGAAAATTTCTTGTGCTCTTTCTTCACCACCATCCGTAAACAACATAATAATCTTATTGCAGTTAGCTCTAGAGACACTGTGCTGTAGGAAATACAAAGAGAAGCTTTTTTGTATTTCAGGCTATAAGGAAAAACAACTTTTCGATTTGATGGCTTTCATATCAACATGCTTACTACTATAACACATTAATGGCAAAACTTCCAAAGACTTTCAGGATTTAATTTAATATCCCCTTCTAAATGAAAAATAAAATAAAATAAATAAAATAATATTAAATAAACCAAAATGAAAACAAAGCCAGATTTCAAACATCAGCCAATATTCCCAATATTGCAGCTCCACGGTTCTACAATGCTCCCAGAAAACTAAAATACAAAAAATTTGTTTGCGATCACTATATTAACAGATGAATAATTATTCCTCAGAGATGATGTGTATTGGTAGTTCAATGCTCAGTATATAACTACTTATTCAATGATTTGAAAAAAAGAAGTCCAAAGATTTTCTTGTATGTAACAACATATAAAAACTATTTGAAATCAATACATTCTCTCCAATCTCATCAGCACAGTGTTTCATTTGGAATTAAATAATTTATGACCTTTTTTTGCTTGTGAAATATAACCTACAACATACTGCTTTGGGCTGCAATCTTTTCGATATTAAAAAAGTAATAAAAGTAGAGTTGGATACTTCATAAATAAACTCACCTACATTTACAGTGATTTAATATATGGGCCAAAATAAAATCAGAGAGAAACCAAAGAGATGACAAGGAAGGGGACCAAAGCCTGCTCATAAAAAACTCTCCTATTGATTTTGAAATGAGTACTATTATGGGCAATATGAAGTTGAGCTAGTCTTTGTTTTACCTGACTAAATTAGGCTTACTTAGTATATGCTTATACAGTATCAGAAAAATGCAGTGTTTTCACTTTATCTCCTAGTGCTTACAGAAGGACACGTACACTACACTACACTGTTTAGACACTAAAGTCATGTCATGGAAAAAAATTCCAAGATTTTAGCCTCCAAACAATATTGGAAATCTGAACATGAATAAGTTCAAATCATCCTGATGAATGAACTTACATCAGTCTCTTACAAGGGATCAAGAGGAAGGTGGAATTGCCTTTACAACACATCTTCCCCCCCCCACCCCATTTGCACAAAGATGGAGAGATATTGGCTCAGGGAGTGAATATAAGTGATTTTGCAAAACTGATGCAGTAATTTCATCATTTTTCTGAACAGTTTTCCTCAGCAGTCCAATGGATGTCTCTGCACTCCCAGCACAGACCACAGCTGAAGAGGAACGTGTTGCCACTACAGCAGCTTCCCCAGAATAAAAACTGGCTTCTTAGCTTAAAACACAGAAGAATACAAGTTGGAACTGAGTCTGCATATTCATTTTTAGCTCTCTCTTGTACTTGATAATGGCCTTTTTTTCTTCTTTCAAACAGGCAAGCAAGACATGATCCATTTTATACTGTGCATAGAATTGCAGTTTTTTTATAGAAGTTTCACATCTCTAAAATTAAGTCATTAAGTAGCAGGTCAGGATTATAAATCATGACATGACACTTTAGGAACACGTTTTTCATTATGAGTTTCACGTCACTGAAGAAGAGAAAGAGAAACCAAACCAAAAATCAACTATGCAAATCAAGAAGATATGATTTCAAGGTAATTTTTTTTGACAAATCTTAGCTATTATAATATGGGGAAAACCCTCCTAAATTGCTGAAGCTGTAGTATTATTTTCAAAGAAATTGCAAGTTAATATAACAATAAATAATGGAAAAATACTGCATAAAAATGATGAAATCCAGATTGTTGATAATCACTTGAATTAGTATGTTGAAAAAAAATGAAGTGTCTATTTCCATCTAGCAACACATAAGCAAGTTTTTCACAGCACAAGTGAAATATTACTTTGGTGTTCAGGAAAATTGTTTGAAATAACTGTCATCCAGAAACAGTACCCACAAAATTATTATGAAAATTTGAGCTGTTAAAAAACATTCCGCTTCCATGGTCCTTAAAGCAATTGGATTGTCTGAATTCATATACAACTGGAAACTATCCCCAAGCGTATTTTTTGTTATTTGTTTAAACCTGTATTATATTATCCTATTATATTGTCTTGTCACCGAAGTCCAGTGCTAATTCCATCACCAGCCCTTTTTCTCTTCCTGCCAGATGGATTTGCCAATATCTGAAGAGGATGACTGTATTTCTATAACCTAGTGCAATCTCTTAATTTCCCTTGATATACACATCCACAATGTCCAGCCATAATTTACAGGCTTGCAGAGATTATGTGAGGCTAATCACACCTCTGTTTCCAGTTATGAGAGACGGTCCCACTATAGACAGATCTCCATTATTTTTTTAAGCAATTTTTTTAGTCCTACAAACTAGTCCACTTTGAGGCTTCCCCTGTGTTCAGGTCATCTTAATACTGTCTGTACACAAAGTACGTATCTGGTGCTGCAGCAAATGTATTACATAATGTTAAGCAAATATAAATACTGTGAGGAACAAGCTGTGTTTGGTAAAATTACTTGTGTCTTCCTCGTTCCCTCTGAACGAGACGGATAAAGAAAAAGGTGAAATACCTTTCAGTCTGGTCTGAAAAAGTACAGCTTTTAAAATCCTGTTTGCAGTTTTATACAACCATCAGCAGAGGGCACCCAATCATCTATACATAGTGATCTGCTGAGAAAACACCCTTGAAAACATTGTATTTTCTTTTCCTCCATCAAAATTTCCAAGGTTGGAAATTTTTCAACCAGTTCTAGCCCTAAGCTGCACGAACAATGGCAGGGAAGGGCCCTGAAGTCCAGAATCCGGCAGATTAGGGGGAAAAAAATTAAAGATTTTTACATGGGGAGACATCACTGGTATATTAAAAAAAACAGTAATAAAAAGAATACACTTCATATTTGTTAAGCTAGATCCTTAACTGCTGTAAATTGGTATAGCTTTATTTACACTAAGGTGAAGATCCAATATGCAGTCTTTATGAAGGTGAAAAGTAGATTTTTTTTTTAAAAACAGCAACACAAATTATTAAAAAAAAATTACTAATAAACCCACAACATTTGTGGCAAATAGGATACATTGCTATTCAAAAAGCTAGTGCTTGGGTGCAAATTAGAAAGTACAATGTAATTAAAACATGGAAACTGCATTTAATTTTTGAGGAAAACACTTTTTATACATGAGAAAGAGAAAGGAATTAGAATATTCTCAGGTGTCTAATATTCCTCTATTAACTAAGTCATTTGCTCCCCTCTGCCCTACTCAAGCCATGGTCGACTATTTATGACTTGTAATAATTAAGAAATTGTAGATTAACTAAACATTGCTAGGAGATACTGTGGTAAAATTGAAATAACAACACTGTAATATAGAGCCTTCCATTTTAAAAGTACTTGCAAATTAATCACTACCACAGCTATGTGCCAACTGAGACTCACATGTTAAATGAAAAACTAGCTGAATGAATGAAGTAAAAACAGTACAGCATACTGAACACCAAACTTATACCCAAATTTTAGCAATCTGCTGGGGGATCTGCAAAGAAAAAACATATTGTTAGGATAAATTTACTTGCTAAATAAAGGTTTGCACTTCTGTCAGTTACACAACGGAGCGGCATGCAGTGGCCATCTGAATATTGAAGTTCTCTGTCTTCACTTTACAGCAGAGATGACTTTTATACTTACATTTAGCAGCTGTTCAAAAGCATAGCTAAAGCCTTTTTTGTAATCTGTAATTCCTTTAGCAGAGATTTTATAGACAGCTTCTTTCAGTTTCTTCTTGTTTCTCACATTAGCTTGGACAAGATGATTAAAGCAACTGACATTCTGAGCATTATTGTTAAACTGCAAAATAAATAGAAATAGTATTAAAGACAGTTCATTCTTTTTTAGGTACTGTAGCAGTCAAGGCTATATATATAATGAAATCGACCTGAGAAATGCAGAGCTAGGAAAATAAATAACATTGGGAAATATTTTTCTTTTTTTAGTCACAGAAAAATATTGGTTGAATTATCAGGTCGCTTCCATATTGCATGTATTAGTCTGCTGTTTTACAGTGAAACTTGCAGACCATTATCAATTAGTACATATACCTTACAGAAAAAAATATACATTCTTGGGACAAAGGAAGCACCTAAGAGTATAGCTGTTAATAGCAGGATATTGTTAATAATAATAAAATGTGTATATCAAAACCACACATATTTGTGCACTATTACCCACATATCTGTAAAGACTGCTCTCTGAAAAATTTATTTATGTGAGACTCTAACATTATTTAAAAACATATAAAAAAAATTTTATGTGCAAAATGCTGTCTGCAAAAGTAGAAAACAGTTTATGATCTTTTAAAAATTTGTCTCTATAAATATACACTTACAAGTACAAATATATATATATCTCAGTAGAGAGAAAGGGATGCAGAAATGTGTCTCACTTTTTAGCTACCTCTATATCTATCTAAAGTCAAAGATGAGATTTCTCTTAAAAAATGCTGCAGCATGAACAATACTAACTGTAGTCTTCAATGAAAGTGCATATCACTGCACATAACCTGTGTTTAACTCTATTTGAATGAAAATCTTTTAACTACAACACAGTGAAACTATTTGAATGAAAAACTCCTTTTAACTACAACACAGTGATTTTTATTTAAGATACTCTTGAGTAATATTACTAAAACTATTGACTTGGCCATTTTCTAAACTGTTTTATCTATCCCAAATTCTTGTGTGAGATTTTTTTCTCACTGGCAAATAAAATAAGATGTTCAAAAAACTCTGTAAAACTCCATCTCAGTAAAGACACCAAAATCCAAACCTCTTGATTTACATTTCAGTTGAAAACAGTTTATTATGTCTCTTCCTGATTAAGGATCTTCAGTGAAAGTAAATGTAAATGGAAATGCAATTTTATGCTGTCCACCTGGTGCAAAGCCTTAAAATAACTTAAAAATCAGGCTTTGTTGGCTTAAGTCTCAATACTGGTAATTAGTTCAATAGTACTGCATAGAAGATAAGGTAAATAAGGTCACAGATTTCAATAACTGCTCAGACTACTTACATGTCCAAAAGAAATGACTAAGTACAGTGCACGAAGTAGAAGAGAAAACTGCTATCAGCAGCAAACAAGAACTGGCACTGTAATTTTAGTACATGAACAGAACTTAAAAGTATGAAGGGATTGATAATATCAAATCATTTTTAATAACGCATAATTCAATTCAAGTCAATAGGGTGCTTAGGAGGTATGCAGACTCTTCCATGACCTGGAATCAGATGTGTACAGATGCGTGCTCCTTGCTCTTAGGACCAAACAAAATATGAACTACCATTAATTTTTATCAAACATCCACTTTCATCAAAGAGAATTCTGCTGCTGAATTAGTAGGAGCAAGTGTGTAACAGAAAATACAGTACCACTTATGGCAGAGATGACTGACAGAGAAAGGCAGGCATCATCCTCAGCAGAAGGCTTAGCCTAATTTCTTAGAGATTCTTCTTCAAAATAGCCACAGAGCTGCAACCGGGGGGGGGGGGGGGGGGGGAAAAGG
>JANZLQ010000005.1:11109006-11133145 GCA_026212715.1 Elanus axillaris | reverse complement strand
GCACATGAGGAAATCCAGGCACTATTGAGAGAGTGTTTGCTATGCTGGATTATTACCATTCCACATGTAATTTCTTATTCTCACAAAAAGGATGTGTCAAAGTGCCCCACAAACTAGAGACTTTAAAGCAGATATTTATCTGCCTCATCTTCTAATATCATTATTGTACCACAAGCCACTCCTGCATGTATGTAGAACCTAAAGAAGAAAGCCTAGTTTTTTGATCTTGAGCATGGAGTAGTTCACAACTAATGTAATACCTCACCATCTTCATATTGCATTTATTTTTCTAGGAACCTTATTTTTCTCATTTCCCATGAGTTAATACTGTCTTCTGGTGAGATACTGATATTTTTATGGTATAGTTGCTGTTTTCCTGAGGACTGTATTAGCTAAAAAATTGTATTGATTCTTGCTAGGCAGAATACACTATGAGAATACCCATATAAGAATCTTCATACATATTTCTAATTAATAAGGACAATTATTACCCCATGCCAGTTTTATAGCTCTGGTCCCCAGGTGATTAAAATCTGTGGGAGCAAGTTATTCTCAAATGACTTCATGCAAAGTTTTCAAACTCCCTTTCTATCAATATGCAGTTCCCAATGTGTCACAAAGGGACAAGTGTTTCCAAAAACATGCAAAAGCATGAACAAGTGCTTTAACTTTGAGAAATGCAATGTTATATTTGACCAAGTATTCTACAGAAGAGTCAGCTGTATATAGTACGACAAAGGTTGCTTTTTTTTTTTTTTTTGCAATATGCTATTTATCAGGGCTTTAATTTTCATAATACCAGAACTATAAATATAGTATCATGTATCTAAATTATTTACAGTAACAAAAGTATGAAAACAGGATGAGATAATGAGCATTAAAAATATTTTCCAGTTCTCCCAGTGTCGCAATGCAAACTTCACCTTTAAAGCAAAGGAACACATGGAACTGTATTATATATAACCAAATTTTCAGCTTGAATATTCCTTTGATGTATGACATATTTCCCAGAAAAGAGGATTTTGGTAGGACCAACCCTCCATTGTGATTAAAATGTAAGACATCCAGCTGAGCCCCTACATTTCCATTGTGTGATTTTAAAGCCCTTATCTTTTCTAAAAGTTCTTTCCCCAGACTCAAAACAAATCATGGTCATTCATTTTTCCATTTCCCCTCAATATCATGTGATGATTTTTATTTGCTGTGCTTAAGCAGCATGTTTTGCTGCTTGAGCAAAACCATGAGATGATCACACAACTGTAATCAATTCACTTTACTGAAAAACACTGACACACTCAATGATGCTTCTTATAGAAGTTTCTTACAGAAGTAAGTAATAAATCACCGGGTGGTTATTAGGTACATCAACCATGTGGGAGTGAAAACAGTATTGTGCTGTGGAATTATTTCAGCTTGTCTTGACCTAACTTTGTAGCTGTGATGGGAAAATTACTGATGTAAAGTAATTTTAAAAAGCCAAGATCCGAAAATTAATTCTAGTTGTGAGATGGGATGAAAGTACAGACACTGTACTTGGAAAGTAGATGAAAAACACTATCTGGTACGTAGCTCTGCTCTACAAAGGCCAATTTCATCTGAAAAACTAGAGTGAAAACACTGCTCTGCTTCACTACTGACATTATATGCAAATTATTTAATGAGCTAATAAAAAAGTAACCATAATTTCATTCTTATCATCAGTGCATGCCTTGTCTTGGGCTATAGCAAACAGCAGTTTAGGTGTTCAACTGAAAATTTAGTGACAAGTGAAAATTTCTCCCTGAAATGCCACTAACATTAAACTGCAAATCCACATGACTTGCTAGCAGTCCTGCAAATGTATCGGGCAATTATTTCTATGCAGGTCAGGATTCTAGCATATGGATGAGTAATTATGGATATAAAAATGACATTTTAAAAATTGACAGGAATACTAGCTCAAACTGTTTTGAGCAGTTAACAAGTAAACTGTACTGTACTATACTTACACATGATGTAAACTGAACAAAGGGTCAAGGTCAAATCATCTGCATCTATAGATTGAGAAATGCTGATATAAAATGAAGGAGAGAAGTAACACACTTGTAGAATGGAGAGTTACATTAACCAAAGTCTGCAAATGCTGTAATTTAATTAAGAAAATATATGAGTCAGCTGTTTTCATGTACAACAATCAATGTTAATGTTAACATCAGTCAACAAAGCAGATGAGAAGAGGTTTTGATTAGATAAAGGAATCAGTAGATGGAACAACAATCTCCAAAATGAACATTTACCTGTCTGCTAGGAGGTGAAGGCAAGTCTGAAGGTTGAAATGTGACTGATAAAGACATCCAAAGGGGGGAATGAAATTCAGGGCTACATTTGAACCACAGTAAAATACTGAAGTAACTGAAGGATTTCAAGTGTAAAAGCCTTCAGATTGCCCATAAAACTGGCTTTTCATAACACTAAAATAATTTTGCTCTTTAACCAGCTGTCCTCGTGACAAATACCAGGACCACTCATAACTTTGAATTAGCCAAACTGAGCCAGTTACACTCATCTGAAATATAACAGCAATAGTGGCATTATGATTTTTCACACATTAAGATACCAAAAGCCAAAATAACTGCAATAAGCCTTTAATGATTACTGGTCACATCACCTATCCCCTAAGTACTGTAGTAATGCTTATTTAAGTTTGGGTGATTTCTTGAAAACCAGTTAACAATATACCAAATCACTTTGTATTTAAGTAGAAGAAAGAACGTGCAAGATTTCAAAAACCAATTGCCACTTCAGACAGTCCACATTCTTACAAAATCAAATCCTATCAAAGGTGTAAAATTACAGTAATTACAATCCATATTTTATTGAATAAAATACTCTCAATGTATCTATATGAAATATATCAGCTGGGTATTTATCAGACTGGCATTCCCCCCTAATTATTGCAGTAAAGATAAACATATGTCACAAAAATGCCATTGTGGTAAAAAGAAAATAAATGGAATTTTTGTATGATGCCGTGGGCTCAGTGAGTCACAAAACAACAGATGACATTTGAAGGCAACTCATTCAATTGTTAAAATCTAAAGCCACCCTACACAGTATGTCTCCACCAGTGGCAGCTTCTACTTTTTCAACTATATAAAAAGCTTATTCCTTATCTAAGCTAAAATAAGAAGGGCTTGCAGCAAAACCCTTGGAAATCATGGAAAACAGAATAAGCTTAGCTTTTTATTTTAATGTATCATAAAGTATTCATTCAATTAAATCTGTCTTGTAATTGTATAGCAAAGTATAGTATCTAGATATATTTTTCACTAGATTATTCCTCACTACCCAATTTATTTATATCCTTTCTCAGTCTCTGCCCTTGGGATCTCCCAGAACGATCCTCAGGTCTGAGGAAATGAAGACCTCCTATTCAGAGGTTTGGGCAGGAGTACCCAACCCTGTTACTGGGGCACTAAGAAGTGTTAGAGAACTTCATCTAGTTGACCTCAAACCTCCAGTATAATCTTTGGCTATATACAGGGCTACTCAATAACTTGAAAGATAAGTTAATGAAGTTAAGTTAACATGAAACTGAACAAAGGGGGTTGAATTTAATGCTGCTTGAACCTTGTCACTCTGGAGAAGGTCAGAAACAGAAATACTGATCTGACAGTCTTAAAAGGACTTTGTCTTTATCCTCCTATTCAGAGAAGTATCAACTTGCAAAACTAGTGGAAAATTATACAGAATTGCAGTGAAATATCTAAATGCTAGAGACCTTTACCCTCCTTTGGGTAGTTCCACTGAGCTGTGGGCTCCTCCAGACCCACAGACCCCTGCAATCCATAGTGCCACAAAAGTTAAACTGATTGACGAGGGAGGGGGTGTCATTTGAAATCCTCTTCTGATTCCAGAATAGTTACTTCTGCATTGCTAAATTCCTCCTCTTTTTCAGAGACTTAACCTGGAAATCCTTCTTTAAAATTATTAAAACTCCTACCCCAACACCAGGATATTAAAGGATTCAAAGGAAGTGAAACAGAGATGTTGATTTATTTCCTATATCTGTTCCTACTCTAAGCACTCTGTGGATATGATGGCAGATCAAACAATGAATACCAAGAGACGCTACAGATGGGTGTTTTCATTAAGAGGACAGTGTAAGACAAGAGAAGGGAGGGGGGAAACACTCAAAAAGACTGCAAAATGAAGAAAGAAAGGATCAGTATTCAGAAGTGGGATATAGGGGACTGAAAAATATTTGAGACAGTTAAGTAGAAAGATCAAAACTATCAAGCAGTCTGGAAAAAAACAGCAAACAAAATAGATGAGAAGAAAAATGTGGGTTTGGTTTTGGGTTTTTTTTCTAAAACTGCATTCAGTTCAGTATATTACCTGCTGAACAGATACAAACTGGTTTGTCTATTGGGAAATTTTTTGATAAATCTGCCTTTTGCAGATACCAGCTGATCTTTCCCCAGTTGACAAGCTTTAGCAAGTAACACATAGCATATAACTCCCAGGGACATCCACACTTTAGCATCACAGACATTTTCAAACATTACTGAGTATCTCGGACTCCTTGTGAAATAGCCCATAACTGTTCTCATTAAAATTGGTGAGAAAAGTGAAACAACAGGGACAAGAACAAGTAAATCTAAGGCAAAGACATGGCCAGAAACTTTAACCTGAATTCCCTACTACTAGAGCACCAGAATATGATTTTTCCCTTTCCTTTGTGCAACCAACTCCAAGTCCTCAAATCTGCCCTTTAACTTGATAGTAGTTATTTTGCTATATACTAATTAAACTACAAGGTCACATAGGGCACAAGTTCTTAAAGCATGAATTCTCATAAAGAGTTTATCACTTAAACTTTTTCAAAATGAACACACAGCTAATGCAATTAATTCTGAAGACTACAGCACTGCAAGAGGAAAATCTCTGATTTCACAGGTAATGTATAAATTGATGTTTCAAATTCTCTTCTGTATATCAATCTATCCTTCTCTATATATCTAAATATGTCTCCATCTCCTGAGAGGTATAAAGGATATAAATCCAAAATCCAATGGCAAGTATAGGAGGTTATTTAAATGCAAATAAAACATTTCCATTGATTCTGCTTCTTTTATGAAAGGAAACCCAAAGCATACCCTTCATTGCACTGTCTTAGAATTCAGATTATGAGTAACGCTAGCAAAACAAGCAGGCATTGAAAACAGCAGCGTAAGAAGTAATGTTATAAATAATTAAATAGTATCTTGGTGCATTAATTTATCTTGATGAGAAAGTGCTTATTACTCTTTCTGACAGTCAACACCTTTTTTAATGCTGTATATGATGTCTTCATACTTACATATATATATCTATTAAAAAATTATGTACAGGTATGTGCTTAATTGTTTTTATTACACAATCAAGAAAGCAAGCTTCAGTCAACGTTTATCGGATGCTATCTGGACAAAGCATTATCCACTGAGGAAAGACACAATTCTCAAAAAAGATAGCAATAATTTTATGTAAATCCTCAGGAAAAGAAATCGAGGAATCAGAGCTACCTCTGCAATTCAATTTGAAAAACACAGAATCTTTTGTAAATCATCTCATTACTGGAAAAAGCAACAACATAAACAGATCAAACTCAACAAATTAACGAAACTTTAAAAACTTTTTCAAGTTTTAGTCACTAGGTGGCATTACAACAAAAAAAGTTGAACTGGTCTTACAAATGTTCTCGTGAAATGGGAAATTTTACACTTCTGGTGGAGGTCGTTGGAGCTTTCTGTGACTAGCATAAATTTCTCATTTCAGCTAAAGCAATAAAATACGCTTGTATGACAAATGAGTGAAGAAGCAGGAATATTAAAATCCAAACCCTCTTTGAAGAAAAAATTTCCACATGTTGAACACAAGAGGTCCCAGCTCCAGGAGGATGAAAATCTATTTTTTCCATACAAAGGATCAATATTACCAAAACAAGCATCTCAATTTCCAACAGCTTTACAAACCATGTTTAAAACACTCATAATGGAAAAGCTGTAAACCAACCTCCTATCTAAATGTCTTTCTGCTTCTCCAAAATCTGTAAAATATTGTTTAATACCAAATCGAAGTAAAAATTCAGATTTTCACAACCAACCTTATCTGCTGCTTTCCTATTCTTCACTCATCCCAGTTAGTTTACTAACATCTATTACTTCAACATAACACAGAATCTCCTGAAATTACACTTCTACACTAAAAAAACCCTCAAAATTAGAAAACCCTAAAAACATACCCTACAAAATTTCTGACATTAAAGGAGACTCTGCTTTAAACTGTATGCAAATTGTCTATTTTTAAACATTCAGAAATGTTTATAGAAAATCATGTAAACTTGAAGAAAGCATTAATTCTTATACTTAAATTTGCTACAGAGACCAAGCTTACACATTTAAAATACCAAGATCATGATAGCTGAATATATCAGAAACATCACTGCAGGAATACTGAAAATTGAGAAAAAATATAGTCAGGTTGCTGAAGACCTAATCAGATACTACTGCTGCTGACTTTCAATCTGCTGAATTTTGTTGCTATGCTACTTCTACCTCATGGCTAAATCAGCTTGGTGACCCAGTTGTATCTATATGTATTAAATGAGCAATAGTGAAATAGATCTGATTTCATCAGGCTTTCGTCTTGTATCTAAATCCAGCTTTGCTGTTTTCTTTCTCTTTTTTTCCCTGCTGCTTTAGGCTTGGTAATAGGATTTTAGGGTTAATCCCAAGAATAACTGAATCTTGAATAAGGCCAGTTAGAATCTATATTTCAGCAGTGAGAAATTATAAATATTTATCAGAACCCATTTAGAGAATAGGAAGAAAGCAATTTGCAAAGTTTTACTCCCATGCAGATCTCAGTACACAGAAAATTTGAAGCAGTTCAAGTAATAAAGGTTTGTAATTTGACATGCCAAAAAATAATATATGGTGTTAAAGTTCAGCATTCACATCTTGCCATAAAATAACTTTCTCCTATCGTATGACTTGCATACAAATAGTCTTCAGGTATACAGTATAACCCTAGATATACACCATACAGAAACTATAAAAACCTTATTCTAGTACTCAGAAGGAGCACACCTGCATTTCTTAAGTTGTATTACAAGTATAGGACAAAATAAAATCAGGATTATATGCCAATTTATACTATTGGCATTTCCCGAAATTTAAAATGTATCCCATTGCTTCTCATTGTGAAATGTCTATATATGTGTTATAGACAACAGGTAGCAACATTCAACAACAATAACATTCTTAGATCACAAAATACCTGGTGAAAAAAATAGTGTGGCATAATATGAGATAAATGTTTGGAAAAAGACCAAATCCTGGGCCAAAGTCTGCTGTCAGTCAGCTTTGTTAACCTTTCTAACCAATATGATTATCTGCACATAAATCAATGCAAAGCTCTCACTGATTACAAAAGGATTAATGTTCGGACCATAAAGTACGATGCTGTACTGCGAATCTCAGAGTTACAGCAAAGAACGTCAACACAGGCTGAAAGATTAATTAGCTTTGCAAGATGAACTCATTTATGGTCATTTCACGATGCTGTGGCTAAGTTAGCATGTCTTATTTACTTAAAATTATGTATTTCTGACTTGTACTGGAAATTTCATTACTGTAAACTTCAGCGTGTCCCAGAGAAAGCTGGTTGATCTGAACTACTGCACTACCGTAGTGCTGCAGTCCTGTAGTCTGCACTGTATGGCACTGCTACCCAGCTACACTGTGGGAGAGAGCTGTAACAAGAAGAGAATTTCTAGAAAATTATTTTGTAGATGTTTTTTTAATTATCACTTGACTGTGGAAATCTTCTTTCAGTCAAATTCAAGTTGTTTAGAACACAAAACACCCTTGGCCAAAAAGATGAATCATGGAATCATACAATACCTCAAGTTGGAAGCGACCGATAAGGATCATCAAGTCCAACTCCCTGCTCCTTGTAGAACTACCTAAAACTGAACCATATACAACAAGAGTGTTGTCCAGACACTCCTTGACCTCTGACAGGCTTGGTGCCATGACCACTTCCCTGGGGAGCCTGTTCCAGTGACTGACCACCCTCTCACTGAAGAACGTTTTCCTAATGTCCAATCTGATCTTCCCCTGATGCAGCTTCATTCCATTTCCTCGTGTCCTGGCACTGGTCACCAGAGATAAAGGTTTGAGTATTAAACTGCTATCTATAAATTCACTGGATATGTGAGGTTGCTATTCAGGGCACGAAAAGCAAGATGCATGTTTAGTCAGTGCCCCAAATTACAAGACAGACATACATTTCAGCATCAGGCCACATAACCAGGGGATAGCAGGGGGCTACAACGTCACCTCCATATTCCTGCAACTTGACTTAAATGTGCCTGTCACCCTTGCAGGGCAGAGCAATGTGCCCGGCTGCGCATGGTGCCTGGGGTTGGCAAGCATTAAGGAGGCTGCAGCAGCACACCGCTGATGTGTGAGATGCTGCTGCTAAGGCAGGGAAGCATGAGATAGGAGGGAAAAGGGTGAGTCTTGAAAACATGAGACTTGAGAAGTCGATGAGTATTTTATTCCTGTTTTGCCTAAGAGATCCTTTAGATTCATACCAAACTAATATGTTGCCACATAAATCTTAAAATTTTCCCCTACCAAATAGATGACTTTTATAGAAAATATATTAAAAGAAGGGGGACCATACAACAAATAGCCTTCACCCTGTCCCAAACCTTATGGACAGCCTGCATTGTCTTCTTTTTTTATTAACATGGTGAGTCATCTTTCCCCAGAAAAATCATTAAAGCCAGCCCAGCCCAGCCTCTTCGGAACTGGTAAGGAATGAGTTCATTGTTCAAGAGATCCTTCAACCACCAAAGTTTTTTAATTATACTGTCACAACACCCCCTAATAATTGTCTCTTGGAAAGCTGACACAGAAATGCACTTTTGGTCTAGCATCTGACATGCCATAAAAACTCACTGGAGCAACAATAGTCTGATGAAGCAGGGGTCTCTAGTAAAACTTGTGCTTTGCTAAAAATTAAGAAACTGGAAATAGCCAACAGATTTATTAACCATTTAGTAGAGCCATGAGGCAGAGCTATCACCTCATTTTATACACTACTGAACTACTCATTTTAAATACTACTAATATACTAGAGAGCTACAATCTATTCTGGAAATCACATAATCCTGTGCTGTGCTGTTAGAAGTCTGACTTCCTGACATTTGACAACTATAAGAGAAGACAATAAAAATCTGTATTGATGCCCAAAGCAATCCCTCAAAGTGGGAATGGAGGTGACTTTTCTAGTCATCTGGAATTGTCAGTTATACTGTAAAGTAATAAATGTACATTTTCCAGCAACATCCCTGATCCTGACATCCTAATGTAGAATTTCAGCTTCTAATTTCTATTTCCTTTGGCTCTTCATGCACTTGTATACTCTATTCCCTAAAATTAACACTTTGTGACAGATCTAAAATGAAATAGATCTTGGTTTAAGATTTGCCCCATTTCTTCTCCAACTCCTTCCATTTTTTTCTCTTACATACCTTTTGAACATTTATTTCCTTTCACAGCAAACTGAAGTTACAGTTAATAACACAACAGTAAAAAATTAGCTGACATGTTAAAGCAAACAGTAACATGCAAGAAGAAAAAAAAGGTGTAAAAAACCCAATAGTGCCTGTTGTTTTTATTCCCGTGGACTCCCTTTTGCATTCTCAGCTGAGCAGAGGTAGTATGATTCAGCTCATCTCATTTCAGTGACCTTTTAATTAGGAGCCCAGTCCAAGGCAGTGAGTAAGACTTTCCCTACAGCCAGTAAAGACATACAAGCACCTCCTGCCCATAATTTGTCCTCAGGGTAGTCAGGATAACTTGTATTCTGGAGGTGTTTTTCATTTCCCACAACTAACTAGGACGTGGGCAATAATTTATAATACAATAACCCTCCTCTTGGACTCATGAAGTTTGTATGTGAGACATTATGGGATGCAGGGGAAGAGGACTTTTAGAATTGTACAGGGCTTACTACGGAATATTTAAGGGAAGAACCAGGGTGAGGAAAGGGGTAGATGTAGGTGATTTGAGGGAGAAGTAGTGGGGGAAAATAGAGGGGTAAGGGGAAAAATTGTTGGTCCTGTGTGAATAGTTTGCTGGTCAGTATGTTTGTCTGTCCACATCTTGCAACTCATCAGTGCAGTCTGTCCTGCCTTCTTATTAAACTCCATTTTTACCTCTTCCTGGGTGAGGGACTGCGTGTGTGTCTGTGCATGGGTGCGTGAGTGCAGCAACCAGAGTCAGACCATGGGTGGCAGGGCCCGTGTGTCCAGTAAGTTGGAGAGACTGGACTGTCTTCAGTGTCAGCAACTGGAGTGGGACTGTGGGTCACAGCGACCCATGTGTCAGTGGTACCAGCACCGGGAATGAGTGTCAGGTCCTGGGGGTCACCAGTAGCAAAACCCGTGTGTGGGGGTGTTGTGTCTCTAAGGGTGAGATTGCAGTGGGGGTGGCTATTGGGACCAAGGGAGACCCCGACAGCTCTGCTTGTGAACAGAAGATGGTCTATACCAGTAACTGGAGTGGGGCTGTGGCCTCAGGGACTCATATGTCTAAGTGGCAGCAATGGGGCAGACTGGTATCTAGGGGCAGCTGCTGGGCAAAGGGAGTTTCTGAGCCCAGCTGCTGGAGGGATCCCCACAATACGCATACATGGATGTATTCTTCACCAGCAGGTTTCCATCCAGCTCAGCCAGAGAGGGGAGCAGGATGAGGCTGTTGGTGCTGCCTGTGTTCACATGAATGCTCTGCATTCATCTGTGTTACCTGTGTTGGCTGGACTACTATGTATGTATATACATGCATACATGTTATGTAGTATATACATGTGCTTCGTGTGTATGTGCCCACTAGGAATACATTTTCAGCTTCACTGCTGGTTGGATCTGTGGCACAGAACTGCAGCAGCCTCACCTCTCTTGGGGTGTTGAATCTGGCATGACACACTTTCCCCTAACAGGTAAAATAATATATGTATAAACAAACAAATCCCTAAATTTAGATGGCTAGGTTATTATTTTGTAACTAAAATAAAAATAACTTAATCTTCTAAAGGTTTCTCAAGTTTATTTGTAGCTATATAAAGCTCAGTTTAAATGAGAAATCAGGAAAAATTGTTGAAAGACATACTTTCTTTCTAAATTCCCCAGCAACATATCAGGTATAGCTAGATGGCTTTTGCATACAAACCTGAGTAGCTTCTGCATGGGATATGGCTGGCTGTACATTTTACAAAGGCTTACTAGCTTGAGCACAGGTCTCAGCTGAACATCGCAGCTTGGCTTTTGGAGATGATACTGGAGCTAGCTGTAATTCTCAGAGAGAGAAGACTTTATCCTGCACTAACATCACCATGGCTTATGTGTTATATTGGTTTTACATACTGGCATATAATTTTAACCCAGATATTAAGAAAAAAAATGTAAGAAGTACCGTAGGGACTATTATCACTGGGACAGCAAAGTAACACTTGTTTTTCACCTCTTTATCATGGACTATTCCGTATATGTCTGTTTTACATAGGTATTTGCTGTTCTGTCTTACTGCACTGACAATATTGATGGGGTGGTTAAACTGAAGATAATAAGGAATGTATAAGTACACTAGGGATAAGAGAAAGAATAACTACTGAACACATCTGTTGCTAGACAGATATGGCTATACTGTAAAGTATACAGAGAAAAGAAAAAAAGTACTTGGTAAATATTCCCTATTTACAAAGAATAAAGCTAAAGTATTCATGCCATGCAAGGATGATGAAGAACTCTCCAGTCCGTTAGCATCTAAGGTGGATGATGAATAGCTACTTGGGATAAATGCATAAGTCAGCAGGACAAAACAAGAAAAAAAAAAAAACCAACCAACCAACCAATCAACCAACCAAAACCTATATGTATTCTTGATTTAAGGCTAAAAGGGGCAATGATATACTCTAGTGTGATTTCTTGCATACTGTCTCACCACCCACATATCACTGGTCTTTAAAATTCCCTTGGTTACTTCTGTAATAGAACTTAACAATTACGTTTAGTGGTGGATGTTTGCTTAAAGTGCATCTTCCAGGAAAGCATTAAATATTGATATGAAGACATAAAGAATCTTTCCCTGCAATTTGTTGAGGCATATTAACTATTTATGCACCATTCAAATCTATTGGGCTCCAACTAGTGATTCTTGCTGTGCTTTTATCTGACAGTTTTGTGAGTCCATGGAAGCAAGAGTTTTCCTCAGCCACAGCACTTCTCAGCTGCAACCAAATCAGTTATCAGGCTATTTATTTATGAACTCCAGAACAGCAAAAAAAGGTCAAATTCTGTGAGTTTGAGAGTATGTCTGAAATCCAGCTTCTCAGATGACTCACTCAGGACTGTGAGATGTTTTCAAGAACCAAGCAATCAACCATAAACCACTTGTGGTCCTCAGATAAGACACCTACAATATTTTTTTGTAAATTCTGAGCCAATTCTTTTTGTGTTAAATTAGTGATATGATCCACATTTAGGTAATAGTATTCAGCCAGAACAAAGGAGACATACAGTCAAAATCTAAGTTCAAATACTGATTGTTTGCCTCCCAGGAGAGAAAGTGAACCAACAATCCACAGATTACTTAGGTGGAAAGTTGCCTCTAGCCATGTCACTGAAGCTGTAGAAGCATTTCTAGTTCACCGTGGCAGATGAAGAGAGCAAGAAGATTGCAAGAAGCCTGACTCCTAGTGGTCCTTCACTTTTTCTTGATACAAACTGTATAATTTGCTTTCCTAAGGAACAGAGTCCCACTAAAGGCAATTAACCTCATTTCAAAAAAGCCAACAGATGTAACATCATCCTTACGCTAATCTTCTTCTCAACTCCAGCCCCACCTGAAATACTTTAACATAGTGTCATTGATTCCTTTCTCAACTTTCTCTTTAGAGAGGAAGCAAAATGAAACTGTAATTCTGCAGGCAGACAAACATTTAATGATGTTGTTTATACTACTGCATTTCTTGCTTCCATTCCTACTCTCATTCATCCATTAAAAAAGAAAATTCTTTCTAACTTTTTAGCAATTGCTGGTTTTCCATAGTTCCCAAATTTTCTCCATTGTTATTTGCAGAATACTAATTTTCATTCTGTTTGTTAAACATGTCCTCCAGATCTATTTCCCATACTTATATTTCCATAGATGCATAACCTAGCTCTACCTGCAGTTATTAGCAATGCAGAATTTGAATACTAGATTTTGATTATAACTTCATTGAGCTTTGTTTAACTCAGCACCTACAGTGCCTACTAAACATACCTGTATGAAAATACATACAATTCACTTGGTCCCTGAATAGAGAAGGTGCAAGATAATGACCTTCCATTAAGGAATGCTGATGATTTTCCATTAAGGAACACTCCTGTGAAGATGTGTTTCTCTGCAGCTATCATTGTTGCCCCTTTTCTTGAAAATGAGCTATTCACTTTAAGAAACACTGTAAGGTCATGATACAGCTAGATGGGTTGCCATTAAAAGAATCAGGAAGCTTAACATCCAGCTCTAAACTTGCCTTTATATCACTTTTCATTGACTATGAGAAGAAAAAACCTGCCTCCCCCGCCCCCCCAAAAAAGGAATAATATATATTTGTTTACTCCCTTGCACAGCTAGATGCTGAAGAGACTGTATACTTAATTGGAGCTACTATGATTCATTACCTGAAATGTTCCAGAATTAAATCAGTAAGAGAGATGCTTATGCAGAGCTACAGTGGGAACTTGATTCTCTATCTTTTTTTAATTTGACTAATAATGAAAAAGATGGCAGGCATCTTTATATTTTCTCCTTAATGTTGTCCATTATGGAGAATGAGAAAGTAAGGACTGAAGTACATTAGAAAGTCTGCTGGCAAGCCCCTTCAGACAGGATTCCTTTTCATCTCCTTCTATAGATCCACCAATAGAACTACTTCATTGCCAGTATCTCACACTGATATCATGATCATGTTTGATATCTGCTTCCAATAGTGATGTTATTTAGAAAAACTAACCACCACTGAATTTTTCTGGGTCAAAATTCAAAAGCACAGAAAAAAATTATGTCATGTCTATTTGAGTATGCAATTTAATTTAAGGTTCACTAAAAACACATTGAAAACACATTAAAACCAACTTTACATTATTTTTAAAGAAAATTCTGGAAGTTTTTGCCAATTGAACAGAAGTACACTCATACAAATATAAAACTTCTAGCAAAGAATTCATAAGCACAGCAGGCTACCTGGCTGCAAAATCTAGCATCCTCCTCCCTTCAACAGGACTTCAGGCTAAGGTTTCCACCCATGGCATGTTTATTAAGTTTTTAAACAAGCTTAGGAAAGTATTTTCCAGAAGGAAGAAATGTTTCCCTGTATCTAACAGAATATAGGTGCAATGTGAACTGCAGAATACAGGAAGGAATATGGAGCAGGAAGAGAAAGGAGCCCTTTAATAAATTGAAAAGCTCATTACAAAACTTTTTTTTCTGTATTATCACATTAAATATTTTAATTAGGAAAGCATAAAGATTATATCACCTTGGGAATAAGGGGGCAAAGTAAACAGGTTTGCAACCGCTGAGCTGTGGGAATTACATGATAAACTGCTATTAAAAACCAGTGGAAAAGGGGGTGTATGTTCCACAGACTGCTTTTATCCCCAACAATAATTTCATAGGCTAGGTGCATGTTTTTTTCTTTGAAACCAGTTAATCCAGAAATTTCCTTCCTTCTAATTTTTGTCAATGTGGAGAAACCACACAAGAGTAGGACATGAGCTTTCAATTTTCCCAGAGCATGATTCTATTGTCTCCAGTATGCACCTAACATTTAATTTCCAGTTCCTAAACACTAAATACTAGTTTGGATTTTCACAAAGGCTAAGTGATTTTAAACAGTCCTACAGCTCCTGACCTTTAACATGTCTGTTGCTGTAAGGTAGGTTTTTCCTTTTTGTGGTTTTCTGCACCTCTAAAGGTTTGAAGTTGAAATACATTCCTCCTGCAAACTGCAGCCTACCCACAATCATAAACAAATTACACTCTCTATGTCAACATTTGAAACCAAGTCACTAAATCATAACATGCTGGGATGGAATTGCTGCCCCTATCATCTACCACTTACTGCTATCAAAGCATATAACTGGATTAGTGGGAAACAGCTGTATTACTCATACATTTAAGCTCTTTCAAACAGCAGGTTTTCTTTTGGCAACAAAGCACAGCACTTCAGATAAGAAAAATGCAAATCCCAGAGGAAATCATGACTTATTAACCCCTGGCAATCTTTACATGACTTAATAGTCCATGCAACCTCTTTTTGCTGGAAATAAATGCAAGCACTATATTAAATCAGTAGAACTCATGTATTTTAACACATCTACTTTTAAGCTTTTTGTTTGCTAGGATTTCTTCATATACCAGGCACGGTTCATTAAATCATCCTGTCACTTTCTAGAAGTGATTGGCATGAGCTTAAATCTGTGTCTCTCAGTTGTGGGCATGAATCATCATACATATGGGTTTTGTGGGACAACATCTTGGCAGAGGTTAGCAGTAAAACAGCTCTCTAGTTAACTCAAAACCTCATTACTAAACACTGTATGGTTATTAAATCTAACAAGCCATAAACCAACTCTTGCTTTCTTGGCGAAAAGATCCAGGGGGGAAAGAAAATTTGTAGATAACTTCCAGTTATTGCTAGTGTTCATATATCCATCCTCTAATTTGTATCAACTGAAAATTTTCACCTAGCTTTTTGGACTTTTTAATTGGCTAATGATGTCTAATACCAGGACACTTCAAGAGACAATGTCCTTAAGTAATAACATGAAACATACTGAATAATTTTACATTTCTTTCACCTACAACAAAATGTTTAAGCCGATGTTTTGGGGTTTGAAGAAAGCACTGGAACTGGACTTGATTTAGACCTGCCTTCTTTGTTATGGAATATTCTGTGATGAATAATGATCTTAGAATCATAGAATCATTTAGGTTGGAAAAGACGTTTAAGATCATTGGGTCCAACCATAAATGTAGCACTGGCATGTCCACCACTAAACCATGGCCCTAAGCACCACATCTACGCACCTTTTAAATATATCCAGCAATGGTAACTCAACCACTTCCCTGGGCAGCCTGTTCCAATGCTTGACAACCCTTTCAGTGAAGAAATGTCTCCTAATATCCAGCCTAAACCTCCCCTGGTGTAACTCAAGGCCATCTCCTCTCATCCTATCACTTGTTATTTGAGAAAAGAGACCAACACTCACCTCACTACAACCTTCTTTCAGGTAGTTGGAGAGAGCGATGAGGTCTCCCCTCAGCCTCCTTTTCTCCAGATTAGATGACCCCAGTTCCCTCAGCTGCTCCTCATAAGACTTGTGCTCCAGGCACCTCACAAGCTTCATTACTCTTCTCTGGATGGGTTCCAGAACCTCAGTGTCTTTCTTGTAGTGAGGAGCCCAAAACTGAACACAGTACTTGAGGTGCAGCCTCACCAGTGCCAAGTATAAGGGGATGATCACTTGCCTTCTCCTGATGGACACACTATTGCTGATAGAGGCCAGGATGCTGTTGGCCTTCTTGGCCACCTGGACACACTGCTGGCTCATATTCAGCCAGCTGGTGACCAATACCCTCAGGTCCTTTCCATATGGCAGATTTCCAGCCACTCTTCCCCAGGCCTGTAGCATTGCATGGGGTTGCTGTGACCCAAGTGCAAGACCTAGCACTTGGCTTTGTTAAATCTCATACAATTGGCCTCAGCCCATCGATCCAGCCTGTCCAGATCCCTCTGTAGAGCCTTCCCACCTTCAAGCAGATCAGCCCAACTTGGTGTCATCTGCAAACTTCCTGAGGGTGCACTCTATGCCCTCATCCAGATCATTGATAAAGGTATTAAAGGAAACTGACCCCTATACTGAGCCCTGGGGAACACCACTTGTGACCAGAAGATCTTTTGTGTATCACCGTATCTCTAGATGAACCTCAGATTATTTAAAAAAAAAGAAAAAAATCGATTATTTTAAAATTAGACAAGAATTAATGAACCACTTTTAACACAGTACATAAACCTAATAAATCATGAAGCTTTTCACCAAAAATATACAAGGAAGAATAAGTGGGAAAAATCTAAGCAGTAAAATGAAGAATTTAATATTTGAATAAAGATGAGATCTCAGACCTTCTAAGAAATCCTTCCTCTTAAATGAAAGTCATATATGTAATTTGCAAAGATCTAACCAAAAGACCAGAATAATGATCATTCTAACACATTGTTTTACTTCAAGTGTCAAGATATTTAAATGAAACATAAAAATAAAGCAACATACATGAAAACAGTACAAAAACTGATACCAACTTTGCAACGTTGGATGAATGCTTTATAAAAGGCCTGCATATATACTTTTGTGAATAATCTTAGGAAAAAATAATACTGAGTGTGATAATATATCACCTTAAGCAGTGTCACTTCTCATGCTTAACTTTGAGACTTTGGTTGGACTGTGGAAAACTGAGCAATCTAAAAAAAAAAAAAGGAAAAATCCTAAAAAAAGATCAAACTTCTGTGTTAACTTCTCTTGCGTAAAGAATGCCTTGTAGTAGTGCAACCATTTGTTTCCTATCTATAGCATATGATTCCCTTTCTGTTGAGAAATAAAATGTCAGAACACAATGTCTTCCACAATTCGAATATGCAAGTCATCTGAACACATGAAAACATAGGTTATACAAAAGTAATTGCAATACTGAAAGATCTAATACGGACTTTTAAATTATAAGTTCACAACACAAAATAGAAGTTTATAAAAGATTTAGACATGCCATCCTTTATTATGTAAATTTCTGTGAGTGTTGCCTTCCTCTGAGGATGAACACAGCATGACCAAAAACTCCTCTTCAATTCTGCAGTCAAATATCTGATATGTGCCTCTGAAGTTCACTCAGAGAAGAAAGGTCCTTACATACTGTAAGTTACCAATGACTGGGAAAATGTACTGTAGAAAATATGCAAAGATTTCTAGTTCTTTTTCAACACTAATACCAACCTTGGGGGCTTGCTAGAATAACACTGAACCTTAGCTAATAAAATACCCTGAGCCTAAGTAAGGCTTAGCATTAAGATACACTATTTCTGTTTAGCTGGGAGCAAATGAAGGAAAGAGTTTGGAAAGTTATATAAATTAGGAAGTAGTGGGGGTCCAGATTTTCCAGTAGTGAAAGCTGACACAGCTCCCCTGAACACATAAATCAATTTCCAGCCGTTTAGGATTACAATCTTTTTTTTAAAAAAAAAAAACAGTGAACCTAACAACAAGGTTTCAGCTCTCTAATGTCATTACAGAAAAGCTTACTTCCTTTAATAATAACAATAAACATTAGTTTCTCTTTTTTCACTGCAATTTAGACTGAAGAAAATGGTCTCATCCACTATTAAAAACTTTTAACAAGGGAAATGTCGTTGTGAATAAAAGCTTCTCTCTACTACGTGAAGAAAGGTCTAGCTAGACTGACAGCAAACGATGAAGCAATAAGTGATGTTCAAAGTGATTTCTGATAGTGATATATCAGGTCTTTCTCCCTGCAGGCTGGCTACAACACATCTGCAGAAGTTGAAAATTGCCTCCAAAATCATTCCAGTTACTCACCATGCAGGATGTCTCTTGCCATTAAGATTATGTCAATGTTCCCATCCTAAATCCTTAAAATCAAAGCTCTACAGTTCAACAGCTTAATAAAAAAACAAGCAAGCCTTGCCCAAGGCTAGAGCATGACATCTAAGGTATCAGTCTGAAAACTGGAAGTTGCCTTTACCATCTTCCTCCTCTCCAAATCTATTTTATTTTGCCTTCAGCTTACTTGGAAACCAGGAATTCACACTTTAAATTCAGGCAAGTATTAGAAAGACTAAAATGCCATTCAAAAAAAAACCAACCCAAAACTATTTAAAGAGCTATCTAAAACTCTGTTATATGGAAACAGAAGTTTTAAGTCTGGTAGTCAAGTTTGAAGTGTAGTAATTATAGGTAGTACTAAAGTTTCAGAGCATGTTCTGAAAAATCTCAGCTGCTGAAAAGCCAGCATCACCTTCATTTGAAAATCCTTACAATCCTACCCTCCTCCTAACAATCCTCTGACCTGCACATCACATACGCTGTCTCTGTATGCATAAATTACGTGCATTTTTAAGCTTCTTCATGGATTCTCCCCTCTATTTTAATACATAGTATGTGAAAAAAAATTGCTTTGCTACCCATCAAGTTGTTAACTGTAGAACTTCTCAGCAACACCTCTTTGGTGGGTTAGATGTATGGCTGTACATCTGTCATCATGCATCTGTCAACACAAGCAACCCACATATCTGGTGTATGGGAGAAGGAACTTCCCCCTACCTCCTCTGTATCATTTTATCTCACACCACTATATAAAACCAGGGAACCACGAATTATGTCAAGAGAACTGGCATATACCAGTCAAATCAAAGATGTGTTACACAGACCGGAATATCTTGGAAAGGAGAATTTGACGACACAGAAGTTTGTTTAAATGACTTTCGCCCTTCACTCAAATGTGTAGATAGCAACACATCTAGGACTTTCATTATACTTTACAAGACAACAGGAAGCCAAATGTGGTATTTTGCAATATATTTTAAGTCTTTTAGCAGCTTAACATTCGAGTATCTCTTATCTCGCATTAAAAGTAGTTTGCTTATGGCTTTGTTGACAATGCAAATTTTGTGGAAAGAACAGATACTCACTGACACTACATTCACAAAGTCGTCATCAGACAAGGTCTCTAACATCTCAATGACCGAGGTGCGGATTAGTTTCAATGTCAATCCACTGACACTCCCGCTCCTAACAGAAATCCACAAGAAAATAGAAAAGTCGAATTTAGCAAGTTTTATTTAAAATGTACAAAGAAAATACAGAGCACCAACCAGCACTCTCGCCAACTTTCACACTAAATTTGGCAGTAATTCTCCTGAATTCTTCAACTCATCATTAGTGTTATTACATTATTATAAGAAAAAATTAAGCCCCAAACTGGCATTCCAAGCCCCAGTCCTGTGGCTCAGATGAAGTCATAATGGTACATCATTTCCTCATTTTCACTTCAAGAAATCTGAGAGCTTACCACCTTCAACCCATGCATTGTCTAAACATTTTATACTCCTACACACAGATTTACAGCTTTTAGATTTTCAGATACTCAAATGACACCTTGTTTGATTCAAAGCAAAAAAAGTTGAAGTGAAAAAATAATAAAGTAACTCACTGCTGAATATGAAAGCACTTCACCACATTTAAAAGCATTAAATGCAAATTCTCCTACTGAGAATTTTTTCAGTATAAAGCAATGTTTGACACATCAGGTGCAATGCTTCCTTCAGTCCTTCAACATCAGCTAAACAAAGAAAGCCTTGCCAAGGCAAAGAGAGAGTTTTTATTAATCTCTTTGCTCACTTTCTATTAATGTTTTATAGTAACCAAACTTGGCAATTTTAAAATATGTATGGTAAAACATGCGAAGTCTGCACATATTCTTATCTTTCAGGCTCACAAAATCATGATTAAATCTACTGTAATGCCTCTAGTCATTTGTTTTTACATTTGTGTTTTACAACAAATCTTGGCATGAACATGAGAAATTTTTAATTGATTACTTCAGCAAGAAAGAAACTGAAAGCAGAATAATATTAAAATTATTAAAAAACACTTCCTTGTCCCCAGTTTAAATAACCTTCAAGTTTGGTTTGGGCTTTCTGAACTATTTTTTCCCTGTGTATTTATTTTGTTCATACCAAGATTTTTGATCCTTGCATATAAGGACTTAATCCTCTCTCCATTTTTCAGCATACAGAGATTTGATCAATATATCTAAGTACTTTTATCCCTCTAATGTCCATATCCAGACATTAAACACTTACGCATCAACTAAAATAAGCATGTCTTTGGGAGATGCAGCTCCTTGGATATACCTGAAATAAATAAAGGGTACGAATGACACAAATCTGAAAACACATTTGTTGCGTGTGGTGGAAGACACTGTACGGTCGCTAAACTAAATCTAGCTGAACCAACAAATCCCCCTGTTATAGCTAGTAGAAAACCATGTGCTATCATTTTCCATCTTGCTGTGTCTTCTAAGTAAGCCAAAGTATAAAACACCTTAGGAAAGTCTGGAAGTAGGCTATACTGATCAAAATTCACTATTTTCAGATGTCAATAACTGAAAAACATGAATGCTATTTCAGAGCTAAAGATCTTAATGATGAATTATTACATCAGACCAGTTCAAAGAAAAATACTTCATCCTTTGAAAGAATATATTCAACCAGTATGAATCCAGGTATCAATATGCATTATACCTTGAGAGGGTTACAGAAAAAAACCCATAAGAAATAATCCCAGTTTTCTTGTCCTTTACCAATCTAGTGATTTTTTGCTAGTCTAAACCACTGAGACATCTTTGTAAACACTTGCAAAAGTCTGGAAGAATGGCTCAGTCTAATAATTACATTTGATTTTGGCACAAAATCAAAGTTTTTAATTTCCTTATACCTATTTGGTAGTTATCCTCCTATGAAAAGGTCTATGTAATGCAATGGTACTATGCACTGTAGTGGATACTACATAACAAATAGTAGAATTTGAAAATTGTTTATTCAGAAGAATTAACTGAGTTTTTAAAAAGAAAATAGCAATGTCTAAAAGTAAGGAGTATTAGATATAAATAGTCAGAAAAAAATTGTCTTTACAGTCATATCTAGAAAGTGTGATGTATATACATCAGTCCTTTGAAGAAAGCTTACCATGGTCTTCTGCGAACATCATACAGATCTATCTTGTTTGGAGTTCGACTTTTATCTACCCATGGGGAAGCTAAAAATGAAAAAAAAAAATTGTATAGTATAAATTAAAAACTTTATCTTAAGGATTTTAAAAACAACAATATAATAAATCAATATCACCGGTTTTGCACTATATAAATATCAACATTAGGTATGGATAAAAGTGAATTTGTGTAATCTGTTTTTGATTATATGAGCATATAATATAATTCAATAAAACTATATAACACCTTAAAGGGGCCAAGTTGTGTTGAAGAAACAGTTACTGACTATAACTGACCACTGACTTCAATGGAACCAGAATTTCAAACAAAGTACTTTATAAAGTGAAAAACCTTTTTTTTTTTTACAAGAAAGTACTTCATTTTAAAAACAGTTGTAAGTTAATTAATGTTAAAATTAATAACATTGTACTGATCTAAAACTCAGTAATGCATCTACAAAATTATATGCTGACATGACAGCTTTACCTAAAAATGCAACTAAGTAACATGAGAGTATCATATTTTCTGAAAATAAAATGAGATGGAAATATTTGTTGTCTCTGTAAAGAAAATACTAAGATTAATAACCTTTTGCAAGTATTTAATCTAAGCTTTACCATAATTTTCAGCAAGGGTAGGAAACTTTTCCTTACTGAAAACCAAAATGAGCCTTTCAAAAATATTTGACAGCTTAACGAACACAAATAAAAATGTGAAAAGTTACATGAAATGAAATAATGTTCTGCAATTTTCTCTCTCACTGTATGCCAACAGCTTTGGCAGAGCCACTTCCTGACATTAATCATTTTTCTGTCTAGGAAATAAAGAAAGATATAGACAGCTCCAGGATTCTTCCTGAAAAAAGCATTCAACTAAGACAAATGGAACAAATTACGATACATCTATCCATGAATATAAAAGAAGCCACGAGCTTAGAGTAGCTGCCTGTTTTTTATTTTCCTAAATGAACCCTTTCCTAAGTGACTATAACCTGAGTTGGTACATCAGTTACCAGAACATTTAAATTGAGCATAACCCACAGGGCATTTATCAGTATACATTTATCAGCCATAGAAAATACTGCTTGTTGTTGCACACCAGGAGAACTTAAAACTCTGTACCAGTATTGTCCATGATCTCAGACTAGACAACCTGACAGGTCCTTTGCAACCTGAATGGATAAGGGTCTTTGAAATTACCAGAAATGAGGGAATAGAATTTTTGAGACTGGTGCATGTCAAATTTGTAACTTAAGTACCATTACTAAAGTATGCACAGGTTAAATTCACCAGTACTTTATGAGCCTTCAGCTGTGGTTAGCACATGTTCAGTCATGGACTTTTAGTGACTGTCCAGATTAACCTCCCCACTGGAATTCCATCGGAAAAATCTGTCCTTGAAATGCATTCCCTCAGACTTGCAAAATCTGCATCCAACATACCAACCAACACTGCCATACCTTTGCCCAAACTTTCAGTCTTCCCATTGACATTCAATATAAGGCTATGCCCTATCAATTTGTCCCTCTTAATCAACCTGTAGTTTCGACAGTTTTCATAAACAGAGAATTATCTGAATGTATGTATCTGGATTTATTTCAAAACAACAGATAAAATGTAATTTATACTGCTAGAGTGACAATAACTTAGCAATTTCCACTAAGAAGTGAACTGAAACTTTTCTTTTTTTATTTTCATACAAAAGATAATTCCAACCCTTAACTGCATTCTCCTAAACAAACAAATGGTGGTTCAAGGAGAATTTGAATGCAGGAGCTGAAGAAGAGTGCTACTAACATCATCATATTCTGTTGTAAACAGTGGATACTGACATAGTATGAGAGCTACAAATATATATATTAATGTAATACAACCTAACAGGTAAGCACGTCACTTCCTTGAGGTCAACACCTGTTACCTAAACAGAAAACACTCCAGAATTAGGCCTTTAGACCAAACATAGTGTGGCAAATCTTTCAGAAACATGAAAAGGCAAAATTATTACTAACTTAAAGTTGTGAGGAAACACAGAGTAATAAAATTTGAAATCCTGAAACTTTCCCTATTTCCAAAAGCACTAAAAGACAAAAGTTGTTTTTTTTTTTTAACTGGAAGACAAACTAGAAAAGCACTTTAAAAATTTCTTTTCTTTTCTTTTCTTTTCTTTTCTTTTCTTTTCTTTTCTTTTCTTTTCTTTTCTTTTCTTTTCTTTTCTTT
>JANZLQ010000005.1:11077602-11094592 GCA_026212715.1 Elanus axillaris | reverse complement strand
TTATATTATATTATATTATATTATATTATATTATATGTAAGTTATATTAGAGATACCAAAGTTTGATATTTTCTTTTAAAGGAGGAAAGACCGAGTGGATATAGTTCAGATAATAATGAGCAGACTCATCTATGCATATTAATTTTGTTTTTTTTACTACTTCCAAAATCTTTCACTAATATCATCACTATGGAGAAATTCATCACTTTGAAGCAGGCTGACCTAAGGCCAATATAATGAAGTAATGTTTTACAATTTATAATATCATTTTCCAAAAGCAAATATGAAAAGCATCCATTCCAGTATATGAACCTTGATTTCATTTTCAGCACATTTGTGTGTGTCAGCAAACTGAGACAAAGAGTTTACAAAATGACAAAGATGGACAACCTTGCACAAAGACTAATTCCAAAAATCTAAAACCCAGAGAGCTTACCTATTTGAGCTATAAATGGAAGGAATTGGGAAGAAGACGCACAGAACAACACACGTACAACTTAAGGACTGTTAGACTGCTCCAGGTTACTGTGTGTGTGTGTGCAGAATTTAGTAATTGGGAAATTACCCAGGAATTTATGAAGTTAAGTTCTAACAGGACTAGACAGCTAATAAGGGCTTAGGCACTTGGCTATAGAGTATGCAGCAGGCGTGACAATCTGAGTTTTATACCAAATTTACATTTGTATTTAGATGGAGTATACACAAGCAACATATCCACCTGCAAAATATGGAAAACAAGCTTCTCCCATTTTATAGAGGTGTTCTAAGGAATAATACATAGAGATTCTGAGGCCCCTGTGTTGTGCTGGTAAACAACTGGACTAGACAGGTTAGCTAGATATAAGAATATATTCTTCAATATATGAGATAATCTTACACTTGAAAATGAATTTCCTAGAGATTGGCACAGAGGTGCATTTAAGAAATGTTTCTTTTTCAGCACTTGTAAAACATCACTGTATAGTAAGTGGTGACAAATGGTGAACGGTAACACAGTACTAATATATCCCAAAAGCACTGAAACAGAACACTTGGAAATAAAGGAAATATTGAATCAGCATTTTCAATATTATTTTTTGTCTGCAACTTCTCACTGTATTTATTTCATGAGCATCTAGCATGACAAAACAAACAGGACTCAAGTGCCATGAAATATTCTTCCTGTAAACCAGCCTAAGGCAGTTTCTCTGCCTGTGCTAGCAATTGTTCTAATGATACAGTAACAGCTTTAGAATAATCCCCTTCACCCTCAGAAACACAAACAATCTTGTATAAACAGAAGAGAAAGGATCTCAAAGTTCTTCCTTAGCCAGTTGCAGGCAAGAGACAAGACACTTCACACAAATGTCTTGTGTGTAGTGGACAAATTATTCTGTCATTGGTAACAGCATCACTCAACAAGAACAGCAGCAGCACAGGAAGTATGCCTTGCCATAAAACAAGCCTTTCCATTAGTTAGTACACATCAAAAATCAAATTAAGGCTACTGGTGTTCTAAATTTAGTGAAATATACATCTATTTAAATTAATCAGTGTGATCTAGTAATGGGATTCTTCAAGAGGTGGAACAGATGTTGGTTGAAATGATCAAGTTGTATTCATTGACCTTAGCTCTAATAGCAAAGACAAGCAAAGACATAATTGTCAGAGACTGTGATTTTGCAGAACATAAACAGTATGGTGTAATCATATTTTCACTGACTTTAACCATAAGATTGCATGCCTAGTCACTGAGTTACTGTTTTAAAAACTAGACAGGTACAAAAATCTCACTGACAAATATTCAAGTGATTATTTACACAACACAGAAAACAATACAAAAATAAAATTTAACTCTTCAGCTGTTCAAAGGACATCTTCTTCCATCCCTCTTACTGTAAAAGTACTAGTTATATATTTCCCCCCCAGTTTCTTCCTCCTCATACTAGCTTTATGCCAGAATAATTTCACAGTCCTTGAGTTACTTCTGATCTACAGAAACCGCATCTATGTAAGAAAGTAATTTTTACTTATCTCTTATTGCTTGTAAATTATTCAGGATATTTTCAAGGCAATATGTGGCATAGGACAGTTCTTTAGGAGACTTCAGTTACCTGGGTAATACCTCGCAAGGCCAGTTGCACTACCAAACACCTGCCATAATAAAGTGGGGTCTTCTTCTCTGTTCCGCTTGAATACATCATCCAACGCTGCAGTCCAGTTGAGTTCATTTAACACTATCGTTGCTGTCAATGAAAAACATATTTGGTATTACAAAGTTATATCCTAGTGCAAGCAGCCATGACTACAAAAAGCAAATCGAACTACTGCAGAAAGTAATAACATTTCAGTTAACTAATCCACAAAGAAAATTTAAAGAAACACACTCCTCTTCTTTGGGAGGTTTCTTTAAGAAGTTCCTTATGCTCTCTTCTTCCCGTTACATTATTTTTTGTATGCAATGACTGTTGGCTTATTTTGCATAGCCAATATCTCTGACAAATACTTTCTTTCTGAGATGTCACTGTAGTTGCACTTTCCAGTTATAGAAAAATAAATGCAACCATATAAAGTTGATGTTTACTAATTACAGCACACTGCAATAAGAACAACTAGAATGACATCAACAAGAGTAGGCATTTGTCTCTTATAAGGTAACAAAGATGTCCCTTTCCAAATGGATGCTCTAAGAGGATTATATGGGGAAAAATTGATTAGTTATTTGAATTGTAGTATTAAGGTGGTACTGCATGCACAGTAGTACTCATTATTGCACGCTAACAAGTTCTTAATGTTTACAGATGTGATCACTTACAGAAAGATCAGCAATGTGAACATTAATATGTATGAGTTGGACCAGTTCCACAATGAACATAAACCACAAGGAAATTCACATTTTAGCTAAAAACAGTGTGGCCAATTATAAGGAAACTTACATTCACAAAGTTGTTTTGATCAATCAAATATATTATGTAATCAATCATATATATAATATATTAACATGTTCTATGCCTTTTCGAAAAAAAGATATGTTGGGAAACTTACTCTAAAATTGATGAACACTGCTACAGTACTAGTCAATTGACTACAGTCAGTAGTCAATGAAATTTTATTGTGATACAGAATACCTTATGATATAACTTATGATAAATCATGCTTTTCATCCCATTTTATCAGCTGCATATATCTCATTAATCCCCTCTCCTCCCCAGTCTTAATAATGTTCGGCAATAGCAAGTATTCAGTTAATTAGAAAAAGTAAGAGCTTTTTGTTGGTTTGGTCACTGATTCTTTTTTTTTTGTGGTGCCTAATGGCATTGTATGTAATGTTTCTAAAACTGAAACACCTAGATTAGCAAGACAAGAGTAGAAAGAGAACTAGAGGGGAAAAAACATGTGAAAACAGCTAAAGATGCAGGTATAAATCCTACAAAAGTTAACACTGTAATACAGATTCTGCTTACACTATGGTACTGCACACAGGAAAGAAAATTCAACTTCTCTTGCTAATGCGCAAGTCAAGTTGAAAGAAACACAGTTCATGTTTAAGGCACCTGAGTGGCATCACAGTACAAAACTTGATACGTAGGTCTACATTCTACTGCTCTGCTACCATGAAAAAACCCCACAATAAAGACAGGTTGAAAGTTAACATTTGACAGCTCGTTTCCAAAGTGAGGTTATTAACAGGTACTAGAGAAATGAGATCACAACATCAATTTTTATAGGCTTGTTTTTAAAGGTTAAGGAGAAAATTGCTACACCATGTATTTTGCAGAAAGGTTTATCTGTTTTTTTCAAAGTAGTTTTAAGATAACATTGCTCTCTCAAATAGAGCTTTTTATGGAAATATCAATTTCCAACTCGTGAGATTCCCTGTAAGCAATAAGCTTGTACTATATACCTGTCTCTTTGTAAAGCAGATAATCATAAATATATGTTTACTTAAGAAAGAGGTATAATTCCTTGAGGCACCACAAGAAGTTAATTATCATTTTTAAATCATTACTGTTCAATTATCTTTTCTAGATCCATTTGACCTACTGTGTAATTAAGCATTATGTATAGACTTTCTAAATTTGACTTTGTGTCAGATCTTACTTCCAGAAGTAGCTCCATGAAGTCATTAGAAGCTCTGTCATTTACTTAGACAAGAATTTCCTTTCAGCTTGACTTTGGTTTTTTCATGTTACTGTTCCCTCATCTGATGTACAAAGTCCGTGGCCCAGTGAAAGCCTATGCCAATGGATCCTGGCAGCACTGGAACTTAGGGCATTTATTTAAGGCACATGGGACACAATAATTCTTACCTCTTTGCCAGCTGAGAAAGCATTTAGGTTTCAGGATCCTCTATGAATTCCCAAGCCCCATAACAATACAAACCAATGCATTTCTATGGCCTTGTGACCTGACTTAAAATTGCTGCCGCGTCTACCCTCAAACATGTCAGTGGCTTTACCATTCTGGTCAGACCACTGATACTGCTAATCAGCAAAACATCTTTATATAAAAATATCTTTAAGTTAATCATTCTCATAAATGCTTTTCTAAATCAGTGACCATGCACCCCATGAAAAAAAAATCTTCATATATATGAAATGTGATACAATATTTCTAAAGAGAGGATTTCCTTCAGACCATAATGTTACTAATGAATAAACTATATTCAATGAAGATATATTAAACATCTAACTATACATTCACAAATACTGATGCAAAGAGCTTCTGTGTAATGTCACCCAAAATGTATTGCAGTTATATATTTATATATATGATCCTGTATGTTTACACATACCTCTGCACATACACAGTCATATGTATACAAATATATATTTAAAATATATGTATATACAAAAAAGGAGAAACTAAAGAGACAATCTACAAATAGTAAAATAACTAACTACTGAAATACTGAATGGATATATTGGAACTGATAATTTCAGCATTTTATTAGCTTGTTGAGATTAGGTTATAAAGCAAAAAATATAGCTTACTAGATCTTATTTGTAATATTTGTAAAGAACTGATGCTTTATAGTCAGAAACAAGAGTTTTATGATCTTATTTACGTCCCACTTTCCCCTTCCTCATTCTCTATAACTTTCTTCCAGAGACAAATACAACACCCTAAAACAATGCAAGAACTTGGAGCAAGGGGAAAAAAGCCCAACCCAACACACGAAGTTAGAATTAAAAAAACAAATAATGTGGAATTCAAGATGAACAACAAGAACAGAGCATCCTAACAGAAGTAAAATTAAGTAAATCTGGGAAAAGGCTACTAACAGTATGTAATATATCTGTTCTCAGGTACTGAAAAACATATCTTCCTGCACTCCAGAAATTCATATTTAAGTGCTCAAGTCTCATTTCAGAAATAAATTTTAATAGCATACATGTAAGTTTCAACATGTACCGCCTTCCTCTTAATTCACTTTTTCATTATGACAACAATTTGTGCCTGGAACAGACACATAGAGTTTATTTGGTGGGACTGATATGTAAATAGCTGATTGTACAATCATTAAAACAATTATTCCAGGAACAGTTTGCTATTTGTAATACACACTTGCTCCCTTCATTCAGGGTTTTTGTTTGTTTGCTGTATTCTATCCATGCGTGTACCTGATATAGAATTCACCCCCATTTGTGTTAACTAATCCAGTAATCAGTAAATAAGGAAAAGGGTGCTGGGAATTTAAGCTTTAATAATGTATTTCTCTAAGTGTTTTTCCACAACTTGTATTACTCTTTTGCTTCTCCTAAAGAATACACCCTGGACTTCAAAAGGTAAGCTGTAAATCAAGTCCCCTACTTTTTTTTGAAATGTAATACCTCTGGTAATAGGCAATTTCAAACCAATACCTTAAGATTCTTGTTTAAAGCCCACAGCAATGGATTTGAAACTCACTAACCAAAGAAAAGCAAGCAAAAATGCTCATAAACAGTAACGAAACTATTCTTCAAATGCTTCCTACTAAAATATCATGATTCTCAATTTGCACATAAAAATCAATGCAGTGCGACTTTTACTAGCTCATAATAGAGCACCATGGAACCTGTCAGAATACCCTAATTTGAGAGATATGGATTTATACTGACTTTGTGAATATAGTGAGAATTTAATTTATTTTTGTATTATTAAAAAAATGCCTTTTACTAAAATAAAATGTTTAGAGGTGTTATAGCCACACCTACAGAGATGCTGTATATCCTAGAAACACTTGCTTTTCCTTTTGAGTTAACTTCCACATAGGAAAGAGCTTTTGACTGATAATTGGCAGAAAATCTAGTTGAAGACAACTCTCCGATAAGGTTATTTCCAATTCTGCTAAAAGAAGTCTTTGAAGATTACTACTTCAAAGTACTTCAGCTGCTACCTTTCACTTGATATGGGCAAGATGAAAAAATAAAATTTATCATCACACAATGGGAAACATCATTCTTTCTGGCTAATTCCACTGAACTCCATCCATCTTTTCCTTTTTTCCCTCTTCTTTATGACATGAGGTTTAGGGGCCTTGACAAGGAATGGATTCAATTTTCCTCTGCAAACACAATCAATATAAAATAAAGAGCACTACCATGCTCTCTTTAAAATAACTGAAATACACTTCTGATGATTTATTCAATATACAGGCCCTGGCCTACACACAAGGTAGAGTACAACTTTATTTGAAAAGCCTGAGAGCTATTTACTATATCTGAAAATATGTGAGCTGCTGTTCCATGACATGGCAGCTACACGTACACTGGGTAGAACAGAAGGGAGCTCCTCAGCAGTTCATTAATCTTCTTCTAGCATGTGGAATGTATTACACTTCCATATCCTGTTTAATGAAGTTAACTCATTGATTTCTTTAATCATAACACTGACTAGTTATTGTTATGAATGAAATATGGTATTTAAAAGTGGGCACAGAGGGACAATACATTTGCAAATGCATCTTTTTGTATATATGTGTGCAGACACAGAGGCTTCCATCTGTAGCCATGCTAATCACATATTATAGAAACTCTTCTGAAGGTATAAACTAGTCTTCTTTATGATTTATGTGTTTCACTGTTTTTTTCAAGATTACACTCCTTCCAGCTTTTGTTAAATTACATAGAATGTTACACACTCTCAACTGTCACTGGAAAGTGGTACTCTCATTTCATTTTACATTGGACTAAGAAGGAACGGTCTTTTTGATTTTAAGCTATTTTTAGTGAGATTTTTACACTGGTTTATATAGATATGTGTGTATATATATGTACACAATTCATACAAATTTTCTCCATAATTCCCAAATGTAGTAATTCAAAGAACTATCCTGGTAGTAACTTGAACTTCAGCCCTTCAAATTTAGATGCATACTTTAAGCCATCTACTTATCTCATGCAAAGTTCAGCATGAGCAAAAGACTAGAGCAAAGGAAAGATTATAGTGGCTCCAAACTGAACACTGTCTCCAAGGTAACTGGTCCTCGGAGTAGAATCAGAAATCTGCATTTAGATACTTATGCTTTCCATAGAAAACAGCAAGAAAGTGTCCAACTCAAAACAGTCACCCAAAAAACTTCACAGGTGATTAGAAACCAGTTAAAAGAGAACCATAGGAAAATTCTGAGAGCTAGGGGAACTGGGGAGTGTTTTAGCCAACCTCTCTGTAGAGGTTAACCAAATAAACCAGAGCACACTGTGATATACGTACGTGGATTGCAGGAGTGTGTATCTACGAATGGCATGTTTTCAATATAGTTTGTGCACATAATCCAGAGTACCAAATTTATCACATTAGTTACAAACATTGTAATAACTTTTATTTAGTTTGAAAACATCCACCAGGAGATTTGAAAGTGTTCTATTTATTTATTTATTTAACTGCATACTTTGAAAAGTAAAGAAGCACAAATAGGAAAAATATTACAAACTGAATAGACTTTGTTTATTTTTTTCAAAACAAGGATTAATGAATGCCAATGAAATTTATTCTTTTCATTCAAAGCATGAGAGGAAAAAAAAAAAAAAAAGTCTTAAAATTTAACATACAATAGCTGTTATATAGTGGCATTTTCAATTGGATAGGTCATTACTTTTAGGGATGCTCTGCTGGATCTTGTATACATAAATGAGTTACAAAATCTCACTTTGAAAGTAGCATTTGTATTTCCTATCATAATGGAATTCAAAATTACTGGATAATCAGAACTGTTTGGGTAATATGCATTCAGTGCTGCATAAAAAAGCAAAGTATTAAAATACAATTTTTAGCATATGGAACTATAATGAAATCAAATAATTTCAACCTCTAAGACTGCTGAAAGAAAATTTTATAGAGTAGATATTTTATACTCTTAATTTAAAGCATAAATGATAAAATGTCAGTACTTTTTTTCTTTACATTAACAACTTCTCTACTCCCCATTAGATATCTGGCATTATGTCCCAGACAATCCTATAAATAATTCTCTGAAGAAGTCACTGAAATCTAGCATACTGTTGTGTCTGTGTCAAATCAAGTAAATTAATTGGCAATGCCATATGCTGTCTGCTGACTGGCTTAGCTGCCACATGCTGATGGCTAGAGAAGCACAGTAAAAGCTCATTAAAATAAGAAACGCCCAGGAGAAGGAAATTAGAATAAAAATGTCAAGGAAAGAAGATGGAATTAATCTTCTATTACAGTTCAACAAAAAAGAGTTAATATAATGCAGACTCTTCAGTATACACTCACAATTTTTCAACAAGTTATTTATCTCTATAAAAAAGACATCCATATTCTATACTGCAACCAGTCTTTGTGCATCTTACAAATTGGGAGAGATGAACATTGTTTTTTGCCTTGCTTCCTTTAATATCAAAATATACCAGCATGTATTCTAGAATGGAATAATACCCGATGTAACCAACCATACAGTACTGTAGGGTTTTTTTCTGGGAAGATGGCAAGAAGACAAAATATATGAAAGATACTGTTGATTAGAGTGGTTCTGGAGGACTTTCAGATTTTGTAGAGCTATGCACAGGGTAAGACCCTAAGTAAATGAAAAGCAGAATGAACTTAAAGTAATTACAGCACATTCTTATTTTTTACTATTTATTATTAGGTTTTACAGGTGACTTCAAAGTAGGCCCTCTAATTGGATATGATTCCTTTGTCAAAAAAACAGATGAAGTATTATTTTTAAATTACTATGTTGTATTTTTATGGAAATATCAGGGATTAAATATCAACAAAACACCCACTTAGAAAGTAATGATGACTATATTACACTTATTAACCTTGGTCTTCCTTCACTTTGCTCTAATTTTTTTTAGCATTTCAAAGGATATCATAGTGGCACTCAAATTAAACTAGCTATAGAGATATGCTTGATCTTTAATGAAGACTTCTCTCTATAACAAATTTTAATTAGTTGTTAACAAAAAACAAACCAACCCCATCAAAAGACCATTTGGAAATGCATTTCTGGAATAGTTTACTATACTTTGCCTTCAGTCTGCCAGGGTACCACCACTTCAATAAGTTTCCAGTCACTAGAGCACCTTACAAGATCAGTAAGTCTTAAGCAGTAGCTGGGTTAAGAAAAAGAGCTAGAAATAGGCCAATTAATGCAAAAATGTTTTTTCTCCTACCTCATGCTTTCTGCAACTTTTTAATTATTTTGCCAATTCCCATTACAATTTATGTTACTTGTAGTCTGAAAACTCAGTTAATTCTGAAATGGATGCTACCACATTAGCTTTATGTAGTTCACCTATTAAAAAGTTCTTACAATTTTTCTTACAACATGTACATTGTCCTTCAAGAGCAACTCCTTGTATCCTCTCCCCAGCCATGGTAAATTGGAAAGCACAAGTATTTCCAGCAAAAATAGAGATATGTGAATACAATAAAATAAAGATCGCTTGACACATTGTCTGGGATACTGTGTGTTTTGTCCATTATGCCTAAGAGATGAATTGCAAGTGGACAAAGTGCTGAAAACGGCCACTAAGATACCTGGTGAAGATCAGGAAATCTGTCTTCTAAAAGAAGACAGAGTCTGAGCAATATAACCTAGAAAAACAAGGCAGAGTCTGAAAGCAAGCCCACCCCTGAAAAGAGTATGTAAGCACAAGGTTGCCAGTGGCATGATAACAAAAGGGTATAAAGTACTTAACAATAAACTGGAGCAGGTAATTAGGTCTCTTTTAGAGCAGAGGGTCTTACAATAGCCTTCTGCTGGGAGACACAAACAAGGAGCCCAGAGCTTTTAAGCCAGAGCTTGATCAGTTTATTAAAGCAATGAGACTGACTAGCTAGATTAAGAATTGGATTTGTCAAGCAAAAGCTGCCCTATTCTAATATATCACCCTTGTTACAATAAAGGTCCTTTTAGAAGCTGAAATTTAGTAACCATAAACAATAGTTTTATACAGAGTTAACAGCAGCACAAGAATTGGAAGTAAAACTGCTTTTCTTATTAATTTTTAATTCATGAATACTAAATGTTTGCAAATAAATGAGGAATAATTTTTACTACATTAATATCTATCTTTCTATAGCACATACATACGTATGTACAACATATATATGTTCTACATATATGATAAAATCCATCTTTAAAATATATATTAAAATTTCTTATATAAATATTTTCTATATATTACATAGATCATATATGGAAAACATACATATATATCATCGGCAATATTTTTTCTGAGGTTTAGGGCATTTTAATAAGTATTAAAATAATACAGTGGATTCAGCTAATGGCTTCTAGTTTAATCCCCATACAATTGAAATATTAATGAATAGCAGGCTGGTTTAATCTGTCTGAAGGTATCTCCAACAGAAATCCAAGACACACCGAGTATGAGGGGAATACAATGCACAAGTAGGAAACGTGAGAAAAATTATGATGAGACAAGGTCTGTTTCATCACCTGAGTTGGTACAGATGTGACAGCTCCTGCTCCTTGTCAATATTCCAACTCATGGATGAGTCTTGCGGACTAAAAATAATGAAATTTCCACAACCTTTCTTTCTGTGGTTTTTGTTGTTGCTTTTGGCCAAGGGTTGCACCAAAGAGGAAGAGGACATATACTTTCTAAAATTCAGCTACCCAAGGAAGAAGTCCCTTTCTCTGACAGATGAAACATTTGTCCCACGTGCAACTGCATTATGCTTTCTTGGAAGCAGAACACAAAAATAAAACAGAAACTGTATTCTATAGCTGGGCATCATCATAAGTATTGCACCTCAACTGTTAATTAAGCTTAGTTGGGCATTATTTTCCAGGTTGTATAGAGGGAATAGGAATAAAACTGTTGTCTCTTAAAGATCAAGGGGCAATAGGGTACCAGAAAGGTGAAAGTTCAAAGTTGCTGCCTGTACAAACAGAGGTTCTCCTTCTCTCTCTGAAGACGTTGCTATTTCTTGCTACAAACAAAGTCTTTGCCTGTATCTTTACAAGAGGAAAAATATATTATTGTTATTTTGTCTATACCATTCAATGTACGAGGAATGAAACACACACTGCCAGTCCTGTGCTTCCAAGATGCCAAGCTGAATTCCACTCCTGGAGTGAATCCTGGCCTTCCTGAAGTTAATGACAAAACTCCTTTACTGCACAGGGAACTGAGTTCATCCTTCATCCTCAGAACACTGGAACCCTGCAGTGTTCAGCCTCCCTCTCTGTACGTAGTATTTTGTCAGTCTAATGCAATAAGCAGATCACAGAATTAGGAGCTGGGACTTATTACTTTAGAATTTTTAAGCAAATGAAAAAACATCACCAATACAAATCACTTCATAAAACTCAAAATGCCTTTGAAATAATGAAAGACTCAAAAGGTTCTTCAGGAATGCAGTGAAATTAAGCTTCTTTGTAGTTTGTTTTGTCTGCTTCCATGTCATCAGTACTCTTAGTATTCATCTGAATTTTCTGTACTCACTGCTTTATTCACTATAGCAGTTCTTTGTTCTACAGTGTCCAAACAGAAATACATTTTTATAATCATGCACTCGCAGAAGATCTCCTTGGTTTTAATTCACTTTGTGATTATATAAAGCCACAGGAAGAGGCAGTAAAGTTGCAGAAAACAACCAGAATGCGACGAAGAAAGAAAACTTACTGCCTTATATTTACCTGCCCTATTATTTAAGAAGAAATCTTTTCGCATATACATACCCTAATGGTTTAAATTGTACTAAATTTTAGCTACTTTAGCTTCCCATATTTAACTAAGGGTCATAATTCTTCCTGAATGAGTAAATATTGCATAAATAGAGCTTTTAAAATCAGAAAAGCTGCTGAGTTCGAGGTTTCTAAGGGCTTCTATATAGATCATTCCCAAGAATAGGAAAAGATCAATGTTTTAGGGAAATACAGACATAGATGGAACAACTGCCGGAGTGAAAAAATGCATCAGGAATCAAAAAGATTAAGAATATCTTATAAAGACCTCTGAAGTCATATAGTATTTTAAACAGCTACTTTAAACTAAAGTCAGGGAGTGAGGATACAAAGTACCACATTTTCTAGGATAAGCAGGAGGATATAAAATATATGAATCTGGATTTACAATAAGGCTTTATTAAGGAGTCGTATCACACAGTGAAATACAGCAAACATCAGCCCCAGACTTACAGGCATTTCTACAGATACTTAACTTTCATTTTTGATGAATGACGGAAGCAAAACTGAATGCCAGGAGCGTAGTACCAGCTAAATCCCATCATGCTCTGACAATCTGCATCAATTCAGGATGTACTCCTGGGAAATAAGGGTCCACATCTGCTAACAGCCCACTGCAGCAATTGTTTCAAAAATGGTAAAGGAAAGACCTAGTGGTATGGAGGTTTTTTTATTAAAAAAATGACTGTATGAAGCAACAGAAGACTTACCGTAAGTGAGAAACTCATCACTTCACTTTTCTAACAGCATGCTGGTTTTAGTGGCTTCACCTGTGTCAGCCAACAGGGCAGCGCAATGGAAGCATGCCTGTACATTGAAACAGTTGCTGCTGAGGATGTGACATTCATATTTTACAGGATTTGGTGATTTTATTTTCTGCTCCATCTAATCTGTAGCCTGAATGCCCATTAAGAGTTGATGTGGGCCAGGTGCACTGTGAGAGTGCACCTTCTGGTTTAGCTGCATTGGAAGGGAATCCAACTGGCACACTGAGATGGCTCAGCAATGTCAAGTGCAGTAACATGGGCCAAACATTGTTTCTTCCAAAGGCCATTTTTGTGACCTGAACTAAAATACTAACATAGACAGATCCAGCTCTCATGAAACAATAATGAAGATAATTCAGTGATAAAGAAATTCACAGTCAACAGGCAATACTTAGCTTCATACTCAAGAGTGTCATTCTGTCTCAAGCAAAATGTCACCTCACAATTGTCATCACCCTAGTAGCCAACTTTAGCAGCAGATGTGTTTGGATCCAACTATAGCTATATCTTCTATTATAGCTGAAAGGAGAGGACACTCAACTTTAGCTAACAAGATGGGCATAAGCATGATAAAACTAAACAAAATACACATTTTTATATACATATGAACAAAAACTATGCATTTAACAAAACAGCTTTTCAACTAATAAACAATGGCTTTCTTAGTGCAAATATGCTGTAGACTAATGGCTGGATTCCCACCTGTTGCAAGTGGACATATTTTCACTAAAGCTACTGATACAGTATTCCAGTGTATGGCAGCTGAAAAACTGACTGTGATTTTATAAATATATGTTTCACCAGTACAACTTACAGCCCAAAAGCAAAGAGAAAATGAGACAACACTAGTAGTAAAGAAACCACAGCTGGGACCCCAGCTTATGGAAACTGATACAACAATATTGAGGGTGTTGGTGCTAAGTCAATTTGATATAGAAGCTTTTAAATTTGATTCTAATACTGACTTTCAGGAAAATCTTTGGCATATCATAATCTTACTAAGCATCTTGCTCCGCTATAGAACAGAACAATTTATTTATTCTTAATGTCATCAACAGATCTCAGTAACAATCTTTAAGATTTTAATCTCTTAAAGGTCTTTTCAGTGATTTCTTCACATAATCTGGCACTGGCACAAAATGAGCTTTATGATGTACATAGTTTCTATATAGTTTTCAACCGTCAACATCTGGCTAGCATTTTGCAGCTGTAAACTCATGTCAGAAGAGTCATATGTAAATAAATTAGTTCAAGATTTTTTTTTCAAAGCATCAATCCAACAATTGGAACATTGACTGATGCTTGCAGAGCTGTCAAACAAAATTCACTTTTTCTTGTCGATATACATAGTATTTATTTATTTCAGATCTTCAGGCTTCTGATCGATGGCAAAATATTAAAAAGATTTTTTTAGCGTTAAGAAATAAAAAGTACTAAATTTTAAAGAATTCTTCTTGTTATAAGTAAGACTTGTTTTGTTTTGTTTTCAGAAAGAAGAAAAAAAATATTCCTTCAGTTATCTATAAGACAGAACCAAAAAACTGGCAAGGTACAAACATTCTGGATGACAGACTCCTACAAACTTAACTTCAGGGACAACCTCTAAAGAAACATTGTAGGACTAACCAAAGACAATATTTTTCTCACAAAATGAGATTTCAGGTATATGACCTAGTGAGTAATCAATGGGAATCTCTCCCCTGCCCCCCTTCCTGACAGCTTATGCCACAGCAAAGCACAAAATACTGTCAAAGGCATGCAGTCCACGCTTTGTGACAGCATACAACAAAGTGACAAAGCAGACAAGCTATCCATCATCTGCTCAGAAGACTATAACCCCTACGGCAAGGGAATGGAAAAAAGAAATGCTGTAGCTATGTAATTTGTCATGATTAATTAGTTATTTATTAATATATTATGATTTCATTTTGCTAAGTATGATCTAATCACATAAGCAGGAATCTTTCATGTCTTGAAAATTTTAAAATGAGAATTAAGAACCAATGTATTAAGAAAAAGGTGAGCAGGGAATTGAGGGAAGATCTGTATCAGTAACAGAATAAGAACAGTGGCTATTGCAGAGCTCTGCATACTCTTAAATTTTACCTACTGTCCTGGTTTCTGAAAAGTAAATACAACTGCTCAATGTCCCTCTACCTCTGACCTCTCCTTCCCTGTTATCTGTTACAGAGAAGTCAGATCAAATTACGGGATAATTTGAAAATGGAAGGAAATTTTATTTACTATAAATGGAAGAACTAAAGGAGAAGTGGTGCAAGAACCCACCTGCTGCAGAAATGGAGACATTCATGACAAATTAGCTGAAAAGGTGTGTTCTGTGCAGGCATGTAGTGAGATACCAAAAAATGAAAAACATATTTTTGGAGGAAGATCAATAATCAGAAGCAACAAATGAGATGTTTCAAGACAGTAAGTCAAGAATAATGCTTGTGAGACAGACAGAAAGTATTTCATGAAATTAGCTCAAAAATCAGTACTGATTATTCCAAAGGGAAACAGGGAATAAAACATTAACCCCATATGACTAACTGCAACAAAGCTACTTGCAGAGATGCATAAAGAAAGATCTTTGACAAATTATATATTTTGTACCATCATCAACCATCAACAAACACATACAAAAATTATTAAAAAGGCATATATACATCATTTGTAGCCAAATATGTTTTAAATATTCAATGTCTCCTGGATTAAAAAGAAGCAAGGGTAAATTCAGATTAAAAAAAAAAAAACACAACAGAACACACACAAAAAAACCACAACAAAACCCCCCCACCCCAAAATGGCATTAAATTTCACTATTCTATATGGATGCACTGCTTAGGAAAAAAGGAAAATCGGCAGTTATCCATTTAGAGATATTTATTCAAGCTTGCAGCAGACTGTCGGAACGATACGTTGGTTGGATCACTATATAATGCCTTTAGCTCTTACATAATACAAAGCACAATTCCCAAACAACTTCCTAGTTTATACACAGACAGGAAGACTTTATATAAAAATAAATAATACACTCATTTTAATATTTAATCTTTGTTCAGAAAGACTGAATATCCTCTTACCTCTGTATTTTCTACATTTTATTCTTGCTCCAGCTCACTTCCATAACCAAAACTATCAATCATCTACCTGGTTTTATGTCATTTCCACCTATAGCTACTTATGTTAAGGATTAAAAGACAAGCAGCACTCACATCACTAACATCAACATCACATTCCTGAACCAAAAATTAGCCATAAAGTAAAGATGCAACTGTTATACATAAACAAAACATGTATTACTGATACTTCACATAAAAATAACTGATTTTTTATTCAGGATTGAACTCTCAGAAGTAGCCCTGTACTCCAATGATCCTGGGAAGATTTAACTGCTCAAGATAAAGATCAGTTTTGAAAGAACAGATTTATAGTTTAGTTCTGGAATGTGTGGATTCAAATAAAACAAGCAGTTTAGAATAATCATGACATCTTATGTGTGTAAAATATATTTCACTAATTTAAAAAAATGCTTGAATTTTAAAAACTATACCCAGAAAAAAAATGTTGATCTGCACAAGAAAACTGATCTGCGTTCCAGTAGCAACCTAGGATTCATAAAGCTGGCAAAAAATACAACATTTGAACAAATACAAAACACTTCATTTCTTCACAATAATTATATAAATTATACACATAATTATGTAAATATACAGTTATATACGTGTATACATACATACAAATACACACATAAAAGGTGTGAGCAATTAGTTCAGTCTACGGTTGAGATGAAAAATACAGTCCTCACAGTGGAGTAGGAAGAAGCTGAAATGAACATTTACTTCTTTTTCCCTCAGGTTGCATTTTACTTCAGTCCTACTCTAGGCTTCCACTAGCCATTCCAGCAATTTATATTTTGCTCATGATCTTGCTTCATCCACCTAGACCTGTCAGTGTTTGTACCCAGCAAGATGATGTTAGGTTAAAAAAAAAAAGTCAACTGGTATATTTGTTTTCTTTGCAAAAACGAAAAAAAAAAAAAGGCAAAAAAAAAAAAAGCAGACGGTGTTTTAACTGT
>JANZLQ010000005.1:11060971-11077502 GCA_026212715.1 Elanus axillaris | reverse complement strand
AAAAAAAAAGTCAACGGGTATATTGGTTTTCTTTGCAAAAACGACAAAAAAAAAAAGGCAAAAAAAAAAAAGCAGGGCTTACCAGTACATTTTTTAGAATTCCTTGGGCCTGAAATCAGGATGTAATTCACCATTTCATCCAATGACTGTATTAATTGACTTAATTCATTGATTTAATTAGCTTTACATTACCATAAATATTGCAACTAATGCATTCTTCAGTGGGATCTCCAAGTAAAAACTGAATCAGCAGATGCATCAGCAACATAAACATACAAATTTACTGATGAGAGTAGTCTCACTGATATTAATGCATATTTATATGCTAGAATGAAAGGTTTATTCTATCCAATGTGAATAGCAAAACTGAATAGTCAGCCACTGTATCAACACATATTACATAGTCAGATTTTATTACTTTTTAGGTCTGCAGAGTATATGTAATAGAAAAACAGAGCAAAGTTCTAACACAGGAACTCTGGCTTGCTCTTCTTTAGATCACTAGGTAATGACAATGGTCATCTACCTCATCATTCAGTTCAGTCACTTTGAGATGACCTCAAGCACTGAAATTAAACACTCAAGTAATATTTCTGTCTTTGGAAACTTTAACTACCAGAATGCATGAAAAATGCTAATGAATCATTCATGAAAGATCATAAATCAAACAACTTATCTGAGCAAGTAGCAAAGAAATCTCAGTGCTTTTACAATTCTAATCTTAAGAGATAAAAGATGAATTTAGCTCAGTGAAATCAGCCCCTCATTGAAAGTTCAACAGTGCTTACTGCATTACCCTTATTCTTCCTTTCCCATATCTCTATCTGCACATATTGATGACACTTTAAGTACTTTTCAGTAGTCAATACTAGTGTTAAGAAGCTGAACCAACCTTCAGAGAAGTGAGCTTGAAACATCAGTAGTAAATAAATTACTTCCCAGTGCCATAAAGCAAAACTGATACACATCTGAAAAAAAGCTGTGTCATTATAGCTACTGCTCCAACCCCCCCAAAAAACAACCCCTCTCCAAACACACACAGTCATGCTGTTCTGCTAATAAGAAATTACTAGAGTATCCTTACAAAAACAACCGAAGAAGGGGCAGGGGGATGGAAGAAAGGCAAACCCATTTTAGTCAATATTGCCTTCTGATTTTAATAATAAAACAATAAATAATTTATTTATTTTTAATATTTTATTATTTGTATTAATAATAATTTTTAATAAAAATTTTAATCTTCATTTTCTTCAACTCTTTGAAATACAACGGCTAGAAAGCTTTCTTGTGTGTTTCTTACTCGTTGTTCAGTACTATCAAATAGCATATTCTTGCAAGACAAGAGACTGAATTATTTATAAACAAACCAACTGAAAGAACTGTCTAGGAGAGTTTTTTTTTTAATGATAAAGCTATGCCTCCATCCTTGGAGATACTCAAAACCCATCTGGACATGGCTCGGAGCAGCCTGCTCTAGTTGACTCTGCTTTGAGAAGGTGGTTGGACTAGCTGGTCTCCACAGGTCCCTTCCAGGGTCATCCATGCTGTGATTCTGCAATGTCATCATTAGGCACATGTACAGAAGACTTGAGGCTGGTGAAGGCTCTGCCAGAGCTGGTAATTTAGAACTGTGAACTAAACATTTAGGTAGAAACAAGGAGAGCAGGCACTGAACATATGAACATTTGATGGTATGTTGTGTTGGTTTATTAGTGCCCATCAACTTGGAATTCAGCATTTGTTGGACCTTATTAGTGAGAGGGAGAGCAAAGACATTTATCGCCCTCCCTGATTCTGTAGGCCTGTCATATCTGCCATTACTCAGGAGGAAGAAGAGAAGGAGATAAGCTCACCAGAAAGCCATATATATATCACTCAATGCAAAAAAGAATTAAAGGGGGGAAATGACTGCAGAAAAACTGCTACAAATGGAAAACGGAATCTACCATGCACTGACACAGAGGCCAGACTTCGAGTTTAGTCCAAATCTTGAATCTGGTGGCTGGGGCTTTCTGCACAAAATCACACAAAAATGAAAGTACAAGCCACTGAAAAGAGATGATGAAGACAATATGAGTTTGGATCTACCCCTGCCAAAAATGCAGACAATATTCTTTAAAAGCCTGTACCAGAATACTTCCTTCACTTCCCTAGCACCTTCCTGTGATTTGCAATACTTTTCAAAAGCTATTAAAGAAAGGAAAAAGAAAAAAGGACTAAACATTTTTGCCATGGGGTGACCAAATAACAACATATCTCAACGAGTAACTGAAAAAGATTAAAAGCATAATAAAAAAAGATGCAAGTACATTAGAGTAACACTATTCTCTCTATATATTATCACATGCCCTGACCTTTCTGAGACAATGATCTGTATTTTCCTACTGTACATATTTTCATATTAATCTTATTCTTGTAAGAACCTTCCATCTTTTTTTGTCAGTTTGCATTGCATTTTTTATATATCCATTGCATGTAAGCAGCGATCTTTCACTTATTTGTCAGATTCTATTCCTCCCTATTTTATATTCATCTTATTCAAGCAAAGAGCTTTCACTTCTTGTTATTGAATATTTTTGTACTAATTTTTCCAAAGTAACAGTTTTCCACTCCCTTATCATTTTCATAGGTATCATGTTCATTTTTACATTGAAGTCATCATTTTGATACTCCATTGTCTTTCTCTACATTATAGCTTTTCTACTGGTAAAAGCATTTTAAAGACATGATTTCAGCTTTATCATTAACTGCTCAGGACAGTCCTAAAACCCAGTGATGCCTCTGGTCAGCATGTAGTTATAAATTCACAGCACTCTTGGATGATACCCTCCTATCTGTACACCAAACATTGTCCACTCTTCAAATTATCCCACTGATTTTGATGAGAGTAAAAATAAACTAAAACTTCATAGTTGTGTAACCTTGTCTCACACTCACACACACACACATGCCCATCTGTCTTCTGGTACAAGTAGGCCAACTGACTCTTTTTACTTACTTATGAAGCCCGTGAAAATCTTTAGAAAAGCAAAACTTTCCACTGTGGTCAGGAATTTTTTCTCCAAAAATAACTATATAACTGATACTTGTCTGTGATTTCATCTCCATGCAATTTCACTTCCATTAAGCTCAGTGAAACGCTTTCCTCTTGTGGCCTGAAAAAGCTGATTACTCTTAGCTCACAAAAGTGACCCTTAAACCAGTCTATCTGCCCACACACATCATCTCAACTCCACTTCAAGTTAAAACAGACAAAAACGTGTCCTGAGTAGAAGTGTGCAGAGCTCAAAACTTTCAATCTGCAAGCAACACAGAGGCTGTAGGAAGGATGGAGCAGGTGCCATCCTTTCTGGGCTATGAATAATACGCCAAGACAGCTTTGAGTGATATTCAAGAGCTCAGCCTGGCTAGATACTATTGTCGTGGAACTTAATTTTTAGCCATATGAAACTGGTAAACAAAGAAAAATAACAACAGGCAGTTGGAAGTTGCTATGGTGGAAAAGCTCTAGCCTAAGGCTTAACTCCTTGCTTCACCAACGTCTTCTCAATAGAAGACATACATTACCAAACTTTCTGCAAGTGAATGTTGAAAAACTGATTGAAAACCCTACATCATTGCTGGATAACAGTTACTTCCAAATTACAAAAACATGCAGTCTGACATTTTAAAACACGTCAAATACAATATTTTAGGTATGCATTTATTGAAGGATGAGTAAATTAATTTTTAATTAAAAAAACCCAAACCCAAACCCAAAAAACACACCTTCCAACAGCAATAAATTTTATAACAAATTGTTTAACACACACAGTGTGACTCTTGGTAGCACACAGGATCTTAAGATCAGCCTAGTGATTTTTTCTTGTTGTTTGATGCATTATTATTCAGATCTATTACGTAATAGTCAGAATAGCAGATCATAAACATAAAATTAGTAGAAGTGATTTAAAAGAAAGGAAAGAGTTTCATAAAATTAGAATACTAAAGGAACAAGCAGACAACTCTTTCAGGTCATGTGAAAACTCAGAAGAGCAGAGCATTAGGAAGCAATTAATTTTCAAGAACAGAAGATATTTCAGAGTCTTGCTGATGGTCAAAAATGCCTTCCTATAACCAGAAGTTATCTATACAAATATAATCAATCCCACAATTAATCTTATCAATTATTGTAATCAATAACTCCCCCAGCTAATGTATTGAAAAACTGTAAAAAGTAATTATTCACAGTGAAACAATTTCAGTAATGGCTTACTGAGCTACATTAAAAAAATATTTACGAGGAAAAAATGGCACATAGAGACCTACCCTGAATTAAGAGTCATGAAAAATATTTTTTTCATGGTGAAGCCACAGCAGCTGTGTGGCTAACTTTAAAAGGATTATTTTCCAATCCATTCATCATGGTTGGTGACATATATACAGATATATTTCCAAATATTTTTATTCCATACTTAGATGCTATGAAATGACATACTAAAGCAAATGTTCTTCATTTCACAGCAAAGTTAACCTCACTGTCAAGATGCTGGGAGAATTGGTCCTAATCCTCTACAAAGTGTCCACCTATTTGTACCTCTCAGGCTAACATGGCACCTTAAATTGACATTATGCAGTAACATGACGGTTAGGTGCAGGTATGCAGATTCTAAATCCTGTACCTGCACATAAATATCAGGAGCAGAAATTTTCCAAGGGAACATAACAATGAAGCCACTTCAATCACCATTCTTCCAGAATAAAATCAGAAGTTTATCAAAACTAGAAAAAAAGAAACAAAGACCCCAAAAAATTAAAATGGGACTTAAAATTTTTGAATGATCAAGACTTGGCCTAATGGGATCTAAAGATGATGATGCTTTTCAATTTTATTATTTGTTTTTAAAAGGTGATAAATAGACTACTGTAAGAATATTCAGTTGCTTTTATTCCAAATGAAGCACTGTTAACTTGTTTGAAGGCGCATTTCACTGACTTGATGTATTAGTAAGCACTCTGTATGGTTCATCTGATCCATCTTTACTGGAACCTGAAAACATTAATTTTGATACTGAAGTAAGCACCAGAAGGCTATTTGGCCTAATTTTCCACTTGTGAACAAAGTGTGCTATTTATTATAATATGGCTGTCATTACTGCTACATATGCATTAAAGGATAAAAGGTAAGTTCTGTTCTTTGATAAAGTTAAATTCCTGTTGCTTCTAAGTCCCTGCATTTCCAGTTACTGTAAGTGGAATTGTCTTTCTTCACAAACAATCTGTGTACATCACTGTAGGGAAAATAAAACAAGGCATCAGCTCTTGAAACAACTGCCCATATTCAGTGGACAGTGTAAGGGAGTGTAATGGAAATTATAAGCATTTCAACCACTGAAAACTCAAACGATTTTCTTTTTTAATTTTTTCTGATAGAAGTTACATATGTGTAACCTATATGTACCTATGTGTGCAGAAGGTAGAACTCTTGGCTGAGAAACCTGAAGATTGGAAATGTCAGTGAGAACAGCAATTAACATCAGGCAGGAATCAAGGGTGTGATGGAAAAAAGGAAGAATGAGACTGGACATAAAACTTCTTGTACCAGAGCAGCTAAATCAAAGAACTGAGTGATGCATGGGTAATCAGTGGAAGAAGGCAACTACAAAAACAAGGCAGGGAAACACTGACCAGCTAGTGAAAAAGCAACAGGATAAATTTATTGTCTTCGAAGATACAAAGGAAAAACAAGCAGTGGCAAATGATGGAAACTGGAGAGAAATGGGCAGCTAATTCAAAAGGAACAGATCATACTATAATTCCTCAGAGACTGCCTAAGACAGTATTTCTTTCAATATTTGAGAGAGAGATGCCAGGGTGATATATATATTTAGTTGACAGAATGGGAGACAGAAGACCAGAAAATCACACTAGCATCACTAAAAGTCTTTAGAAAACAGTACTAAGGAAAAAAGGCTTATTTTAAGCAAAGTTCCAGAAATCAGAGAGGAATCTGTCTCCTGGGAACTAAAATATACAAAGTCAGAGAAGTTCCCAATGACAGCAAGACAGAGGTTACTGATTTGTTTTCATGCTGGAATAAATAATTCATCTTGAACCTCCTCCACCTGGAACAGAAGCAAGCATGTCAGGTGACAAAAGATGTTCAAAGAAGTGAATGCTTGGGTAATCCTCAGAAAGGAATCTTCATGTCCACAGAGGAAAAAAAAACATTGGCTCAGAAGACAATATCATCACAGTTTGGTGACGTCCGACCACAGCAGGCACAAAAAGTATGTGTGAGTAAAGTTCTCAGAGTTTCCAATGAATTAGTGAGGAAAGTAGGGACAATTTGGCACAATTTTTCAGCTAAAAGGGAACAGATGTGAGACACCTGTACGACCTCCACACTTTATGCAAAAACACAGAGAAGGAAATGAGATAAATACAGCAATGTTAAGAAGAAACATCTCAGAGTACCAAACAGAACACTATAGTCAACATATCAGTTGTGTCATATCCACAGGAATTCTACTTTGGCAACAAGGGAAGAAAATGTTAAAGTGTGTGTCCTAATTACAGTATTTTGGACAAATCCTGGAAGTAGAGCTCTCATTAGAGGATACAGAATTGAATATGGAGAGGATAAAACATAATGGAAATTATGACCAGAACAGAATAATGTAAAGCTATAATGTAACAGCATTGTACCTTTGGTGAAAATAAATGAAAATGCTTATTTTTATCATGACACTTTATTTTTGTAGTCTGCCGGGTGAAAATACTATCAGAGGATATTGCAAGAAAAAAGCCTCAAAAGTATTTACTAGTGCATGTTAAAAGCACTTAATCTCGTATTTTTATACGGAGAGTGAAAAAAGAAACAAGAAACAGTGAAAATCTCACTATCATGGGACATACATAATTCCCTACTCCCCAAAAAACTACAGCTAATGAAAAGATTCAGGTATTTTCAATCAGAAGATAGATTTCTTTGTAAAATGGGTTTAAAAAAAGGGGATGTGATTATAGGCTTATGTGACAGATTGTTTCATGATAGTAGGTACTATATCATCTGCTAAACATGGCATAGCTGGAAAGCAAAGAGGATGGTGTCTGATAACTGCTGCGCTTGAGCTCCGGATGAAAGTAAAGATTGTTCTTTTTTATCCTGCAGGAGAGGGGAGGGAGAGGAGAGGAGAGGAGAGGAGAGGAGAGGAGAGGAGAGGAGAGGAGAGGAGAGGAGAGGAGAGGAGAGGAGAGGAGAGAGGAGAAATTTCAGTTGGAAGGGACCTACAAGGATCATCTAGTCCAGCTCCCTGACCACTTCAGAGCTGACCAAAAGTTGAAGAATGTCAAGGGTATTGTCCAAATGCTTCTTAAACACTGACAGGCTTGGGGCATCGACCAGTTCTCTAGGAAGCCTGTTCCAGTGTTTGACCACCTTCTCTGTAAGAAAATGTTTCCTAATGTTCAGTCTGAACCTCCCTTGAACCATCCCCATGCGTCCTATCACTCAATAACAGGGAGAAGAGATCAGCAGCTCCCTCTCCACTTCCCCTCCGCAGGAAGCTTTAGAGAGCAGCTGTTACTACTTATAAGAATGATTTTCGGGAGAATGGTGACAGAAAATTCATTTTTTTGTTAAAAATCTCAAGAAAAACAAACCCAAACATAATAAGGAGACTAATGGGAACAGCTGAATTGAAAACTTGAACAGTAGATAGAAAATACTGAATCAGCTTAACAGAAAACGATAAATGCCATCTAGTACTTGAATTTCAAGAGGAAAACAAGGAAATAAAGATGACACACTAACCACAGATAAATCACCATGTTAAATGGGATACCAAGAATGAGGCTATGGATGAGGGAGGAACCGATCAGTGAGAAGAATTACGTCTTAGAAGATACTGGAAAAAGTTGGTGTTTCTTTTGCCCACTTTCCTTTTCTGCTTCTCTTTGACTCATTAAAAAACTCAACCAACCAACCAAAACCAGTAACAGAAAGGATAAGAGTGCAAAATATATTTCATATAATGAAGAATTGATTCAATAAGGATTCTTTCAGCCTGGGGGGAGGAAGCCTTAAAACCCCTGGGCAGTATACTAAGGAAGGCCATAAAATGACTGGTGTTCTGGAAAATGTTAACATGGAACAAGCATTTCCTGTCTCTTAATACAAGAATTAGGAGAAACTAGCAAACGGGGGAAAAAAAATATACATCATTGCATAATAATAATCCTTTGCCACGCTATGCTGAAGAGACTGAGTTAATATGACTTCAAAAACCTACCAGCACAGAGAAAAAAATATCTGCTGAGGAATATGAAAAACAAAGACAGTAACCCTGATCAGGAAGCCCTTCAGCCACAAATTTCAGCAGACTGGAAGCGCATTAAGGGTATATGCTTCTCCTACTTTGAACTCTTCCCTGGAAGTCTTTCAATAGCTACTGATACTGAAGAGATTTTAAAATAAATTGGCAAAATTTTCCATTTCACATTTTGAATTAGCAAATGTACTGCTAGTGTGGGAATGAAATGCGCTGAATCTGTCCTACATTTTTGCCTGTGACACACTTGAATGCTGGCATTGATATTCTATTTAGTTCTTAAGTTTACTACAGGTGAAAGCAACTGCCAAGTATTTTGTGACCCATATCTTGCAGTGCCAAGATATTTGTAGGATGTAGACTTTTGAACTGGACATCTACTCCCCTTGGTGAGCATGGGTGACATTGAGCTATGGCTGCAGGAAACTAAACTTGACTGTGCGTATTGTCCCTTCCAGCACTGTGCAAAGCACATAAATTATTTCTACATACATCAATCATTTTTATAGAAGCTTTAAGTATTTTTTTGAAACAAGAAATCTAAGCTATTAGCTGAGAAACAGCTATAATAAAGTATCACATTTTAAATATCAAAACCCCTTAATCTTCAGAAATTGTGTACTTGCTTCTACCTTCCTAGAAAAATTATTGAAATAAAAAGGAATAGCTCTCCATTATCAATTTGTACCTTCATTCATAGTAGCACTAAACAATTATGCTGAATGACTAAGTGATCAATAATTATTGACCTAATAGCAATAAAAATACTAGACTGACTATGATGTAGAAGTAACAGGAAGAAATTTATTGTTATAAAGTGGTCAACACACAAAGCTATTTAAACAGTAACTTCAGATGAGGCTCTTCTGCAATCTAGTTAAGTGCTTCATGAACCACCCCAGTAACATTTTAAGTGGGCAGTGAATTATACTGTCCCCAGGAAATTTCAAGCATGCTTTCTCTTTTCTAAACTGTAGGAAAATGCACCTTATCCAAGTGGAATATACAAAATATTAAATAGATTCTGGCTAAAGAATTCCTCTTTTTAGTTACAGTCTTTACACCGTGTGGTGTTTGGTATGGTGATACCGTGCCTGAGCAAAATTAAGAACCAGATGTTTTCATAGAGGCTCCAGATATACCTACTAATCCAACTCATGAAAGACTCCTCCTCTGCTTACTAATAAAGATAAATGTACTGTACCTCCTAAAGAGAACTATAGTTGTCCCTTATGGTCATCATTCTTTGGATTAATATCTTCCAGAAAGCAGTTCAAAGCTCAGGATGATGTATTGTTTTCTTCCATGGAGCTTACTATCAAATATGTCCTCCATCAGTGCCATCTAAACTGCAGGTGGCTTTCTGGTTCATTTTTTTTTTTTTAAACCAAACCAAACCAAATTAAGACAGGCATTAAAAAAATTTAAAAATTGGGGGTTGCTAATATGTAGTGGCCTACTGGTTATTAAATCTTGGAAAGGAGAAAGAACAAAGCCATTGTCAGGTTAAGTACGAAAGCAACTTTACATAATATTAAATAACATATTGTTTGAGAAATGCACTCTGATAAATCTCCTGCCTGTGGATAAATTTATGCTTTAAGACAATGCTTAGTTAGCATATTGGCAAAGACAAGCTACCAGAAAATGAGTTGCTATAAAAGCCTAACTAAATTCTAGATACGTTTTTCCCTATGTTCAAAGCAATGGTGCTTAGTGCTGTTTGCAAAATGTAAACTACCCTATATTTATAGTGGAAAGCATGCATTCAGACAGTTGTATTCAGTAGATGCATTTGATATTCTAACTATAGCTTGCCTCTTTCTAATGTGTGTGTATGGTCATACCCTTATTTTGCAAATAAGGATGCAGCCCTCTCACAAAAAGGAGAACAAACAGTGCAGTTACCATAGGAGAGAAAAGATTTGGGTATGACCATTGTATCAAAGGCTATAAAGTCAAATTAAAAATGAAAGCTGGCAAATATATTACAACTGAAGTTTTTCTTTCTTCTAGTAACCCTATTTCCAAAAGCAACTTCCTCTCCCACTGCTCCCCAAACCAACACATATAGATTCTCAGCTACTGTAAATGAGGATGCAGGAACAGGAATTGCAGAATTGAATAGAAGCAAAAACTTAGTGCATACAAACCAAGGTAATGGGTAATTATCACTAAATTTTGAAAGAACGGGTTTGTGAATTTAGAGGAAGGATTTTTAACAACAGTACCATAGTACTACAGGAATATAGGACTTCCATTTAAGAAGAAACAGGAGGAAAAAGTGATCCAAGTAATCAAGAGACCTATAATGTTTGTTTTTTAGGATAAATAGTGAAAGAGGAAAAACACAAAGATGAAAGGAAAATAAGATATAAGTCAAAATATGATTACCAGAGTAATGTAGAGTCATAGAACCATAGAATGGTTTGGGTTGGAAGGGCCATTTAAAAATCACCTAGTCCCAACCCCCCTGCCATGGGCAGGGACACCTCCCACCAGACCAGGTTGCTCAAAGCCCCGTCCAGCCTGGCCTTGGACACTGCCAGGGATGGGGCATCCACAGCTTCTCTGGGCAACCTCTGCCACTGCCTCACCACCCTCACAGTTAAGAACTTCTTTCGAATATCTACTCTAAATCTAAACTCTTTTAGTTTAAAACTATTACCCCTTGTCTTATCACTACAGTCCCCATTAAAAAGTCCCTCCTCATCTTTTCTGTAGGCCCCTTTAGGTACTGGAAGCCACTATAAGATCTCAAGCCTTCTCTTCTCCAGGCTGAATAACCCCAAGTCTCTAAGCCTGTCTTCATGTATAAACTCTAAATACTTATTTATTTGATGGTTGGAGGGTGTAGAAGAAGAATGCGGTTCAAATAATCCATCTGGATGTCAGCAAAACATTTGAAGTTATACATATAGAACAACCATTAGTTAAAGTGAAAAGTGTGAAAATGGATACAATAAATTTACACTGGATAATGACTGATCAGGAAGCTGCATTGGTAAAGTAAATACGCGACTAAGAAGACATGACTACTGAAGCTTGTAAAAGATTAGTTTTAAGCACCATTTCAGTAGATCACTGGTTTATATCAATGACATAAAATCAAGAACCCCACTCAGTAAAGAGCATGGTCTGAAAGACCTGTGGAAAGAAACAAATAACCTCAAGGACAAGGAAACAGGATTATATTTGACTCTGAAAATTCTCTTAGAAGCTGCACCTTCCAACAGCTAGAAAAAAACAGAAGCAACAAGGTCCAGATGTACTTCAGTACTGGTGCCTTTGCATGAGACGTGAGCTAACATGGCCATTGATGTTCAAAGATGATGCTTGTACCAGAAGGAAGTAGAGCTGGTGAGTAAATCTACAGGGATTATACAAAAAACAAGCAAATAAAGAGAGGATTTAAAGCAATTTCACTTTTTTACTCTAGCAAAGTGCATAGGAGGAGGGGAGGGGATTGCTGGTCATAAATATATCAGGGTATGGGAAGCTGCTTATCGCACCGCACCGGCTTATATCCTGTACTTTCTTCCCTTTGAAATAATTGTAGTCAAAGTTAAATGTACTTCATTCAACTCTGTATGTTAATTACAGTTTAACTAGACTATTTATTAAGCTTTTTTGTAACAGATGCTGTCACTCTGTGCAGTTTACCAGATGTGTTGACACTATAGTTTCAACAGTCCAATATGTAAACCCTTCCTGCTTCTCTTCAAAGCCAATGGCAGAGAGCATTTTTCAACACAAAAGCCATTAAACCCCCATGTGTTAGAAAACCAACCATAAAATGTGTTTCTAAAATTATTATTGCATAGCGACCACACAGTCTGTGTATGACCCAAAGGAGTCATTTACATTTTAAATTACATCTTATTCTTGACAAAAAAAATGTTATGAATACATGAAGCTGTCACAGTTGTGGAACACACTTAATTTGCAAGAAAAAAAAATCATGATGTTTTAAACTCCTACAAGGAAAAAGAAGTTCAATATACATCACAAAAGCAGTAGGCATTCATGAAGTCAGAAATATAAGTGGTGTGGGAAACAGGCAGAGCCTGACCTCATGAGCTGATATGCAGCATAGGGCTACTGCGACTATTTCATCCTGCATAGGATCATCTCAGTAATCCAGCGTGATGAACTGGAAACTCAGGAATCAAACAGCTCAACTTGAACAAAGCAGCTGCACTGAACAAGTAGGTAATCACCCCAAATATTCCAAAACCCATTCCAGTACCCTAAATTTCAGAAGATATAAAAATAATGTTACTACTACTAAATACACCCAAATTAAGAGGTTTGCAGTTGGGAAAAGGGGATCTGTTGGGTTTTTTTCTGGGATTGATAAACCCTCAAACTGTAATATGGTATTTTGAATTTTTATATTTTATTTTTTTAATTTGATTTTTAAAAGGTTTCTTATGACAATATATAACACTTTATACTTCACAAATTTTTTAGGGCTCTTCCCAGTTGTGGCACAGCTTTCTCCTTATATTAGTTGTATCATGAACAGGTTTTGGATTTTGTCTGTTGGTTTTGGGCTTTTGGCATAATCGCTCTAAGCTTCATCTCCACAGGCCTGAAAATGAAGTCATTGAGAAAAATCATCCTCTCAATGACATTTATATTCTCATTCAGTTTCTGGCAATGGTACTATATGATACAAACTGTTTTGATCAAAACTAATCTTTTTTTAATCTGCTGAAATGGCATAATTTAAAAGCAACCTCCTCCCTCCTTTTGAGAAACTAAACATCCCTATTCCTAAGGAGCACTCCATATAAATTGGCTGTTTCAAAACCATGATACTAAGGACCAGTAACCGACAACAGACTGAAACTGAATTAATGTGCACCGTGTAATCATCAGGGAAGAAACAGTCTATGGCACTGGAAAATGGTATTTTCTCTTGAATACACAAACACAGAGATTTTTAAATGTGGTGTTCCCACCCACTCCCAAAATACCAGCAGTATTCATCTGAGGGATTTAGGGAAAGAAATATCAGCATAAACCTGAATCTTTTCTTCATGATGAACCATATTGCTTCATTGATATACAAGAGTATACATAGAATATTACCATACATGGCTAAGATACAGGTAAAGTGATAGTCTTAAATCACTGCTGCATGATGTGAGTTAAAGCTGCCCTGGATCAGGGTGTAACTTTTTCTAAAATATGCATATTGCTGGAGGAAACTTCTAACTCTATACTGCCTTAGAAAGGCTGTTCAAGTTTTGTTTCAATATTTAATGAGTTCTCTATGATATTTCAAAAGAATGACTAGAAAGAGACCATTATAGAAGTACTCTCTCTTTTATGGATGACATGAAAGGGATATGGATAGTTAAATTAACAGTTAATCAGGGCTTCTGAGAGAATTTGACTAATGCATTTATCATTTTCTTTACAAACATGTTCTGCAAATCAAGGAGGGTTTTTTTTTTCTTTCTCTTTTAAATAGGATTTTTGTCCATTTTTTCATTCATCAAAGCAAAAAGTTCGTGATATTTGTTAAGAACCCTTATACTGTGAAAAGAGAAGCTGGTACTTGATCCTTCTCTTTTTCTGTGAGGAATCTTCCTATTTTTGCCTATTTATTTTTATGTAACTTAATCAATATTTTCTGGCAGCTAAATGAAAAAAAGAATTTGCATCTTCCTAGATATAATCTATGACTGCATTTGGAGGTACTCTGAAGTGACAGCATAGAAGTAGTGAATGCAGGAATCAATCATCTTATCTCTTAATGGATTTTATAAATTATCTAAAACCAGATTTCGGCTCTTCACTTGTCTTTCTTGGGAAGCTCTATGAGGAACTAACATCTCAGATAAATATCTGAGACCAGAAGAATTTTTGTCAGGCCAGGTCTCAAAAAAACACCACTAGGACAGAAATTCTTCGGAACCTGCCACATGATGAAAACAAACAGACTTCTGATACTTCAAATCCCATTACTAATTTACAAAGCAGAGACAAATCAATAATCTTGAAGTGCATTTGAAGAATGCTTCCTGATGATCTAAGTGACAGGGAGATTGATTGTTTGCTCTTTACTTTGAAGAATGCAATTTCTCTACTTATTTTTGTGGGTGCACAAAGTTTCTGATAGTGTTAGCCATAAACCCCCCTTTTAAAAGAGAAAAGGCATGCTTTGTTTTAAAATAAAAAACTGAGCCAGATTAAAGAAAAAAAGGTCTTATATTTGTGTTATTCATTTAAATGCTACACAAAAATATAAAATAATTAACATATAAAAATGCATACAACTGCATTTTCTATAAACGTGAATAAATTTATGTAAAACAGTTCTTTAAAAAGAGCACCAAGTTTGACTTGTGTACTGTACAGAATTTAAATTCTTCGATTATCATTAATTTATGTATTTCCACAGAAGTTCATGGTGTTTCAGCAAAATGCATTATGAAAATGTATTCAATATATGGTATCAGGGAATGATTAGAATAAAAAATTCTGAAAGTGAAATGTTTCTAAGCTGAATAGACATGAAATAAAATTAAAAAATCCAGCATAGAAGGTAAATGCCCCAAATGTTTTTTGTTTAAAAAAATATTCTTTCTACAGAAGATTCATAGATATATATTTAAGAAAGAGCCAGATCTTTCATTAGACAATTTCTCATAAAGTATTTTGCACCATAGAATGTCTCTCTACTGTTGTTATAAGGAGTAAATGAACTTTTAGCTGTTCAGAGCTCTGAATTAAGTTAGCCTAAAGAGTTCTACATGTACTTTGAGTAGGTAAAAAAGGCTGTCTCTAATTTTTCAAGATTAGATAAAGTAACAAGTTAATGAAAACATGTTATCTTCTACATCAAGAAGCTACACTGTTTTAGGAATTAAAAACCAAACAAAACCTTTTTTCTTAGTTTATATAAGAATTCTGCTCTAACTTTGAACTGAATCTGATAATAGCTGATTACCAGCACACAGAAGTTAAGGTTTATGATGCACAACATGCCTCTATTGTCTTTGTTTTGTCTCCACTTCTGTTATGATCACAATGCCACTACTGTATGTTTTAGCCTCCTATTTGCCTGATGGTGATATTAAATTTCAATATTCTGATGCTGAACAAAATGTGCAAAGAGATCACCTAGTCCAAGTTCCTGCCGAAGGAGGGTCAGCTAGGGCAGCTTGTCCAGGATCATGTCCAGTTGGGTTTTGTGTATCTCCAAGGATGGAGACTCCACAGCCTTCTGGGCAGCCTGTGCCACTGTTTGACCACAATCACAGGGAAGTTTTTTCTTGTGTTAAGATATAATTTAATCTGTTTTAATTTATGTCCATTGCCTCTTGTACTGTCACTGGGCCATACTAAGAAGAGTCTGGCTCCATCTTCTGCAGTCCCTGCCACCTGTTATTTATACATATGGACAAGATCTCCCTGAGCCTTCTCATCTCCAGGCTGGGCAGCCCCAGCTCTCTCAGCCTCTCATCTGAAATACAGTCAAGACCCTTAATAATCTTCATTCAGCCCTGCTCTGGACTCACTCCAGTAAGTCCCTATATTTCTTGTACTGGGGAGTCTAGAATTTGACACAGTACTCAATGTGTGGCCTCACCAGTGCTGAGGACCCCCAGATCCTTCTCAGAAAAGCTGCTTAGTAACCAGTCAGCCTCCACCATATACGGGCCCCTGGGTTATTCCTCCCCAGACACTGAATTTTGCATTTCCCTTTTTTTAACTTAATGAGGTTTCTATAAGGCCGTTTTCCAGCCTGTTGAGGTCCTTCTGAATGATAGCACAATACTGTGATATATCGGCCTCTTCTCCTAGTAAATTCCTGACTGTGGGAGAAAGCAACCCATTCATAACATTACCAACTCAGTTCTGACCTATACAGTAATAAGTAGCCGCCAACTCCCACTTGAGAATTATTCCTGGGGCGCTCTTCCCTGGTTATCGAGGGAAGTCCAGTACATTGTGACTTTTGGACACATGAAGAATTTCCCTACAGATCTACAAGGGCTTGCACCTTGCTACCTATTCACTATTGTAATGCTCTTCACACAAATGCTTCTGTAGTATTTTAGATAAGTATGATGTTTGGGATAAAGGAAAATCAAATTCTGTGACTGTATTGGGTTTCTGTGGCACGGTTCTGGTAGCGGGGGGGTGGGGTTAAAGGGGTGGCTTCTGTGAGAAGCTGCTGGAAGCTTCCCCTTTGTCCGATA
>JANZLQ010000005.1:11042197-11054261 GCA_026212715.1 Elanus axillaris | reverse complement strand
GAAAAATCCTTGACTTTAGACCAAACATTACTTAGCAGCAACTGAAAACATCAGAGTGTTATCAACATTCTTCTCATGCTGAACCCAAAACACAGCACTGTACCAGCTACTAAGAAGACACTTAACTCTATCCCAGCTGGAACCAGGACAACTGGCATCTGATTGTACAACTCCAGATCAGTTTCTCAGTAGTAGCTGGCTGCCTGCATGCTCTTACCCTGCAATAAATGAGAATTAATTTTTTCTTCCCCATCAGCAAAAAGAAAGGAAAAAGCATGTGAGAAGGTCATGAAGATAAATGGTTATTTTATGGATACATTTTGTTAGGTGCATTTTGGGATCTTCTCTTTAAGGACACACACTAGAAGTAAAAATTGACTACTCAGTCGTGGACACCATTTTCAAATCAGTGCTTGTACAACTGTAATAGAGCTAAAACATTTCTAGGGCTGAGCTTCATACAAAAGAAGGAAAGTGGGCAAGTACAGACTAAAGGATGGAGAGACCCCCATGGAAAAGCAATAAAACCATTCTGCTATTATTGATAGAAATAGTAATCTGAAAGGAACTAGTGTCAGACAGAGAAATAACAATATCTAATTTGGTGTAAAACAACTTTTGACACAGAGAAGCAACTAAGATATTTGCACACTATGCAGGACCATAAGAACTTAGTAATCTAACCCCAACTTCAAATTAATTGATATAAGATATCTAAATGATGCATCTAAATGATATGTAAGATATCTAAATGATGATAATGTAATTTATTCTAAAATGGACATTTGAAAATAGTCTGAATTGAAAGTACTTCAGTAGTATTATTTAAATATCTTTATACACACAAATAGATACATATACATAGATAAATACACAGATATAGAAATGCCTACATTCAAACTACACTGTCCAAACTTCACAAAATACCCACCCACACCCCAATAACCGGGAACAAATCTGCGATTTATGTATTGCCAGAAAAAAACCTTATTGTTAAATTGCATATTATTGCTTCTTAATTGTTATGACTGGAAATGAACTCATATGGCTGAAAGAACAAAGTGGACCCACCAAATCAGTGAGTCAGGTAGTGATAAATAAAGAAATACTGGCCATGTCCTTAAGTTACATTCTGCTTGTTGTTATAATCTTTAAAGATTGTAAATTTTGGACATATCCATAAAAAACCATTCTCTAAGGATATCCAAATCCACATGTGACTACATAAAATTGTTCCCGGTCTTTCCCTTTCATTATCTATCTTCCTCACTTCAAAAATAGAACTGAGCATATAATTTGTGAAGGTGATACTCATGTAAAAATAATAACTACAGTGCTGGATAATATGGTAATGCAGATGCTAAAATAATAGTAGAGAACATATATTCTGATCCATTCATCCACTGCTGATTTTATAAGCAATTTCTTGGCAAAAAACGCAGCTAAATTTACCAATAGGGTTATTTCAAACAGTACCCATATTTATTCTTTCTTTTAAATATATCATCTACCATGGTTAGCCTTTTTCAGAATAAAATACTTTGAATCTTAATTTTTATCTCCTGCACATCTATAATTTAAAAACTTTATTTCATTTTGTTCTGAAAGAATCAAATGAATGAAATATTTTTAGAGTACAGGATTATAAGGATTAATCATGTAAGTATTGTAAAGGCCAATAACCTAGGGATATAATTTTTAACCAGTAGATGATAAAAAAATCATAACTCATAGCTAGGCTGCCATCAACACAGCAAAATTTGCAGCTGTGGTATTACAGGCTGGAAGCACGAGACTTCTGAAATGTGAGGAAAATTATTTAATAATGGGTTTTACAAATTTCAAACTTTTTTTAGACTGCAAAGCTGAAACCCAGATTTCTTTCCAGGGGGAAACCTTTCAGCATTCTGTTGATAATAAGTATATTGAACTGTTCAGATATTAAAACCAACACAAACCCCTGACATTTCTAAAATTCTTAATGAGCAGAGAAATGATTCTATATGAAATATTTCACTTTTCCAGAGTAAAAAAACTGACACTCTGAAGATACTATTTTTATTTTTTTTCCTTATAATTTGTGTGGAACAATTAAAGAATAAACACAAACTACCCTTATTCTAATATATTATATCTCTATGTATAGAATCCACCTATTTATGCATCAAGGCACTTGTTCGTAGCAATATATGTTAGTTATTTTATGCAGCTTACAACATATTACTGAGTTTAAAACATCTTGTCCTCATCTTTAAATTTTGCACAAGTTTGTGCTATGCACGTGCACTTTCAGCCCAGACACCACCATCGGACACCACAGAGACACAGGGGTTCACGTAGAAGTTGCCTGCACAGTCACATTAACTCTTCTATAACTCTGCACAGGGTCACAGAGGGTGTCCACTTTACAGCTCAGAGCAAAGTTGGCAGCTTGTGCGAGAACAGAGAAAGAACAAAAAAATGAGGTAGGCCACTGTCCTCCTTCCCTTCTTGTCCTCCTTCCTCCTTCCATACCCCACATTTCAACACACTGAAATTTAAAACAACAACCGAGTATGAAATAAGAAGGGAAACTTGTTTGAGGAGAGGGAAAAAAAACCGAGGAATACTCCCAAAACACTCACACTTCCATTTAAAGGAGATTTTAAGGTCCTTTAAACAGAATACTTTTTGTTGTTTCCCTATGAAGTGCTTCACACAAATTGGTATTTTCTTGTTAGATATTAATTACTTCAAGCAATTTAGCACATTTTTTCCTAGTAGTCAACTTAACTCATCATATCTACATGTTTGACATATTTAACACATTGTGGCAGTACACTCTGCCCCCTCACCCCCCCATCCTGCTGGCACGAAGCGAAACTCCTCCAGGCAGGGAGAAGGGGAAGGAAACCCTGGAGGCCGCAGGTCGAACGATTGGAGACGTGCCAGGTACACGGAGGTGACTGCCTTGGCCAACAGGGATTGGTGACCCCAGTCAGATTCGACAGGGATACAAAGGGGGTCCCGCCGGAGGACACGTGGCCATCGGTCCTCCTGGGAGCAGCAGGTTCTGCGGCTGGGGACTCCCCCTCGGGTTGGGCACCACCCAAGGCAACTCCTGAGGGAGAGAGCCCTCAGCTTGTGGGGCAGTGATAGGCACATTTTGAGCCATCACTTTAATTCTCAAGGATTCTTAAGTCACCTGTACAGTACTAATTCCTCTTACACCATCGTGCCTGGGGTTTTATAAAATGTTACCGGACTTCTAACCAACTCTTACTGAAGAATAAATCTGAGCTCTAACTTCTGTTGGATTTGGTTATTTGTGCATATGTAACATTTCTTGGTGTAGTCGGCAGGATGGCGTTGCTAGAGGAGTTACTATGGTGGCACAGCTGCAGCCTTCTTCCCCCAGTGATGGAATGGGCAAAGGAAAAGTGGGCTGATCCATTGTCAGCGGTTGCAGAGAAAATAGAACTGTGCCACGGAAGTAGCCGGGATGGCAAAGGCAAAGGCATTATATGCGCTCTCTTGGGCGCCTGCTTGATTCAAGCACGAAACGAGAAAAGTGATTTTGTTCAAAGGCAGGGGGAGATAGACAAATTGAGAACGGATAATGCTAAGAAGCAGGGAGAAATAGATTGTTTAAAGGTGGAATTAAGGAAAGGGAAGGAGCAGACGTGTTTTTTGGAAAGAAAGATTGAGATGATGCTGGCACAAGCAAAAAAACTCTAGCATCACCCAGATTTGAAAGTTAATCACTGATATGGACCCGAAGGACTGGGATGGGAACATCTGGGGGGATTTGGATAAGAACAGCCCAGAAGAGGTAGAGGACCTCCAGGAAAGGGACATGCAGCTCCTTGTTAAAACAGAAAGACACACAGGCCCACATGGTGGGAACCCCTGAACCACTATCCGCACAACCCCTTGGTTGGGACCCGAACTCAGTGAGTTACAAGCTAAGTTTTTGCACAAACTGGGAGAAACTGAAACTGAGTATTTGTGGAGGGTTTCTTTAACGGGGGGGGGATTGGATAGTAAGTGATGAAGAAGCAAGAAGCTACTGGGGACCCGGAGTGGTTTTAAGTGATGGGCCACCAGGTGATTGATCGATAACATCCCGAGTAGCTCACTGGGCTGGAGGTGTGGACCCCCAGGAGAGAGAGCCTATTACTATCGGGTTAAAGGGATTGTCGGAGTTAATGGAGGGAGTGCAAAAAAGCTGCCTGTGTTCAGGCTATTATGTATGACAGGGGGCAGCAAGGGATACCGATGACTGCCCAAGTGGACCCCAGCCACCTCAGGCCCCTTATCAGAGGCTTGTCGGACGCTTTAAAGATACACATCCAGTCTCTTAGAGAAAGCATCCAGGGGGCCATTGAACACAACCAGCAGAACACCCAGAGGCCACCTGCACTTGTGATGACATGGGAGGAAGTACTGCACAGCATAGTAATGTATGGGCGCAAGATGGGATGGTCGGAGCCAAGCGATGGCACAAAGGGCTGTAGGAAAGTCCAGTCAGCTGGCTCTGAACCCCATGCCACATGGTCCCAATCTCGTGGCCAGGCGGACTGGAACCCCAGCTCCAAATGGATGATCTCTGGCGGAAGGCACTAGCGCTGGGGGCACCCTGAGCCATGCTGCACGGGCAGTCCACGGAGGACATCCGGAAGTTGGTGGAATTGCTGGAGGGGAAGGTTAGAGAACAAAGGGAAATGCCAACTGCCCGCTCAGGAAAAGAAACGGAATCTGTTTGCATCGCTGAGGGGGGGAACTAAATGAGCTAAAAAAACTAGAAGATGCGGGTTGGGGTGCAGGCTGCCCAAACCACATGGTGAATATTTGCCAGTGGTCTGCTAATAAAGAGCCTTACATACACATTCCTGCGGGCCCAAAGCGGAAAGGTCTGGAATTTTTAATTGATACAGGAGCTCAAATCAGTGTTTTGAATGAACAACAAGCTAGTGAGCTGGGAATTAAACCATCACGAAAGGCCATAAATATTAGAGGGGTAACCGGAGTGACAGAAAAATGCCCCATAGCTCGACCTCAATTGTGGTTACCAGGGGAAAAAAGGATGACAGCTGTGGAAGTGGCTTTAAGCCCCTATGAGGGAAATATACTGGGATTTGATGTGCTGGCAGGCAGACAATGGTACCTGCCTGATGGTAGGGTGTGGAGTTTTGGGGGCAGGAAGACAGAGGCCACTCGTGAGAACACTGCAGGTCGCTCCTGCATTGTCACAGTCTAAAGCAACCTGTGTCTCTCAATACCCACCTCCAGCTGCAGCCAAATGGGGCATTTCAGAAGTAATTAATGATCTAGAGAAAAGAGAGATCATCAGCCGCACACGCTCCCCTTATAATTCTCCTGTTTGGCCAGTCCACAAACCAGATGGACAACGGCAACTAACAATTGACTACAGAAAATTGAACAGTAATACCCCACCATTAACTTCCACTGTCCCAAGTATTTCCTCAATAATAACAGCAATACAGGCTGCAGCCCACCTGTGGATGGCTGCCTTACATGTAAAAGATAGGGTTTTTATGATTCCCCTGAGGGAAGAAGACAAACCCCAGTTTGCCTTCACTTGGGAAGGAACTCAATATACTTTTAACAAACTTCCCCAGGGATATAGGCATTGCCCTATTATTGCCCACAGTGCTTTAGCCAAGCTCCTAGATGCTGTGGAAGTACCATCAGGTGTTCACATATATCAATATATAGATGATATCTTAATTGGCGGAGATAACAAGGAACAGGTAGGGCAAGTAGCTGAGGCCATCTGAAATCTATTAGTTAAGAACAGACTGGACATGCCATCTTCGAAATGTCAAGGTTCAGGACATGAAGTCAAATTCTTGGGGCCATGGTGGATAGCAGGAGCAGTAGCAGTACCTGAGGATACTCTATCAGCTATTGAAAAGGGACAGACTCCAGATAGTAAAACTGAATTACAGCAGCTGTTAGGTACTCTGGGTTACTGGAGAAAACATATACCTGGGTTTTCAGTGGTCATCCGCCCTCTCTATGACTTGCTCCAGAAGAACAGAAAATGGTATTGGACCTTGCAGCGTACAGAAGCTCATAATACCTTGAAAGATGACCTCAAGGCCTAGCAGAGATTGGGCCCTTTACACCCACAGGATCCACTGAGGGTGGAATGGGGGTTCCCTGAACATGCCTCACACTGTGGCGTGTTTCAAAAGAGACCACAGGGACCAGCCAGACCATTATTGTTTTCCTCCACTGCATTTAAAGAGACTGAATGACGATATTCAGATTCGGAAAAGGGGATTCTCCCCCTCACTAGAGCAGTTAAGGAAGCTGAAAAGCTATGTATCTCACAAGATGTAATAGTACAAGGTCCTTTCGCTCTCCTAAATTCAATCCTCAATGGGTCACCTCCACCGGAGGGGGTAGCCCAAAAGGCCACTGTTAGGAAGTGGTTTGCATATCTAGAAGGGATGAGCCAATTGCTCCCACTGAAAGAGGGTCCAACTAAGGTCTCCAGGCTACATCAGCCTATAAACCCTGATCCAGCCTTGTTGGCTCAACCCTATAAACCTTCTCCGATTGAGGAGGCTCCCGAATTTGTGGCAGGCTCAGATGTGCAGGGAGTATGGTTCACTGATGCATCTGCCCATCGAGTGGGATCAAAATGGCAATAAGAAGTAGTAGTCTTGGAAATTGGTACCAGGAAAAAGGTTCAGGAGGAGGGTGAAGGTAGTGCACAAGTAGGAGAACTACAGGCTTTATTACTGGCCGTAGAGAACCATGCTACCATCATTTATACTGACTCCTACGCAACCTTTAAGGGTGCTACAGAGTGGATATGTCAATGGGAATCTAATAAGTGGGAAGTAGGTCATGCGAAAGTGTGGAGGGCAGAGGATTGGCAACGTCTCCTGGCGATAGGGAGATCCAGACCTTTAAAGGTGGGATGGGTGAAAGGACATGCTCAGGTTGGATAGAGTGGTTGCATATCAAACAAGGCCACTCAGGGAGAGCATATCTCTATTATGAATGCCAGTCTCGGGGCTGGCCAGTGTCCATGAAAACCTGTGAAGCAATTCTTACAGCTTGCCCGCAATGCTGAATAAGGCTTAAGGCTAACCATCCAAACCAAGCTCTGGCCCAGCATACTAGACAAGGCAAGGCCCTTTGGAGTACCTGGCAGGTTGATTACATTGGTCCTTTAAAACCATCTCATGGGAAGAAATATATTCTGGCAGGAGTGGAGGTAGTATCAGGGTTGTCTATGGCAAAGGCTGTTAGCGCAGCAACTGGGGACCAGATGATCTGGGTTCTGCAAGAATGGTTTGGTATTTTACCCACTCCTGAATGGATTCAAAGTGATAATAGACCACATTTCACTGCTACGGCAGTACAAGGCTGGGCCTGAGGGGAAAGCATCAAATGGGTGTTTCACACCCCGTATTACCCCCAAGCTAATGGTATAGTCAAACAAACAAACGGCTTGATTAAAAAACATGCTGATGTTTCACAGCTTGACTGGGATGCATGATTACCAAAGGCAGTATTTACTGTTAATAATCGATGGGGAAATTATGGGAGCCCAAAACCGCAAGCATTCAGTCCTACGGAGCCATTAAGAGGCAAAGCCCTTATACCAGATGACCAGAAACATGGTCTCCTACTAGAGAGACACATGGGCCAACCGGTTATGGTGAAATTGCCCTCCATTGGAATTGTTCCTATGACCTTAGTGAAACCCCGAGGCCTGTATGCCTGGGAAGCCCTAGATGGGCGAGAAAAGACTCACCGCATCAGCACCCAGTGGATAATCCCAGACTTCTAACCCTGTGACGCAGTTTTAAGACCGAGGCCTAGCTTGTGCTTTCTTGTAGGACCATGAAGGAATAAGGCATTCCAGTGCTTCTACTGTCGGTGATAATGGGGCCAGGCATGAATGGTGAAGATCCAGATGACAATGTCGTGGCAAATTGATGGACATCTGTATTGTGAGCCCTTGGGCTCCCATGGGAACAATGCAACAATTGTAGCTGGAGTTTCAGATTCTATAGGGGAAGAAGTTATCCTCACACTGTTTGTAATTGGTTACCAGATGTGACTATACCCTCCAACTGGCCCATAAGATCACAGGGTGGAGCTGGAACAGTGCTACATCAACTGCGGGGCTAACTCCAAATGTGCCCTTAAGACTAAACCAACAAAAGAACATGGCAAGAGACTCAGAGGCAAATGCTTCTGCACCAGGGACCAGCTGGTTGGGTAAAGTTTTGATATATTCAGATTTTCTATCAGGAGGTGGGGGGCTAGTTTCTTTTTAATCTTTAATAGTGCTTGTAGTTATGATTATTATAACCTATATTGCAATAATTCTGCCAAACGCTTGGTAGTGTAGCCTGTACTAACAATTAAGTATGCTCCCTTAAAAACTATCCATGCACTGACTATTCCTTTGTTCAATATTCCACTTTAATTTTAGACCAGAATAGAATGATGGCCCACAATGAGCGTCAAATTCATCGGACTGCACCCCCTTTTAACTTTGGAGGAAAGAGGTGACTGTACCACTACTCCAAGGAAACCTGTCGAATCATGACTGTGGTCACAGGGTGGATTGGCGTAGTTAGCAGGGTTTGAACCTGCACAGGGAAACAACACATCTAAACATTTGCATTCTGAACTTGCAAATATAACAAATATTTCTTCCCACACTCCCTTACAGTTATCTCAAAACAGTTTTGAAGAAGTAATTATACAAAAATTCCTGTGAGTCTTAGAAGACTTATATGTGCTGTGAATTTACACTTAGTGCAGAGCAGGTTTGCCAATGCAATTGCCATCCTTCACATCAACAGAGGCTTTTGGGTGATGTAGCTGAACAAAGGATTAAGGTGACATTTTCCCTTCCTTGAGGACCAATACAAAGCTTGGACAAGGTATACAACCCATATCAACCTATTTTGCAAAGCTAAGCCAGATTTATAACATAAATAATCCTTGCACTGGTTTCCACATAGGAAGAATTCCACACATCAGAACCAATCACTCTCTCAAGATCATCGTTAAAATTGTTTTCTTTTTTAATATGTCCTATAATAAAGATCTACCAATATTCAGTGTTCTGCTTTGCAGTCTGTATTGCAAAATGCAAATGCCACTGTTAGCTATTTTTACCAGAAGATCATGGCCAGTCTTACCACAAAGCCAACTTCCCCCCCTTGGTACAAGAGGATTCAGTACTGATTGTTATTCCAAGCTGTGCATAAGAGAGCAAATATAGCAGAAGGAATGGAAAGGGATCTGAGAAGCAGTGGTAATCATCTGGCCTCCAGAATAGATTTTGGCAGTATGCACAGCTTAAACATTTATTACTCAGTCAAGCAGCCTAACAGATGCTGGAATCTCAGGACCTGCTAAAATGTCCAAGATAATTCTGGATACACACTACATTTGACGGTCAAGAAATCTGCAGTGAAAGGCAGCTACACTGAATAATAATGATAATCAGCATTCAATTTACTAGAAAATTATTTTTCACACATTTTATTACAAACTATCCAACTTCAGGTTACACAGGGGGAAAAAAATAAAAGGAACACAAGGGTGTTTTGGCACCTTTCTGCCTACACCCCTGAGTTTTTAAAATCAAAGAACTTTGGAAAGAAAAGTTCTGAAATCTCTTCATTGTACAGTTTTTTACTTTGTTGAAGCCAGAACCATAATAACCAGTTTAACCTTACATCGTGAGTTTGGCTTCTGGTATGGCTTTTCACATCTCACTATGACATTAAAAATATGAAACAAGGAGTAGATCATAACCTTTGAGTATTTAGGAAGACTGTATCATGTCACAGAGATCCATGCAGATGAACTTCTGGTTAAAAGAACAGGAATGACATAATATAAAAAGTTTGGTAGTTGATAGTCCCCACAGCGGTCACCGTGAAAAAAACCCAGCAATCAGTTAGGGCAGTGCCTAAGGCCATGTTGTTTTATTGAAAACCCAAATGCAAATTTTTTTTTTTGCTTCTCTTTTACAAAGAGCATGAACAACAAAATAAAAGGAAATAAATTAACCATTTCCTGGATTTAATGGGTAAAATTTTTAATTCATTATATAATTTATTGTATTTAAAAAGAAACAAGGTTTAACATACTAAGATGTGATTTGGTTTTGTGGAATTTGGTTTTCATGGGGAATTCTGTGTTCGTACAGCACCCTGACTGTAGTTATGTTTTTGCAATACAGGGGAGGGGGTTGCTGTTAAGTATCTCTTTAAATACCTCATATTTATTCAATAAAGGTAGAGTAGGGTGAAAAAAAAGATTTTTAAAGATATCAGTCAGATGGTAAATTTATGAAGCTGACAAATATGGACTTAGAAGATCAGGAGACAGAACTATTCAGACCATTTCTCTACTGAAGTACAGATAGTAACCATAAAGTTTGAGATTCTCTGGAAACATGACCGAAACTGAAACAGAGAAAACTCAGATGTCTGCATGTAGGCATGGACACCTACATGCAGTGTTAATATGCTTACTCCATAAAAGAAAGTTAGAGATGGAAATGAAAATATTTCTTCTACCAAAATTAGATCTATAGTGAAACAAAACAATTTGGAAGTAAAAATAATGACTGCCAAAAGAAAAGCACTACCACCATATGAAGATAGCTTCTTTCAAAAGGATCATAAAGTCAACCCTATATTTCTTGGCATTCCTGTAACAAACAGGTTTATAGGATAAAAGGGTTCATCACAGAAAAGAAAAGATCCCATCATGAATCTCTATTGAACTGTGAGTGGTCTCTGTGCTGGAATTCAGTATTTAATTTCACCAGGCTAAATGATCTGATTTGATTTAAAATATTTAAAATATAGCTCTACACTGCAGAAGTACTTGAAGTGTTAGCTGAGAAAACTTTTTCATACAAAATAATGGCTAGAAATGTAAAAATTAATATATGTTGGTTCCAGCTGGAGGCAAATAACAATACCTAGTAGAATTCAAACACTAGCCCAAATATTTTAGGCACAAATTACTATGTTATATAGCTTTCCCCCAGGATTCTAAATAAGAACTTTTTTTTTTTTTCGGAAAGGTTAAAAAAAATATAAATTAACATTCCAGGAAACTTGTTGAGTGTTAAGAGGTGTCAACAATCTCATAAAGCCATCCTTCAGTCAGCTTCCACACTGATACATGCCAAGTAACAACCAAAATCAGTCATACTGCTTTTAAATGGCTAACCCTTGATTCATTTCAAAAAAACTTGTTTAAGTTCAGAGGTAGAATATTTCAAAAGACCCACTTTCAGTAGAAATTAGTGTTTAGAAAATTACATCTCTGTGAAAGTCTATGACATTTAGGTTCTATATTTTGTTCTGAAAATGGTATTTCTGCTCTTTTATTTTACAGAAACATTTGAAAAGTCTATTCAAAAGGCTTAAGGTAAGACAGTCCAAGTCTAGAAGAGTACCTAGAATTATACAGAAGTATGTTTTATTCCAGATTTGCCCCTATTTCCTTCTCCATCAAGAACCTTATGTTACATTTAATAATCAGTTAGTCTTGGATAAACTTTCCAGGCCAAAATATATTTGCAAATATTCAGCTCGAGAATGTGGTATTGTAACATTTTTATGATGCATCATTATCAGGCAGATTGCTTTAAATCTACGTTGATAATTCCTTACTAGCAGGTACCTTCAAAATAGCATGTACCAAATAAATTTAGTCTTTCAAGGAGGAATAAATTAACCTTAGTTACCAGACAGTCTTTCCTTATCTTACCTTATTATCTTAAATTTTGGTAATTTAAGGCAGAAGTCATGATGTTGGGCAAATATGTTAGACCATCCAAACAAATGTAATCCCAGTACCAAAATCCTCATTGTGGAAGATACTGTTCAAGTTCAAGCCTTCTGTATCCTGACAGAAACAAGCTTTTTCATCAAATTAGAAAAGCTATTACTTTTTGCTGCTTATTTAAAAAGATTTTCATTCAGGGAGCTTTAATAAGCTACTTGGGGGGGGGGGGGAATTGTAATTGTCAAAAAATAAAAAGAAATAATAA
>JANZLQ010000005.1:11024192-11042097 GCA_026212715.1 Elanus axillaris | reverse complement strand
GAAGATGGGGGGGGGGGGGGGAATTGTAATTGTCACAACATAAAAAGCAATACTAACCCTAGAGTTCTTTGTTTAATCTTCTGCATCGGTATTTTCCTTCCAGGTTTAATATTGAACCTACCAAGAAGTACTTAGGGACTTAGCTGCAACTAACATTTGCTTTATATTTACCTCAAGCCATAGTGTTTGGTATTTAAAACAGGCTGACACTGAAAATTCATTTAAAGGTCCACTTCACTCATTACATGTTTACATAAATAACTCACTGATTAAAATCATGGAAAATATTAAAAAAATAAATTAGAAGAAACAGTAATCTCACGTGCCACCTGCACAAGACATACATAATGATAGAATCCAATTTCTATTTCCAAATTTAAAGGTGTGAACACACACACACAAAATCAGAGACTTGAAACAATCATTTTTCAATCTCAGCTGTAGTAAAACTGCATTATTCATTTATCCTTTCAAAGAAACCGTGAGAAAAATAGTTCTGAGTAACTTCAGTTTCTCAGCTGTAACCAAAATATATCACTAGCACTAATCTTAAAATATTTCGAACAATTTAATTAATAAAACTGTCTTGTCTGTCTGTTATTGCTATTTAAACTAAATACAAAAAAAGCTTAAAAAAGTTTTATTGCTCCTTTAGTTGTTTAAGGAATGCTGATGTAGCATGCCAAAATATTTACACAACACTTATCAATATCTTGATTCCTTAATAAAACTCATTTATTATCCACACATAAGACCTTCCATGAATAAATGACAATCCACTTTTTCTTAGTTTTTTGGAGCTGTTTTCTTTTTTGTTAGGAGGGGGAATATTCTTGCTCTCATGGTTTCCTTTCCCAGCATTTCTAAGTTTCTTCCCAAAGAAATTTTTTTCTTTTCAAGCTTGTAGCCTGAGATACCCAAGATATGGGTATATACCCAAGAAATTTTTCAATAGTACAAAAATGCCAGTCAAAGAGATAATATTCCAGTCAAGATAAAAATCACCATAGCATCAAAAGAGAATTTTTCAGGTTATTCTGAAAGTTTTGATTGCCCCCCAGTACTAAGCACTATTGTGTCAAAATACTTTATCAGTAACTGAATATTTACATATATGATGCACTACTACAAAGGTAAAATTGGTGTCTTCTGCCAAACTTGCTATCAAGAAATAACATACATCTTAGAAGATTTTAAAGAGCAGCAAAATTTTGACTGCCATCCCAATAAAAGGAGGGTATGAACAAACAGTATGTATATTTCATTAATACTAAGCTATAAGAACCATCAATTAATTGTAACTCTATTTATCACTGTTTTAATGGGTTCTGAGCAGGGCAAGCCTTTTTTTCTTGCTGATAGGTGTCCAAACATATTCAAAGTGAATGTCATCATATTCAAGACACATTACTGTCAATGTGACACTTTAATCAACTCTTCAGTGCTAATCAAGTAGTGACATGTTGAAGCAATATTTCACTTTCTGATTTACAGGAAGTAAAGCAGGAGTAACCACAGAGAAAAAAAAAAGCAATCCCAGTTTGTGCTTTGCCTAACATCTTTCCTAAAACTGTAGCACCAGTACAGACTTACACCTAGAGCAACCATTGCAGCAGAGGGTAAATTACGCATCTCAGACAGCAAGGGCAATTTGTGGTGGTGTTCACTAGGCAGATTAATGTCACTTGCCTTTGTGCCAAGGATTTCCTCTTACTTCTGGCCTGCAGTTCCCATATTCTGCTTAGGGATAAGCAGGGTACAGTTTTAATGTTCTGTTATTACTAATAGGAGGTGCATGACTAATTCCCAGTGCATGTGGTAAAAGACAACTTGAGCATCTGTTCTGTTTTCAGCAGCAGGTTAATTTTAAATGGGAGTCTTGAAAAATACTGAATTGAAAGCCTGATTTGCATCTACTTTATTGGGATTGGCCTCTCCTCCAGTGGGACTGTATCCTCATAAACAGGCACATAAATAACTCCCTAGATATTTCCCTGTCTCTACTTTGGTTTTGGCACCAGATACAGGGAAAAGCAAAAATAACTCTCATAACATTTCTTTCTGCAGTCAAATAAGCCACAAAGTAATAACCTGGATGAAGTGAATGGGTATTTTGTAATGATGTATCACATATTTCTATGGTGAAATAAAAGGGACTACTTCAGAAGTTCATCACGGTATTTCAAAATAAGGAAATCACTATATATGTAAGAAGCCCAAGAATATTATTTTATAGCACATAGTAGTTTGTCTGGTTTAAATCAGTGGTGCACCATTAAAGAATTACTGTCTAAATCAGTTCCCCAGTTTTAAAGGGCTAAATGGAGGATAGTGCCACTCATTCAGAATTTCAAATTATGGAAATTAGATATTTGATTCATATTTTTAAAATCATAAATAATAACTACCATAAAAATGAAAACTGAATTGGGAAGAAAGATTGTCATGGATATCACACTACTTAAGAGTCAGTGATTCTCAAATTCCCAGCTTCATACAGCAAAAAAGTACTTAACATGACAAGGCATGATCAACAGATCCAAGTGAAAATTCAGATTTAGGAACGTGCATAGCTCTAATTGTAATTGTCCCTCTCCCCTAGAGACAACCACCTGCTACTGTAAGAGGCAATAGAAATGAAAGCCAATCTCAAGGAAGAGTAGGCAAGGCAAACCTGTTCTGTGAGATACAAAGAGCAATTCTTTCTCTTGGCATCCTACAAAACATAGACAATAAGGGAGGAAAAAATGAAATCTGCTTTCCAAGGTGTAATTCAGTCCAAAAAAATTGGCTTCCAAGCAGTAAAAGTTGTAAACTGTGTGTCATCCACTGTTTCTCAGAAGGATTTGTTGTAATAACTGTTTTGTAAATGTTCACTAGCAGACTGTGATGCAAACAAGGTATTGCAGATTTATTGCGAACTATTTTCAAAGTGTACAGCTGTCCCCTACTACAGTGGGCACTGAAACCTCTATGAAGAAATGATAGGTTAGCTCATGTGAACAGGAAGGAAAATGACAACAGTGTTCAAGATACATTATCAGTCTTTCTAGGGTTATAAAAATTTCTTGCAGATAATACTGCTTGTGAAAAGAAAATTAAACTCTAGTTTTGGAAATCTGTTGGTGAACCACTACATTCTAATTGTTCACTGCGTTTCAGATGACGTATGAACTTTGTTACTGTAAAATAAAACCTGGTAATGGTTTTGTGCTTTGTGTTTGCAATCACCTCGCCCCCACTTACCCCAGTTCATATACTGGACATGACATCCCATGGTCTGGAATACCCCGTTGGCCAGTTTGGGTCAGCTGCCCTGGCTGTGTCCCCTCCCAACATCTTGTGCCCCTCCAGCCTTCTCGCTGGCTGGGCAGGAGAAGCTGAAAAATCCTTGACTTTTAGTCTAACAACTACTTAGCAACAACCGAAAACATCAGAGTGTTATCAACATTCTTCTCATACTGAACTCAAAACACAGCACTGTACCAGCTACTAGGAAGACAACTCTATCCCAGCTGAAACCAGGACATTGATATGAAATCTGTGACTTTTAGGTGTTCTCAAGCTGTTATCTCTGAAAACACCATCTGTAACTAGAAGTTACACAGCTACCCAAGAAGAGGATTTTGCTGACACAGAATTAGTCTTCCTGCTAACTTTTTAGGCTTCCACATCTCTGGTAATTAATATGTGATAGCCAGACCCAAAGAAACATGAGTTTCTCATGAACCATATATATTGCACATGCAGTTACCTCTCTCAAAAAATGTACATTTCTGTCTGTTACTATCATTTTATTAAGATACTAAAGTTGTACCTTTCCTATGGAAGTCATAGCCTGTCTTCATTTTTAGGTTAATGGGCTGTACAGTAACATTACCTAGCATGTATTTCTAAGGGACATTAATGTCCTTAGGAACACCATCTAAAATGTTAAATTCAGCATAACCACAAAACATTTTACATACTATTCTGGTGACAATCTTATATCAAAGTTCACATGGTGTTTACAAATATCCTAATAATTAGAGGCAAGTTTTTATAATATTTTAAACAGTGAAGTATCAATTCTCTTCAAACAAAAGCAAGGTAAATGGCCTGTCTCTTCCCTGTAATCCTGCAATTAAGGTGCACTTTACCACTTATTAACGCCAGAATCCCAGAATAATCCTCTAGGTCTGTCAGTCAAGCACACCATAGCAGAATACGAGCTACTATGATTCTTTCCCCCATCATACTGACATTTCCATTTTCATCCCTGTGTCATTTATATATGCTGCACACAACTGTGGTCATGAATTTTAAAGAGCTCAGGTCACATTAGGGTCTCTTTCCTCTTGATGAGATTTTGAAAGAGGAGAAAGACTGCATACTTGAAATTAGGACCCTAAATAAAAAGAACCCAACACATAAAAATATGGATCCTATTTAATTTTTCTTCCCCTTTTAAAAAATATGCAGCCATTTTGAATGCTGAAATATCTTTTTATTGGATAATAATTTTTTCTTGATGATGAACAGGCAAAAGGAAGTTATTTTTATCTTGAAATCTAACTTAAATACTTAATTTTGAAATGCAATTAAAGAATCCTCAGTAGTACATTCATATATATATTTTTTGTTGTTGTTGTTGTTACATAGCTTAGGAAGATTTTATTCAAATTCTCTGCTAAAGTCTGTTACTGCAATTCTGGAAAAGCACTGCATGCAATTTAAGTACTACCATCTCGCACAGCATGTTATTTGCCTGAACTGTGTATGCTTTTGCAGTACTCAAAACTGTTTTCAGTACTCATCTCTGCCTGAGACCAAAACCATGTCAAGAAGAGCTGTCAACAATTGTTTGTATTAAATGAGAACACTGCATAGATAAAGAATGGATAAGAAAATTAGAATATGTAAGAGTTTTGTTTCACCTCCAGTTCTATTTCTGAAACTCAAATTCAATCCTAATGGATCTCTTTAACTATGGCTCCTACTAATTCATAAGATGAATCATAGCCTAATAGAGCACATCTCGGAAGTACTACTGAAAGAAGAAAAAAAGACAACAGAAATCTGTTCTAAAAATGGGAGTTGAAAATTTTGTTTGGAGGTTATTTGGTTTTAAGAATGGGACACAAATAATAAGCTTCGTATTAAAATAAAATCACTTTGTTCACATGCTACTTACAGCCTTCATAAATATCTGTTGGTATGTGGACTGCTGCATGTTGGTAAGATGTTTGCCGTCGGAAAACGGGATCTTCTTCAAATACTGGTCTGATTCTCTGGCTGCCAGATTCAGTGTCATTCTTTTCAGGCTTTTTAAAGAAAGACATGTAAAGGGCAAAATATTACAAAGTATGCTAAAAACAATTCCATTCCCATTTGCCTCTTTTTACATAAAAGACTCATAGCCTTTCTTTCATAGCTATCATTTTGCATTTGTGTATAAGCACACTTATTTGCTCCAGGTCCAGAAATATTTATGTGCACTTTATTTTTAATTACATGTTACCCAGTGCAACTCAGTGAAATGCAGAGCTGCGAAAGAAAAGTGACAGCCTAACACCTTACACACCTAAATTTCACAAGTGCTTCTTGGAATTTTTACACCCTTAATGCAAGGCAAATACATTACCTTTTATTATGTGCAATAATTTGTACCAAATCTTAAATATAACTACTGTATACCTCATTTTTTCCTTCTGTAGATTCTATAGTAAATGGCAAATCTTTAAATGATATCACTAACATACATTTCATAAATTGATTTTTGAGAAACAGTGGTGCACATCCAGACAAAGAAAGGAAATTAAGCGTTCTTAGAACTCTGACTGAAACAGGTTTTGTTCATTGGTTTATTTCAATAATAAATCTTGATGAAATCTCATGTACTCTCCTGACTACAGCTGCCTGGATGGAAAGGTTCCCCAAACACTCAGGTGCTCACCACCACTTGCTTGCCTTAGGTTCCCATCCTCTCTCACCTGTCTGCACCCCAACTTCTTGATTCCTTCCAACTCAGCCATTTGGACTAGTTTTAAAAAATTTTGAAAAGCAGAGGCTTTTCCTAACTCAGCTACAAAAATTGCATGAAGTGTGGAACCAAGGAAGTAGTTAAGACCAAAGGGGAGGTGGTAGTGTCCTTACCTGGCTCTGCTACAGCTGGAACAGGAGGCCACATGGCATGAATAGACTGCCACTTAAATCAATAAGGAATCAACTATGATACTGGATGATTACTCAGGCCAGCAATTGTAGGCTATTATAACTATATTTTTAATACTACAGAGTCATCAATCAGTTTTTGAAAATGTACTATGCTTGAAAAATAGTGCTGACAGAGAAGCACCTATCTGGTCAGTGTCAAGTGTGTGTGTGCTATTCTTTATACACTACCACTGTGTCTATTATACCCTATGAAAGTATAGACAGCTAAATTTTAACTTACCCACAAAATAATCTAATTAAACTGCATATGTTTCCTCATCTGCTTCATCACAGGGCTATGGACAAATGTTATACTAAGTATAGGTTCAAATTGTGCCTGAAGTAAGCAGCAGTCTCAGATGAGTTTCAAGGAGGTGGTTTCCTTTGGAAACACAAAGGGCAGAACTCATCTAACCAGTGACATCCACTGATTTCAACACCATAGCAGTGTTGGCCTCACCACCCCAGGCTGTCTTCACAGTCAATGAAGAGAAATGGGCTTTTTTAGAGTGTAAAATTCATCTCATCTTAATTAGACACCTATTTTCCCATGACATGAGTCACACCTGAGGAGTGCCTCCTACTTTCCATTGAGTATAAAGGTAGCCCTAGAGCACGTCACCTAGATGTAGAAGTCTGCAACACAGCTGTCTAGAATTAGGTGAGGTGAATCTCACAATACAAGTCTATTAAACTTCTGGAAGAAAAGAAGGTGGGTACTAATTTTGACTACTTTTATGCAGCATAGCTACTATATCTTATGCTAAGAAGTTAAAACTTGTTACTTACTTACTACTTAACCCCGCTCTGGTGGATGAGACAGAAGGGAAACCATAACTCTTAATACTCAAAGGGATGATCTTTTTTCTTTAAGCAAATCTATTACTAGGTGAAGTCCAGGTATATCATGGCATTAAATAATCTAAATTGATAAAATGTGTAACTTACCTAAAAACATTATTCTCCTTATAACACTTAAGACCGCATGTTGCCTTTTACTTTCACACGTGTGGTATTATTTTCATTAACACTTCTAGTGGAGATAATGACCTCTGTTATGGATGTTGTCCAGGGCACTTCTGAATATCACAATTTTGCATTTAGAACTTTCTACAACAGTAATGTTTTAGTTTGGGAATGTGTATTAGAAAAGCAGGAAATACTCATACAATGCAGCCTGAAATATTTTGATCTGATATGCCACGCTCTTAAATCTATTAGAAAGTAAAACCATGTATTGGGTCTGGCTGGGATGGAGTTAACTTTCCCCATAGCAACCCTCATAGTGCTATGATTTGTATTTGTGGCTAAAAAGGTGTTGATAATATACTAGTGTTTTGGCTACTGCTGAGCAGTGCTCCCACAGCAGCAAGGCTGTCTCTCCAAACCCCATCCAAAGCCAGTGGACTGGGAGTGGGCATGAGGTTGGAAGGAGACATGGCCAGGACAGCTGACCCAAGCTGACCAAAGAAATATTCCATATCATATGATGTTGTGCTCAGCAATATATGCTAAGAGAAAGGAGGACAGGAGGGAGGCATTTCTTATTAAGACATTTGTCTTCTGGAGCAACCACTGTGTGTACTGAGGCCCTACTTCCCAGGAAGTGGCTGGACATTGCCTGTTGATGAGAAGTAGAGTATATATTGTTTTGTTTTCCTTTGCTTCTGTGCGTGGCTTTTTTTTTTCTTTAATAAACTGCCTTTATCTCGACCCATGAGTCTTTTGTCATCTTATTTTCTCCCCCCCTGTCCTGCTGCAGAGGGGAGTGATAGAGGGAAGAGTGATAGAGTGGCTTGAAGGGCACCTGGCAGCCAAGGTCAACCCACCACAAACCATTATAACTTCTTTTGAATTCTGCAAACTGGAGCCAGGATCAGTAACAGTTTATGCGTTCCATGATTTGAAATGACACAGCATTATGATAGCTTCAGACAATGTAATTTGGCTCAATTTTTACATGGGTTTTTGGTGTGGGCTTTTTTCTTCTACTTTATCACAGAGGATCCCTCCCCCTCCCCCCCTCAGAACTGGAATGCTATACATTAAGCAAATTCTGGAGTTCTCTTCACAAGTTATCTTTTGGCTTCATGCTGCTCAAAGCAATGAGTTTGTCTAATTCTGCAAATGCAATCTCCACAATCATTCATGTGAGAAAATTTCTCTCCTGCCTGAAAGCCATTTGATTTAAAAAAAAACCCTAACACTCTTATTTCTGAAGTTAGTACCAATGACTACAAACTCTTGATGATTTCACAGAACACTTGAGAAAATAATTTGGGACCATAAAGGTACATTATTACAAAAAAAAACACTAAAATGAGTGTGTGTCAAATTATTTCTTTCAATTAATTTTCCACAAGAAATTTTTGGGAGGAAGGTGTGATGGCAGAAGTGAAAGGGGGTAAACGATAAGGTCCATCCTAGCAGGTCTTGCACAGAAGTTTTCATACTACAGTATATTTAGATTTTTTATTTAAAATCCTGAAGCATCCGAACATAAAATTATCATGTTTCTTCTGACTGGTATTTCAATTTCATTCCAAGTAATAGAGACTAGCTTTCATCCTCTCCCATCACTCGTGCTATGGAAAAAGTTTCAAGTCTACTGCCAAAATTTGATTAAAATTTGTTGAAACTGAAAAGGTTTAAATATTCCACCTGAATGCCTTAAACTTCCAAATAAGTCTACTTCCCACATTTCTAACAGCACACACACACAGGTTCCCCCAAAGATGACTGTGCTAAAGATCTGGTCTGCTGTTCTTCCTACCAATAATACATAATACCAAAACAAGAATATGAATCTAAAAACTCTTCTCAATTTAATTGATGCAGGGCAGTGGATCTACCAGAACTACATAAAGTAATGTAGAAGTTTCTGCATCCTTATTGTTGACTTTTCCTGGGAGTATTTTGTGAAGTATAACTCTGATATTGAAACAATGCATCTATCTGCCTCCAAAAACTCAGAGGCACCAAATGACAAAATCCTTCAAAACTTCTGTAGTTTCCTTCACACGGGCTTAATTTTGCTATTAAATCTAAAGATGTCTGAACTCATTCTGCATGCAACAGGCAAGTATCAGAAGCATTACAGGCAAATCAGTGTTGCACTCACTGGGCCTCTACCTCCTGACCAGCAAGAATAACGCTGTGCCAGGCCTTACACATCCAGTTTGTAGTGGATCTTTCTATATAAAGTAAAAACCACTTAGTTTTCATTTGTGAAATTCATTAATTTCAAGTAACCCACATCTAAATTAGGAAAAAAGATAAGGAAAGATTAAAAAGGAACACTTCAATGTTACTAATTATTTTAATCTGGTATTTCTATCAAAAGCCTGACACATTGTGGCACTGGTTGGTACAGTTTTAATACCCAGTTAAACTTTGTTTTCAGGAAAGTAGCAAAACACATATTTTGAAGGAAATCCAGCATGGGAATATAATTAAAATCCAACTACAACCAATTTCTTTCTCAAGTCAGGAGCTGAAATGCAATCAATACTGGCACAGAAAAATCCCACAGGAGATAGTGGCTGAAGATTAATTTTCTATCTATTCAGACCTGGCCTTCACTTATTGAATTACACTGTTACCTACCACCGACAGTCAGCAAAATAACTCACTCATTTCTCCGCAATGAATCTCCGGACCAATTTCTCCCTCCCTTGTGAGGCAGATAAAATCAATTTCTCTTTTCAGTTCACATTTGTGCCATTTTAAGGTGCTTTTTTTTTTTAAATAAATGAAGTATTTTTTCATGTGTCTACCATTCACCATCAGAATAAATGGAAATTGATATAGCAGCTAAAATTCAGGTAAAGTGGGTTCTTCTGTAGCTGTTCTTTGTGATCTTGGCTAAATCACTTTTGGCATGATCTAAAATAAACTGGAGGTTACTTTCTGGTTTTTGTAAGCCAAATATATAGCAGAAATAATGCAATTTCTCTCTCAAAGGCTTGGTGAACATAAATTAATGTATGTACATGAGGTAACTGGAAGCTTTATGCCAAGATGTATCACTGAAAGATGTGTATAGAAAAGCAAAAAAAACATTAAAACAAAAAGAAACAAGGTAGTTTCAAGAAACTTTGACATAGGTTAGCTGCTCATTTCACTGCAGCCAAACATCCCGATTCCTTTCCACAGCATTCAGTTACTTTTTGTCAACAAAGCCACAGGAAGATAAGTGGATTTTGTATCTCTACTGTTAACATTTCCATTTAATTGAAAAGCACTGGTTACTGTAGAAATGAGAAATATTTTTTATCACAAATTCAAAACTTACTAGTTTTTGCTTCTTGCAGCTGTTAAAACTGAAGATCAGAAAACTGATATTAATTAAAAAAAAACTTCATCAATTAAATACTCAAAACCGCACAACCAAACTGAAGCAATCTTCAGTTGTTTTCTGAAGGCAAACTCTTTTCAGGAACAATGTAGAAGTTGTTTCAAGCATCAGAACAGATTTAGCATCAGGACAAAAGAATAAAAGGTAGATTTCTTTTTTATAATTCCTATACCAATATCCAGCAAGAAATAATGGCACCTGCCTGCTTTCCTACGTATGTAAAAGAGAAAGGAATTGGTTGCTAGTATTTTCCATTGCCCTAGTATCTAGGGACTATGTTTTTCATAAAACCTCACTGACACTATTAATGACATTTTAGAGAGTGAATGTGGATGGAATTATAATTGTTAGGGTTTTAGGGAAATCAAAATTCTTGCTCTGTCATTCCTTTCTGTCTTTCCTTGCAGATTTCCAAAAGTTTTATATTTTCATCTCTAGGTTTCTGCCTTTTTTTGATTTCTGAATATCTGTTGAAATTTCTAAATGTAAAACTTTAAGCAATTGAGTCTCACTGCCTATGCTTTTAGTCCACTCCCACATCTACCCGGTAGAAGTGGGTGCTATCATATACAAAATTAGCATATAATTTTTTCTATGCTCTGTTCCTTAATTAAAATCAGTTTTGCTGTTTTGTTTGAGTTTTTTCCTCCCTGAGAAAACTAATCCAGCAGAATTACATACACAGCCCCGCCAGCACTGCTTGTGGCCCCATTAAAAAGTTATAGCTGGACCTGACGGGGAGAGTAAAATGAGATGTTGCTTGAAGCACACAGCTCAGCAATACGCCTGCAGCAAGCAAAGGATGGGAACAGCTCTTCTAAGGACAAGATAGAGGGAAGTTAATTTTGAAGAGGCAGCTAGAATGCACTTCTAATAGCCAAAGCACTTTCATAGCATTTTAGACAATGTCATGAGTGCATTGCCTTCTGATAACATTTTTATTTCCTTTTCAATAGATGTGATTTTTTAGCTGTGGGAAAACTGCTGAGTGCACTAGGTGGTTGTGACAGAACTGCAAACAGTTTACTGCATTTTTGTTTCTGTGTGAGTGGGAGAGTGAGGTCTTCATTCAGCTACACTAAGATTTTAAGTAAAGTGACAACCTTCTGTCCACTCTTAGGGACAAAACTCAACCAAAAGAGTTATAAATAAAATAAGAAAACAGTTGGCTCAGGACTTAAATATTCTTACTTTATCTGTTAGACAACAGTGTGGTGTTAAACATAATAATATATATATATTCATGCATATAAACATGAGAAGATGAATATACAAATATATATATATACTGTCTGGGTACCCTCAGATGTAGGGAAATAGTTTTCTATTTGCAACTGTCAGTGTGTCGTGCTCAAGGGCCATTTATTTAAATATATATGAGTTGTTTTCAGTGCTTTTAGTGTTTCCATACGTTTCTAAAGTATCAGTTGGTTACTGTATGTCAGTAAGAAAATGAATGGGACTCTGCATTGAGTATTTACATTTAAAAAAAAAAAGTTTTCTTTTATAGCAGTCATTTTATTTTCAGCATTCTGCCAACTGAATAACTTTAGTATGTATCAAATATAGCCAAATTAATTAGAAAGCATTTATTTGCCTCTTAAGACATTTTCCTGAATGCAAACTATCTTTGTTGATAATCATTTCTATACATCTATTTACAGGTGTGTCCCTGTCTTCTGTATACAGAACTATATTTTTTCTTACGGATGGTTCAAAACCTGCTCAATGCATTCATTTGTCTAACCTTCACAGTTTACAGTTTCTGATCAGAATTTTTAGATACCCACAAAATTATTATATATCCCAAACATAATAGTGGTTTCTTTTTATTTGTATACCAACCTATTCACAAATTTCACTGCATCATGAGTTTGGTTTCATGAATAAATGAATCCTTGATGTAATCCATTTATCAAACATAAGGACTTGGAAGTCTGGGGACAGGCTTAAAAAAGTAGGGCCTGTAGTGATAGGACTAGGTACAGGGACAAAATTTTTTATGACGAGAGTGGTGAAACACTGGCACAGGTTGCCCAGCGAGGTGGTAGATGCCCCATCCCTGGAAATGTTCAAGATCAGGTTGGACGGGGCTCTGAGCAACCTGATCCAGTTGAAGATGTTCCTGTCCATGGCAGGGGAATTGGACTAGCTGACCTTTAAAGGTCCCTTCCAACCCAAATTATTCTATTATTCTATGAAAATCTGGCTTGTAGCCTTTCAGTGAACTATATTTTAGAGAAACAGATGAAAAGGACTGGGTTGTCCTAATTTCTTCAGGTGGAAAGAGTTTCAAAACAGAAATCCAAGCTTCTGGAAATCATCTGTTTGAAAGAGTTGGCATTACATCTATGAGTGTGCCTTAAATATCATGACTCAGAGAATTATAGTTTCTTGTAAATAATATACCTATCTTCTTAATTTCTGACAAAATGGAACATTATGAAGATGTAGGAGTTCATTTGGCAATAAGCTAAAAAATAACCTTAAGATGAAAAGATAGTAATAAAGAAATTAATGGAAATTATAACAGCAGTTAATTTGAATTTAAAATTATTATACCAGCATTTTATCATCCATGTTGTGAAGAAAAACACTAAAACAACTGATACTATTTTTATTTTTAATCATATCCACAGGACCTACCCTTGCATTTTGTATCTGGCTTGCAAATCATTTAAATAAAACATCTATACAATTTTGCAGGTAGGAAACTGAAAGAGACAGCCTGTTTTCAACAACATGATGAACAGTTACCCAGCTAGAAAAGGTAGTCAGCATATGGCTGGTCAAGTATTAAAGAAGGAATTTTGTGGTAGACTAGTGATACAAATGGGGCAGAACATAGCAATACATCATACTAAAAATTCGAATCTTTTTAACTAATACTTTTCCCAGAGGAGCTGGAGTACACACCTGTTCAGATTTACTCTTTCAAACTGAAGATAAGAATTCAAATTCCTATCAGACTTACCAAATAGAACTTGTTCCACTTTCTAAGCCAAGACCATTACTCCATCTCCTTGATATTGAAAATTAAAATGTACAAATTGCCTGAGTCAGCATTTTCCTACAACTAATGCCCACTAAGTTCAGGGAGATAACCTACTTGCAACCATAGGTGCAAGGCAAGCAAGCCACAATACATGTACCTTGGATATGAAGAGGCAGAGACTCTATTCTGTAAGTGTCTCAACAAGTTAAGGCTAAGGTTAGATCAGATGGCAGGGTGAGGGGCTGAAAATCTGACAAACCTAAGCATATTAGCAATTAATGTAATTTATTTTAAAGAGACCTGTGCAATCACCTTGTCTTTCCTAAAACCAATATATTTTAGTGAGTTAGAATTAGTATTTGTTGAAACCTTGACTTCTTATTTAATAACCAGAAACAAATTGAAAGTTACATTCTTTTTTCATAATTACAGATAACAGCTGACCTTCACAGCAAACCTGCATAAAATCTGCTGTAGTAACATCAGTATGCAATAATTCATTTCCACCCTCTATTTTATCTTTAACTACAATGTCAGGTAAAATGAAACATAATTTTTAAATATTTAAGCACATAAGACATATAAAATATATTTATCTTCCTAAAGATAAGTGTGACACTTCCCCACCCCCAAGTCACCAAGAACCTCTCCTAATCCCCACCGTGTTTCAAGGATGATGGAGAGCTGCCTCATAATGACATCACCCTTGGATCCATCCCATCTGGACCCATGGATGTGTGTATGTCTGACTAGCTTCAGTTGTCCCTAATTCTATCCCTTCCATTCCTGAAGGTTCAGGCAACATCTCCATATCCCTCCTGGGTCGTACATCCTGGTCATGAGTTCAGGAATCATGATGTTTAACACCATCTGAACCTCCCAACTTGGTTCTCTTCTATACAGGGTGATGGCCTAGGAAAACTCAGGGGTTCAGTACCAGGGTCACCAGGGTGTTCACTAAAAGTGATTTTCCTACCTGCCCTTAAGTTCTCATGTGTTGCACAGAACTGCCTACTTCAGCACTGACTTTAATAGTGGCTTGACTGGATAAGACAGTATCATTAGCCAACACCAGAACTGCAGGGTCATATTAGAATAAAAGCACATCTTATTCTGACTGATTTAAATGTTATGAGTAGTTCAGAAAAGCCCAGTCAATTATTAACAAAAAACCAATATCCTTTAAAATTCATAGCCTCTTTCAAATCATTGATCTTTCACATCCTGTTAATCAAACATATGTAATAAAATGAAATAAAAATACCCATTGTTGACAAAAGTCCCACAGAATACTTGGTCACCTACAATTTCAAGACCAAAATGCACTCTAGGCAATTTAGATTTTTCATACATTACCCAATTAAATTTCAAACTAGGAGCTGTTCTACTCTTATTCCAATAAATTACATTGCCTACCTTTTACCACCCCCACATCTGATTAAAGATCATATCCCTGGAGAACAAAAACTTAAATCATCTTAATGCTTCATTGAGAATTAGTTATAACACCAACTGAATGTGAACATTTAATTAATTCAATTTTTTCATCTGATGCAGTTGTCTTTGCCATGCTTTTGCTAAGCCATCAGCTGATCCTGTTTCACAGCTTACTCTTATCTTCAGTCATACCTGTTAGGTCCAGATTTTGTACATCCTGCAGCATACTAATTGGGTATTGCTCTTTCTTCTTAATTTATACCATCTCCTGTGTCAATAACATTAATAAAAGTAAAGCCCTCCTTTGAGATGGAGGTTGCACTACTTGACCTCCAAAAATCATCTTAATCTATTTTTAATATGATTCTCTGAGTTAACACTGATGGGGCTCAAAAAACTATGCAAACACCACTTACTAATTCCTGATCACCTAAATATAATGCACCTTTTCACTAATTAAATGCCAGCTGTATCTAGGTAGGTAAAACCAGTAAGTAACACTAAACCATGCACTGGCCTCTGGGTTACATATGGACCATAGACTTTCCCTGCAGACTAAATAGCATATAATAATTTAAGTAAACTTCCATAAAACTATGTAAGACTATTTATATGTTTTTTTTTAAAATGTTAGTATGGTGAAATCCTAACAATGCAATAAATTAGAAGAATAGCATTCACAGAGACTGAGGGAAATTATAGAAGGATATTCTGCCCAAGAAGAAAAGCATATCAGAAAAAAACCCACCAAACAAACAACAAAACAAACAAAAAAAAAAACAACACAGAAAAAAAAACAAACAACAAAAAAAAACAAACAAAAAACCATCACAGAAAAAAAAAATCCAAGAAAAAAGAAAGAGAAAAAAAAGAAGAAGAAGAAACAGGTCAACCTTTAGATTTTGAAAGAACTAAAAAAAAAGTCAGCAAAAGAAAATACCTTTGTAAAAGGTCAGCTGAACCCAATGAGTTCAAAAGTTTTCAGGGTCTGGACAATGTGATTCCCCACTGGATTAAACATTATTTGCAATACACACCATAAAGAGAGCTGCAGGAGTAGCTGTAATCCACCTTTTCACATACCAACACTAAAAACTCTGAAAGACTTCAAGTCACAAGACAAAAACAGAAGCACAGATGGCCTTTCACAGCCATGTGGACAAGTAATATTTCTGAAGCTAAACCCCAGACTGCTTCCTACTCAGCCCCACGCAAGGCCTGACTCAGGTGCAGAACTTCAGAGTAAATGACCTTACATAAAATGAGAGGCTTCAATTCTGAAGCTCTGCTGCATTGCCATATTATGGCAAGTACTGGAAACTAGAGGTGTTAATGAAGATAACTGCAGGAAAGGATAACACTGGATACAGTAAGAAAGCCTTATACTATACAGAATAGACTGATCATCCACTTACAAACCCCTACAAATTAAATTATTTATATGAGATATGGTTGTCTTCTTCAGTCTTTTTTTTTTTTTTTTTTTAATCTGTTCTCCAAAAAAACAACAGGGACAGAGCATGTTGAGAATGGCTATGTGGAAAGGCCAGGGAAAGTGATCCGACCTTTTGCAGATTGCAGTGGCCAGTTCAGAAATGCTCTCATTTGCAGAATCAGAGGCAGGGCAGGAACAGGCAAGGAACTGCATTTCAGACCACTGAAACTACAGGGAACTCCCTGAAAATGCCAAACAGTGAAATGCATAGATTATTTCCTGTTTGGGAATATATTTGGAATCATAAACCACTGTGAAATTATCTCCAACAAAGCAAATAGAGTATTATGTCTTTGAGTAAAGCAGCATGTCAGGGTACCTGAGGAAAGTAAAACTACGTATTAATCTCCCAATCAACTAATAACAACTATATACACTTCCCAGAATGGGGATTCCAGAGTGTCTCCTTTGCCCCATATACAAACTGAATGTTAAAGCCAATTTTGTAATTATAATATTTACCTCTTATCTCACCCATACTTATGAAGAAAGCCTTATTTTGTCATTTATTTCATCTGACATAGGAGTAAGCAGTAAATCAGCAGAACCACAGAGGATACACCTATCAGCATATTGTCTCTTTTATTTAACTTCTTAAACTTGAAAACATGACTCAAATATTTTTGTGATTTAGTTATCCTGACCCTAAATATTAAATCTCTTTAAAATATTATAAGCGCTCCATTCCAGGGTTCTTGAAATTACTTGGAATTTTCAAAGCCTACTTCCACCTTCGATCAGTCATATGAAAACATCAGATTCAGTGATTTGTTTTTTACCAGTTAAAAATCTCAATGTGACCCTCACATTTCAAAGTGACTTGTCACAACATTTGTACAACGTTGCTATCTGTAACTGGGCAACAAAGTGCTCACTAAAAATCACTACTTCAAATGACATAAACATTCTATAACAAGTTCAGCTTTTGGAGTTGCTTTTATTTACCAATAAACAATACACTGTATTCACTGTAATTGTTATCACTCATGCATTTGATATTAGTAGGAAATATCCTGAAGGAAGAAATTTTCCATTAAACTGATGAATCACTAACTTTAGGGCTGAATTCTGATCTTTGATGTGGCATAAAGTTAGCCTCCATAGGGAGGCTTCAAGCACTGTTCTTTTGTGCAAATTTGCCTTCAAGGTAGGGTTCTCTGCATTAAGAACATCCTCATCTTTTTTAGGCCACTGACAACTACAGTTATCACTCTTGCCATTATTATTTCATAACTCTGTTTCACAGGTAGGAGATAGCTTTGGGGCAGTCATATATTTCATTATCATGTATTTTTCATTGCAGCCTCGAACATAAATTCATTTGGGAGAAGACTTGCACAAATTTGAATAAAGTAATAAAAATCTGACACCTATTTTTTAAACTGGAATACTTAAAAAAAGAAAAAAAAAAAGAAGAAAAAAAAAC
>JANZLQ010000005.1:11009538-11024092 GCA_026212715.1 Elanus axillaris | reverse complement strand
TGTAATATTTAAAAAAATAAAAAAAAAAAGAAGAAAAAAAAACCAACCAAGAAACTGTGCTCCCTGTGGCAATAGTTCATTATAATTTCAATAGGAAGCTCAAAGGAATGCCTTTTCTCCCTACGGGCTGGACTCAAGCTTACCTATAATGCCTTGAAATGGAAAGAACTGACATATTTCCCAGTGATACTTGGAAAAAGGCACACATTCCTCAGTGAACAATGCAAAAAGTCTTGGTACTAAAGCAGACAATGTTAATCATGCCCTCACTATCAGTTCCAATGCTCATTTTCTGAAGAATGGCATCCAAATCACAGTTAGAAATTATAACACTGGATTCCAGACGTGAGAGAGGAAAGTGAACAGCAAAAACACTGGAGTACCATGAAATTACAAGAAATAAGAACAATAAGTCCTGTTGTATAAAAAGGATGGAGAACAGATGTAAGACCAAAGAACATAAAAATATGGTTTTCCTGCTTACTCCTCCTCCCCATATACTAAAGACAAGACGCTTTGTGCTATCTTATAACAGGATTTTTCTACATCTTCACTACAGCAAGAAGTGTATTTTTTAACCCTTAACCATTATTTTTGTTACACACTGCATTGAGAGATACAAGTCCCCAAAGGGTAATTAATTTATTACATAAAAAAGATAAAGTAAGTATGCTCTATGATATCTAGAATATAATAACTTAAAAGAGAAACATCTCTGAATATGTTGTATATTTGAGAAGCACGGGACAGAGGCTTGGAATACTCTCAGGAATCAAAAAGTGCAAAAACCAGGAAGTATTTTCTGAAAATAGAAATATGTTAGGACTTCTATGGGAATCTATCAATTTTTCTATTTTAATTTCATAAAATTTTAAATGTATTATAGACTTAATTATTAATTCCAAGTACTACATGCCAGTACCAAAAGATATAGGTTAATATTCAAGATATATTTCAACAAAAATAAAAATATAGTTGAAAAATATGACATTTATTACAGATTAGAAATTCCTGTTCTAATGAAACTTCTCTAAGGCTTTAAAATGTTGCCTATATGGATGTATCAACAGTCCTACTCTGACAGTCTTTCATAATGGAAGATATAATTTATATTAGCAAAAATGTTCTTTCCCTCTTATAGCTTAGGTCCATCTAAGAGCAATTTATCCTAGCAAAATGTCTCCCTTGACTATATTAAGAAAAGGCTAGAACAGGGCATTTGTCTGTATAGCTAATACACATTATAGTGAGAAGGGAAAAAAACAAATAAAACCAAACCTCAATGAAATCTTTGTCATATTGCCAAGAATCAGAATAAATGGCACAGATGCAGCTGAAGTTGTCAAAGAGCTCAAATTTAAAATACCTCCATCAAACATCAGTCAACTAATAATTCAGTCAATTTACAAATTTAGCCATTAGCCCATTTCGATATCATGATTCTCTAACAATGTACAAAATATCACCTAAAACAAGTGCTAAATGGTGTCTTCCAGTGAAATTTTCACATGCCTAATTCTACCACACACCATAAAGAGATGCAACATTAAACAGAAAATATAAGACCTAGATATGTAATATTATTTAATCCATTACCTGCAAGATCTTGGCTGCTGAAAAACCCTAGTAGCTTCAGAAAGAGAAGAAAATTAATCTAAAAATAGCTGCAACTTACACACATGAAGAACAGCACTAACAAAAATAATCCCTAAAAAGACCTACAATACATACAAGGGATACTTGTTGGAGCCTTCTTGAGCGCAGGGGTGTACAAATCACAGTTATTGTCAAGTTAGCTAATTACACTTCCCAATCTGTATGAAATATCCTTTGTCCACTTACTCATTGTAAATGATGGGGCAAATTTGTTATGACTTATTTTAACAATTTTTTTTTCAGCATCAAAGAAGCAAAGGACAAAGAGAAGATAAAAAGAAACACAACACATCCTGATTGTGACTGTATCCATTTCACAGCTGCCCGTTATGTTACAATGTCAAACCACATTGGTTGTCATACAATGAAAGCAGAGAGAATAAGAGCACCACAAAACTTTAGATAAGGAAGTTAGCTGGCTACTATATTGCTAGGCTGCCCTATTGTAAAAAGAGACTAGGTCTTCTAAAGCCTGGCACTTAAGCTCTTCCTAAATTATTTCAGACAAATTACTCACTGGTAATGCCTATCCTTCACTGTCTAGGAAATGCTGAAAAATGTGTAGCTTCAGCTTAGGAAGAAAATGATGCTTTGAAATCTACCTGTAGCTAAAACCAGATGTTACGATACTGATTTTGTTATTTGTATACTGGCATCCAGAACCAGTCAAATCACTGAGATAGTACTCCTCTTACATAGGCAGATACAAGGGAGATTTCTAAAGGTAAATATTATCATCAGAATAAGGTTAAAAAAAACTTCCCAAAACTGGAGGAAATTGGTATCTGCTGGATGACCTGCAATAGGTAAAGCAAGCCTTGCCCCAGCTTCCTTTGTACTGTCAGGACAGGTCTTTACATGCAGTCTCACTTTTCAGTCCAGCAACTGGCAGCTGTTGGACTTGCAGAAACCTGGCATCACCCTTCCAGCCTCTAGAATAAAGTTTCTTTATACCTGTTACCTTTGAGACTCAATCTCTGGAGTTCTGCCCTGCCCCAGCTGCAGACCCTCCTCCCAACTGACCATATTCAGGTGGCACATACTCCTCAATGGCTGTACCTGAACCAACACATAGATCCTGGGACACTGGCTTATGGAGAAAACTCTTGTTTTCTGCTGCCCAGCTACAAAATACATAAAATACTATACTTGTTTGTTCAATAAATCAAATCATTCTGCCATTTTTCAATGTATGTTATGAGGAGAAAAGCCAAAAAATTCCTGAATTCTGCTGTCAGGAGAAAAATAATTCAGCATTTCTTTGATCAATCTGGAGTGGATTCAAACTTGATTTCAAGTAAACCTGGGCTAATTCGTGATCAGACTTCTTTTTACTGAGTTAGTCATGTCTGCAAATCAAAACCAATTTTGCAACACTTGATACCATTAATTAGTAGAAAAGAAAAGAATTGTGTAAGGATATAAGCAGAGACTCAATAAACCTCCAGTGCCACTGTCAGCATGCCTCTAAATCTCAGTGTCTCTTCTAGGGAAGAAGCAGACCTACGAGGAGTGTGCCTCTTAGATAACCATTCTGTTCTCTGCTTACTTCTGCCCAATATTTACTTTGACCATACATTCTTTTTTTTTTTTTTTTAAAAATGAAGGAAGTTTGGGCGTGGAAATTATTTTGCCTTCTAAAAAGCATAGGCTGTGTACTTTCAGCTTTACATTTTAAAATGGGAGATGGATTCAGTGGATGGAAAGAGAACAGGTTATAGCTTACCCACATTTACCAATGAAGATTAGGGTGTTTTAAAAAAACACTTATAAAACAGCAGGCAAAAGATTATTACAATAAATTCCTATGTTCTTTACCTGATGTATTCCACGTTATTTGCCCAGGATTGTGGTGTGTCAAAACCCACCAGGAATTTTTTGAAATTATGTTTATATTCACACCTAATCATCCTTTCTTAGTTTTACAACAGTTTTCAACTTGATGTAGATACATATTTTTTCATCATTATTATTTAAAACTTGATAGCTGCGTTTATACTGCAGTTTTAAAGTCAAAGAGAGCTAATTCACATATGATTCCAAAATAACAGGGCATGACTGAATTAGGATACTGTCTAAACCATGTGGCAAAGACAGCTTATCAGTTTTAAAAGATTTCTCCTTGCAAGTTTTATAAAGTAATGAAAAATTGGTTTTCATATTTAAAAAAGCCATAGGCATGCTCCAGATCGCTTTCCTCTAGTGGAACCCACACATTGACCCTAGTCACAGTGAATTCACATTTTCTGCAGGTACTTACTGCCCAAATAGACTCATAATTCTAGAGCCTTCACATTAATTCAGTAAAATAAAGTGTTACTATCATTTAATACATGATCAGTAACTGTACAAGAACTGTTCCGTTAGTCATGACTGCAGTCCAACATGGGACTGCATGAAGGAAATCTCTAATAAATCACTTGTGCTAACTAGAGACACAACTCTTGCCAAGAGATGCAACTGGCTGCTCCCAATTAAAACTTAATAAGGAAGACCTATAGAGGAGCAGCAAACGTCCAGTGAGGTGTGGCTGGTTTCATGTTAAAGAAACACTTGTTTGTTTATTTGTAATACTTAGTCCTTTCAGTTAAATCACCAAAAAATTTCAATCTTTTCCTTAGGCTGTTGTAGCTTGTGCAGGAAGGAGTTTATAAAACCAGGACAAGAAATTACACAATAAAAAAGGTAGAAAAGGAGCAAGATGCAAAAAGGACATGAGAGAAACATTAAGGAAGGAGTCAAGGAAGAATGAAAATTAAGCAATAGAAAATAAAAATCAGTGCATAGTGGAGAGGTGGATTACCTGAACTCATGGAAACAGAAAAATTAGATTTAGAAAGAAAGTATAAAGATGATGTGGATTCACTAGAAATAAAATGGAGACCAGCACAAAAAAAGAGGAAAGAACTGAAAAGTGAAGCAAAGATGACTATAAATAGGGTCAGAGTACAAAGGACAAGAAGAAAAAAAAGAGGCAAATCAATATTAAAACTTATGGTAAAGAGCATCTTAATGCGATAGCACTTAGCTGTCCAATAAAAGCACTCCAGCATTTGTCCAAATACAACACAAGCAGTTGACACCTGCAAATTAAAGTGCATGACATAGACTGCAATATATCAAACTGAAAGGGTTCTAGGGAAAAGGACAGTGAATGAAAACCTGAGAGACCTGTATTAAATTACAAGTTTGGCCATTATCTTCCTATGAGATATGAAAAATGGTAATATAATACCTCCTACCTTGTTGTGAGGATAAAACTCATTAATTATCATGAAGTGCTCACACATTACCTACAGCACTGCAGGGGAAATAAGCAAGTAGAATCTAATTGCTGTTGTAGGATAAAGAGTACAAAAGGTATATTACTGATTGATGGACTAAGGGGTTACAAACTGATTGTTTTATCTGAGAGACTTAGAAATCTAAAGGCCAAAGAATGATTGGTCTCATGCTTTTTTTTTTTTTTTTCTGTTTTTTTTTAAGGCCAAGCAAACACAGTCATTAGATTCAAATAGACCCATCGAGACAGCAGATGAAAAATGAGAGAAGGATCTCCTGAATGTGGTCCATAAACGGGAAGAAGAAAAGCAAGCTATACTGCAGCGTATTAACACACACCAGAAAAAATACACAGAATTTAAGTTAGAGTTCTGATAAAGCTATAATTTTAAAAGGAAGAGTGGAGACAAATGGAAACTGGCAGGCAGGACCTGTGAGATTAATTTCTTCTAATTCTTCAACACCTGAAAGTTAAGATCTAAAAGGGTCCATTATAGGAACCTGGTTAACAAACAGAAACACACATCTAGAAGTCAGCTTACCTTAGAAACCTATCTCAGAATAAACCAAACAGCTCTCTAGAGGTATCCCAGTGTCTGGCTTAGATATCTAATTTTAATAAATAAATCTCTGCTACTAATTATTCCTACTTGAACTGAAAGATAAATACAATATAATGTCCTGTGATTAAAAGAAAGCTCATGGCATGTGAGAGAAAAATACATGAACTTGTTAGACACAGCAAAGAATGGATGGCAAATGCAGTTTTACTAGCCAGTGCTTCAGAGATGATTCTATTAAAATCTCTCTCTCTAAAAAAAGATGCCACCTAAGTCCTCTCAAGCCTTTTTTCAGACAGGGACAGGGGAGAAAAGTCTGTGGGTTTTGCATACATAGTTGAGACCTGGATGTCGGTTTTCTCAAAAAAATTCAGTTCTCAGATCACTGACCATTTTATCCTTATTACTTCTTCTTTCAAATTAGATTATAATGACAGCAGAAGCACAAATACATCTATTTTCACACTCAATGTGTTTTATCAAAAAGTATTTAACAGATCTTACCACCTTAATGGGACAAAAATCACCTGTAAGCATACCTATAAATTTCTATTCCCAACAAAGTGCTACAATTAGAATACAATTTTTTCTTTGATTCCTAATCCACATTTATCTAATCAGCCTCAACTTTACTGATGAAGGAAAAGAATGCCTACATTTTAATTTTTTTAAGAAATTTTTGTGTAAAAATTTTAACAGTAAAAAACTCAAGACCCATGGAAGAGAATTTTTTAGGAGGTGCATGTTAGTGGTTCCTGAAATACTGGGCCTTTTAAAGGGATCCAAATCTGCATGTATAAATTACATCTCTAAAATGATTGTTCTTTTTCTATAATATAAATAAGATTTATTTTGTTTATTTAGATTTAATACTGATATTGCAGCTGAAGGAGGATAACATTTAGTGTCATTATGAAATAGTCATCATTTCTAAATAGCAAGAATCACAGAATGAAAGAATCATTTACATTGGAAAAGACATTTAAGATCATCGAGTCCAACTATAAATGTAACACTGCCAAGTCCACCGCTAAGCCATGTCCCTAAGTGCCACATCCATGGGTCTTTTAAATACCTCCAGGGATGGTGACTCAACCACCTCCCTGGCCAGCTTCTTCCAATGCTTGATAAACTTTGCAGTGAAGAAATTTTTCCCAATATCCAATCTAAACCTCCCCTGGTGCAATGTGAGGCCACCTCCTCTTGTCCTATCACATATTACTTGATAGAAGAGCCCCCACCTCACTACAACCCCCTCTCAGGTACTTGTAGAGAGCGATAAGGTCTCCCCTCAGCCTCCTTTTCTCCAGGCTAAGCAGCCCCAGTTCCCTCAGCTGCTCCGCAGAGGACTTGCACTCTAGACCCTTCACCACCTTCCTTGCTCTTCTTTGGATGCGAAGAAGCAGAATTCCAGTATGTTTCTCTAGGATGAACAAATCCAGCCCTTAGCAGATATGCTGAACCAATGAGGCATCAGTGGCTGAGATATCTGAGACTGGCCTCTCTTTTCATAGTGTAATTAGAACTCATGGGGAACTTTTTAATGGTATCTCCTTGAGTCAAAACATTTGTTCTGATCAGCTAGCCAAAAAGGCTTAAATAACTGACAGAAAGCACACATTCTCAAACAACCAGAGCTTGTAAATATTGTACTTCCTTGGTATCTTTTCCCTTCACATTGTTTTCTAAACTTAGAATTAAATAAAGAGATTAAAAGCAAAGCAAAACAAAAAAAAACCCTCCTTTTTTTCACTTGTCCCTTTTTACCCTTTTGATTTGAGGACTGTTATGAAAGAAAGAAATACTTATTTCAACACATATAGCCCTATAAACATACTGGCAACTCAAACAGAACCACAGTCTCAGTGCTGTATTTTTATATTTTACACAGTCCATATAGCACATATCTGCAAAACATTTCAGCCCACTAAGCTGAAATTCCTAGGACTTAACATTTTTCATTTTGATTCAAAACATTTCAAAATAATAACTTAAGCTGGTGTTGGGTTTTGCTATTGCACTCTGTGCTGCTGACGCCATATACTACAGTGTTACTTCGTTCTTGACAGACTGACCCTGACTCACAAGGACTACTCTTAACTGGATAATAAAGGCTATTATAAATGTCATTCCAAAACTTCAAAAAGACATGAAAAGAAATAAACAGAAACAGAAATACAAATACATTGGTGGAATAAAAAATTTTTATTTTGGTTTTTTTTGGACGTTTTGGTGTTGGTTTTTTTTTCTGGGGGAAAAAAATTCCTAAGGAAAGTCAAAGAAAATGAGAACAAATTCTGGAAGAGTATTTCCTTCCTGCCTTGCCTAACAAATGTGGATTTATGTTGTAGAAGTAGTCACCTCAAGACCTTTCCTAATACTATTTAATTATAACAGATAGAGCAGGGCCTTCTCCTTCACACCATAATCCACCATCACTATATGGTACATTTAGATTCAAAATCCAATGTTTAAGCTTTTTAATTCTGTTTCCAGAAGCGATTAGCACCTGCAATCCCAGTGCATTTCATAAGAAGAGAACAGTATCTTTCAAAATTGTTACTTTTAATGAATTTTACTTAAAGCATGTGAATTTTAAAACTCAGGACAGCAGACTTTGTTGTATCTGAATTCCAGAACTCATGACTCTATATAAGCATATCAAATAGTTCTGCTTGACATGATCTATGTACCTTCTTTAATTGCCTTACAGCAGAAGCATCAATTACAATAGTGATGCCATCAATCTCTAAAGAATACTTGATTAAAAAGTGCAAATGAAGCATGCTGGCAATTCTGATTAATACGTTTACAACATTTTTATATGGTTTTATAAATTAAATCTATAATGAAGACAAGCAGTTGTATTATCTCAAGTGAAGGTGAGCATAACTTGTCTTCTCCCCACAAGACATTAAGATTTGTAATAGTTAAAGCCAGATAGGAAACTTCAAACCATTTAAAGTAAGAGTTTTAGTAGAAGCAGGAATTGAAATATCATACATCTTGCCTAAATCTTGGGAATGGATATTCAATTTCTCCAAAGCTGATTACAGTTGTATGAGTGATCACAAAGTGCATGAAAATAGTTACTCAGTAACATTTTACATGGGCTTTCCCCTCATGTAAAAAAAATTCTTACAAAGAATACAGAACAAGATAATATGATGTTGGAAAATAGGGCCAGAAAATGGTTCCTTCAGAGTGAAGTAAATTATTTACATTTATCATTTTGATTCTCCAGTCCTATAATTATGATTTTATTACATTTCAAAAAGTGAATGATACTTCTGTCAGGATCTTTTTTCTCCCAGCACATTCCCTGCCTGATCAGCAACTCAGACTGTATGAGGGAAGACAGACTTTGAGAATTAGAGCATAAAATATTATCTGGATCTTGAGGAAAAATTTCAAGACATTTCTAAGTTTCTTGATTTCTTGCTTCTGCAAAATACTCAAATGCTAGTCTTAGAGTTTCATTAATATTTTAAAACCCTTACTTTTCTGTGATTACAGGCAATGAAACAAAACCCCATACTACTTACATCATTCTGATCATCTTTTGCATTGTAATAGATTATGTCATTATTCTGTAAGAGAAAGAAAAGTAATTCTGTTAGTTTGAAAGTAAAGAATAACGTTTTCTAGCAATAATTTGTACTAAAACACTTTTAAAAGTAAACCTGCATTTCTTTATGTATTATTATCTTTGAAGTATGACAGAATCAGACCTTCTGTTGCATGTCATATTTCCCATGCTTGTGTTTAACTTTTAACATTCATTTAAGGCTTCTTCCCTGTTAAGCTATGTAAGTGTCCCAAAAAGCCAGCTAGAAAAGTACAGACAACATTGGACAAAATCCAGAGTTCATAAAACTCTTCTGTAAGCTGTTTCTTTTACAGACATATGACTCTCTCACTATGCAATTAGGTGATTTATACACCACGACATCTAGCAGGCAATAGATACAACGACACATGGGCATTGCTAAGTGGGTTAAGTATTTGTTGCACACATGTTTATTGTTTTATTCACCTCCCACGGTGAAAATAAAATCTGGGAAAATACATCACAGGAGAGTCTGGCTGTTGTAGCATAGAGTGGATCCTGGCAGCTCTGTGGAAACGCTGTACTATGTAATTCAAGGAAAGCAATGAAGGAGAAGATTACTAGTTTCCATCACAGAATCAGTCAGAAGCTTCATTCAGTGTAATGTCTACAGCAGCTGAAAATTGGGGTATTTCCTATGGAATATAGTATTCTTTTCTCCTGAAATAATTCTGAACCATTTAAAAGCTTTAAAGATTTAGGTTCACTGTAGTAGCTTTCCACTAAATAGAATTGCTGTAATGTGCCCTATACTTTTTTGAATGAAAGTAAGAAATTGTTATGTGCATTTCTGTATGAAATAGACACATATATGTACATAACATTTTTTTAAGTCCCATTACAGATTTTGAATAAATAAAGAAAAGGAGTAGAAGGTAATTTTTTTCATGTCCAGCAGCTTGTTTAAGGTGATTAAGGTGATAGGTGATTGCTGTTAACTGCCAAAATAGTCTTAATTTATATTTTCAGTTCTGTTTATGGTAATACCTTTTTATTTATGTATCTAAATTGAAAGTTGACCACAAAAAAAAGTATTTTTTCTTTTATAAATACAAACAGGAAAGTATTATTTCAGTAATCATTTTTCAAGTGTGTAAGACGACAATTATTACATACACTAAAAAGGAACCATGACATGCTACAAGGTAATGCAGTTCATTTTTATAAACCATCATTTTCCTCACTTCATAAATAATGACATTGTTCATTCTCCTTTGTGACCTTTTTGAGATCCAAACATGAACTATATTAGAGATGACCTAAATGCCATTTTGAGGTAAATGCTATTAACTCTTTCTTTTTCCTTAAAAATGCACTTTTTTACTTTTCCATCAAGACACTGTTCTATCCGCAGGTCAGTTGGTTTTGTACCACTATCTGGGTAACTAAGCCAGACCTCAGTGTGTTACAGACACATGAGGACATTCCTTTCATCACTGAAGACCAAAGCTAATTGCTTATTCACTTGATTGTTGTAAAGAAAAGACCATGTAATGCTCGTGGAAGCCTTCAAGTAATTTGGAAGAGGTAAAAGTTCGATTTTCTTCAGATCCTCTTTACTTTGTACATGGTTGTGTGTAAAAGAACTGTTCTGTAAATAATTTGATCTGTTCAAAAAGCCATGTGATTCTTTAGCAGGCAACATTTAAAACTGCAAAGGCTCCAACTCTGAGTGGTACTAGCTGGAAATCTTAGACGAATTGTTTTCATCACAAGATGATCCGTTTAATTAAAAAAAAAAAAGTTGTTTCACTTCAGAAGGCAGGGGAAAAGAATACTTCTTTCACCACACCTCCTTAAATTATGTTATTTTATGTTGTTATGTTATATGTTATATGTTATATGTTATGTTATGTTATGTTATGTTATGTTATGTTATGTTATGTTTGTTATGTTATGTTATGTTATGTTATGTTATGTTATGTTTGTTATGTTATAGCAGCTCCCCTGCAATCTTTTCCCTGGAAGCTTTTGTTTGGGAAAAATTACACTAGGAAAAGCAATACAGACATATTTATCTGGATATTATGTTTATATAGTTTTTGTTTAGTGGTTTCATTTTAAAATGGAATATTTTCATAAAACGCAACTCTATTAGGCCTTCAACTGTACTGACTCTCACCTAGATATCAGTTTATTTCCCCACCCCCTTCCCATTGCTCAAGTTTACCCTAACAGTATACTTTGTCAAAGAATCATTTAATGCATACGATTTTTAACACTGTCCTCTATGCATACAATTCTGTTTATCTACTTAAACAAAATGATTCTTTATTGTCACAATTATATTTTCCTCTGTCTTTTATATTTTTATTTATTTGTTTAAATTGATCGAAGTTGGCATAGTATTGCTATCTACTTCTACTGGACTAAACAGAATTTTTTAAATCACCTATTAAAGAATTACATTTCAGAAACATGACATATTTACAGGTTAATTAAAATAACAGTCCCCACTCCCCCAAATGAATTAGATATCTTCTTAGGCTATTCATATCTTGTAGCTCATTACCCTGCCTGGAGATATCACCTATACAATGTATAAGCTAACACTGACATTGGTCATATCTCACTGCTCTTAATATAGAAAATATGAGATATACATTGTTAAAACACACTGAATGCTGTATAGTTCACAAATTAGATTCATGGATCAGTTAGATTTTTAGAGGATAATTTTTCATAATTTAACCACTTCTAGCTGACAAGAACAAATTGGCTTGTTGCTGGTTCTCAAGCAAGTAGTTTAGTTATTTATTAACTTCTTGACACAAAGAATTTGAATCTTCCCACTGTTATACACTTCTGCAATCAGGTAATATTGCACACTTATTCAGCAAGCCTAAGATACAATGTAAATATTCTAGATATTTATTTTTGTTCTTTACTTAGTAATGCTATGAGAGTGGTAAATACTCACTGTTACTTCTGTTCATAAATTAACAGATTTAGTAAGACAGCCCTGGAGCTGAACTTATAGAAGAATGACTTTAGAAGACCATACACATAAATGAGAAACTTTAGCATACTATCAGTATACAAGTTTACAAAAGGTATGCAGTTGCAAAGGTGAAGGGAAGTTTTCACTGTCATTAATTCCTCTTTTAAAGCGAACAGTTTCAGCATCTGACACGGATATGCAAGGCATATAAAAATTACATTAAGGACAAGGTCATAAATATTTTGTTACTCATACTTTTTTCTTCTATTCTACCCTCTTTTTTCTTCTATTCTACCCTAATAATCTTTTTTCTTCCACACTTTCATTGATATTATTATCTGCTGAAGTTAGATTGTTCTATTGTCTTTATATTGCTTTTCATCTCGATAGTACTTTGTTTCCCAGCTTTGCATATAAAACAAGTCCAATGGAAACACAACATATAGAGTAGTATTAATGACTTCCTAAATTTCACCACGCAGAATCCAAAGTTTCTGGTCTCTATGATCTCTATGTCTAGAGGTTTGAAGAAACACATAGATTCATCAAGTAGAAGAAAAGGATGGGAAAATATAATCATTCAGAACATCTGCACATGAAATTTGGATTCATACCAACACTAACTTACACTCGCATTTTGATTCTCTGTGCTGCAACTTAACAGACAAAGTCTATTGATTCAACTAGTTAAATGCCTAATCTCAACTCAGGATTATGTGAATGGAACTGAATTGGCTTGTCATCCAAAGAAATAATATTTTTTTCAAATTCTGGTGGGTTGACCATGGCTAGATGCCAGGTGCCCACCAAAGCCACTCTATCAATCCCCTCCTCAGCTGGGCAGGGGAGAGAAAAAATACTGAGAAGCTTGTAAGTCAAGATAAGGACAGAGAGAGATCACTCACCAATTGCCATCACGGGCAAAACAGACTTGACTTGGAGAAAATTAATTAGATTTATTACCAGTCAAATCAGAGTAGGATAATAAGGAATAAAACCAAATATTAAAAACACCTTCCTGCCACCCCTGCTTTCCTCCTGGGCTCAACTCCACTCCTGATTTTCTCTACCTCCTCCACTGCAGCAGTGCAGGGGGACTGGGAATGGGGATTGGGTCAGTTCATCACACCTTGTCTCTGCCGCTCCTTCCTCCTCAGGGGGAGGACTCCTCACTCCTCCCCTGCTCCACCGTGGGGTCCCTCCCACTGGAGACAGTCCTCCACAAATTCCTCCAATGTGAGTCCTTCCCATGGGCTGCAGTCCTTCAGGCACAGACTGCTCCAGCGTGGGTCCCACACCAGGTCACAAGTCCTGCCAGGAAACCTGCTCCAGCCTGGGCTCCTCTCTCCACGGAGCCACAAGTCCTGCCAGGAGCCTGCTCCAGCGCGGGCTTCCCACGGGGTCACAGCTTCCTTCGGGCATCCCCCTGCTCCGGTGGGGGGTCCTCCCCAGGCTGCAGGTGGAGATCTGCTCCCCCGTGGACCTCCCTGGGCTGCAGGGGGACAGCCTGCCTCACCATGGTCTTCATCACCATGGGCTGCAGGGGAATCTCTGCTCTGGCACCTGGAGCATCTCCTCCTCTTCCTTCTGCACTGACCTGGGGGTCTGCAGGGCTGTTTCTCTCACTCACTCCTCTCTCTGGCTGCAGTTTCTATGCCCACTGCAACTTTTTTTCCCTTTCTTAAATCTGTTCTCCCAGAGGCACTACTACCGTCGCTGATGGATTCAGTCTTGGCCAGTGGCAGGTCCGTCTCGGAGCCGGCTGGCATTGGCTCTGTCAGATGTGGTGGAAGCTTCTGGCACCTTCTCACAGAAGCCACCCCTGTAGCCCCCCTGGTACCAAAACCTTGCCACACAAACCCAATATACCAATCAAATTCTTTCAAGAACAACACAAAGGTATTACATTGCAACAAGATATATCTAACTCTACAGATTAATATAGTAAATTTTGATAATATAGCTATGTCATTTTGTTTGTAAAAAATATATATATCCTCCTTTACTCTACCAAGTGCCAAAGATGAAAGCTCCTTGTCATCATTGCCACATAATGGCTTCTGTAGCAAAATCTGCTCTGTAAATCCAATGCTAGACTTCCAAGACTTGTCCATGAAATACAGACCCCATCAACTGGTCAAGTTTCTTCTTCAGTGGAAACATTGTATGTGTGATTTTTGAAGTATCTGCTTTTCCACAAGAGATGTTTCCATTTCATTCAGAAAAGAAAAAAAAAATAGTGGAAATCTTAAGATTTTCAACAAACATCCAATACTATTGTTGTGGTTTCAGCCCAGCCGGTAACAAAGGACCACGCAGCCGCTCGCTCACTCCCCCCACCCCCCTCCGGTGGGATTGGGAGGAGAACCAGAAAGAGAAAAGGAAAGAAACCCGGAACCTCAAGGGTTGAGATAAGGGAAATTTACTTGGGCAACACAAAAAGAGAAGTTAGAACAATAACGATACAAATAAGAGAATACACAAAATGAGTGATGCACAGTGCAA
>JANZLQ010000005.1:10982720-10995571 GCA_026212715.1 Elanus axillaris | reverse complement strand
TTGGGGGATGGGGGGAGGGGTGAGCGGCTGTGTGGTGTTAGTTGCTCGCTGGCGTTAAACCACGACAATATAACTCTTATTCTTATTGAAGTTCACAGCATTTTAGCACTCCCATCAGAATCTATGGTAACACATGTAGGCTTGGGCCCTTATGCTTTGTATAATTCACTTTAAAGTTCTTGTACTGTTGAGCACTTCTTTGAAATTCACCTCTTTTCTAAAATTCAGAGTGGGCAGATAGACAGATAACAGAAGATGTGAGGAAAGAGCCAATGTGAGAAATTTTAAACAAAAGAAATACTATCTATTGTGAAAAGTGAAATTACGACAGGTATTTGATGAATAAAGACAGGCAGTCAGAAGGCTCTTGCATACCTAACCAAAAGGGTTACTGAAAAAAGAGCTTAACACTGGAAGAACATAATGAAGAAGAGAGTGTGAAGTAAATTGGAAAGCATATATTAAATTGAGTTTGAAGTAATACATATTTTTTTCTCAAAATTTATCTTGTGATGCTTGAGGACTATTTCAGTTCAGTTCTCAACACCACCATTACACAATATTACAGAAGCATGAACTGAGATTTCAAAAAGCCAAAGAGGAAGGAACTACAAGTGTTTAAGAAGGGTTAATGGAAGATGGGAAATTTCGGCTGAAGAGGAAAGAAGGAGTGCTGCAAAAAAGGGTAAAGTGTCTTGTCAAGGATGACTCCATGTTCACATCCAGAAAAGACACAGAGGTGCAACTGGAGAGAAAGGCAGGAGAGAATTGCAGCAAAGAAGTCATTCCCAAATCTTTCCCATCAATGAACTCTTTGGTAACAGCCTAAACTTCCTGGGCCTCCTTCCCCTCCCTTCCCTGCTCTTTTCTCCTTTTCACACAGTTCAGGGTACAAACTTTAATATCCGCCTTGCCAAAGATTGTTTTGTTTTGGTTTTACTTTAGGAAGTTTACTGAATGTGATAGGCCGATAACTCGCACAACTCCAGAAAACATTATGAGCAGAAACCATCCTAACTTAGCTACTCTTTGCCTGAGAAAGTTCTCCAAAACTACTTCAGCAGGTCTTGTACTGCAAATACCTCTTAATGCTTACGCTGTGATCTAAGACACTTTATCAGCATTATGCTAAAACCCACTATTCTGATGAGACCAGCAGTCTGTATGCTATTTGGACACAATGAATTGAAAATAACGGACATATGCAAACCATGCATGCTGGTGCAGAGTAAGCATCAGCCAATTGTGCAAACTGAGCCCAAGGGCCAGGACTCCTTATCTGCTGTGCTCCACAAAGATGCTGTTCATACTGAACTCACTGAAACTACCTATTATGTTTTCTCTGCTTCTGTGCTCACTTCTGCTGAAATATTCCTGGTCTTTAAAACATGACAGAGGTAAAATTTCAAAAGCACAGCCACATACCAGTTTATCTGCTTGTGTTCTCAAAGTATCTGAACCCACTAGCTTTAGTTCCTTGCAGACCTGCAAAACAGAGACTCACCTAATGGTGTTGCACCTTTTTATAGACATAAATACACACACACTATTGGATGATCTTTTTGTGCATATATACCTGTAGATATGTATATAAATACATGTACAAGTATACACACAGAGAAAAATGTATACAACTGATACACGCATATATATACCTCCCACCTATTTAAGTAGGACTGGTTTAAGCTTATACCTTGTGTGATTCTTAAAATATTATATCAACCTTGTTTGCAAACACTGAGAAATAGGAAAAAGCATATGTAATATCTCAGAAATGTGTAAGCTTTAACTCTTCTTATCTTGAAGCAATAAAAAAACCCAATTTGATCTGTTTCATGTTAAAGCATTTAAGTCTTGCAAATATAGTACTGCAGAGCTCTCATGCACAGATATAAAGTTTTTTAACATATTCAGTTGTATTTCATTTTAATATTTCCTTGTCAATACATAGGTGACATGAGGAGGTGAATGAATTTATTTAAGTGCATCCTACTTTGGCCAAACATACCCCAAGTTCAACTAGATGTATGTATTTGCACTGCTCTACTCTTACTTGCACATATAACCTCTTCAGTGAACTATTCTTGTGTCAACAGAACCTACTGATATGAATCTGCAAAGGAAATCCAGTCTTGCTGTCCACATCATAGTTCTTTTTCAGAAAAGCAGTATTCATAATGCATAATCACAGCATAATTCATAATATCATAGTTCTTTTCACAAAAATAGTGGGATATTTGCCCTACGGCTGTTGGTAGATTGTTTATGAAATTCATTAAACTGATGGATTTTTCCTTCAACATTCCTTCTTCCAATGTTAAAGCTAAATTTATCTGTAACTGTTATGTATCTATTGCTCTAAAGAGCATTTGTTTTCTCTTGAACAACATTTCCTCTTGGTGTTTATTCTTGATGCAGGCTATTTACTGATCTGTAACCACAGTACTTTTTAGGATAAAGCATGCTTTATGCTCCAAAGAGAATATGATATCTATGCTTCAAAATAAAACACAGATCAACCCTGAATACAGACTGCTGCTCATCCACATCGTGCTTGTTACAGGTGTCCCCAAGACACCTTAGCAATGTCCAGGCACATTCTGTGGTGTAGCATGCACCAGGAACCATTCTTAGCTGACAGTGCAGGCAAGTCTATACGAGGTTATACCCAGTCTCACTTTCTGCATGCCTCCAATGTTATCTCTACAGGTTCTATACATCAAATACTCTTCCATGCCCTCATGTAACTGAAATAGCACCTGAAGCATGCAAATTCCCTAGTTTCATGCCTTGAAAATATTAGTTTCTAAGCTGCACTGCTTTCTTGACATTATTTCAGAAACTTTGAGCAGAAAAGTATGCAAACATGTACACACATATTATGACTACAGCCCCCTAGATATCATGAAGAGAAGTCAGAAGACCAAGTCTAGTTTGAATACAGACAATCTATGACACTTGGTCCAACAGTCAGGTCCACAGATTTGTTTTATTCAACAGTATAGATTTATAGATGTAAGCTTTAGACATGTAGTCCAGTTCCAATCTTGAACTTAATTCTTAAATAAATGCCTCAGGGAGCCAGAATTAAGACTCCATCCCCTTCTGTGCATGAAATATGCACTAACAAGAATGGGTTAAGCACAGGAAAACATACAGATTTGAGATTGCTTCTGCTACTGTAGGGTCACTTCACCTACAAAAGCCTTTCATAGCAGTCAGGCTGGCATTGCTGGCCCTCTGCCTTTTGCTCCCTACCCTACACTTTGCAGGAGTTAGAAGGTGTTGAATGAGGTATGGCTTTAGGCAAAGTCCCAGGCTCTACTCAAAAACTATCTGTGACCCTCATTTCCTGCATTAGCCACCAGTTTTGCTTCTTACCATTTATACATATAAACAGTATCTCCCCAGCTTGAATGCAGAATCTGAAAACATGACTTAAATTAGCTGAAAGCCTTATGAACCAATGTTAATAACATGAACTCTTTACAAATGTTTCATAACTCTCTTACCCAAAGATTGTACTTAAGAGTGTTGCTTTGTAGTCTCATGGACTTGCTGTGCCAGGGCTTACTATGTTTTTCCCAATACCAAACTTTATTAATGGTATCCTGCTGAAGGAAAACTTTGAGGCAGAATTGTATTAGGGGGAAAAAAAGAGTCCAAGAGAGAGACTGGAAGTGTTTCAAATTACATCTCCTATCTCCTGTGCCTATATTCCTATGTTTCCTTATTCCTATGATAAGGAAAATAATCTCTTTCCAAGTCAGCTCTTAGTAGAAGAAATGGCAACAACCATCACTTGGGATTAACAAATATATTGACAACATTTGTTAAAAGACTACAGTCTTAATCCAGCCTGTGGTTTTTCCTGCTGGTATCCCTCACCAAAAGAAAAAAAACCACTCTTTGCCATAATAGCACAACCGTAGCAGAAAATACCTGCATATACTAGTAAAGTAAAACTAGAATGTTTTATCAGAAAGGTGGGGAAGTGCTATGGCAAGATTACATACTTCTTCAATGAGTATTTTAGAGTACTTTAAGTCTAGAAGTCATTTAAACTACTATACCCATAGAAAATTAGATGAAATTAAACTTGCCTATATGGAGATCATTTAGTCTGGTAGAAAACTTTTGCTCGAAGTCTTCTTGCACTTTTTAAGTGGAAGAAAAATCACACCCAAAGCATAAAAAGTTTTATCAGGAGAAAACACCAGAATGTCATGCAAGCACAGAAAAATATCAATAGAGCCAATCTCCTTAGTTTTACTGTTCCCATGTGTAACTCTTAAGAAATGCAAAACTGAAGTTCCTCTCTTGGGAAGTGGTAATGCCTGAAGGACTAAGAAGACAATCCTACCTGAATTAATTATTCATCAGGGATTATTCATCCATTTTTAAAAGCAAAGACCTGTTCTGAATTAGCATATTTATATTTATTCTTCATATTTTCAAGACAGTTACAATACACTTCAGTGCAATATAATTTGGGACTACCAAAAGGGAAAATGAAAATAGAATGATAGCATTTTCCATAAACACATAAATTACAGGCAGTCATGGAACTGGCCTAGAGCTCTCAAGACTTGCTAAATCCTAATGTCCCTCCTAGAGTTGTTTGCATATTTATTTATACAGTTCTGATTTGTTCATAGCTGTTTAGCAAAAAAGAGCTGGAGAAAAGTAAGCAAATGCTTAACAGGCTACATTTCTGGTCAAATCAGGAAGAATTTTTTAATATTTCTTTGCATGATGTAGGAGAATGTTAGCATATGCTAATTTTTCAGTGTCTCTGCTCTGTGTTACATACACCTCTTGCTTTGTAGCAAGCCTACAGAAGTATCTGCCCCTACTTGAATCACATGTCATCATTTTCAGGTCAGAAAAGAGTCACAATTCCACCTTTTGTGTAAATTTTAATGAGCATTACACTATACTCATAGGATGGAAGGATAAGAATTCCTAAACCCCTTGAGCAAAATGCAGCTTATAATAACAGGATTGTCTAGTCCTACCAGAGCATTTTATAGTCTGTGCAGAATGAAAATCCTACTAAAATTTCTACTGTATTTCAACTGCAAAATAGTGCATACATCAAAAATTTTCTGCTTTCAAGTACTGCACAAGCCACTGTTCTTGGAATATCACTTCTTGGTATTATACTTTAAGTACATAATGTTTGAAAATGCCACGTTTTTAAATTTCCTTAAGCCATTAGGCTTTGTCTCCAGTGTTTGGGGATTATTTTGGCATGGTATTTCATACTATCTTTGAGGCCTACAAACCTTTAATTGTGTAAACCTTCCAACTTCCATGTTAGTTCCTTTTTCTCTTTCTAAAGATGATGAGCTGTGACAAAGACAAGCTGAATTTTCATCTAGTATCTTACAGGAATCCTGTGGCAAAAGAACAAGGTAAGCTATCAAGGCCTGCATGACTCCTGTGGTTTTGTCTTTTTGAAAAAATAGAAGGAAATGGAGTGAAGAAAAACACCTCCAAAAAACCAACCCACTCATCTCAGAATTTCAGAAAGTTTCTATTTTTAATATCACATAATATGCGTAGTCCTAAGCCCCTATCTGTATATTCCCAGTATTTGCCCTTTTTGACAGTAGACATTTGAAAAATATTTTGGGTCTAATTTGCTTTTTAAAAAAAATCTCTAAGATTTGCTATTATGAATGGCATTTCTCCTCTGAAGTAAAAATCAAAACTTTGTAGTATTTTCTGAATTTCTTAAGTCTTTTAGAAGTCTGCCTCTTGAAATTGAAAACCAGCAGAGTTAAGTAAGTTAATACTCCTTTTTCCAGAACATTGATGCATTTCCTAAATTCAGTGTAAAAAACAGTCAGGATAACACGAATGTCAGGGGCAATGGGAGAAATGAGTTTCCTAGGAGATGACTGAAAGTGAGGAATCTATCTAGTTAGATACTAGGTGTCCTAGCAAGAACAAATCAAGGAGAAAGCTACTGTTAGTTTTGAACTAAAAGTATTTCGTAAAGCAGCTTACAGACAAAATAAACAGCATCCTCGAAGTCCATTTCTAATTGATTTTACCGATTCACCAAAGGCAGTAAAGCAATGCTAAGAATTACTTATCACAGATTGACACTAGCAACCGAATTTGAAGGTGAAAGGTAAAATCAAAAAACTAGCTTCGCCTGTGTTACAAACTCAATGAACTCTTAGAAAATATGCAAACAGCAGCCTGCAGAAAGCTTTTTTTAACATATCATACTTCTCTGTCCTAAACTAAAGAACCTACAGGGTGTTAATAAAATGAGTGCAATAGTACATCTTGCTTTTAATAAGATGTTTGTTCAGAAAGCACATTAAAGACTCATTCAAAACGAAGGCAATAATGCATATGTATGGTGTCTTAATAATGAGAAATCACACCTTTCTTTCTTTTTTTTCTTTCCCAGCTCCTTCCCTTCAGCCCTTTTTTTCAGAAGCTGTACATTTTTTAAATGAGTTGACTGGTCAATAAGTAAAATGAGTATTAGATGTCTTTTAACATATTTGATTTTTCACATAAAATGCAATGCCTGAAAGATTCAACAGTAACTGAAGGTGTTTCTTCACTTTAAAAGCTTTTTTGGCAAGTTCCCTACAAGGCAAGCACTTCACTGCCCAGATGAGATCCTTGCAATGATTTATATTATAAAGTTACATTCCTGTATTCAATGTAAGCATATTAAGAGATGACAAATAATCAAAATCTAGAGACCAGAAGATATAGCAGAAAAGCTAGCTCCTCTATAGTTACACATTTAAAATCCCTGGTTATACATAATCTTGATTCCAAATGTAAAGCTACTGTTTGCCACCTTCTTAACAATTTCCTAAATGATTTTAAATTCCTTAAGTGTGAAAAAATAAATAAATCAAGGGTTACAAATGTGATTATAAATGTATTCAAATGATTAATCACACTAACACTTATATTAGTGTTACCCTTATACAGGATCACATTAGATCATATATTATGGAACAAAATCATGGAAGAGCTCTCCTATGGCAACCCAGATTTTAGAGGAAGTCAATGATTTCTAAAATCAAAGATTCACCTGAGAGAGTCTAGGAAGCTATAAAACTCCAAGCAAGCTAGCAAGAGGCATTACCCTTAAAAAGTTTTCTAATAACCTGGATTTTATTTTTGCTTTTAAGATATATTTCTTATATCTAACTAGTGCCTCCTAGAAATTTGTAAACCAGAAGGCATTGCTGAGACTTTGTCAAAACAGGAGTCCAAATTAGGGGCAGGATGCTGGGGATGGACAACTGGACAGTGGGATCTGGGTTCCCCAGTGGGGAATGCCAGACAAATTCTGCACTTATCTGGTGAAGACTGTGTCACATGTCTCCAAACAGGCTTCATCATGGGCATGTTCACAGTGATTTTCTACATTAAGATTAATCTCTTCTTACTAATTACAGAGATCCTAGGAAAGCAAGGTGAGAGTGCTTCAAATGCTGTAACTGCTGTATCTCCTGTCTCATTTTCAGGAAGTGCTGTTGGAAAACTTGCAGAAATGCTTGTTCCTGCAATACTCACAGTGCATTTTATATAAATCAAAAAGGTCTAAGTGATTTGATAAGCATCAAATAAATGTCAGAACAACCCCTAAAACCATACAATTTCAGTAAATACGATTCATTCTTATTTCCTCTGCACCTCACCTTCCTACCACTCCCAGTGCACATACAGATCTCTGTCCCCTGAGTGGAAAGATATAAAAGCACAAACAATCACTGACAGAAAAAAAGGTGACTTCATTCCTTTCAGTGAGATAGGGCACATTTAATTTAAATTATACACAAATGAAAGCTATATGTCACAGAAGAGCAGGTGGCATGCAGCCTGTCAGAGAATAAAATATTATCCTCCCTAAAACCTTGACCATCTGCCTGTTGATTTAAATCAGTCATTTTGAATATTTTTTTCCAAACCACATAGGCTTTAGAAGTATGAGGCCTTATCCAAAATGAATCAAAATCAATGGAAGATATATTTCACTGGATTTTGGATCAGAATTTTGACACTTTGCCTGTGTTTAGTGTTGTTAAAACTTCCACAAAATTATACAGTATATATAACTTTACTGGGAAAGGATCGCACACCTACTTTCTGCCTGTGGGGAGTGGTTCCCTGTCCCCCAGGTCTGGAGCCAAATCTAAACAGTGTCATTTCCCTCAGAGGCTCTTTGCACCCAAGAGGACTATCGGAGCTACAAGCCATAAGAGAGCTGTGTCCTCTCTCTGATGATCTGAAAGACAAAGTATTCTAGTTTGATTTCTTCACAGAGTTTTTCCCTCTTTTAAAAGACAAACTATGTTTACCAAAATGCCTCTTTAGAATGAAGCAGTATTAAAGTTGGAAGTTTGTTGGTTTGTTTGTTTTCCAGTTGAAGCTTTTAAGATGCAGTGTTTTAAGTGTTGTTGTAACATCCACAATAAATTACAGGCAGTCCTGAAAACCTTCAATTTGCAAGGCATGTCAAGCACAGAGAGATGCCTACTACTGGCTCTTGCAAGTCACCTCTTGGATCAACTCTTTTAATGCTAGACTTGGTTTATCTCAGTTATTCGTTTTATGTTCCATTTCTTTGCTGAGGAACTTTTCAATACAGTTTTGTAACGCTAATATTTGTATTAAAAAAAAATAGTATAATTCCAAAGTAATATTTCCATGACCTTTTATCTTTACTTTTAAGCCCAGTTTGTACATAAAAACCAGCCTACACATTATTAACATAGCAAATGTCATCTCAGAAATACCAGAACCCAGAAAATCATCTTTTACACAGAAGAATATAAAATGACAATATTGGTTAAAAGATAAGGCATATTGAAAGGATTTTTCATGTGGCATTTTAATGTGATAATGAATTCCTAAAAGTCTGAGTTTCAGTCTTCATATAAATAAGTGGATGCTAATAGGCCATCCATAAAGACTCCCCTTATTAAAATACAAATGAGATATCCCTTATGTTTATACATGTGTAAGTACAATTAATATTGCAACCCAACTGGAAACAAAATTGCTTTAGTTAACCAACCATTGCAAGGCAATCAAATGTGGTATCAAATGTAATTGTAGAAGATCCATTTGGGGAATAACAGCAATTATTTAATACATAATTCTCCCCTCCTTCTTCCAATTCACGTACAATTTTTTTCATGCATCTTGATACCAGAAAAATAATTGGACCATCACAAGTGTCAACCTTTGCCCTTCACTCTGCAGCACACAAGAAAATTCAAACTGACAAGGCTGTTTCATTTAGAAATATTGGTTTGTACCTCTGATTTGTAACTGCATTAATCTAAAAACATTTAAGTAGGTTTTATTTCTCCAGCTGTACATGCAGCTAGGGAATTGGGCAATACTGATGAAGTAGGAAGCAGAGAATGGCATTTATATGCCTGAAGCTAAGCGCTTTGGATTTGCCTGCATGAACTTCACAAATATTCTCTAAAGACTCAGTTTTCTAACAGGTAGGTATTAGTTTAGGGCTGTAGTTGTAAACAGTAGTTCAGATATTTTAATTGACTTTGTGCTTAATCAGGAAACAACACATGTTACAATCCAATATTGATGAATTAATTGCCAAAATTATTTTGATATTTGATTATCAATGCAAAATACCAAAATCCATTATGATCTTTATTTCTGTCATTTAGCTAAAAACTAATGGTAAATATGTAAGATACATGCTCTTAACTCATTTCAGATTTTTATTTTTGCTCTTGAGACAATATACCTGACAAGTGTTCATTTATTAATAAAAAGAATATACATAGCCCCCAGTGTAAATCTGTGTATTTAGAAAGCTATGCAAGGTGACAGCAGGATAGGAATATGAAAATACTTTAGCTAACACCAGATATTTGTTTGCTGTTCAGTGAGTTGCTGGGTCACAGCTTCCCAGGTTCAAACTAATATCAACCTGAGATTTCTATGTTCATGGCTATTTTTGGCTTTGGCAAACATGAACAGATTATTTCAGATAAAAGCAAAATAAAAATTTAAATTCTTGAACTTTGGTAGAGATTCTTTTAACTATTGATTCTGGCAAGATCATGGAGCAGATCCTCCTGGAAATTATGCTATGGCACACAGAGGACAGGGAGGTGAGTCAAGACAGCCAACATGGCTTTACTAAGGGTAAATTGTACCTGGCAAAATTGGTAGCCTTCCATGAAGAGTTTGTGGCATTGGTGGAGAAGGGAAGAGTGACTGACATCATCTACCTGGACTTGTGCAAAGCATTTGAATCTGTCCCACACAACGTCCTTGTCTCTAAAATGAAGAGATGTGGATGTCACAAGTGGACCACTCAGTGGATAAGGAATTGGCTGGATGGTTGCACTCAAAAGGTGCAGTCAATGGTTCAATGTCCAGGTGGAGACCAGCAACGAGTGGTGTTCCTCAGGGTTCAGTATTGGGACCAGCCCTGTTTAACATCTTTGTCAGTGGCATCAACAGTGGGATTAGAGTGCACCCTCAGGAAGTTCGCCAATTACACCAAGCTGAGTGGTGGTGTTGATACTCTAGATGGAAGGGATGTCATCCAGAGGGACCTGGACAGGCTTGAGAGGTTGGCCTGTGAGAACCTCATGCAGTTCAACAAGGCCAAATGCAAGGTCCTGCATGTGGGTCAGGGCAATTCCAAATATAGATACAGGCTGGGTGATGAGTAGATTGAGAGCAGCCCTGCAGAGAAGGACTTGGGGGTATTGGTGGATGTAAAACTGTATATGAGCTGGCAATGTGCGCTAGCAGCCCAGAAAGCCAATTGCATCCTGGGCTGCATCAAGTGTGACCAGAAGGTAGCAGGACATGATTCTCCTCCTCTAATCCACTCTCATAAGACCCCACCTGCAATACTGTGTTCAGCTCTGGGGTCCCCAGCATAAGAAGGACATGGACCTGCTGTAGCTACAAAGATGATCAGGGAGGTGGAGAACCTCCTCTGAGGACAGGCTGAGAGAGTTGGGGTTGCTCAGCCTGGAAAATAGAAGGTTTCAGGGAGACCTTATTGTGGCCTTCCAGTACTTAAAGAGGGCCTACAAGAAAGCTAGAGAGTGACTTTTTACAAGAGCATGTAGTGATAGGACAAGGGGTAACGGCTTTGAACTGAAAGAGGGGAGATTTAGATTAGATGTAAGGAAGAAGTTCTTCACTGTGAGGGTGGTGAGGCTCTGGCACAGGTTGCCCAGAGAAGCTGTGGATGCCCCAACCCTGGCAGTGTCCAAGGCCAGGTTAGATGAGGGTTTGGGCAATCTGGTCTGGTGGGAGGTGTCCCTGTCCATGGCAGGGGGGTTGGAACTAGATGATCTTTAAGGTCCCTTCCAACCCAAACCATTCTATGATTCTATGTTTCTATGATTTATCAAAAAGCCAAAACTTAAATTTTCACTTTTGTTTTTCTTTGCTTGATCTTCTTGAAGTAGCTGGAATTTAATATACTATAGTACTAGAAATATTGGAAGAAATTTTACTCTCATTCAGTTACAAATAGTAGGGAAAAGGGATTTTAATAAATGTGGATATATTTGTGTATCTACCGATGGTTTAGCCCCAACTTTTTTCCTAAAGGGCAAGAAAATGTTCTCCTTTAGACAGTTCTGACAGTCTTAACATGAAATTATTAGCTGAAATAACAAAAATGAGGCTGTGGGACCAAACCTGGTTCTTCAAAGATTTTTCCCTGTACTAGCTAATTTCCAAAGACCATACCTGAGGACACTGAATTTTTATTCTACCGTGACATTAACCTGCAAATAAAATCTTAAAAATCTTTAATGCTTACACACTTCTTTTGCTGTAAATTGTGCAATAATCATTCAAATTTTGAACAAGGTGTTAGAACAGGCACTCTGGCAGTCTTTTGACTGACACATCCCTTGTAGATCTCTACAGACCTTGGTATTATGGCCAGCCCTTTTTGCCCTTCCTCTTTTGGAATTGTTCCACTGAAGTCAGCCCATATATACTTTCCCAGAAGGAATGTTTGTGATATTTTCTCCTTAAAACTCCATAGGTTATTATTCAGCTGCAATCTGACTGTCAAGGACATTGCTGATCATGAGCTCATTAGAAGCAGAAATAGATTGTCCCAAAGAGTTTCCTCCTACAGTGCCTCATGTGCAATGCTGCTGGAAGGGCTTTCATCACCCACAATAAAATCCTGGACAAGAAATAGATGTCATACAGCATGATGTAGACCATTCATAATGCTATCAGAAGTACTTTAAGAACCATCATCCACAGAAAGTTTCACAGTGTATCTTCCATTTTCTACCACAGACATCTGGAGAATGAATCTTCCAGTGAAAATTAAGCTTATCAGAAAGACCTGTGTGCAAACTAATTTGAGCAGGCATTTTCTAAAAAGTAGGCCAGAAGAGAAGGAGAATTACTTCTGGCAAAAATGGAACAAATTAAATTATAAGAGGCTTAATACATTTATTTGAAATTTAATTGCATAACCTAATGTCAAGGTTATTATATGGTGCACACTGTTCTCATGCAAATTCAAAACAATAAAGCAAAAGCTTGGTTTACAGTTACTTTATTACAAATCCAACTGCATATTTTTTTAATTTTATTCTGACCATCCTTTGCATAAGCCACAACATTAACATAAAGTCATATTTCAAGATGTCCTGGGTTCATCTGGGATAGAGTTAAGTGTCTTCCTAGTAGCTGGTACAGTGCTGTGTTTTGAGTTCAGTGTGAGAAGAATGTTGCTAACACTCCGATGTTTTCAGTTGCTGCTGGGTGGTGTTTATACTAAGTCAAGGATTTTTCAGCTTCTCATGCCCAGCCAGCGAGAA
>JANZLQ010000005.1:10942084-10969996 GCA_026212715.1 Elanus axillaris | reverse complement strand
TAAACACCACCCAGCAGCAACCAAAACATCAGAGTGTTATCAACATTCTTCTCCTACTGAACTCAAAACACAGCACTCTACCAGCTACTAGGAAGACACTTAACTCTATCCCAGCTGAAACCAGGACAACAATCCACATCCTTCATTAGTAATCCCTCTTCTATAAAGGAGTACGTGGGATTTACTATTTTCTTACCCTCTGAGGGAAAACTCATTCAGACTGTAATGTAAAAACACTTTAAAAAGTAGACAAAAATGTAAGACTTGAATGCTGAAGATGGTGTCTTTTACCTTTCCTCACTCCATTTACTTTCTGTAGTATCTTCCCATGTCCTTTGAACACAGAAGAAACTCAGCACTTTTATGCTTCCAATCAGTTTGTACTCAGATACACTTTCATTTCCCTGCTCTGAAATGCAAGTTTTATCCTAATATAGCTGCACAGTTGTAAAGCAACAGTTGCTGAACCCATAACATAAAATTCTTTTAGTAAACGTGAACATTTCTCATCCGGGCAGAGGTCCATCAAAGGTATATAAGTACTAAGTATATACCCATAGGAATAGCTATTAAAAGATGCATACTAATATATTAAGCATTTCAGCAAATGCTTAAATATCTCTCAAGGTCCATAAGTTCCTTAAGAACTATTCTTTTAGGATGAAATCCTGACCCTGCTAATGTTCATGTGAGTACTTCCACTGTCTTCATTGAAATTTCATTCCTGCTGCCTCAAGCCCTGTGTCCTGCTTTTGGCTGGGATAGAGTTAATTGCCTTCTTGGTAGCTGGTACAGTGTGGTTTTGATTTAGTGTGAGAATAATGTTGATAACACACTGATGTTTTAGTTGTTGGTAAGTAGCATTTATCCTAAGTTAAGGATTTTCCAGTTTCCCATGTACTGCCAGCAAGCAGGTGCACAGGGAGCTGGGAAAGAGCGTGGCCAGGACAGCTCGCCTGAACTAGCCAAGGGATATTCCATACCATAGAATGTCATGCCCAGTATATAAACTGGGGAATTGGCTGGGAGGGGCAGATCGCTGCTCAGGCATTGGTCAGCACATGGTGAGCAACTGCATTGTGCATCACTTGTCTTTTCTTAGGGTTTACTTCTTCTTTTTTTAATTTATTACATTACTTTTCACTAACATTGTTATTATTATATTTTATTATTATTGTTGCTAGTATTACATTATATTTTACTTTAATTATTAAACCATTCTTATCTCAACCCATGAGTTTTCCTTTTGGGTTTTTGTTTACCCCAATTCTCTTCTCTATCCCACTGGAGGGAGTGGGGAGAGTGAGCAAGTGGCTGTGTGGTACCTAGTTGCTGGCTGGGCTTAAACCATGACACCCTGAGTGGGTGAGATCATGAAATTCATAACCAGAGATATTCTTCATCTAGATTCAGTAATCACCAATAGCCATGCATTGTATTGCCCATTATTTCTCTTCAGCATCTCTTGTCATGTCTATGTTATATATCAGACAATGCATCACCTTTTTCTTCTAGGTGGTACAGTGCATTTCTGGGCATTCCTGTGATTATAAATAAAATCTAACCTGGTTCAGGTATACCATCAACATCTTAAGTAACGGAGTTGGCTCACATTTCTGCACTGTAAGATCTTATAAATGGACTTATATGTGAAAAAAATACCATTTTTCATCTTAAAACCTACAGTTTAAAAACTAATGCTGCATATTGTCATGGCCACAGAAGTATTCAATATCTTTTCACAACCACTGAGAAGCAAATATTGTTAATGGTATTTAACTTAAAAGGAAAATAAAGCAGTAAGGTAAAATGATTTGACCAAAGTCACACAAAACATAAGTGTTAGGTACTAGTAACATGTAAGTCCATAACATTTATCCTGTGGGTGAATCCACTGTATTTTCCTTTCAGTTATTTTCCTCCTTTTTATGATTTTATACATGACCTATAGCTATGTTTAAAATGTGTTTGATTGACTGTCCTAGTGAGTAATGTACATATTTGAATCAACATTCAAATTATAATTTCCTTCCAATTTAAAAAAAAAAAAGGTAAAAAAAATTAAGATTTTTCTAGTTACCCTCACAGGTGACACATTTGAGAACTACTACAAGCGGTTTGGGTTTATCCTTGACGAATTCTACCAAAAGGTGTTTAATTAGGGTGTCTCGCACTTTCCTGTGTATGAAAATCTAATTGCCACCTTCTGGCTCAAAGAACACAATCAAGAAGCGTTATCCCATCTCAAAACTGCATAACCATCTTCCTTATGTCACTTCCACATCTGGTGTTACTTTTCTTTTTTTTTCCCCAGTCTTGTATGCTTCTTTTGTATAAAGGAAATATATTGAACCACACCAACAAATTTAGCACTGTCCAAAAATTGTATCACCTGTTTTATTCCATCTAGAGCTTCTTACTGAAAACCATCACCAGAAGCAAAAAGAAATACAAAAACGCTAAAACATAATTATAAAGGAGAAATTAGGTAGGCATGTCAAGAATGTCATAGTACAAGCATATTTTAAAGCAAAATATGGCAGTACCTTGCCAGGCTGGATGTTCGATGCAGCTAGCTCAGTATGGTGCACTTGACAGCAATTGGCCTAAGTTGCACTTAAAACCTCATAGATCGTGCCCACAGGGAAGAATTTCTTCCAGTCCTGTTAAACTGGCACATTAGATGGCAGAGATGATTTTCAGAATCAGTCTCAATCTTAGATCAAAAGACCTGAGCTGAAACTTGAAGGGCTCTGGCAGATTGTTAAAGGATTAGAATTTTGGCTATGTTCTTAAGGAATACTGGAAAACAGATACATTTATGTAAGTGGAAAGGCAGATTCTTCTGGGTTCTTCCCTGTCATACAGAACATTGAGATTTGAGAAGTCAGACACTTTGTGCTCTCATTTAGGTCACTGGTAGCACTGAAATACTGAACCTCTACTACCAGAGATAGAAAGTGTCTCTTAATGCTAAGGACAAATGAAACCAACCTCTAGATTGAGACATGTATACTGCATTAGCACAGACTGAAAATGCAGCTTCATCTTTATGTTGCATCACAGCATGACTTTTGATTCATCTTAGGTTAGTATTCCCATAAATGACAATAGAATGCATTCACTTGCCTACTGAACAGAAGCATCAAGCAAATAAACCCCAACCTTAAAGCCTTATTAAATTAGGTTACATCTAAGTTTAATCACGTACTGAACTCTTCACCTATGTCCTGTGGTCAGGTAGTCTTAGCAAACTTGAACCTAGGGTAAAAGGAATTGTGAACTAAGAAAATCACTTACAGTGCAGCACCTTGAAGACCCAGGTGAGAAGCTACAACAGGGATCTCTTCTACCATGCTACCTTATGATAACATCACTACTTGGAGGTCTGGTTTACGAAACCAGACAGCATCACATTCCAGTGGAACAGTTACATGGTTCAGTTGTGTTAGGTTAAAGAGAAGACAAAAATAAGGAAAATTAACTTTATTTAATAAATTAAAACTGTAAACTGCATTTTCAAGTTTTTTTATATTATTATTAGTCACTTGCCAAGTCAGACTTTTATCACAAGTTTCACAATACCTTCCTTCAAATGTTGTATCTTGGACTTAGGTATGTTATTCTTATCTGTTTAATTTCATGTATATCTCATCTTCATACTCCACAGGAAAAAATAAATAAACAAAGAAACCCAAGTAACAAAAAAAAAACCACAAACACCACCCCACCCCCCAAAACTTCAGATGTATTAAAATCTCAAGCTTATCAAGATCATACCATAATTTTGAGGGACCTGGCTTTTTCTTTTAACAAAAGAGAATAAACAAAAAAAAATCCCTTTGGAACTGGAAATATTAGCAGGCACAGATGTGTGATGATGGCATAAATAAGCATAACAAATGAGAAACTATATGACAATGTAGCAACCACTCGACCTGGCTTCTGGATACGCAGCCATCCCTTCTTCTGAACGTGGCTTGGGGCTGTACCAGCAAAGACACCAGTACTCTGACACAAGCTTTCCATGGGATAGCTGGCAGCCCACCTCCCAAGCGCCCAGAAAGGTGCAAAAAAACCAAGAAGAAAGTGGCAAATTCTGCCAGCTCCTAATTTTTTATAACAACGATTCAAAGAGAAGCTACTTAAATGCAAAGCTACTATCCAACAAGCCCACTGTTATCCAACAAGAAAAACAAAAAACAAAAAACAAACAGGTTGCTCACATAAGCATTCAGTTGCTGGAAATATCACAGCTTCGATTATCAATTTAACTGGAAACAAAGGCAAAAAATCTCAGTGATGTTCTGTATGGTTTCTTCATAAAAATGCTGCAGAAGGGCAATTTACTTACTCCATGCTTGAGTTTTACAGGTACTGTATGCTCAGTAAACTGCAGAATGTAGCACTGTATTATACTACATATGTCCAAATGAGTTCATAGAAAACGTCCTTATATTATATTTACAACAAAGAACTGCATCATAAAACATATTCTCATTTTCTGAAATGTATACCGAAAGTACACATCTCTTGCTCTGAGTGCTTCCTCAACTAATGAAAAAAAATCCAACTTTTATAATACAAATAGTTTTGACATATCATGGTTTTGCACCAGAGCATATAATCCAGAGAGATCCCTTCTTTAAAGTAGCATAATAGGGCTTGGTGGTTAGAGTTTTTTTGCTGGTGAACTGTTCAGGTGAGTAATTAGTTTATTAGTTTGCAGCATTTTTAATTTCTGTGCTTTTAGCCTCAAGAAAACATAAAGGAAGGAGAAAAAAGGACAATAAAAATTTCAAAAGTAAAACTGACAAATTAAAAAAAAAAACCACCAAAAATAACCCCCAAACAAACCAACAAAAAAAACCCACCTTACCTAAAGTAAGGAAATTTGTAGACTGCTTTAATTGATCCTCTGATTTCAGAGTCCTTCCGACCTTCAAAAGATCATGATATTATAAGACTGATATCTTTTTACTCCCTGAATGATTAGTTATTCTCTTTTGTGATTTTCTTGCATAGGTGATTTTGTGCATAGTCTGTAGCCTACTATTATCATGGATGAATATATATGTATGTGCATATAGAGTGATGGTTGGAATATTCTAAGGTGAGCTGACTGCAGTCATTATAGCTAAGGCTGTCAAAATGGTATAATGACTTATTATAGTTACATCAAAATTTTTGACTGCTTACATGCTGAGAAAAAAAACCCCAAACTTCTAATACCTGGATTTAGAAATTCCTTTACGCTTCGAGCAATGTCAAATATCAGACATTGTATGAGGAAGCTGAGAAAATGGGATCTTAGTCTTTCATAGAAATTTCTTCTTAAGGCCCTCCTTTCCTCTTCTGTGATTTGCATCAATGCTTTCCAAATATAGTTGTACCTATATCTGAGCACTTTTTGTCAAATATGAGCAAAGCTAGTTCAGCCATTGTTTTAAGCAGAAGGTAAAGGAAAGAAACACTTTCCTCCCAGTTTGGGCAATACCTTGCAATGCTAGCAGGAGAAGGCTTCCTAAGTAACTCCAGTCAATCTAGAATAGTGAATATTTCCAAACAAGGATTTTGCTTTACAGCATTTAAATAAAACAAAAGTCTTGTTAAACTGAACATTTTCCCAAGTTTATATTAATAGTTTCACAATAATTAAGCTTATTTCAGTGGAAGGACATATCTTCTGGCTAATTATCTCACACATTTCATGTGCAACCAGAAAGGAATCAGTTAGATATTTATGCAGTTGGTTTTACCTACAAAGAACTATTTATGCTTTTCTTGAGCAATGACATTTGCAGTAGTTTAAGAGCTGAATGTGCAACATATACTTGAATCTTCAATATATGTTTTAGTCCTACCCTCCCCATCTTCATATAAATCTAATCAAAAGTCTCAGAAAGAAAAGTTGTTTCAATCTGGAACAGGAGGTTATGTTTGCTAATAATACTTGAAATGTTTATTTGTCAGATATACTGTTTCTAGATACAGAACATTTGACAATGTCATAGAAATACTGTTCTTTCTTACTTTTAAACAATCAAGTTGTCACATTTGTTTTAAATGGAATACATAACATTGTACCAAAATCTGCTCAGTCAGAAGTAGCTTATTAAATAGATTTAGGTTTCCTTGGTTTTTTTGTTGTCATTGTTTTGTTTTTTGTGGTTGGTTTGGTTTGGTTTGTTTTTTTAATTTACAGGAATAGCACTGATCAGCTGATACCATGAATCCTAGCCAAATTATGTTACTGGTCCAAAACCTAGGTAGACAGTCTGGAGAGGGATTGGAGGTAAATCTGAGAAGCTGCAGCACAAGATAGCCATGCCATACTTGCCCCTGGAGAACCAGGTAACGTCCAAGAATCCATGGGATTTATTAGAACTATGCTGCATACATAGACAATATAATTCTGGTTCAAACATATTCTTTTCCAAAAATTTGGCCTAAGCAGCATCTCCATGTTTTTAACCAGGGATATAAACATTTCCTACTACCTTAAAAAAGATGAGTCCACATCCACTGACCACTGAAACATGAATCTTTTATTTAAGAGCCTAACCTGAGGAAAACTGTGGCAAAAGAGAAGCCATAAAGCTATCCCCCACAGAACTATTCCTCTATCTACATAATTATGATCAAAATTAATTGCTCTGCATTATAGGCTTGCAACACTGTCTTCTCTCTTGCCTGAGACAAAGCAGCCCAATTTATGGCCAGAAAATAAAGATCAGATTCTCAAATAGGGTAATTCTACTTATCTTCAATACAAAATACTGAATTAGTCTTTTAGGGGTAAGTCCACATCATCTAGAAACTTCCTGTAAAAGACAAGGTATATGGAGATTTCAGTACAATCTCATCTACAGTGCTGTTCTTCAGTTTTATTCCCTTGTCAACTGTAATTTCATATTCTGCATTTAGAACTCTATCATCCCTAGGCATATAAGGATTTAATGTTTGCCACAAAGACTCAATAAACCATATGTGTCCATGCGTATACAATGTCGTTTCTATCTCAGACAATATCAGTATGCTAATATATCCGGGTTTGAGAGCTTAATAGCTCTCCAAAGTACCTAGATTCAGTACTTAAACAGTTTTATGAAATCTAGTATTATGGTTGCCTCACAAACAAGTAAGTACTTTTATGCATATTAAAAATACTCCTTAATAGTGTATGCTAACCAAACTGTTCTGTACTGTAAAGAAACCCATTATTTGTTACTACAGCATGTGTCCTCAGTCTCATTATCGGTCACAGGACCCATTTCTGTGCAGGCGCTGCAGACACCACTGCAGAATTGGAATGTAGCGATACAAAGCAAACTTTTTATGCAGCGGAAGCCTTTGCATACCAGAACAGAATTTGAATCCCTAAAGAATAAGTGTTCAAACACAATATTAGAACACATCTTGAAGTGTAGCTTAGCTAATAGCACAGACTGAGCTGAATTGATTTTCTTCAGTTATTTAAATCTCATTATATATGCCCTATTTAATTCCCTCTCCATTTAAATTGATATGAAACATAAAACAACCTCTAAATAATTTAGTGTGAAAAAACACACAAGCTAATTAAAAGCTAAAACTCAAAACCCAAACACATTATAAACACCTCTTCTTTTAAGGCTTTTTTTTTTTTTCTGTTTTGAAGCTGTCTTTTGTTTTGTTTTGGAGAGACAATGAGTTTTTGTAGGGCTTTTTTTTTCCAGAGTAAAAAGTGCTTACAAAGAAGCCCTTAGCTTTCAGTTGCTTTGATTTTATGCTACCAATAAGGATTGGTGGTTTTTTTAATGCTGTTGAAATTGTAATTAAATGAATAAATGTTGTATTCTTAACCATGCAATGTGATTTTCTGAATTAAAAATTAAAATAAATGTCATTATGATTATTAATCACTCTCTTTAATTATAACTTAAGTACTTAAATGCCACCTTACAGATATTTCCAAGTTCAGACTTTGCTGGCAGATGTCACTGGGGAGAGTGGAGGGAGCAGCAGAAAGAGGGTGCATTAATGCAGCAGCACTTTCCATGAGCAGATCCATATGCCTCAGACATGTAGAAGGCAATAATTAAAAATAAAAAATCATCTCCTGTAATTCATGAATTGCACTACTGTATACCTCACTTTTGTGCCAAATAGATCTTACAGTAGATATTCACACATTAAGAGCTGAAACTCTTCTTGGTCTTCAACAGTTTTCAGGTAAAGATCTTCCTGAGAACATGATAAATGTAAGTAATATCTAATTAACATTTTCAATTCATCTCTATTATCTAGTTTCAAAATTAGAAGAATTACCCCAAAAAGATTTATGATCTTGTTATTCTGACTGAAACCATATCGCCCTCAACTTTTCTTCTTACTTTTTCTTGTAATTTTTACAGTACTGTTTTTATCCCTCAAAAGACCAGTTTTCAAATACACATTGACACCTATGTTCACATTCTTGTCCAGTGCCATGTATAGAGTTCCGCAAATAGTCAGAACACAGTTCCAAAACTTTTCAGTTCTATTCCTACTCTTTAATTTTTCAGTCATAAAATATATTAATGAAAATCTCTTTTTGAAATATAAAAAATGAGTCACAGTTTCTGATAAAATAAAACTGTGATTATTATTTCCAAGAAATAAAGAAATGCTTAAGCAACATTATTCCAAATATCACTATTCTTACTTAGCTTCCTCATTAGTAAGAACAACCTGGAGACAAAGGTCTTCCTGAACCCATTATCATCTATTATCCAAACTGTTCTCTGACTCTTTCTCTCACACATACACACATAAATTGGTGCTGGCAATTGTCTAACCTATGACGCCAAATCATATAGAACCTGGCAACACCCTGACTTTATATTGTCAATTTGAGCTTTAGATCTCAAATGCAAGAAGAGACACCTACCATTTCTTATTTAGAGAGGAGTTGCTTTGTAGCTTAATTAAAGCATTGTCTGACAGTTCAGTAGATGTGAATTTGCTTCTCCTGCAAGGTCTGACAGCATCCTCAGCTAAAATGTGATAATGCAAATTACGCAAGAAATAGTGAAATGTGACATTAAACCTTATCCCCCAGCTTTACAGAATTCAGACATTAATAGCCTTGTCTTTCTTTCATTTCCACTCATTTATTTAACAGAAATACATGACTGCCAACTTAGTAAGTATATGTATCTAGGATCTTTTAATTGAAATTTTAATGTACTTTAAAACAATGCCTGTAATGGCATATAACTATTAGCAAACACCAAGAGAATTATTTTCATACAGTAACCTACTGTACTTTTGACCTATTTTAGGTAGTCTGTACACATTTGCAATTAAGTATTAACACAGTAGTAATTCAACGATAATCCAAGTGGCTAAGGAATTTTTCAACAATGTTTTGTGTTATTTTTTCATGGGGTTTGTTTGGTTGGTTGGTTGGTTTGTTTTTTAATTTAAAACAAGTCATTTTTCTGAATGAAGAGCTTTTATTTTCACCCTTTAAAGGGTGAAAGTGTTGTCAAAAAATAGTTCCTCACATCCATAGCAGAATTATTGGTCCAAATAGGCATTACAGCAGAGAAAAGGAAAAAGGGGAAAAAAAACAAACCAAACCAAAAAACCCTAGATACACACACCCAAAAAAACAACCCTACAACCAAAGAAAAAAAAAGGAAAAGGAAGAGAAAAAAGAAGGGGGGGGAGAAAAAAGGGAAAGTAAGTACACATTTAAGATTAAGTTCTCTGTGGATCAAACTTATCCTGCAGACCAAAGAAAATAAGAACTCAGACCACAGATCTTAAAACTTTAGTTAAAGGGCCAGATGTGAAAGATAAATTTCTGCTACATTCAGAATAGAGAAAAAGTGGCAAGTATGCATCAGACAGTAAGACTCATCTATATCTGAAAGTTGTTTTGCATCTTAGTCAGGTTAAGCAATACAATGTATTTTACATGGATTCTTGTATCACACCCTTCAGTGTAATGCAGTTGAAAACAGCGGTTTCTTCCCTCTGGCATGTACTACAGAAATAAATATGAACTTCCATTCACCCTAGTTTATATGAAATGAGAAGAGACATTCTTCACCAGTTTCCATACAGAGAACATGCATGTCTAAAATTTTAGTCCTTTCAGGTGTGGCTAACAATACCTTAAGGATACACTCTGGCAGAAATAGCGTCACTTACTTCCAATTGACTAAAAAGGATGATATGAAGGAGCTACCCTATAAAATACACAATTAATTTTATTCCTTTTCTTTTCTCTTCTGCTCCAGCTAGCTGACACAATGGAACACTGGAGGAAAAAAAGGAAAGGGAAAAAAAAAAGGGGGGGGGGGAGTTCTGTTATAACTGTTCTCAAAGTACTTTTATTATTTTACCTTTTCTGGTTTTCCAAATTCCATTATTTTCTAAACTAAGCTCGTGCTCACTTTGAGCTTGCAGGCTGTTGAGGGCTGACTCCTGAAACTCCAGCAAGCACAAAGCACACTGTTCTGTTTTCCAGAAACAACAAATGGAAATAATGCAGCAGCTAAATCCTCTGGGGTATCTGCCACCCCCATAACTCAGAGACCCACAGGAATAGACCTGTGGTCCCTATCAAGTCTCAAGAATCAATCTCAGGGCCATAGCACGTGCTAAAACACCTGGCAAACTCCAGTGAAGTGTGAAATAGGGAAATATCTCTGGGACAACATTTTATCACACCACTAATACCTCCTGGCATAGCACAGACATAGTCAATGAGACCTTGACTCTGCTTATTCCAGTCCCTTCCAGAAGAAAATAATTGGTAGCAAGTTGTCAGCTCACTATGCACTGCAATTCTGGCCAGTCCTAAACTGTCGGTACAAGAAAGCAAAGAGTCCATCTTCCTTACTCTTCACCCCTGCGTAGCTTGATGAGCTCCAGGAATTAGCCTTGCTTTAAATGCCAGACAGCATTCAGACACACGTGGCTGTCACTGAAATACGCATTCAAATGCTACTGGGTTTCCTCAGACAAAGTTCTCTTATATTAACATGCATGGATGGAGAAAGAGGCCAGATTTAATGTGAGATTAAATTATAATAAATTCACCATAATTGTTTTTTTAATGAAATATTATGTTTATTGGGAGAGCAACTAAGGATAAAAATCATAATGAATCTCCATCCCCTGCTGCATACAATTTCTCGGTAGAAAAGCATCCAGTGAAAATGAAAATGAGAAATGGAAGCTGCTCAACAATGCTGAAGGCATGCTCTCTTGCTTCTTTTTATTCAGTAAAAGCTGTCAAAAATCCACATCTTCTGATGTACTTGCATTTAGCATAGGGGCTTGTCGATTATTTATTGCTGAGTTCTGTCAGATTGGGATTAAGATGTCCTAAAAATCCCAAGAGGGTAATTCATCATAATACAATATAGTGTGTGAATAATGGACACCCACAAAAGGCTCAGCTGACATGATGGAAGTGAATGATAGGTGAATTGAGGTCACAGGCTTGATGTGAAGACATCGGACAATGTATACCCAGGCTGTCAGTCAAGCCATTAAAAAGGAGAAAGTACATGAATATGAAATAGCAAACAAGCAGATTGGCTTTTGTTTCCTTGTTCCTGACAGCTCAAAGAAAATAGATGCTGGAGCTAATGAACACATCCACACTGTGTGCCAGTGCACTTCTACAGTGGCTGTTACAACTCTGAGTCAAAGAGAAATAACCTGTAAATGTTCCAGTTATGGATTAATAAGGCCAAGTGTGAGTTTTCTTTTCTGGTGATAATGTGGTTTATTTCTGCCTTTTCCCACTCACAACATACTTACGAGAACTATGTTTCAGTAACAAACAGTATTTTACATCAAAGCAGATTTACATTATATGCGGTTTGATTTACTACTTGGTTTCCTACTATAAACCTATAAATCTAGGAATACCATTGACCCTAAACTATTCCTCAAAAATAGACTAAGCAAATTAAGTTAGCATCTGTCTCATTCAAATGAGAATCTTGCCTGAGTTCAACCAAGACTATAAAATTCTTGGTGTTCCAGTGGAAAGCACATTTCACAAAAGAGGTTACTTTACATAGGAAGACAATTTATGCTATTCCACTCCTAACTGTAATATACAATTGTGTTCATTCTGTCCACTCCTTCTTCCTTTCAGTTGCTTTTGTCCAATAACAAAGATGTTCTTTATCTTGCTTGCTCTTTCCCACCAACAAAGACAGAAATAAAGAAAACATTGCAAATAATATGTACAAAGGTTGCAGGATCCATCTGTTGTTCTATCTCTGTCATCCCACTTCATCCAGTTACGCATGTCACTGATTTAATCTTTCATAGTAACACATTTACAGATACAAGTGTATATAAACAATAACCTCATGTTAGTGTACAGTCTAGTCTAGTCTAGTCTTGGAGTGCATTCTCAAAATGCCTTGGTTTTCCCACTCTTGTGTAAGTTGGTAGATCAACCAACCACCTCGATGTGTCCATGTGTTACTCCTGTCTTCCAAGTTACTGCAAATTAGACATACTTCAGTATCAATTAAAGCTGGTAAAACGGATCCCAGCTGTGGCTTCTGCAGCTACCTTGCCTTCAAATATTCCTGTAAGTCCGTCTTATATCAGAGCCTGCCTCCTCAATCCGATTCTTGCCTGACGATCCTTTCTCCACAGCTTCCAGTTCCTCCTACTTCAGCCTGGAGCATAGCCCCAGCACTGAAGAACCAGCTTATTCTCATAGAGACAGACACATTGTTTTCAACTTTTCAACCACTCAGAATTTTAAATAAAAAAAAGGAATAAATCCTGAGCCATCTTGAGTATTCAGGAGAAATTAAGCACCACGTCCAGTGCTCAGAAAGTCAGTTATATAAATTATATCTTGAAATCTTTTTTTCCCTGGGCTAAATTTAAGATGCTAAGTTTCCCCCTTTGACTGCACATTAGCAGAACCCTGGTTTTAGGGATCATGAAAAACTCAAAAAAGCTTTGCATTACTGAAAAGGGAAAAGTAAATTGTTATTGGGCCTTTTTGCTTTTCTTATTGAATTCTTATTATTTATAAGTACAATTACAGTGTAGTTTTAAAACTCAAATATGGATTAATATAACAAATAGTTGAATGTTGAGCTGTTATTACCACAAGGACTAAGGAGCAGAATTTTTTTCTTGGTTTATATGGCTATTATTTTGTGCATAAACTCCCTCCCCCCCAAATGTTTATATTTATCAAGATATCTACATCTTTATTCTTATATCTGTATTAGCAAGTAGCATTTTACAGTGGAGCAGGGAAAGAAACTCCATCTGTAGAGTGAAGCCGTTGGTACCGCATCTTCAGTACACCTCTCAGTGAGTTGACTCTGGACTAGTTGTAAACCTGTGAAATGCTCATCAGAGGTTGGAAAACATTACAGGTACTCCTAGACATCACTTTCTCTCCCTTCCCACCTCTTTTTCTACTGTTAATTAATTTAGCCAATGTTATTCAAAATGTATGATACGTATGATAGCTACAGAGCTCCAGCTCAGAATATTCGTTGCTCATGATTAACAGTGCTAGAATAACATTAATATTTAGGTTGCCAAGTACTAAAAAATCAGGAAAAGACCATAAAAGTATATATTTCCCCTTACACTGAGAAAACTAGATATTTGTGAAAAAAAATACAATGTGTCTATAGGTAGTCAAGCTGAAAAAAAACCCTGAAAAATATATTTTCACCCATAAATTCCCCTTCTTCAGCACTGTATTAAATGCTATTGCACTCTCTCACTTTGAAATTCACTCTTTTAGGCTGATGAAGTATTTGATCAAACTAGTTTCAAATGTCTCTGACCATTTACTTTCTCTCTGCTCAGTAATCCAATTCTCCGAAAGCTAAAATGATATTCCAAAATTTTCAGAAATGTCCATTAGATGTTATTTGGATTCACATAAACAACTACTGAAATAAAACCAAGCTAACAACCAAAAGTTTGGCCATCAAACTGTGGAATAGACAGCTTAAAAAAGGACAGCATATTATTTTCTATATCAGTAGCAGATTTAATATATCTTTCATTATTTATCTAGTCTATAAATACAAGCTTTCTATCATTCTGAAGGTGACATTTCTATGTATCATTTGGGTTTAGTGATGCAAAAGTGATAAATGTTAAAAAATGTTGTATACGAAATACAAAAACTACCATAGTTTTATATTATTTTGCAGTTAGTTCTAGAAATCTGAGTTATTAATTATTTCTACTTTTGAAATGCAAGTGAAGCAGCCACCTCCAACTGAATTTCAGTTCATGAATGGCAAGCTTACATTTAAGCATATATATCTATAAGTAGTTGCAGGTAAGAACCTAACTCAGGAAATGGCAAAAGGAAGATGTATGTGCCTGACATATGGCACAATGTTCCTGCAAGAAAATTAAGAAAGGAAATTTAATGCAGATAAGCTTAAAAAGATCCTTTATGAAAAGGCATGTTTATAGTAACAAAGCCTGCATTAACCTGAGGCTAGTGAAAAATTCTCTAACATCATATGAACTAATAGTTTGTATTTTTAAGTGGAAAAGATGTCAATGCTGTGACCACATGGACCTACAAAGAACAGTAATACAACAAGCACTATGACAAAAATGTGAATACACTCAGATGAGATATTAATAAACGTTAATTTGTTCTGGCATCGTATATACCACCACACACAAAAAACACGATGTTAGACCTCTCAAAGTTAAGCAACACCTGAATTAGATTTACCTTTCCAGGACTCTCTTTTTTATTTGTGTTGATGTTAGCAAGGGGGGCAAGAGAACTAGGAAGAAACCTAGATTAGCATACTGGTACCTGGTATAAACCGAGCCCAAACTACAGGAAGGAGACTTGAGACTGAAGCCATTTCTGGTTATGGCAGCGTGATATAATGATCTGATCAGGTGTAAGAGCTAAGACACACTCCAGCACAAATGTGTAGAACTGATAAAAAAAAAAAACAAAAACAAAAACAAAACCCAAAAAAACCTCTGGTCCTTTGTCACCTATTAGATTTACACAAGGATACCAACAGGCACATTCAAATGCCATCCTTCCCTGTAGTACTAGTTTTTGTTCCAAAAGCACAAGAGAAAAAAACTTCAAAGATAAATTCTCAGCTGTTTCTAACATGGAGACAAAAATCATTCATCCTGTTTTCCAGCTTTGTTCCTGGAAATGACTAAACAACTTTGTCTAAATGTTTTAAAAAATGCATCCTGATTCAACTGTGGAGAAAAAGTTCAGAAAAAAACAGTGAAAATTTCTGATAGAAGTAACAAAATATAGATTTATATCATTAAAATAATGGCCAGTATTTAAAAACAGGCATGCCTCACTGTAGAACAATAACTGTAGACTTATTCTGAATTGCTACTGAATATCCAAGTTAATTGAGACTGAAAAGGAGGAATATGCAACAAATATGCACATCTGGTTTTGTCACATTTACCATCAAAATCTTTATAGCTCATATTATTCTGAGTAACACTTCTGTGGCATTTTAACAAAAACACCTGAGTTCCATCAATTACGGCATGTTAAAATATTTTATAGTTGAAAAATTCCCATTCACAAAGAATTACATCTGTTATTCTCTTTTCATAGTCATCCTGCCACCGCCTGCCCCCAATTAGGAAAACAGGGCTCTTTCTCTCCATTTACCCAGATAAATCCTACGTAGATTTACTAAGTCCCCAGTCATCTTTACATTTCTCCTATAAGTATCTTTGTAATAAGGTTCTTACACTATTTTTAAACACAGATTAGTTGCATTCATAACCAAATAATGAAGAACTATTAGTTAATGGAAATTATGCAGGCCTGTACTGGTTAGAACAAAAGTTGGCATAGCCTAGAAGCCAGTCTCTGAAAGGAGTGAACCTCCTGAACTAGAATTTGTATCTGCACCACAGTAGCTAAAAAATCTAAAAATCATGTTCTATGATTCCATGATGTAGCCTCAGGTTAAGATAACTTTGTTTTAGGTATTTATCCTTCTCTAGTGCAAGCAGAGATAAAATGAGCACAGTCATTGGTGTCCAGACAGCACTTCAGCTGAATGAAAGTGTCCACCTAAAAACAAGTGGAATGTCTCACTAGAGTGAATGTAGATATCTATAACTGAAGCTGGATCTCTCCCAGTGTCAACAACAATTCGAGATACAAACCTAAAGACATGAGCCTACACCGCTGTGCAAGAATGCATGGGGATTACTTAAGTCCCATTTATATTGCATATGTAGATCTCTAGTTTTGTTCTTGAAAGAGATGAATGTCAGATGATGAAGACTGCTGCTACGGACCTAGAATGAGTAAGATCATAAATTCTGGTGGTGAGTTTTTGGTTTGGTTTGTTTTTTTAAGGTTATAGCTCCAGCGCAGAATTACAATGTATTTGTCTTCTTTTGTGAATTTTCTGTATTTTGAGAGATTTGGGTCTTCTGACAGTTTAACTTTGATTCTATATTTTCTGCCTTGTGAATCTAAGGTAATATTGATCTGTGCCTTCGAAACTTACTTTCCCTAAAAACATTTGATATTTGTCATTAAGCTGAGACCATTTGACACTTTCTTTCACTAAAATGAGTCATCTTCTGAACATTTCCTTTGTTGTTTTTAAGGTCTAATATAGCTATTGATTTACTGTCAACACATCATATCTTCTCTGTTGATGGATTCTATAGACTTTATCCCTCCTCATTCTTTTCTTTAATTGTCATCTGTGGAAGTTACAGACACTCTATCTTGTGCTCAACTCTGAAAGGCAAAGGGCTGTTGTGATAACAATGACATTTATTTATTTTCTTACTCCTGTCTTTGTGTTTAGACATCTTTTCCCTCATGATGGATAATGATTCCCTTTCAGGAGTTAGAAGAATTTCTCCTGAAGATGCTATTTTGTTTGAATATAACAATCTTTTTGATAAGCAAAGAGACACACTACGCTCAGTCAATTCCAGACAGATTTCAGGAATCACAAAATAATTTGTTTGGAAGGGACCTCAGGTCGTCATCTGTTCCAGTGCTCACTCTGAGCAGCGTCAACTTCAATGTTAGATCAGGTGGATCAGGGTTATATCCAGTTGGGTTTTTTTTTTATTTATCTCTAGGATGGAGATTCCAAAATATGTCTGGCAACCTGTTCCAGTGTTGACCATCCTTCTTCTTAAAATTATTTTTCCTAATATCTAGTCACAGTTTCTCTGGTCACAGTTTCTGGTACAAGTTTTATCCACTGCCTCTTATCCTTTCTCTATGAAAAATTTCAACAGTATACTGAAAATGAAAGAATCTGCATTTCAATAAACACTCCCAGTCTGTTAAAAATTCTCATTCTGTAAATCTCATGAAACCTGCATTTGTTCTTTCTACAGTGGTCTTTTTTTTGATAGCTTATGTAATTAATTTGTCTTCTTAAAGCATCCAGAATCAAAGAAATAATTACATAAGCTATCAAAGCTATCAAGCTACCACTGTAGAAAGAACAAATGCAGGTTTTATGAGATATACTACTAAGTTTCAATAATGACAATTTAACCCTCTTAAAAATTTCAACAAACTTAAAATTTAAGTTTGAAATGTGAAACAGAAAAATCATGAGAAAAATGGGAAGTTTTCAAAGACAGAGTTTTTCAGAATATGTATGTGACCATCTCTCCATCATAGGAAGAGACACGCATCTGCTATTTATTCCAATTAAAATTTTATGACAAGTTTATTGAAATTTCTGTAGAATTTGCATTTGTAATTTACTTGGGGTTTGTTTGTTTTGGTTTTTTTTTAAATATATATTTTGAAAATAATATTTAAGGTTCTGATACAACACTTGCTGAAATCCACCATGTGGATTCATATGAGTTTGAGGCCAAACATATGTACAGAGTAATCAAAGTAAACCCAGCAAGTTACGTGCAAAATTATGGTAACTATTACTACTAAGGAAAACATTACATATTCAGTTTTACTGAAAGCAAATTTTCTAAAGAATCATTTCATAGAAGAAATTAATCTATTTCCTTATCTCCGACTCATTGCAGAGTCAAAACAGAAAATTTTACAACAGGCAGTTAATGACACAACATAAATCCTTTTCATAGGAACTGAATGTGAAGATTTATCATTATTTAATTTCAAAATCATAATGAATAGTCCCCATGTAGTTTGGCTACTTTCAGCACTTGGAGTACTTTCATTATTACTTTGGCTCCAACTACACACCACAGGGAACCTGGTGCTGTAATATTTAAAAAATTACACACCTTTTAACAAGGTTATTTCTTTCAAAGCAAGGACTTTTAAAAAGGGAATGAAGAAACCTTCCTGGCAAATTTTATTCTGATTTAATATAATTGCTCCTTTATGTAATACAGTAAATGGTGATATGTCAATATATATAAATATAGTCATGAACTACCAAGCAATAAAAATATTTATGTTACCTTCCATGTACACAATCGGGGTTTTTTGTGTGAGATTACTCAGAAATTAATGGCTACAATAACTAACTAATCTTTTTACCTGCTCCATTTTTTTTTTGTGAAAGAAAATGAAAGCAATGCTTATTCTTGTCTTACAGGTAGGTTTCTTGTAATGCACTAAGAAATACAGGTCAGGAGTAGAGCTGGGGGGGGAAACTGCTCTCTTGATGCACCCAAAATTCTTGGTATTTCCAAAGGTGACCACTTTCCTCAAAGGATCTTCTTTTCCATGTTCCAAGGCTCACATCTACCTAGGCTTTTGAAAATTAGGTAGTCTGCAAAATGTCTTCTGGGAGATAGGATAATATCATGACGTCAAGGAAGAGGGATTCAATAGCTCAATTCCCCAGCCTGCATGAGAGTTGCAAGCATTTTACTCTCAAGTCATAAGAGAACTGGCAGCAAGGCAGTAATAGAAGCAAATGCTTCTTCTAAAGGCAACTTATTCCATAAATAATTGTGACAGGATTCACATTCTAAATCATTATATTAAAACACCTTATTAAAAAAAAATCTACAAAATAAAATGAAGAAATTAGAAATTCAAATCCGTTTTTCATACTGTGAAAACAGGAACTCAACAGATGCATATTTTATGAATAGAGCAATAAAAGTAGAGCCAGTTTTCCATATTCATGAGAAGCATGGCTGAAAATCGTATTCATCTTCAGGAAAATGTAAATTCTCCCTATCACATTGCGTAACATTTTATAAAGGGAGAAAAAGAAAGGCTTTTCTTCACATGACAGTTTGTTCATCTAGTTTGTCTTATCTGGGCAATCCAGCCTTTTTCCTCTTCAACTTACTGTATTAGGCTATTTCACCCCTCCAGTTTGTTCTCAGCTTTGTGTGTGCAACCATTGACCGGCAGCAGTAGCCTTTCAAGCATACTCTGTGGAGTTATTTGAAACATTCAATGACAGTAAACTGCTCATAAATAAGTTTTACCTAATAACTGACCTCAATGGTACAGTTAAACATTTTTTTGACTTTGCCTTGGGACTCCTAGCTGCTCAGCACATTCAATTATTGCCTCTAATCAGTGCTTAACTATTAATATGTTAAAGGATTTGACACTTTAAAAGGGAAATGATTGAAGAAATTGCTGCTTTTAATGTGGCAGCTCTCACAGCCACACAGGGCACCTCCACTCTGTGGTTCTTCTGCTAGTGAGCAGCCATCGTCTGCATGCAAAGAGCCAAATGCATCACTCTAAGGAGCCAAATCCTCATTTCTGGATGCTGCTTGCAGGCTGAACTGATACGGTGGCCTCTCAGTGCCATGCCATGCCACTTGAATGCATGGGGAGTGCCATTCCTGCGGATCTACTCTCTCTGTGGATTTAAAGTCCCTCTTTTGAAACGTCAGCCATGATAAGAAGAATCTTCCAAAGAAAGATACTACATTGGAGAAAAGTCTGCTTTTAGGGAGACCTGTCCATTTTACAGTGGATTTCAGGGACATCTGCAAGTGTTTGAAGAATTTAGCTTTTTAAACATTCTCCCACTCATGGAATAAGCCAGCTACAAGTTGATGGTTAGAAGAAATTCCCTTACCATTTGAATATCCCATAACTGCCTACAAGCTTTCCTTTGAAAAAGCCAGTACCAGTCACTATCACAGACAGGATCTTACAATGAACCATTGGCTTCATTCAAGATTGGCAACTGCCACATTACGGTTCAGATATGCCTTAGTCTGGTGCTCAAAGATCTCCACTACAGCTCCTGTATTAGGATAAATTGGCCAATTTATCATAGCAAAGGAATATTCCTTTCCTTGATGAACTACTAAATGTTGTGTATGGTGGAAACACCATTCTCCTTTCCTGTAAGAGTTGCACATATAGTTGATACAATCTTACTTCTACCAGCCTGTTTGTTTATCCCCAAAAGCTTGCTACTATCTCATGTTGCTTTGTCTTATTTTCATGTGCCTCTAACAGGCAGCACTGCTGCTGAAGCTGCTAGTCAGAGCCCTAATTAATGGTGTTTCTCTATCCCTCACTTGATCCATAGTAATAACATGCAAAATGGAAATACCAGTGCATCAGCCAGAGCTCCAATAACCCAATCACCAGCCTGTCAGCTGTAGAAGTGTGCTGCTCCTGTTCAACCTTTCCATTTTTAAATCCCCTAAATGAGCCTCGGTGGCACAGTCAGCTGCCATCCACTGAATGACAACCTTTAAAGACAGAAAGGTCTTGATTCAAAGCAGACCAGAAGACTCTCAACACCTATCTATAGTGCTGTATTCACAAACCTTTTCATTCATGGCACTCTCAAATGATACAAATTAACTGATGCTGAAATGCATCCAGAATATAAAATTCCCCTTTCGAAGTCTTCACAAATACTCCATAGAAAAAATACCCCAGTTCTTCACGAAGATTACTATTTGCACTGGTAATCCTGTCTACTACTAAGTTTTCAGATAATAGAAACTGTTGCTTCTTTGAACCTCAGGAAAAGGTACCAAATCAATCTGACTCCTGCCAAATACTCATTGTGTTAAAACTCTTCCTATTAGGAATCAAAGCAGAAGAGTTTGCATAAAACTAGATTTGGCTGCTGAAAAAATATGTCCATTCTAAATGGTAATGTAGTCAAAAAAAGACCCAGTTGCATGGATCTCTGAGTTTCCTGTATTTGTAAAGGAAAAAAAAAATGTCAACCCAGAATAATCTCCCTGATAGAGGGGAGAAAAAAAAAGAGAACTGAGTTACCTAACACTCATGAGTGCTTGCAACAAATTCCAATTGAGAGAAGTGGTGTTCATCTTCATTTGGAAGCAAAGATGAATAACTATCATAACTATACATGCTGCTATATTTATCAATATTACAATTACGATATTTCACACAGCATTTTTTACTGTTTCCCTTCCTCAAGTTTTTTTCACTGAAGAATCTAATTTACAAGTCTATCTGGTACAGCAGAGTGTGGTGTCCATAAAATAGTACTCAAATGTAACAACAACAACAATGCCTTTATGTGCCCTTTATGTACTACTTTTCGCTTTAACATAGTCAGGTTCTTTATCACTGTCTATTCTTATTGTGTCATTGTTTATTCATCTAATGGTATTTATAAGGATCTAATTTGGATGTCAGAAAATAAAAGATTATTTCAAGAGTATAGTACAAATGGATAGTCACTTTATTCAAAACAAAAAATAAAATATATGAATGAGCAAGTACTATGTGGACAACACATTTATCCTATTCTTCTGAACCTTCTTTACAATGTATATACATACTACAAACATTTCAGGAAATTCATCATCATCATGGTGCCTCAAAAATAGCAGTATCTACAAGCTGCTGCATAAAAACCACAATCAAGCCACACTACAGAAACTGACCCAGTTCCACTTATTATATGGCTCCCAAAATTCAGAAGAATCATGCTCAGTTTTTAACTGAATATACATCTGAGCCTAATTCTAACCTGTTTATTCTTTTGGAACACATTGATTCCATAACTTTGGGCAGTAAACTGCAAATCCCACTAGAAATAGCCATGAGACTGGATAATAAATCGGTGTCTTAACAATGGTGTCGTATACCCATCACAGTAAAAAGCCGCTGCAGATCACTTTCGGAGTTTGCCAATATGGCCACAAGTTATTTGAAACAAGCAGTGATACTAACTCACACAGCTGAGATGGACCAACCTCTTCCAGGTCAGTCTGAGGACTTCACCTTTTACAGTAAGAATGCTTTTCTCAGTAATAGGAAATTTAACAGAACTAAGTCTCTTTCTAACTTGGACAATGAATAAAAAAAATGTTAAAATAGGTTGGAGGAGGGAGGAGAGGAAAAGTCATTTTCCCTAGCCTTAGCAACACTGAATTCCAGCAGAGAACCATCTCAGTGGTACCAGCTCCCCCCCGTGTGCATGCAATGCTGGTGTGGGATAGTGACGTAGCCCGATGACCTCTGAATTTTGTTCTGCAGTCTGGAGCGTCCTTGCCAAGTTCTCCATGACTGAAAGGTTTGGCGTTTTTTTCTTTTCTTTTAACTCCTCCGTATTCAGCAGAAGTGTATGTTCCTGACTCTCCACTTGGAGTCAGTAGGATTTAAACACATACTTAAGCAAAATCCCATTGATTCCAAGGAAACAGGTCTTGAAATCAGGACGAGATACAACACTTAGCTGTCAGTTCTTCTGAGAAGGAGAGGTGTGTTTGTTCTGTATTTACAGAGCCCATAGTACATGCTGAACCTCCAGTTCCCTGGATATTCAACAGTCAAGCTTTATAATCATAAAGAACAATTCCACATGTCCATTGACCGTGTGATAGTCTACTGTCTTATTTTATTCTGACTACCACATACAGTATTTACTACAACTATGAATGCTTTAATCCACTCTGTTGTGATGCTCACATCTTGTTTGGCCCTGCCACATTCCTACTGGCGCTACTGCCACTTTCTGTTTCTTTGGGTTAAGCACATGATTTTATTCTTTGGCTGGGAACTGCTGTCAGTGTAATGAACTACTTGCACTGCACATGCTTAATACTGTAATCCTGGTAAGCCATTGCTGTATCTTGCACACCTCAAGGAAAAAAAAGTTTCAAACCCACCACGAGATAGATAAGGAAAAAACACATGACAATCTCACATTATGAGATGTGAGAAAATCAGCACAGCTTATTTGTGCCTAAAGAATGTCCCATCAGTCCTTAGTGATTTTCTATTCACAGCAGGTACCCCGTATTACGATTCCAGTTTGAAGCATCTGTCAATACCTCAGGCTGCAACGAAGCGGCTGCAGTTTATTGGTGAGCCCTGGCTGGAAGGGTTCTCTAGGGAGGCTCAGATATTACAGGCTCATGTTAAAAATGCTACTGGAACAAATACATTTCTGCTTGGCTACAATATTAAAAAGTGATGCCTGACCAGTAATTAAAGAAGCTGCCAGATAACACAAAATGTGTTGGGCTAGTTAATGTATGCAGATGTCACTACAGAGAGTGATCTCATAAACAAAACAGGAAACAAAGCACTAGCTCAACAAATTAACCTTTATGGGTTAAGCAGTCCATGAGCAGTGAACAGGGAGAGGATGTTTGTGTATTATTTTTTTTAAATGAACTCACAAAAAGATCTTAATACTTTTGCCAAACAGGACGAAGATGAGCATGTCGTTATGGTTTCTGACCCCCAGTTGCTCAACAGCCACTGTATATGGGTCATTATCCTCATTTCTATATTTGAGGACTGTATGTTCTTACTGTAAAACAGTTGATTGTGCTTGGTGCTGTACAAACACAATGCTACTAGACTGCGTCTGTCAGCATTTTAATCAGATGTCACATTATGCAAAAAATGGTGATAACACAGACTACCAGGCCTGCCTTTGCATACATAACACATCTACCAGGATGTTCCTTACTTAGGCAATGCTTCTAGAATACCTCCTAGATATAAAAAAAAAAAAAAAAAAGACATTTAATTTAAAAAACAATCAGTGTAGAAGGATATTATGACTCCATCTTGACAGGCAGCCAACCTTCCATAATGAGTGGTTGAATCATAGAAAACCAGAGTCATCTTTAGTACTGCAACTAGACTGAACTGGGTAATTTAGGGTAGGATATGAGGGAACTTCTGTTTTCCTAGAGATAAATCCAGGATATGGCATCCCAAAGAGTGCAGATTAATACTTGGCACAATTTTAAGATGGAAAGTTTCCAAGTGGTGCTGCATATATACTAATATTAGGGTTCTTTTGAAACTTTGCTAAGCTACTTGCCTTCCACATCCTTCAGACTTTAATTCTTTAAGTTAATTACAGACTGTATCTATGAATATTCTGTAAACAGTTATATGAAATAAATAAGTCTGATGTAAATCATCCCTAGGTGCTTTTTGAGGAGACAGATTTTTGAACCAATATATCACTACTGTCTGCCTTGTCAATTCTTCTTACTTCATGCATTATTTACCTGCTAAACTGTGGTGACAGTGGTGGAGCAGTAACACTCTGTTTTGAACCTCCAGCTGCCATCTATGCAAAACAGGTTGTATGCCAAAGAGATATGAAATATTCATGTCTTCACTTTTTTTTGTAACTGACAACATCCTAATGCATAGGAGACTTTAAAGGCTCAGTATTGTGGTCATTCATTTACCTCTTCCACTCAAAATATTTAAAAAAAAAGTGAAAGGCAACACAGGTAGCATTATTTTCCTGATAGTATCTCTCAATATAGGGGTTAGTCTTTAATTTACGGATTAATTTAATTTAATTTATTCTTATTATTCTTGTTATTAATTTAATTTAACTAGTCTTTAATTTACTGATTTATCTGAACAAGCCAGTCTTTGGCTTTTAGACAAAAAGACGTAACTTTTGCTTGTAACCTGACTACTAGATACCAGATTCAAAAAATTCTGAGATGTACAGATTTCATCATGATGAGGAGTTTCATCAGTTTTAGTATTTACCTTGTCAGTCATGTCTTACAGCATATTGACCAATCAAAACCTGACTTCCCTCAGACTTTGTTAGCATCATTCCCATTTTCTCCTCAAATATGTTCAGCCTTACTCCCTGGTAAGATGTTTCTATGTGGAATTCTTTGTGTCACAGAGAGCTTCAGCAGAATGGCAGAGGATGACAGTTGTCTATGAAGTTGTATATATAAAAACGTTTGTACCATGAAAGCAGCTTTATTTTTGAGCATATCCCCTCATCTTGAAATAAATATTTTTAAAATTTAAAATAATATTTACAAGTTTATTCTCCATATGCATGAAAAATCTGGATGTAACTTTTAGTTGTAATTAAAATTTAGATGATTATATGCTTTACCTGACTCCATTGTCAGTGAAAGCAATCTGGTAGATTCAAACAAAAGGCTTCTTTGTAACAGAATAATCCACAGTCTACATTTAGTCCTCATTGTTTCTTAAATTATGGAATCGGTAGTATTATGGACTTGTAATATACTCATGTTTTTTTCTTATATTAAATTGTAAAAGCTTTGAACAGGCATCATGCTCTATTCTGAATTTAATAAAGTCTTGGGTACATTGCTAGAGTGGTTACAGCAAAGTTTTCATCTTCTAGGTAACTCACGCAATTCCCTATTTGAACAGTGACATAACAGAATAAAATGTAAAAGAAAAACACATCTCACATAGAGTGAGTTTAAATCTATAAATGCATTATCTGATATTTTCATAGAAATACTAAAAGATCTCTTTTTGTAGTTCATAAGCAGAAAAGGATCATATAATCACCAGTTACTACCATCCTCAATGTCAGAAGTGTCAGACGGATTTACTGATTTCATTTAGCCCCAAATGTCCCATTTTAAACTGTCATAAAACATTTTCCAAGTCAGTCTCACAAAGTGTTGGTACAGAATACTCTTAAAGCAGTATTTACTCTTTCTGTAAAGAACCATTCTGCTTGGAGGTACTTTGTAAACCATACCTTCCTTGTTTTCTCAAAGCTAGCAACATTTTTAAAGAAATAGAGTGGTCAACAATCAGGTAAGAATATATTCTCCTATATACTGTAAATATACTGTAAATAAATATTCTACTATTACTGAAATTGCTTAAGTTCATTATACTGTGAATAGTCCCACTCTTAGGCTTGAGTCCTTTCTTGATCCACCAAGAAACTAATTTTCTGAAATTCTTTCACAGCATGGTATTCCTTTGCTGTTGCACTAGCTAAGCTCTGCAGATTGTCACATTCAGAAAGGACTAAGGGGTCATCACAGTCCTTTCCACCCCATATTCCTGCTATGGTAACAAAAAATGTCATCAGAACTATGAGCAGCGGAGGAGAGGATTTTATACTTCCTTGGACCTCAAACTGACAAAAGCACTTCTGCTAGAGAGAAGAAAAACAAAACGATTGATAGGGAGGAAGCTCATTAGGACAAAAGAGAGTGAGGACAAAATTTCAGCAATAAACATTGAAGTACTGAGGTAAGAGAAAGCTCAGGAAGGTTGGACAAACATAAAATTCAACACTAAAGACATTCAAGACTAAAAAGCAGGAAAGGTTTAAAAAACTGAGTGACCCAACTGAAGGAGGGGAGGAGGAAGGTTTGAAAATAAAATACTGGAAATATTTAATATTTACTAATTTTATATCTGGAGCAAAAGTCAATGATTTATTTCCCGATTGATGCCATCTGACATACAGAAAGTAGATAAATAGAATTTAATTATTCTAGATCTGATTTCAATCAATAAAATGACTGCAGGTATCTACAGAAATATAATCCTGCAGATCCAATATTCACATACCAGTTAGCATGCACCAGAAAATAAAACCCATCTCTGCAATAACCACACTGCATCTTCATTTATACCAGTAACCATTTTAGAAAAGTGCATGAGGCAGAAGACTGATAACAAATTCACACAGGAAGTTTAAACATTCAGCAGTAAAAGGCTACTGAGTACATTTAAACTCACAGATTGAATACATTTCACATAGATCTGAAATTGTCTCCATCTCAGAGCAACTGTTATCCATCATGTTGTTACTATTTACTTATCCACAAGGCCATCTGCTCTACTCACTGCTCTGTATCACCAGCATGACAAAACTAAACAAGATTTATAATGACAAACGAGACCCACTTCCACACCAGAGATACTCCACTGAAAATTCAGAACTAGTGGATGGACCAGAAATTAAAAGCTTTCTGGTTGCATCAGTATTGCATTCAATTGAAGGTGTTTACAAAATGCAGGTACCCTGTGAGGGTAACTCGGGAGACAGACACCGTTACCATATTGGCCTCAACTAACCTCACTCACCTAAAACTCACTGCCCTGGCTCCTGCTAGAAAAAACCTTTATGTCATATTTAATTTTCTAACATGATTAGTTCTATTGATATGATTAGCATTAATCATATGCTTCAACAACCTCGGTTTGCTGGACTAGCACTAAACATTCAAAACTGTACTGAGCCCTAAAGGAATATCTCAACTAACACCAAATACTAACCAGTTGCACGCTCACATACAAATTGCTTTATCCTCCACTTACATTTTTTAACTTATATCCACTTATTTTTTGCTGTAGTGGGTTTGTATGGCATGGCAAGAGTTTCATAGCAAGGCTGGGGGTACAGGGGTGGCTTCTGTGAGAAGCTGCTAGAAGCTTCCCCCCAAGTCTGACAGAGCCAATGCCAGCCGGCTCCAAGTCAGACCCGCTGCTGGCGAAGGCCGAGCCCATTAGTGACAGTGGTAGTGCCTCTGGGAGAACAGAGTTAAGGAGGAGAAAAAAACCTGAGCAATGCAAATTGCAGCCAGAGAGAGAAGTGAGAACATGTGAGAGAAAGAGCCCCCCGCAGACCCCCAGGTCAGTGCAGAAGGAGGAGGAGGAGATGCTCCAGGCGCCGGAGCAGAGATTCCCCTGCAGCCCGT